>OZ007598.1:194108562-195347059 GCA_963931845.1 Maratus michaelseni
CCTCAGTGCAATAACATACGCTGACCGGAGAGTTTTCAAACATGTATACAGTTACTAAAATAAACCAGTTAAAACTTAAAAGTTTTGAAACAACTTCCATTAAAGCAAAATCGTGTATTTCGGTGGAACAGCACAAGATTCATTGATCGGCGAAGTCTGTCCACGAGTGAGCCAACCCTCGTGGAACACTCTACTCTTAACATTATTGCAGCTGGATCTGATTACTGCGATACTTGCGAAATCCGGAATATGATCTGTATCCAAAGAATGCTGCACTAGTTTTGATTGAAGGCTACCAGATTTATAGGCACGTTTGTGCTCGGCAAGACGAATGGCGCAAGTACGACCCGTTTCACCAATATAAACAGAGTTAGAAACCCCACAAGGGATACTGTAGACTGCGCCAGCTTCAATCAAAACTAGTGCAGCATTCTTTGGATACAGATCATATTCCGGATTTCGCAAGTATCGCAGTAATCAGATCCAGCTGCAATAATGTTAAGAGTAGAGTGTTCCTCGAGGGTTGGTTCACTCGTGGAAACTTCGCCGATCAATGAATCTTGTGCTGTTCCACCTGAATACACGATTTTGCTTTAATGGAAGTTGCTTCAAAACTTTTAAGGTTTAACTGGTTTATTTTAGTAACTGTATACATGTTTGAAAACTCTCCGGTCAGCGTATGTTATTGCACTGAGGAGGGGCTAAGTTATAGCCCGAAACGTTTGCACATATTAATTTAATGTTTAGTGTATTTATTTAATGTTTATGTCTGATTATATATGATAATTTTATTAAAATTTTTTCATCAGACGTTAAAAATGTTTAACTTATAACATGTTTTTACTGAGTTACAGGTTTTTAATATAAACCTAGAACGATAATTAATTAACTTGAAAAATCTTCACTTTTAAGAGTAGAAATTAAGTGTAAATTACACATTTATATTAAAAAAATATTTATTATGTTTAACTGAAATCTTTGGCCCTATACTTCTCTATTTCAGGAACAAGGTAAACTCCAGAATGCTTTGGTATACAAAAATAACAATCAGGGGAACCCTTTTAACACAGGCAGAAACGTTTGTCAAAACTATAATGCTTTATTTTTCTTTCCCAGGTGCGATTGTGTAGAAGTCTTTGTAATTTTTATGACCCATGGCTTTTCCTGATTTTGGACATCATTCAACCTCAGTTTCATCAGCATTTTGTATATGATCGCCACATGAAAGGTCAGAACAGTTTTCCTCTTCAAGGTATTTTTGAAGTTCTTGGAACCACTGTCGAATACAATCTTCTGTGAGACAAGCTTTCCCTTTTCAAATTATTTCTGTATTACGCTGTGTTATCCTTGGAAGCCATTTTAGCAAAAGAGTCATTCCTTTCACCCCTGGACTGTTATTTATAAATGGATATTTTCTTTCTGTTTGTCCAAATTTATTAAAAAGCAATTAATGATTAATTTTTCAGCAAGGCTGAAATTATGCTGTAAATTACTGAAATACAAAGGATGTGAATTATCACTTTACTAAACAGCGTACAACCAATAGAGTGACCATATACAGCGTAATTTCAGCCCTGCTGAAAAATTAATTAATATATAAATATTCACCGATACTGGGTTTGATTTGTCTTGTGTATGCCAATGAAATTGTGCTGAAAGATTGTCGCCTAGCCATATAAGAGTGAGAGAATGTTAGACTGGATGTCGTCTGGGTAGCTTAATTGGTAAAGCACTTGGTGCGCTATACCAAGGGATCCGGGATCGAACCCCGGTCTGGACATTTTTTCACTCTGTTGGTTGTACGCTGTTTAGTAAAGTGATACACATTCATTGTCATTGATTCACATCCATTGTATTTCAGCAATTAATGAATTGTGTAGCATCTCTCTATCTAACTTTGTACTCATAATTCATGAACAGCTTTTTGATAACATTTTAATATTAATTATTATTTCATTATAATCGTTATTTGATTACACTCTTAAAACTTTGCAGCAAACTGTCCAGTCATTTGACCGTTTTTATGGAAAACGGTTACATAACAGTAATGTAACTCTATTCCGACCATAATATGGGCAGTAATATGGTCAGAATAGAGATAATTAACGGTTATGTAACCGTTTTCTGTAAAAACGGTCAAATGAACAGACATTTTGCTGCACATTTTTAACAGTGTTGAGTTAACTTTACAAATATGTAGCATTGTTTGTGTTATTAAAAAAAAATTTGAGTTATAATTTACGAATATGTAATAACATTTTCGTCATACCCTTAAATCAAAAGTTATAAGGTAAGAAAACCGGGATAATATTTTATATACACCCTGTATATATATTTGTTTTAAAACAATGTATTTTTTCGCCCTGAAAAAGACAATAAGAAGGATTTTTCTGCTATTATTTTAAATATCGTTTGATTTATAACGCTGATTTATGTTGCAGTGGATGAAATGGAATACGTAGCAAACAAAATAAAGTGATTGTATAACTTATTTTATTAGTGTGCTTAATTAATTCTCGATGCAAAGCACGTATATTAAAAACATATCATTAATCAATCAAAAAACTAACAAAGATTATCTAAGATTGATCTTGAAACTCAAAAATATTTCAGGCTTTCAGAAATTCTTTTTTTCTCTTTTACGAATACGGAAAAAAGTTTTCTCCTTCTGAAAATCCTGATTTTCAAACAACTTACGCATGTAGAAAAAGGGAATAGAGTTCTTAAAGTTGTATTCCAGAAGCAAGAACTTATTTTTTTGATAGCAAGTAATACAAAATCAAGAATATGCTGCAATAATAAGAGAATTCGGTAGTTCAAATCTCCTTTAGAATGCAAAAAATACTCGACTATTGAGGAATTTTATTCGTAAAAAAGAGTATTTTCTGCTGAAGAGTTAAGAGTTAAGCTAGAAAATAAGATTTCTCAAATTCTCTAGACTTTTTTTGAGAATTTATAGTTTCTAATGCTCGAAATACGATACAGTTTCTAAAAAGAGCTAAAAGGTAATGCTAGTGGTAAACTAAAAAGTGGTAAATAGACGTGATTATTACAGAATAAAGAAGTAATACTATTGAACTCTTGGATAATGAAAGCCAGGAGCATAAATAAAGATAACAAAATTTTCACAAAATAAGAAACTCTAAATCCAGTTAGTATCAAAATATTAAAATAATTTACAGCTTTTTTTAAAAAACTGGCTGTTGAGTTATCTTGAAGCGTAATTCTTTACACAAAAAATAAAGAAACTGGGAAATTTTGATTTTTAGGGATTTCGATTCACTATAATTTTGAGGTTATAAAAGTTTTGGTTGAGAACCACTTGTTTTAACGATGATTTTTAAAAATTCCTCCATCTGTGATATATTTATTTCCATCTGCCTCAAGTATGTAATGTAAAATATCCTTGTAAATCAAAACAGACACCAAATATTCGAACAAATCATTATTTTCTTTTCCAGAGCATTAAAAATGCATACATTTAAAATATTTAAAAAATTCTTCAAATCAGAGGAAAATCGTTGATAACTTAAAACACTCCGATATTGTTATAAATACAAAATACATTGCTTAGCATCAGTCGATCAAGTAACTTGTTCAACACTACTCAAACATTCTCTCTACTAAAGAAATCTCATTAGTCAGTCATTACGCAAAGGGCTTTTATTATGACATTTGTACATTTTAAGCATTATACGTTGAATCTAATTTCAGGTTAATGCACAATTTTTGAAGCAGGTTGTTTAGTTTCTTGAAGCGTTTTGATATTTTCTTTACACAAAGAATAAAGAAACTGGAAAACTGGATTTCTTAGGTATTTCGAATCAGTATAATTTCGAGATAATAAAAGTTTTTGGTTGAGAACGACTGGTTTTACGGACATTTTTTAAAAATTCTTTTTATTTGTGATATATTTCTTTCAATCTGACTCAAGTAAGTAACGTAAAATATCGCTATAGATATATAATATCTCTCATGGCAGACTCATGGTAAATACTTTATTTTTTTTTAACTAAATTAAATTAAAATTTCGTTTTCATGCTTTCATTCTGCAATGCAATTTATAAATTAAAATCTCAATTAAAATTCTTTTTATTTACAGACACCAAATATTCGAACAAACCATAATTTCTTTTCCAGAGCATTAAAAGGCATACATTTAAAAAATTAAAGCAATTCTTTAAATTATAGGAAAATGTTGATAAAATAAAACACTCCAATATTGTGATAAATACGAAATACATTGCTTATTATCAGTCTATCAAGCAACTTATACAACACTACTCAAGTATTCTCTCACTAAAGAAATCTCATTAGTTAGTTAGTACTTCTAACATGATATCTGCATATTTTAAGCATTATACGTTGCATCTAATTTCAGGTTCAATTATGAACGGTAGAAAATATGTGGCGTGAAATTCATTAAGAATATTCAATTATAAGTAATTCAATTAGTTAATTGAGAAATTTTAGTTCAAAGATTAAATTTGAAAAGAATTTTTGATGAATTTAACGTTGCAAAATATTTATTTTGAGTTTGTCGTGAGAGATATGAATGCACGCCATCTTAAAATATAAATTCAAATTACATTTAATATCAAATGCCTATTATATCTAAGCCACACGAAGATGACATATATAAATAACTCTCATGCTAGAAAATACTCTTTTTTAAACTAAATTAAACAAAAAATTCGTTTTAATGCTTTTCTTCTGCAATGCAATTTCTAAATTAAAATCTGAAATGAAATTCTTTTTATTCTTGAACTGAATTCCCAGCCACCTGTTGTCAAATGGTCATCATCAAACTAAAATCAGATTCAATGCATTATTTGTAAATATGCAGAAGGTTTTTAAAAGATACTCTGCTACATAATTAAGTAATGAAATTCCTGTCACCGAAAATCAAATCTTATTTTTTAAGTAGTATTTTGATGTATTAGAAAAGAAGAAACGATTTTGTCCAAGTAGTTGCTATCTGCTTCGATCAGTAATAATATTTTAAGTTACTGACTTAATGGGATTTTAATGAAATACATCACTAATAAAACTCTTTTGGTTTTAAATTATATTTTACAACGAGGCTAAAAACATGGTAAAAAATAGTTTCTATGTACTAATACCATATTTAAGTATATGTAAGCGCTTCAATTTAAAATTTTCTATTTTGATGTCAAAGCTTAAACTTATTAATAATATTAATTAAAAGACTATTTTCCTGTCAATAATGTTTTACACAAACCTTAAAAATGCATTGTAAAACAAAGAGTAACGAAATTTTAGGTTATAACGTGGATTATGCACAGCTAAGAGCTATCTTTGTTGTGGATTTGTTGATTCCGCAAGTTCGTTCAAATGTATGACGTTTAAAGAAACGCATAGAAATCAACGAATTAATATTTATTAATTTTTGGAAATGGCAGCAGTATTTATGTCAAAGTGTCAAATTAGAGCCAAAGCAGATACAAATATTTAAATTTATTTCATTACATATATACTTTCAAAGTGTATGCCTAATTAAATGCTACACATTATGCGAGAGTTCACACCACTTAACTTTCAGTTCAATCCACTAAGATCAATACAAATATTTACTTAGTACCTAAACTAAAAATATTTACTTACTACCTAAAATAAAAATATTTACTTAAATCTTTATTAGCAATTTACACTGTTTTACATAAAAAGTATTAAACAAAGCTATCTTTCAAATTGCGTATATTAAACGCTGTGCCTTCATAACGTACAGTGGCGGTCAAAAATTTCCGGCCAGCATACAATTTTTGGTTAATTTGTAAGTATAGCCATATGAAGAGGAATCTCAAAGTGATACTTATACATTTTATTAACATAAAAGTTAGGAATTTATTTTTGAAATAAAAAGTAAATATCAATAAATTTAATTGACAAAATTAATTGAAAAGGAAAACACGTGTTCTCAAAAGTTTCCGGCCATCTTGGCAAGTTTGGAAAAAAAATGGTGTTATAATAGAAAATAAAAGTGATCAACAGCATTTACAATTAGTATTTTGTCGTCATACTTTTAGCAATAAGTACTGCGGCGCATCGACGGGGCATCGATTCAATGAACGGTTGAAGATCGTCTATGGTAAGTTTTTTCCCCTCTTCTTGCAATTTTTTGGAAAATTCTGCTGAATCGGCATACTTATAATTCCGCACACGTTTGTCAAGTTCGTTCTAAAGATTTTCTATTGGATTCAGATCTGGTGATTGGGCTGGCCATTTGTAAAGCGGAATTTTTTTGTGCGAAAGCCACTGCTTGACGAGCTTGCATGTATGCTTTGGGTCGTTATCATGCAGAAACAAATAGTTGCGACCACAATTTTTCCTCCAATAAGGCAACAAATGATTTTGAAAGATATCCTTATACATTACACCATTCATCTTGCCCTGGATTTCAACTAACGGACCGACACCTTTTCCAGAAAATGCTTCCCTCAGCATAACGTGTCCTCCGTCATGTTTAATTGTAGGAATAACGTACCTCGAATCATATCTTTTGTTTTTAGGTTGTCGGACGTAGTGTCTGCCATCACTCCCAAAAAGGTTGAACTTTGATTCATCGGAAAATAGTACTTTTTTCCAGTTTTCACTTGACCAGTCTTTGTGTTCATTGGCAAACGCCAGTCGGGCCCTCTGATTTTTTTACTTATGAAAGGTTTTTTAGCACCGACTCTTCCATAAAGTCCTACGTCACGTAAGCGTCTTCACACGGTAGACCGACTTATTTCAGCAATATTTTCACTCCGTAAATCGCGGGATATTGCAGCGGCATTTTTTATGCGGGTCATCAAAGGCTGTTCTCTTGATAATTCTGTCCACACGAATAGTCGTTTTCCGGAGTCTCCCGGACCGTAGCAAGTCCTGAAGGCCATGGCCATCTTAATATATTTTGTTTAAAAATCGTTCACAGTAGATTTTCCGATCGATAACTTTGCCGCAATCTCACGAGAGGATTGGCTCTTTAGCGACAAACAAATCACTCGTTTACGAACAATAATTGTTGATCTTTTCATTTTTGAATTTCAACTACGTTATTTATGTTGATTAATTAACAAACACGGCAAAAAAACACTTTACCGATAGCAAAAACTAACGAATGACAAATGGACGGAAATTTTGCACACGCGAATTTAAAACTCCTCCCCTTTGCATCAAGTGTCTTCATTATCCAATCAAAATGATCACGTGGTGAGAGGTCATTTGCATAGTCCTGACTTTTGGAGCAATTGCGCTTCTTCTTCGCTGAAACGTTCTGGCAAACAAATCAAAGAAACTAACTGGCCGGACACTTTTGACCGCCACTGTATTATTGAAAAAGTTATATTGTCAGGTTTTACCTGGCAGCTGCAGGCTTAGAACTATTGTTATGGGATATTATCTTTTGTGTGTTTATCTACTGTGTACTGTAAAGCTTTTCCTAACTGAAATCTTAAACCGGGTAGGTATGTGACATGATCTGTGTTGAAAGAATGTTTAGTATAGTGGAAGAAGTTTTTCTATTGTGATTGTAAGTGCATAGATAAGACAGATTTCACCCATTCTCTAAGATGAAAGATCCATCATAGGGGATTACGTCCTGTCAAGGAACCCCTACGAACAGGAGACCAGCCCGTTTACAAAGAGTGCTCTGGTGGGGACCGGACAGTGAGTTTAGTTTTAACGTGGGAGTGAAGCGTGGAGGTTGTTCAGAGAGTGAGCTCGGAGACACGTGTATTGAGAGAGATCTTTTGGAGTGAAGAGATAAAGTGTGTGTGAGATTAATAGAAATCTCTGATCTCAGTTAACTAACGTAGCTTAGCAGTACACAGAAAGTATTTTCTGTATTTTTATTTAGTGTTGAACCGGATAAGCTATATCCGAGTTTTAAGTGTAAATATTGTAAATAAAGTGTTAGTTTAAGTTTAATTGAAAGAATTCGTCTTCTTCTCAACATACCTCTCATAACGTGACCGATATCACGTAGTCATATCGGTGGTGGCAGCATATTAAAAATACCGGAGTATTCTTCGAAGTTGGGTGGACTTAGAGGGAATCCGACAATGGTGGCAGCGGTGGGATAGAATCACCGATGCCCAGTGCCAGCTAGCCGTGTTACAGTCTGTTTATGCCGGATCGTCCAGCGGAAGTGTTTGTGCCCTATCGTCGTAGACCAGTGCCAGCTAGCCGTGTTACAGGGTGCTTATGCCGGATCGTCCAGCGGAAGTGTTTGTGCTGTGTGTAGTGTTAGTGTTAGTGTGGGTGGGTAGTGTTTGTGTGTATAGTGAAACAAGTTACAGTGATTTTTTGCCCTAGAGTGGAATATTTATCCGGGTTAAAAGTGAGCAGAGAATTGCCCCAGCGGATAAATTTCGAGGTATGGTGTTTTGATAATTTTACTCTACTGACATTCTCGAACCTATTGGTTTTTTTTTGTAATTCAGGGTAGTTTAAGTTAATGTTATGGGTAATTTATGATAACTTATGTGCAATATAATAATTGGACTAAATCAAATGAGATATTGACAGCCATTTTACACTATTGTTTTAAGAAAAGGATCTAATATTTTTTACTAGAATTGATTTTTTTTTAAACGGATAAGATTAATGATTGAAATTAATGCATTGTGTTAATAGTTGGAAGGAATAATTGATTTTTTTTAATTTTAAATTATTATTAAAGTAATATTTAAATTAAGTGATATTGTTTTAAGTGTGAAACATTGATAGTAAATGAGGAAGGCAGATTTGTATAGAATTTAAATTAAATTGAAATAACCTTCAAGGAAGAATTGAAGGCCCTGAGAGAAAAAAAATGCGGTGATTTTACTTTTGTATGTGAGAACTAATTTTGGAAATTGGAATATTTTATTGAGATTAAATTTAAGAATTTATGAGTATTTCATGCAATTTTTTGTTAGGGGAATATCTTTATGTAGTGATTGGCATCAGTGTTTTATTCAAATTGCAACGTATCAGTATTATTGTGTAAATTGTATTTTATTATTTAATTGTATAAATTTAAAATCTATATTGCATAGTAATCAAATTGAATTTATTGTTACTTTGTTATTGGAAGCAAATTGTGGGGTACCATTGTTAAAGGAAATTTATCAATTTATTATTACTTATTTAAAATATGTTAAATAGTATAATATGTGGAGGTAATTTATGAAGGTAGGATTTGAGGTAGTATTAATTTGATATTGTGCTTAAGTATTATTGTAGGGTGGTAATAATTGTCGGTAGAAGGTATGCCTTTCTTACTAAAAATAAAAAGGGTGGATCTTCAGGCGATATGTGAAGAGTTAGGGATTGAATTCTCGGAAGATGATACCAGGTTTCAGGTTAAGAAAAAGATAGTGGAGAGCGACGAATATGAAGAGGGGACCGTTATGGAATTATCTAGCACTATTGTTACGGAACGGTTAGAACAAGAAGAGTTAGTAGTAGAACGGGAAAAGTTAGAAAGGGAGGAAAAGTTACAACGAGAAAACTTAGAAAGGGAGGAAAGGTTACAACAAGAAAAGTTAGATAGAGAAGAAAGGTCTGAAAAATTTAGATCGGAACATGAGTTAGAGTTGGAAAGGCTAAAAATTCAAAGTTCGGCAAATAATTCTAATGGGACTAGAGAATCTAATCATGAGAGTAGCCTTGAGAAATTGATTAAAAGTGTTAAAACTTTGTCTATCAAAGTTCCAGAAGGGACTGAGGGATGGAATCTGTTTTTTAACAGTTTAGAACGAGCATTTCCAAACAAAAAATGTACCAGAAACCCAGCAGGACGAAATTCTATTAAATATGTTAGGAGATAAGGCCGATAATTTGTTAATTTATACTACTAGGGAACAAATTGAGAGTTATGAGAAATTAAAGGAATTAGTTCTAAGGGAACATGAGCCGACACCAAAGGCGTGTTTGGAAAATTTCAAGAAGGCTAGAAGAAATCAAAATGAAACTCATGTATTGTTTGTATCGCGTTTAATAGCAACGTCGGAAAATTACTGTACGATTAGAGGTGCAGATACGTATGAGAATGTTAATCAGTTAATTGTCACGGATAAGTTGTTAAATACTTTAGATGAGGAAACCGCGACGCATATTGGATTAACTCAGCAGAATAATTGGTTAGAAGTTTCTAAAATTGCTAAAGAATGTGATAATTATTTCGATGCTAAGCACAAATCTTATGCGGTTACGTATAAAAATTTTTAGTGTAAAGAGAGTTACGTAAACAAGGAAAAATTTAGACAAAAGGAGGAGAACAAACATAGTAGTAATTGGAGACAAAATGGGAATAATGAAGTTAGTCCATTTTCGGGTAGAAAACCTGAATATAAGAAACCTAACGATGCGACGCCTACTTGTTTCAAGTGTGGTTTAAGAGGTCATTACCAACGTTTTTGTACTAAAGTGAGTAATGAGGGATATAATAATACTAATAAATGGCGAGAATCAAAGGCGAGTGTACATAAGATTTCCGTAAAAGAAAACAAAGTGTTACCTAAAGGAGCTATTGTGGCGAGGATATCAGCAAAGACCGAACAGAGAACTAATGCTATTGGTGAGAAATTAAATAAACTCGAAAAAATGGATGTTAGTGTAAATGGACAAAAAGCGAAAGGATTGGTAGATTCAGGATGTGACATCAGTGTTGTTCATAAAGATTTGGTACCGGAAGAGAAATTAATAGGAGCAGGTAGTATTTATTTACAAGTACTGTTTGGTGAAGCAGTTAAATCACCGTTGGTTAAATTGCCATTAGCTATTCCACAATTTGGTCAAACTAATGTGGTTCACCAGATAGTGCTTTGTGCGGTAACTGATAACATTAGTGAGCAAGTAATTTTACATCCCGAAGTGATTAATGAGTTGTCAGGAGTCAATCACGAGGAGTCATTGCTAGAATCTCCTTAATTGGAAAGCACGGAAGTTTGTAGGGATAACTCGAGCGAAAAGGAAGATATCAGTAGTGATAATGGGAATGTTTATGCAATAAAAACTAGATCGGGAATTTTACAAAGTCAAGACGAAGAGAAGGCAGAGGTAGGGAAAATGAGACGAACAAAGTTACCATATGTAATTCAGATACGTTTAAGAAATCCCAATTGGAATGTAAAGATTTAGAGAGAGCTTGGGAACTAGCTAAAATGGATAAGGGGGATTTTTATATTGTAAATGGTTTGTTATATCATAAGGAGAAATTCTTAGGCGAAACTATAGCGCAATTAGTAGCACCTAAGGTAAGGAGGAAAGAAATTCTAAAACTAGCTCATACTTCTTTATATGGTTATGAAAATGTTAGAAATAATCAAGCATTCATTTTATTGGGAAGATATGGCGGAGGAAGCTAAAACATTTTGTGAATCATGTGTAGAATGTCGGTTAACGAGGGAAATGAATGGGAGTGATAGGGAGAAAGAGGAAACAGGTCAACATGCATATATAATTGAGTTAATGGACGGGAATAAGAAACTGGTGTATCAAAATGAAATGACGGAATTTATGGCTAAAAATAAAGTATGTTAAAGTAGTTGATATTGTCTTTGATAGTGACGGGGAGTTTGAAGGCCTTGGGAAAACTCTTTTGTTAGATAGAGAACAACCGGGAGTTAAAGACGTAAAGGGATTCGAAATAAAAGGGTTACCAAATATTCAAGTTAGAGATATGAAATCAATCTTGAGGAAAAATAAGGAATTATTTATGGGTCCTATACAACTGGTAGAAACGGAGAAAAATCGGATTGGTCGTAAACCGGAGAGGGTTAAGATGAAACAAAAATTGTACAGTGTTCTTATCACGTACAAAGAGGACTTGGACAGGCAAGTGCCTGATTGGTTAGAGGGAAATTTAATTAAGACATCAGAGGCAGAAGTTAGCCATTCAAGCGGGTGCACTGCGAAAAGGGATGTACCTATCAGGTTAACTAGGAAGGACTGGAAGGAAAAAGTAGTACAACGTCCAGCAATATCAGTCTAAGGACAGATATTGAAATAACGTAATACTAGTGTAACTTTATTTTTTTGCGTATTTATAATTGTATTCGCATCTTATGTTTATAAAAGTGTATTAGCATATTGTGCAATTTTTTTGTCATCACATTAGTATATGATTCATTAGAGATGTCAGTAGGTAATTTTCAGACACCTTGAAATGTGTATGTAATAATAATAAAGAAACCTACCAAGGAACTGTTGAACTCTTCTCAGACATTACATAGTTTTGAAGAAAATTAGCACCTAAAAGGCATATTTTCCGCTAAGGTGGGGGGTGTCAGGTTTTACCTGGCAGCTGCAGGCTTAGAACTATTGTTATGGGATATTATCTTTTGAGTGTTTATCTACTGTGTACTGTAAAGCTTTTCCTTACTGAAATCTTAATCCGGGTAGGTGGGTGACATGATCTGTGTTGAAAGAATATTTAGTATAGTGGAAGAAGTTTTTCTATTGTGATTGTAAGTGCATAGATAAGACAGATTTCACCCATTCTCTAAGATGAAAGATCCATCATAGGGGATTACGTCCTGTCAAGGAACCCCTACGAACAGGGAACCAGACCGTTTACAAAGAGTGCTCTGGTGGGGACCAGAGAGTGAGTTTAGTTTTAACGTGGGAGTGAAGCGTGGAGATTGTTCAGAGATTGAGCTCTGAGACACGTGTATCGAGAGAGATCTTTTGGAGTGAAGAGATAAAGTGTGTGTGAGATTAATAGAAGTCTCTGATCTGAGTTAACTAACGTAGCTTTTTTTTTTATACCGCTAACCAGGCCCCTACCTGCCCGGCATGAATGCCTAGATTAACGGGTTAGTACCTGGGTGCGGGGCGGAAATCGCCTGATCACAGCATGGCTGTGATCCACCTGACTATTGATTTGTTCACATCGCTGCTGTGCTTGCTCTCTTGCGATTTGCTACCGTTATCTTTGTTTGCCGGTTCAAGGTTTCTGTTTAACTTTGTTGAATTGACAGATTTAATAGGTCTCGTAATTTAGAACCTTGATCAGGTGACGAGACCCTCACCTGACTAGGCACCCCCAGAGGTATTATTCACAGGTAACTTGGAGGGCTTTGCACCCACGACGGATTTTACATGCACCAGGTGCCATTAGCGTACATAGATTTACATATTTACGATGTCTGTTGGCTTGTCACGTTCATGGTGGGTTGTCGCTGTAGTGTTTATCGCCTCTTTTATGGGCTGATTTCCCTTCTTGTTGTATTTGTCTCTGTCAAGGCTTTTTGGCGTTTTTATAGGCTCGCCCCTGTTGTGGGTTGTTTTTTGTCTATCATTCATTGGTTTTTTGTCTCTTTCTTGATATATTTTTACCTCTAGCTTGTGCTAGAGCTGGTTTTCACATTTTGAATCTTGGTCTTCTTTCGAGGGTTTCACTGGTTATTATGTCACTATCGTGGGTTTTGTCACGTTGTAACTTTTGTTACTGGTGGTTGTCACATTGTAACTTTTGTTACTGGTGGTTGTCGCATTGTAACTTTTGTTACTGGTGGTTGTCACATTGTAACTTTTGTTACTGGTGGTTGTCACATTGTAACTTTTGTTACTGGTGGTTGTCACATTGTAACTTCTGTTTCTGGTGGTTGTCACATTTCTGGATGTTGCACACTCATTTTTGTTGTCTTTGTCACTTTATCTCACCCAAGCATTGGGGATTTTGATTTTTTTTTCCTTCGTGAATACGCTTTTTGCGATCAGTCCATTGAATCCTAATGGCTGTTATCACTGCTTTTGAATTTTGTGCAACTTGTTGATTTGTTGTTTGAGAAACTTGTCGCACTAATGGAGTGGGGCTTGTTCCGTGGCCGTTAGTCCGTCATGTATCTATGAGGCTGTATTCACTTGATTTGACAATGTTTTTTTCCCCTTTAACTTTCTTTGGCAGGTGTGCTTTGTGCATTCACCATTTAATTATTTTGTTCACTTTTTGTTGGCTATTTGCCTTCATCAGTTGGTGAAATTCAGTCCGTCACAGATGACTTCCACTTCTCACTAGTGCTGAAAAAAATCGATTTTTTTTGGCGTAGCAAAGAGGTTCCATTGCTACTTTTTTTTTTTTTTTTTTTTTTTTTTTTTTAAGATATATTAGAAAATATACTTACCAAATGGATGGCTTTTGAGAGTGGGATATGCTTTTGAGGAATCTCGCTGCTGGGAAGGTGTATTTATTGTGATATGAGATCGATGTTTTCTACTAACCATCTCATCACTGCTCTTCCTTTTGTTTGTACTTGTTTGTTGTTCGCTAACTGGTTGTGCCATATTTTTTCGTTGTTCGGTGTGATGTGGATCAGATGTAGTGTTTGGGTTAGTGGGCAGTCTGTTAGATAGTGTTTGGGGGTTCCCAACTCCCCGCATGAGCAGTTTGGTGCGTCTTTGCGCTTAAACCTGTGTAAGTAGTCCGGGAATGCTCCGTGACCCGTATAAATTTGACTTAGTAGATTGCAGCTGATGATTCTGCGAGAATCTACTTTTGGGAAGTATTCATATGTCTTCCTGCCCGTTTCCCCATAATCTCACTCGAACTGCCATTGTTTGATAGTGAGTTCTTTTAGTTTTCTTTTTAAGTTTGATATCGGTCTTTCTAGATGGTATGGAATTTCTTTACTTTGGTTTTCTGCAGCCTTTTTTGCTAGCAGTACACAGGAAGAATTTTCTGTATTTTTATTTAATGTTGAACCGGATAAGCTATATCCGAGTTTTAAGTGTAAATATTGTAAATAAAGTGTTAGTTTAAGTTTAATTGAAAGAGTTCGTCTTCTTCTCAACGTACCTCTCATAACGTGACCGATATCACGTAGTAATATAGGTGGTGGCAGCATATAAAAAATACCGGATTATTCTTCGAAGTTGGGTGGACTTAGAGGGAATCCGACATATATAATGAATTTTTCTTTCAAAAAGTTCTTTAAAATAAAAACATTCCATTATAGGTAACTAATTATTTTAATTTTAAAATGTACAATTATATGTATGTGTATAAACCCTGGTTTACATTTAAAAAATAAACCAGAATTTTTTTTTCAATTAATTTCAAGAGAAAGTAGATTCTTGATATTTTAAAAACATTCCTTTTCAGAAACTTTCATGAAATAATTATTTTATGAGTTTTCTTTTCATAAACTAAAGCAAATGTTTACTTTCAGTTATTATTAAAAGATATATAAAATTATATATTTGTAGTGATAAACACAAAAACTTTTATGCAAACTGAACCACAGTTTCAAGATGGAATTTTCGCTCACCTACGGAAAAGATAATACTTTAATAACATCAAATTATATGTGTTTTTAGAAGCAATTGTTTCGAAACAATTTAATTTCTATCTAAACTATTTACAAAATGCTTCTAAGATAACATTAAAAAAAGATATTCAAAAAGTTTCTTATTTTTAAATTTTAAAGCTAAAACAATTAGATTTATTATTTATTTATTATTTCATATTATTGTTTGATTCACTTATTAAAGTGTTTAACGTTGGAAATTGTTTTCATTCGTTCAAATCATTCATTAGGCTTTAAAAAATGGCTTTATTAATTGGCTTATCAATAAATTGGCTTATTAATTAATAAATTGGCTTAGTAATTAATAAATTGGCTTATTAATTAATAAATTAGCTTTTTTATATTCAGAATAGTTTAGAATCATCTAAAAGAACATTGACTGAAAGAGTCTTGCATTGAAAAAGTTCTTCCATACTATGTTCTTGAAGTTTGTATTTTCTGCTTGAGACATAAATAAATTCTCGCCTTTGGGGAAGAAAAAAAAAGGGCTATTATTGTTTCAGGACTATTATTTTAGCTAAAATAATTAGATTTGTTATTAATTATTCTTGTTTAATTAAATTACTAAAATACATCATATTTCAATTTGTTTTCATTCGTTCTAATTATTCATTGGAATTCTAAATCGGGTTTTTGTATATTTAGATTAATTTTGGATGCATCTATAAGAACGTCGAATACTTTCTGAAATATTTATTCCATACATGGGGTATGTTCTTGAAGTTTGTACTTTCTGCTTGAGACAGAAATATATTCTTGTCTACTTTCTGAAAAAGTCTTGCATTGAAAAAGTTCTTGCATACTATGTTCTTGAAGTTTGTATTTTCTGCTTCAGACATAAATAAATTATCGCCTTTGGGGAAGAAAAAACAGGGCTATTATTGTTTCAGGACTATTATTTTAGCTAAAATAATTAGATTTATTATTAATTATTCTTGTTTGATTAAATTAATAAATACATCATATTTCAATTTGTTTTCATTCGTTCTAATTATTCATTGGAATTCTAAATCGGGTTTTTGTATATTTGGATTAATTTTGGATACATCTATAAGAACGTCGAATACTTTCTGAAATATTTATTCCATACATGGGGTATGCTCTTGAAGTTTGTATTTTCTGTTTGTGACAGAAATAAATTCTTGTGTTTGGGGAAGAAAAAACAGGGCTATTATTTTAGCTAAAATAATTAGATTTATTATTTCTTATTTATTGTTTGATTAACTTACTAAAATACATCATACTTAAATTTGTTTTCATTCGTTTGAATCATTCATTAGAATTACAAATTGGGTTTTATATTTAGACTAGCAAAACCCGCGGATTTGCTCGCGTAATTCTTGAAAAATGCCAAGTGGTATTCGTTGTCCTAGTTTCATTAGAGGAAATTTTACTGTCACAGATAATTCAGAAATTACTAATTGAACCACGCTAATGTAGTAAAAAAATCGAAAATTTATAACGTTTTCGCTTTTTCACCCCCCCCCTTCTTTGGTAGTGTCACCTATATAAAATATAGCCTATGTTACAGCAGGGACTGTTACCATAACTTTTGAAAATGGTTCTGTAGTTCCAGAGATTCCATAGAAATTGTAATTTAGAATGTATTTAGACCGCTTTTCGCTCATGTCACCCTTTTAAATTTCGATTTTTTTAGAATTTGTTCTTAGAGAGTATTTACATTTTATAAATAACTACCATGCCAAATTTCGATTTTCTAGTTCCTTCAGTATAAAAAATATCGAAATTTTAGAAGGTTTTTCGCTTTTGCACCTCCCTGTGGTAGTGGTACCGACATAAAATATAGCCTATGTTACAGCAGGGACTGTAACCATCAATTTGCTACCATAACTTTTGAAAACGTTTCTGTAGTTCCAGCGATTCCATAGAAATTGTTATTTAGAATGTTTTTAGAACGCTTTTTGCTCATCTCACCCTTTTGAATTTCGAATTTTTTTAGAATTTGTTCTTAGAGAGCATTTACATCTTATAAGTAACTACCATGCCAAATTTCATGTTTCTAGCTCTTTCAGTATAACAAAAATCGAAATTTTAGAACGTTTTTCGCTCTTGCACCCCTCCCCCCCCCCCTGTGGTAGTGGCACCGGCATAACACATAGTCTATATTACAGCAGGGACTGTTACCATCAATTCGCCATCAACACTTTTGAAAACAGTTCTGTAGTTCCAGAGATTCCATAGAAATTGTAATTTAGAATGTTTTTAGAACGCTTTTCGCTCATCTCACCCTTTTAAAATTCGAATTTTTTTAGAATTTGTTCTTAGATAGCATTTATATCTTATAAGTAACTACTATGCCAAATTTCATGTTTCTAGCTTCTTCAGTATACAAAAAATCGAAATTTCAGAACGTTTTTCGCTCTTGCATCCCTCTGGGGGTGTTGGCACCGACATATAATATAGCCTATGTTGGAGCAGGGATTGTCACCATCAATTTGCCACCATCACTTTTGAAAACGGTTCTGTAGTTCCAGACATTCCATAGAAATTGTAATTTAGAATATTTTTAGAACGCTTTTCGCTCATCTCACCCTTTTAAATTTCGATTTTTTTTTAGAATTTGTTCTTAGAGAGCATTTACATCCTATAAGTAACTACCATGCCAAATTTCATGTTTCTAGCTCTTTCAGTATAAAAAAAATCGAAATTTTAGAACGTTTTTCGCTCTTGCACCCCTCCCCCCCCCTGTGGTAGTGGCACCGGCATAACACATAGTCTATATTACAGCAGGGACTGTTACCATCAATTCGCCACCAACACTTTTGAAAACAGTTCTGTAGTTCCAGAGATTCCATAGAAATTGTAATTTAGAATGTTTTTAGAACGCTTTTCGCTCATCTCACCCTTTTAAAATTCGAATTTTTTTAGAATTTGTTCTTAGATAGCATTTATATCTTATAAGTAACTACTATGTCAAATTTCATGTTTCTAGCTTCTTCAGTATACAAAAAATCGAAATTTCAGAACGTTTTTCGCTCTTGCATCCCTCTGGGGGTGTTGGCACCGACATATAATATAGCCTATGTTGGAGCAGGGATTGTCACCATCAATTTGCCACCATCACTTTTGAAAACGGTTCTGTAGTTCCAGACATTCCATAGAAATTGTAATTTAGAATATTTTTAGAACGCTTTTCGCTCATCTCACCCTTTTAAATTTCGATTTTTTTTAGAATTTGTTCTTAGAGAGCATTTACATCCTATAAGTAACTACCATGCTAAATTTCATGTTTCTAGCTCCTTCAGTATACAAAAAAATCGAAATTTTAGAACATTTTTCGCTCTTGCATCCCCCTGGGGGTAGTGGCACCGACATATAATATAGCCTATGTTGGAGCAGGGATTGTCACCATCAATTTGCCACTATCACTTTTGAAATCGCTTCAGTAGTTCCAGAGATTTTCCCCTACAAACAAACAAAAAAACAATCTTTACTACTTTATTTTATTACTAGCAAGCTACGCCCACTGCGCTGGTCGGTTTCTACAAATGAACCTTGAATCAAACGAAATATATATTTTAATTTGACCTTGTATTTGAAAGCAATCTGTATATTTACCTGGAATATCCTTCCACATTACTGAAAAATGACGTGATTGCGTTATTATATTTTCTAATGTGCAGTAAAAATTTTAGCTGTTAAAGACCAACTCTTTTATTTGGTTATTTACAGTAAGGGTTTGCTAAAGAATGATAAAACTATATGCAATATACTAAAACCATCACTAAAAATTATCGAACTAACAATGCAAACAAATTAACTAACAAAATCCATTCAGTAGAAGTTTTTATAAAAGCTTATCTTTGATAATCGGGTTCATCTGATTATAGAACTTTTCCACATAATTCTAAAACTAACAAAACGATATAAAATATACTAAAACCTTCCTTACAAATTATCTACTTAACAATGCAAGTCGCAAAAAACACGCCCAGTAAAAATTTTCAAAAAGGCTAATTTTTCGGAATCGAATTCACCTGACTATATAACCTTCACACATAACTGTTTGACTAAGCAACGTAGAACAATATGTAGTACATTAAAACCATTCCTGAAATAGCATCTAACTAACAATGCAATTCTCATCAAAATTCGTCCAGTAGAACTTTTTCAGAAGACTAATATTTCACAATCGGAATCAAATATTGAAAAGGCTAATATTTGATAAAAAAAATGGTCACCCGATTTTCGAATTTCCCCCTATAATTCTAGAACTAAGCAACGTAGAATGATATGTTATATAATAAAACTTTCCCTAGAAAATTATATAATAGTGTAGGTTCCATCAAAATCCATTCAGCAAAATCTTTTAAAAAGGCTAATCTTTCATAATCGGATTGATCTGATTATAGAACTTCTCAGAATAATTCTATAACTAAGCTACGTAGAACGATATGTTATACAATAAAACCTTCCCTGAAAAATTATTCTACAGTTTAAATTCTACGAAAATCCATTCAGAAGAAATCCAGTTATAAGCAGCCGGAACGAAATTTCATATATGTAGAAGTAAATAGAAGTATATTGCCACTAATATAGTTTGCATTTGAAAAAAAAAGGTACTTTTCAGTTAGCCGGGCGCCAGTGATATATGTACATATATATATATATATGTATATATTCATACATATAAGTGTATATATATGTAGGTATATAGATGTATTTTTGTAGATATATGTGTATATATGTGTGTATATATATATATATACACATGTATATATATATCAATGGCGCCCGGCTAACCGAAAAGTACAAAGAAATATATATATACTGCAAAAATGCAGTCGTACACTTGAAAAAAACACCTTTTGGCTTAAAATCTCTCAACAAAACTGTTTTTCTTTTTTTTTCTTTCTTTTATTTTAAATAAAATTAGTAACAGTTTTTCTTATATTTTTCCAGATGTATAGCCATTTCAATTCTTTCTGCAACAAAAACTAGTCGGATGTGCCAATCCCAAAACTTTCTTCTATCTCAGTCATGTTACTAATTCAAAATTCGCTATCACATCGCCAATAAAATCAATATTTTTCGTCATTCTGTTGTACGTCAGCTGCTTGCGAATCGTCGGGTTACAGGGATGCGAACAACCGATGTATACTAAACTACGAAAAGTCCTTCTGGCCTGAACCGACAGGAACAGATAGCCTCCCTATTCCTTAGTTTTACGATTTTAGCTAATTTTACTGGAAAACACGAAGGTAAAATGCGTGGAACCTAAATAAAGAAGATTCAGTCCCAGTTTTCGTCAACATTGAATTTGAATGAGGATATCGCCAAATTAGTCCTCTACAGCCAAGATGGCTTCATTTATGGCAACTTATTTTGGTCGCCAAATTTGGCGATATTCCGCCAACTGTCCCCAAGTTTGGCGAGAATTCAACTTTGGCGAATATAAATATATAGTGATAAGCATGTAATAGGATGAATGGTTACAACAATGAAAGAAAATTTGCCGAAATCATGTTAACTAAAACTCATAAATTAAACCCGTTTATGGGTGAAATTCCGCTGTCTTGTTTGAAAATATCAGCTACCCTAAAATTTCAAACCGCCATATCTCAGCTATTTTTTAAGATAGAGGCAAAACAAAAATTGCTCCGGATTCTCCGGATCAATTCCGAACATTTAACGAAAAAAAGGTTTTAGGATTTCTAATTTTTTTGAATTTTCACATCTTTCTGAATTTGAAATCTTTAAATGGCTATCACAGCGCCCCCTTTTGTCGCAGTATCCCCAAATTCTAACTGAACCTGCTTGCCATAGCCAAAAATCTAGAAAAAAAATGTGGTTCAATTTGAAGCATAACTTCATACACTTTTAGATGGTACAATAGTGAAAATGGAACAAAAATATCGATCACAGAGCCTTTCGTCGAAGTATCCCCAAATTCTGATAGAACCTGCTTGCCATAGCCAAAAACCTAGAAAAAATATGTGGTTCAATTTGAAGTATAACTTTATACACTTTTCGATGATACAATAGTGAAAATGGAACAAAAATATCGATCACAGCGCCCCCTTTCGTCGAAGTATCACCAAATTCTGTTAGAACCTGCTTGCCATAGCCAAAAACCTAGAAAAAAAATGTGGTTCAATTTGAAGTATAACTTCATACACTTTTAGATGGTACAATAGTGAAAATGGAACAAAAATATCGATCACAGCGCCCCCTTTCGTCGAAGTATCCCCAAATTCTGATAGAACCTGCTTGCCATAGCCAAAAACCTAGAAAAAAAATGTGGTTCAATTTGAAGCATAACTTCATACACTTTTAGATGGTACAATAGTGAAAATGGAACAAAAATATAGATCACAGCGCCCCCTTTCGTCGAAGTATCCCCAAATTCTGATAGAACCTGCTTTCCATTGCTAAAAACCTCGAAAAAATATGTGGTTCCATTTGAAGTATAACTTCATACACTTTTCGATGATACAATAGTGAAAATGCAACAAAAATATCGATCACAGCGCCCCCTTTCGTCGAAGTATCTCCAAATTCTGATAGAACCTGCTTGCCATAGCCAAAAACCTAGAAAAAAAATGTAGTTCAATTTGAAGCATAACTTCATACACTTTTAGATGGTACAATGAAAAGACACACAGACGGACAGACGGACACACAGACATTTTGTAAAAACATGTTTTTCGTAATCTCTGACCCCTAAAACGAGTAAATCCGTCAAAAATCGGAAGTCGAAAAAAATTTCGATTACAATACTTTCTTCTATTATAGATAGAAGAAAGTAAAAAGGCACCTTTTGGCTTAAAATCAAATTGTTTGGGGTCAAAAGTAAAATCAAAATCGCCAAAAACAAAAGATAAATCGCCAAATATTTTTCAATAGCAATCTTGCCCCTTGAATAATTTTTTAAGCATTACGAACATTCCCAATCATGTTTAAATTAAATATTTTCGTTCTGTAATATTCTCTCATCAAAACTCTTTTTTTTTCTTTCTCTTTGTTTTTTCTTTCTCTTTGTTTTTTCTTTCTCTTTCTCTTTTCTTTTTTTTTAAATAAAATTAGCAACAGTTTTTCTTTTACTTTTCGAGATGTATAGCCTTTTTATTTCTTTCTGCAACAGTAAAGATCGCCAAAAAGTTAGCAATGGTAACCTTTTCGGCCAAAATAACCGAACTTTCTATCAGAATTCTATAACTAATATACGTAGAACGTTGTTCCCTTGAAAAATTATCTATCGAACAGTGCAAGTTCCATCAAAATCTATTCGGCGAAACTCGAGTTATAAAAGAACGGAACGAAATTTCCGTTTGTGTTTTATATATATAGTAGATAGAAGATATACTATAGATTAATTTTGAATACATCTATAAGAACGTTGAATACTTTCTGAAAACGTTCTTCCATACGTATGTCTTGAAGTTTGTATTTTCTGCTTGAGACAGAAATAAATTATGGTCTTTAGGGAAATAAAATTTCCAGGGCTATTATTTTAAGGCTGAAATAATTATATTTTTATTTATTTATTATTCTTCTTAAATTGGCTTACTAAAATATGTCACATTTAAATTTGTTTTCGTTTATCAGAATCATTCATTAGAATTGTAAATCTGTTTTTTTTTTTATATTTAGATTAATTCGAATACATGAATAATAATATTTACTACTTTCTAAAAGATGTTTACACTGATAAAGTTCTTTTACATACTTAGCTTATGTTCTTGAAATTCGTATTTTCTGCTTGAGACAGAAAAAAGTTTTTGTCTTTGGAAAAAAAAAAAACTTTAAAGTTTCTATTGCTTTTTCCCAGAAACTTAAGTTCTTTCAAAATCACAAGTTTCTAAACATGAGATTTTTTTTTCCGATTGGCCAAAAGGAGAATTTGATAAAGTCGATATTTATTTCATACTTTTTTATGTTTCTAGATCAAACATATAGGCATACTTATTTTGTTCAATTATACTTATAGTTGTCTGTACTGTATGCATTTCATGGTATCTTCTCATACAAATAATAGAAATATAAGTTTATAAAACTGTTATTGAACAAATATTTAGACTTAAATTTCGTGATTAAAATTAAAAATATATCTTAGTTGATTGTCACAATTTATGGGAGGATATACACATAAAATTATTGCATAAAATGTTGTAATATTTATCTAGTAAAAAGTAAAATATTTAAAAAATACGCTGTTAACAACACTATCTAAATGATAGTAGTAATACTGATAATAATACACATATGGATAATATTAAAACATATATTTTCACTTACTCATCATACGTATTATAGGGTACGTTTTGCAAACGTTTTAATAATAAAAAATATATATATTGACGGATCTACACGTTTCAGACACTGGATATTTCGAAAAACATGTTTAGAAAAATTAATTTGCCGTCCGTCTGTCTGTCTGTGTGTGTGTGTGTGTGTGTGTGTGTCTGTGTGTCTGTAAACTCTCTATCTCCCGATCAAATTGAGATAGAGACTTGAAATTTGGTATGTACTTAGTATGTAATAAGGAGGAGAAGCTTATTGAATTTCAGTAACCTTGATTATTCGGAACTATTTTTTCGGACTCTCGAAATATTCGTTCTGATAAAAGGTATATAAAAATTTTCGAAATTATTTTAAGGAGTGAATATAAAAGACAATAAAGAAACATAAATTTTGCATAAAGAATGAAGTCGATCGCGGATGATTAGTTGCCAAGATATTTGTAATCCTATTTTTCCACACTCTTCGATTTTTCATGACACTGTATTTCATTCATATTTCAATTCAAAGATATACAGGGTCATTCATAATTCCCTCCGGGGTTTCGAAACGTTATAGTAAAAAAAAGAAGACGAATATGAAAAAAAGAAACATGAAATTATTCCGAAACTATTCAAGTTTTACTTACATACATTACAGGTGTTCTATGTGTGAACCCTTGGTCACACGGCATACATCCATGCGATAGTCCAGTTCCTGCCATACTCAGTTTCTTTAAATTTCCGGTACCACACATGAATTGTTTTGTCAGTTGGTCCCTGTTTTCGATATTTATTACGAAAGGCCCGTTGAACTGACACCACTGATTCAGATTTAAAGAAACGGAGTATGGCAGGAACTGGACTATCGCATGGATGTATGCCGTGTGACCAAGGGTTCACACATAGAACACCTGTAATGTATGTAAGTAAAACTTGAATAGTTTCGGAATAATTTCATATGTTTCTTTTTTTCATATTCGTCTTCGTTTTTTTACTATAACGTTTCGAAACCCCGGAGGGAATTATGAATGACCCTGTATTTTAATTGGAAATGGGACGTTTAATCTGACACAGTAAACGTTTAGTTAATATTATTATCATTTTTGGAGTTATAAGGATGTTTCTTTTACGCAATTCAGTAATAGAGCATTTAAAGTTTATGACGTCAACAAGCCACGATTTTATTCGAATTGCAATGCATTTTTAAAATAGTTTACACATGTTTTATTTTGATATTTTATATTAAGCGTATCCATGATGGGTAAGTATTACGGTGGCCCCCAATGACTAGTTTATATAGTGACAATTTTTTATGCGCACTCATATATTTGCCCAAATTCAAAATTTAATTTAAAAGATCATGAATTAGAAATAATTCTAAATTTGAAATTTTACAATGAAACTGTTAGAGATCTTGGTAATTCTTTAAAATAGGTTGCAATGTGTGTCTTCCATTTAAAAAAAAAAATTGCTAAAATTTAATATCAGTACAGTTAGAAATTAAGAAATAAAAAAAGTAGAAATAAAATAAAATTCCGAACATATTCTGTTGCAAAATATATTTTAACCAATTTAACATAACTTGATATTAATTTCATAGTAAACAGAAAATGAAAATCTGCCTGTGTTTTACTTTAACGCTAAAGTGACGTACATTATTCCTAGTCTGGTCTTATGGTAATATTCTTTAATTTTCTTTTTAACATTTTCCAACACTGTTGAAAAGTGTTTATGAATTCGGTTTGTATGTCTGTTTGCCGTCTGTCTGTCTGTCTGTCCATGCTTTAACTCGCGTAAATATACTCGGGTTTCCATGCAATTAATATATGTTGTTACGGTTTACTATGCACTGTTAAAAATTTGCAGCAAACTGTCCAGTTATTTGACCGTTTTTATAGAAAACGGTTATATAACCGTAATTTAACTTTATTCTGACCATAATATGGACAATTATAGAATCAGAATAGAGTTAAAATACGGTTATGTAAACTTTTCGATAAAAACGGTGAAATGACTGGACAGTTTGCTGCAAATTTTTAAGTGTGGCATGTTCGGTATTAAAAATGAAGTATGTAGCACTTACAATTTCTTTACAGGGACACTCAAAAGAATTCCGTTATATTACAGTCTGTGGGGGTAAATCATTTGCGCTTCATTCTAATGATGTTACACCATTTAAAACATATTCAAATTTATATATATCACTGATGAGCACTACAAGAGGCTTGCTACTCAATATGCTGTGGATAGTACTCATACTTACAGGGACATTCAAAAGAATTTTCTTACATCATGGTCAATAAAGGAAAACATTTCGGTTTACTTTAAGAATGTTTCACTATTTCAAACATATTGAAATTAATATATATCACCGAGTATTCATTACAAAAGGCTTACTATACGATATAGTATGTATAACATTCATCGTTCATTTACAGGGACACACAAAAAATTCAGCTAAAGTACAGCCTGTTAATAATAATTGCTGGAAGTGCTTTTGCAGTTGCGGTACGCTTTTTTAAATTTAACTAATTTTAGCCTATTACTTGGTGGGTATAAATTCTATAGATAATATACAGAGCAGCACAAAACATCTAGAGTACATTTCCGTGTATTGACGGAAATTGCTGAAGGGGAATTATCAAATCTGCTATGCGTTGTTTAACTGAACTAAATTTTAGACTTCTATGTAAGTATACATACAAATCTATAGATCATACATAGGACTGCACAAAAGAATTTGGATATTTTTCCAAATATTGTTGTTAATTCCTGAAATTGTGTTTTTAAATGTGTTATGCATTTTACAAATTGTTTACTTAGAAATCAGAATTAGAACTTATAAAACGGTAAATATTTCTAAAAGTATATTGGAAGTGTTGGAAAGTGTTGCATGAATTTTCGTTTTTGTTTAATTTTACTCTGCGTAATAAATTTCTAATCGTGATAATTGTCTTATTTGCTATTTTACATTATTGTAACAAACGAATGTTCTTTCTTCAGGTAGATTTAAAAATAATCATGCTTAAAAATTATTTAAACAATCATAAAAACTGATTAAACTGAGCTAGAGTTTTTAAGTGTGTATTTCTTCTCACATTCGTTGATTTAAGATTTGAAATTATGCGATATTTAGAAATGATGTACGAGTGATAAAAGTAGTAGCCGGAATTTTGCCAGCCGTATAAAAAGGACTTACACATTTCTGTCTGCAACAAAAACGTCTGTAGTGAAAAGAATCTAACTTTTTTGTAACACATTTCGAAAGGACTAAAAAATCTGTATTAATTTTTAACCTTAACTTTATTTATTTTTTAATCTATCATTTTTGCACGTTTGCATTAATATATTACATTAAATATGTACTGAAAAAAATATTGCGTATTTTATTGTTAGTTATATTATGTATTAAAAAAATGTTTGTCATCTCATTGTTAATGACTATTCTAGAGTTTTTCAAAAAATCCGATAGCTAAACTAGATTATTTCTAACTAAACTGTAAAAATAAACTTTTCATCAAATAACCAAAAAATTCTAGTAGCAGAGTTACCTAAAATCATGCGTGATTTTACGAAAATTCCGTGGTTAGTTTCGAAAATCTCTGGTTAATTTTTAGCTTAGAATGGAGAATTAGGTTGTTTTTAAATTCGATTGAAGAATGCTCAGTGACTTGAAGAAAAATTGACATATTGGGAATTTCATCAACAAGCGATGGCTGGCGAGACACAGTTTCTGTTAATCCTACGTGATTTCACGGAAATCAAGCTTAGAATTGAGCTTAGATTTCAGAATTTCAATCATTCGTAAAAATACGAAAATATATCAGGAAAGTTTGTGTCATACAACGGTTTATTACTTACCCATCATACGTAGTATAGGGTAAATCTTGTAATTGTTTGAAAAATTAAAAAAAAAAATTGACAGATTTACACGTTTTAGACACTGGAGATTCCGAAAAACATATTAAAAAAAAATTGCCGTCTGTGTGTCTGTGAACGCTCTATCTCCCGAACAAATTGAGATAGAGACTTGAAATTTCGTATGTACTTAGTATGTAATAATTGAATGAAACTTATTGAATTTCAGTAACCTCGATTTTCCGGAACTATTTTTTTCAGACTCTCGAAATATTCGTTCTGATAAAAGGGACATAAAAATTTTCGGAATTGTTTATTTTAGGGAATAAATATAAAAGAAAATAAAAAAACATAAATTTTGCATAAAGAATGAAGTTGATCGGGTAATTAGTTGCCCAGATATTTGTAATCCTAGTTTTAACACTTTTCGATTTTGCATGACCCTGTATTTTGTTCAAATTTCAATTCAAAGATATATTTTATTTGAAAATGAGACACTTCATTCGACGCAGTAAACTATTAGTTAATATGATTATCATTTTGGAGTTATAGGGAGGTTTCTTTTACGCAATTCAGTAATAGAGCATTTAAAGTTTATGACGTGATCAAGCCATGATTTTATTCGAATTGTAATGCATTTTATGAATAGTTTACACATGTTTTTTTTTCATATTTCATATTATTCATATTCATGATGAATAAGTATTACGGTGGCCCCCAACGACAAGTTTTTACGATGTTTTAAGGATGTTAAAGTATATTTCTTTCTTTATTCATTTCTTGCCTTTTCGCTCATTTAACTTGCCAAAAAGAAAAAAAAAACTTTTAACTTAGGCTCTGAAAGTATTAGGAAAGGCCTGATACTAAAAGTATAGTTTGTTATTTTTCTTTCATTTGTTCTTGTTATACAGAGTCGTAAATCATGCTTTCTTACTTTGAGAAAATAAATCAAAGCACCTTTAAAAGGATATCCCCTAATCGTGGAAGAGATTTGTGATGATTTATTATTCAACATGTTGGTTTATATTCTGCAAGGGATTTTTTTTTCTCCGAGGTAAAGAAATAAGTCATGATTCTGGAAAACTATTAAACGGTTCTTCTCGGGATCAGAAAAGAATGATTTTAAAGCTGTTCTCAAATCTAAACTCGATACTTTCTTTCATATTCCTGAAACAGGGCTGTCACTGGTAATTTTATATTTTATTCGCAGTACTATTTTTAAAAAAAAACAATTTTGCAGTATATTTCTCTTGCATATGTTGTCAAAGTGTATGTAAAATATATTTGTTTAGAGAAAATGGTGCAATATACACTGGCCTCCAAAAGTTAAGGTACAACTAGTTTTTTGAAACTCACTATTAAGAGAATGAAAATAAAAGTAAAAAATATGGTTTGTATGAATAATCATAAGTAACTTCAATAAAATCTTATGAAAAAATTATACCCAACTCAGTTATTTTAATGTATTGGACACTTATATGTTTATCAGAAGAACTGCAAATATCTCACTTTGGGAATTTGTGTGAATTTTTTTTATTTTTGATGATTTTGAATTGTAGGTACTAAAATAGTGTTGTCCATGTCTAGTAGATGTTGTTTACTTCATTCGTAAAGATGGCGGGCAATTTGATGGACGGAAATAGGGTTATCCCAAGCTGGAGCTGCTAGACGTCTTAATGTGTCTCGTAGTGTGGTCTAAGGGATCTGAGATCAATTTGAATCCAAAAATTCAGTATCATGAAGACTTGTTCCAGACCACTCATGGGTTACAACCCCCGTACAAGATCGCTTTCTAGCTTTTTGGCCCGAAGGAGAAGCATCCTCAAGACGACCCGTTGTGTGTGGCCCTCCTATTCTACAACACAGAAGTGCCTGTTTATGTTGGCCAAGAGAGCACGTTACCTGGAACACACAACAATGGGCTTCCGTACTATTCGCAGATGACTCCCAGTTTGCTTTGGAGAGTGATTCAGTTCGTGTGCTGATCTGAAGAGAACAAGGCAGCAGATTCTACCTATGTAACATTGTTGAAAGACACAGTCAGATGAAAGACACAGTAAGATGAGGTGAAATCATGGTTTGGACTGGAATCTCTCTTTTGATCACAGTAACTTCCCTATGTGCCATGGAAGAATTCTGATTGCTTTGAAATATCGGGACGAGGTCCTTGCTCCGTTTGTCACACCGTATGGTGGCGCTATTGGTGATGAATTAATCTGAATGGTTGGTACTGCCCGATCGAATTGAGCTAGAGTCGTTGATGAATATCTAGAGCAGTGGTTCCCAACGGGGGGCGTGCGCCCCACAAGGGGGCAATTTGGAATTTTTGGGGGGCAATTCCAGATTTATCACTAAACCATTCCTTGTCACTTTATTTTTGTATTTTTTTTTTTTTTTTTTTTGGATAACTAATGTTGTAGAATAAAAATGAATGTAATATCAGCAGATTTTTTAAATAAAGTACCAAAAAAAAAAAAAAAAAAAAAAAAAAAAAAGATTTTTATTAAATTTTAAAAGTTTGAAAGAATATTAACCTTGAATACTTGCAAAAGACATTCTTAATACAAATATTACATTTTTTTATATATAAAATATTTTAAACATTTTCCGGTTATTATTGTATTTCAGAATTTTTTTTTCCAAAAAATTTTCGACTTGCATTTATTGGATAAGACATGTACTTTTATTCGCTCTGCAATATGTCAGTGTCGTATGAAGAAATGTTTACACATGTCTACTTAAAATTGATAAATATGAGAATCGAGAAATGCGTCTTGTATATTGTATTATTCATAAAGAGATATTTTTGTCCAAAAATTCACCATCTGTTTCTAATGAAATGTTTAAGTCAATTATAAAATGTACGAATACTTTCAAGTTTAATGCAAAACTGTGAGAGTTTCATAAAAAATATTGCGAAAAAAAAAAGAGGCCATAAAACACTCTTTTTTCGCGCTGGGGTAAATCGCAAAAAACAAAACTCTTTTGGACATGTGTAAAGATGTATGACTTCAGTGCATTTATAGAAATATGTTCAAAACGAGAAAATATTCGAGAAAATATTTAATCTGTTTGGTAAGATAATAAATTGTGAAATGACTTGTCATTGTTAATGTTCTTTCAATCTTCGTCCATGTGAATAAAAAATTTCATTTTCCTAAATAAAAATGATATGTTATATAAGAACGGCGATGGAGTGGGGGGGGAGGGGGCATCAGGACTTTTGAGTTGCTTTGGTGGGACGCGGCTAAAAAAAGGTTGGGAACCACTGATCTAGAGGATCAAGCTTTGGAGCGAGTGGAATGGGCAGCACAATCTTCGGCCCTTGATACTATAAAACATCTTTGGGACTATCTCAACAAACAGGTGGCTTCCGTAAGTCCTCCTTCAAAGTCGTTAAATGAGCTGGAACAAGCGTTGCTCCATGTATGGTAGTTGTATCTCTTTCCATTGTCCGACAACTTAATTGACAGTATAGAAACTCGATGCCACAAAGGCATTAACAGTAGGGCCGACAAATGCCTTATTAAAATCCATTTATTTAATTTCTTTCACAGAAAACTGCCATTTATTTTTTGTTATTAAACAGTGGACTTTTGCAAAAAATGCAATTTTTTATTTGTGAATCATGCTTGATGTTAAAATTAAGTAAAATTCGATAAATAACTGTTTAAAGCACAATTCTTCTAAATTTGATGTTTTTATCTTAATTTGTTTTCAAATTAGACACAAAAGACTGGTTGAACCTTAACTTTTAGAGGCCAGTGCAGATTTACAAAATAGTAGCTAGTGGCAGCCCTAATGAAATTCTTCTTTTCCCTTAAATTCTTAAAACTGACAGGTTCTCTTATGAGTAAATAATGGAATCGAATAGAGTTTTGCATTTTTCGATAAAGGCAGTGCCATATCTCATGAAATGCTGTCGAAATTGGCGGTTTGAATCGAAAATACGATAACAATAACCTGATAAAAACAATGAAAGTGCAACCTCTTATGACTCAAGATATAATCGATTTACCGGAAAATAGAAAATGCTATTAGATTCCGATTCAGTTAAATAGTCATGCTTGCTTATTTCATGTTTTAAGTTTTAAAAATTCGTCCGTGATAGAAATGTATTATTAAAAGTTATTAAAAGTTTGGTGAATTATTAAATGTTTAGCTATTGAAAACTATTTAATTACTAAACGGTACTTTTAGGAATCAGAAAAGAACGATTTTAAACCTTCTTTTTCTTGAAGATTCCTGAAATCCTTTTTTTTTTCTTCAGAAATTCATAATATTGTCCGGTTATCTTATGCAGAAATAAGGAAATGGAATAGCGTTTTGCGTTTTTCGATAGACAGAGACAACTTTCAGAAAAGGCCGTCGAAATTGGCGGTTTTCATCGAAAATCCAGGCTCTATTAAAAACAATGAAGCAACAAAAGCTTATGACTCAAGATACCTATTACCAAACTTACATTTATTTACCAAAAAATATAAAATGCTGTTCGATTCCGATTCACTTAAATAGTCTTGCCTGCTTATTTCATGTTTTTCCTTTTAAAAATTGGTCCATAAATGTGTCAGAAATTTAAGCGTTAGTCAGTAGAGAAAAATGTTTTTTTGAGAACAGGTTAAAAACATATTTTTATAATAAGTATATTAAGTATTTCTTTATAATTTTCTATGGCAAAAGTGGTTTAATTACAGTGTTCTGTACTTAATGATTCTCACTGTAATATATTAACAAAAAAATTTATTAGATACATTAAACTGACCTAGACTAAATGTTACCTTTCTCTAGTGACTATAAAAATATTTTGTGGCTAGAATTTCTATATTTTAAATCTCGGTCGTTGTCTAGGTTTTAAAAAATAAATTAATGTCAAACATAAAATGCTTTGAATTAATTAAAATATAAAACTACAGACATTTATTGTTAAAAACATATAAAAAAAAAAACAATTAAAATACAAATACATAGACGCTTCATGTACCTTTCGTACACCTCATCAGTTTGAAGTTTGAAGTTTGAAGGGGGGGGGGTGAGACTTATAGCTGCACGGCTGTCGTCCCGAATGATCCACGACTAGTGTAATCACCAAAGCTAAACAAACAACACTAAACCACTAAAACCGGTCAATGCTATGAAGGAACTTCAGAGCTGAAACACGAAAGTCCTTAGACGAGCAAAACTTGCTCATAAAACACACAAAAGAACTAAAACCACCACTGTTCAAAACCCTAAAATCCCGGCAACTACTGCGATGAGTCTGGTACTTCAAGCAATTAAACAAAATGTGTTCCAAGGAGTCTATAAAACCACACATACAACAACAGCCATCCGGAATCAAATGGAACCGAGCTAAAACTTCAGGGGTAATCAACATCCGACAGAGAAGCCGGGAAATCAACACGTCCTCCCGTCTGTTCCGAGCCCAGGACGAGGTAAGTCTAGCAGAGGGGATGTTCCCATGGGAGACACTGTATTTGGAGGCATTGTAATCTTGTTCGAACTGACTTGCCGCTTCCCGTTTATGAGCGCTGATCATATCCTCTGGAGAAATCCAGTTAACCAGAACATCGGAATAAGTGACTCCTTTCGCCAAACTATCTGCTTTTTCATTTAAAGGGACACCCCGGTGACCCGGAACCCAAAGGAAGAGAATATTCGAAAGAAATTGAACTGAACGAATGATTTTGTTATGAAGCCAAAGGATGACCATAGGGGATTTTAAAGTTATGGACTGAAGAGCAGACAGCACCGACAAGCTGTCAGACAGAATGAGGACACGCGACGACGAGTGAGCCAGTTCGTCCAGAGCCATCCCAATTGCAAGGGCCTCCGCTGTGAAGATGGAATTCACATGGTGGACTTTATAAGCAAACTGATTCTTTGAATTGCAGCCAGCTATAGAGGTGAGGAAAATGGTCTTCGAAGCATCGGTTGCGAAGATGTTCCATTCATTGTAATCTTGGATGAACTGAGCAAAATATGGAGCGATCATGGCCGTAGCAAGATCTTTGTTTTGGAACGGGAACCCCGCAGTGAAGACCCTGAAAGCTTCAAAATCCTGGGGTAATGGGACTTGGAACCGAAGAAGATGATCTGGAGTAATCCTTGATTTTGTCAGCATCTCAGAAACATTGGGTAAATCTTCAACAAAAAGGTCTAGACCATCCGCCCGGATGTCCCAGAGGGGGACCAACTACCCAAAGAAAGATGTTTAACCCAGAATTTGAACGCCAAGGCTTTGATCCTGTCTGCAAGTGGGGCAGCACCGGCATGTCTTCTTAGCACCATGTTTGGAGTCCATTTCGGTAGACCCAACGCAATTCTAAGGGCACTGGTTTGGAGAACTTCTAGCTTACGAAAAAAAGAGACGCCTTCTGAGCTGAGAATCGTCGCTCCATATTCTATCACACTTCGAATGGAAGAGAAAACTAAAGTTAGAAGGTGATGGGAGCGAGCGCCATACCGTTTCTGTGCCAGAGACTTGAGAATGTTAATTCTGGTGAAGACTTTTCCCCGGAGGTACTCGATGTGCTTCCGGAAACCTCCACGCCGTGCGATATAGAAACCGAGGAACTTGATCTCCGTACACCACTCGATTAATCCACCGTTGACACTAAAGTCGAAGTAGCATTCAGCGGGGCGTCTGGACAAGTTGATAGCATGGCATTTATCCGGCCGGATGGAAAGCTTCCAGTGTGTGCACCACTGATCAACTAGCCGGAGCGCTTCTTGTAGCTTGATACGGCAACTCTCCAGAGAGCAGTTGTCACAGTAGAGGAAAATGTCATCTGCATAAATTAAGTATTTCACTCCAAGACCCTCAAGAACCTCGAAGAAATCAGCCAGAAAAATAGTAAACAGGATAGGGCTCAGCACCGCTCCCTGAGGGATACCTCTATTGATATACCTGAGTGACGATGTGACATTCCTCCAGGCCACCTTGATGGACCTCCCAGAGAGGAAGCGATGGAGCCAGCGTAAGATGGGACCAGTAATGCCAACTTGGGCGCATTTGTAAATAAGTCCGTCCACGTAGACGGAGTCATATGCAGCTTGAAGGTCTAGAGATATGCCCAAAATATATTTTTTCTCTTTCCTTGCCATTACGAGGTCCTGATGGAGCCGGGTAAGTGTGGCCTGACTATCTCTGAAGGGTAGGAAGCCAAGATGTCTACGGTCCAAGGTATTATTCGCGAGGAGGTGATAATTGATACGGGTAGCTATCATCCGTTCACAAATTTTACAGGCCACAGAAGTAAGTGCAATGGGCCGGTAGGAGGCAGCCAATTTCTTAGTTCTGCCGGGTTTGAGGATTGGCAGGATGATCGCCGTGGTCCAGGATGATGGGATGTCCCCCGTGAGCCATATGTCATTATACACTTGAAGCAAGACTCCAAGCGAGTGATCGTTGAGGCCTTTAAATAATGCAGCACTAATCTTGTCCTCACCTGGGGTCGAGGTTTTCGTTCGGCGGATAGCATCTTTTAACTCGGTGATATCGAAAGGATTGTTGAGCTGGGGACTGGTTACAATGCCATATGTGATGGGAATGGATTCATGATCCCCCTCCCCAGTGAAAACGTTAGCGAACGTCTCCGCTTGGAAAGCCGCATCTGCGCTAAAAATGTCCCCTACTTGAAGAACAAGGTGTGTATCAATGGGAGTGCTGGATCGATTTCGGATCTTGCGGAATACCTTGTGCAGAATCTTGGGATCTCTCGCATCAGTACAGATCAAGTCCCAGAATCGCTGCTTGGACTCTTTGATGACTTTCCTAAGCTTGGCAGACACTCGCTTGTATTTGATCCAGTACTCGCTGGAAATCAAACCCCGGGATTTCTTTAGAAAAAAGTTCTTTTGCTTGTGAAGATTGCTGCATCGCGTATTCCACCAGGCAGGAAGGCATTTGTCACGCCTAGTGCGGGAAAAGCAGTGATTCTGCATCGCACCTTGAACCAACTGAGAAAAGGAGTCATAATCCATGGAGGAAACCCGTTGCAGTCTGTCGTTGACCTCCCGACAAATGTTCGGCCACTTGTAAAGAATAGGGCTAGGATGGGGTGGACTGGAAAGCTCTACAGAAATGATAATTGGGAAATGATCACTATCAAACAAATCCTCCTCCACATGGATTGAGGACTGAGTGAAGATGTCTGAAGTACAAAGAGACAAGTCTATCAAAGAACAGGAGCCACTGGGAGAAACATGAGTGGGAGTGTCCAGGTTCATGATACAGTAAGGGCTGTCCAGAAGCCAATCAACGAACAATTCGCCAGCGCGCGAGGACACCGGGGCGCCCCACAGATGATGATGAAGATTAAAGTCTCCGAGAATGAGAGTATTACCTGGCAGGCCGTTTGTCACATTCATAATATCATCTACCACCAGACCCGAAGACGAGTAAAGGTTAATTATATTCAAATGATGTGAACCAAGAAATATGCGAACCCCCAAAATCTCATTCGAGAGGTTGAAAGCGTCAAAGTTTAACTGGAGGGAGGACCAAGCGTCTGTAATTGCAATGAGGAGTCCGCCACCAGGGCGACCCAATCTGTCCAACCGATAGATCACTTTTCCTGGGATGGTCAGGGACTTTTCAGCAGTTAGAAATGTTTCTTGTAGGGCCAAGATGTCCGCAGAGGCGAAAAGGGGGGGTATGCAGCCAGGGGAGTTTGTTTGAGATACTACGGCAATTCCATTGCAGAACTGAGATACCCATTAAGACAAGCTGAGAAAAAAAGGGGGGTGAACAGCAATACATAACCACAAGACACACACAGTGCCAAACTGCCCCGGCAGTACAGAAGGCAAAAAGAAAGCGTAATCAATAAAGAGGCGACACACACAACACACTTTTTTTTTTTTTTTTTTTTTTTTTTTTATGTCTTGCCAGTTTTATGCGGGCGTTTGCGCTCCGGGGAGGAGTCGCATATTTTAGTCAAAGTATTTATAATGCTTTCACTGAAGGCATCCAGTTGCTTCGTTAAATTAGCAGACTGATTTGAAATCACGTCAACGATGATCTTGAGCAAATGATTCGTTCGGACTTCCAACAATTTCTGAAAGTCCCCGAATTCAAAACTTCTAGTGCTGGTTGTCTGAGCGAATGACTTCGCCTCGGGTTTTTGAGTAAAGAATTTTCTTCTGGCATCTGTGAAGGAAAGAAAATTGCGACTTTTGAATCGAAGGAATTCGGCTTCCTGGAGCCGCGAGGGACACTGACGAAAGTTCGCTCTGTGATCCCCATTGCAGTTCGCACATTTAACTGGGGTGGTACATGGCCCCGAGTGTACAAGGCTACATGTGACACAGCACTGCTGTGCTGGGCATTTGCCTGATGGGTGAGAAAATTTGAAGCATTTAACGCATTGCCGGGGTCGATCAATGAATTGCGTGACTCTCTGTAGTGAATACCATAACTTGACTTCAGCTGGAATTAATGTCCCCAAGCTGGTCACCAGAACCGGAGAGACCGCACTTTGAGAGTCCTTTCGGATGAATCTCCGAAGTTCCAAAATGTTCAAATTGTTATTTTCCGCGAGTTCATTACCCAACTCTGGTAAAGGGATGTCAACGGGTATATTGAAAAGCAGGAAACGATTAGTAATGTTTTCCCACACTACTCTCTTTGATATAGTAACTCCCAAAAATTCAGACAAATTAACGAAATCAATCGCACAATCCACCTTTTTTGTACTGACAATAATATCACCCAGTCTCGTATATCTAATATTGGCAATGTCCGCTGCAGACGGAACTTTTGACTTAATTTCTGCCTGGACCACTCTCGGGTCTCGTTGAGGGATTGTTTTCGACACCGAGCTGTGTAAAAAGATGTTAAAGTCCTTACCACCATTAGATGCCGCAATTTGAAGCAATCTGTCCGTAGACGCTGTAGCGCGAGCTATGTTTACATTATTCATATCACATTTTAACAAATTTTCAGAAACCTCTACCATTTCGACACTACTAACTGGTGGTTGTAAAGATGTTTCATCATTGACCACATTAACTGTAGAATTAGCCATCTTGGATGCCGACGGCCATCCCGACATTACCCACACGACACTAAAGTTCAAACAGATAACTACTTACTACGCAAATAAAAGCAAAAAAACCCACACAGAAAAGCACTGGTGATACAGCAAAAACTCCAGAGAAAAATAAATATAAACCACTTACTTTCAAAAGCAGCCCAAAACGCACAAAAAACAAATAAAACTTCTATCACCTGAACACAAACAAACCACGACAGCCGGCAGCTAGAATACGGAACCGCCCCCCACGTGAACTGTAAATTCAGCACGAGAGAGAAGCCAACCTCTCACCATCCAACCGACCGCCGAAAAAAAACCACCTCATAAGTATTACATTCACAATTGCAAAACAATGAGAACCAAAACAAGAAAAGTGTTAAAATCGCAGTTTAATTAAAACATCGTATTCTGCTGGTATCTGTGCTGCTTCAGTAATCGGAGACTCAGAGAAAACCGTCATCCAACCCTTCAGCAAAACACGGCTACTGTATATGCAACAGTTAGATCTAACAATTTGCGTGTTTTCAAAATCAGGGACAGGGTCTTCCGTGGCCGAGAGGTTTAGACACCATTCCGCTAATCGCTTGAGAGCGTAGGAGTCAGGTCGGCGGGTTCGACTTCCGGCAACTCCATTGCGCACACTTTGCGGAGCTTCTGTTGTAATTCTTTGGTGTTATAAATTTCTTTGTGGCTTGCTCGTCCTTGTGTATTGACGATGACTTATAAGCGGGCACTTGATGTCGAGCACACAAGTCAGATGTATGTTCTCAATAAAACAAACAAACAAACAAATCAGGGACATGATCAAATTCAAATGCGTGTGCGACCAATCTTGAGGTTGGAGTTAGTTTTGGTATACTAAATTTAAGAAAGGCACTCTAACCTCAGTATTTGTCGAACACGCATTTGCTTTTGAAGAACGCACAAATTGCTAGATCTAACTGTTACGTATACAGCAGCCGTGTCTTCCAGGAGGATGACGGTAATGTCTGAGTCTCTGATTAATGAAGCTGTCCATAGGTACCGGCAGAATACGATGTTTTAATTAAACTGTGTTTTTCTTGTTTTTTTTCTTGTTCTTTTGTAATTATGAACGTAATACTGGGGCCTTCCGTGGTCGAGTGATTAAGGCACCACTCTGCTAATCGCTTGAGAGCGTAGGAGAAAGTGGCGGGTTGGACCCCCTTCAACTCCGTTTCACACTCTTTGTGGAGTTCCGTGCTGTAATTCTTCAGTGTTGTTATTTCCTTGTGTCTATCCAGTCCTCACTTTGACGAAGATTTATAAGCGTATATTTTAGACCGGGAGGCGGCAGCACAGACAATCACCTCATCGAGTTCACGGCTGAAATTCCAGAATTAGTTAAAACTCGATTCGCATATTAAAACGCAATAGGTTTGCCAAGTCATATCTTGGTGGAAAACACGTAATAACCCGATTTTAGCGGTTGACTCGTAGGTTTACCATTGTGTTTTCCTGCACCCAGTTCTCCATGTTTTCATACCTTTGGGTGCAGGAAAACACAATGGTAAACCTACGAGTAAATCGCTAAAATCGGGTTTTCACGTGTTTTTCACCAAGATATGACTTGGCAGACCGATTGCGTTTTAATATGCGAATTGAGTTTTAACTAATTCTGGAATTTAAGCCGTGAACTCGATGAGGTGATTGTCTGTGCTGCCACCTCCCGGTCTATTTGTATCAAGCATACAAGTCTGATGTATACATTCAATAAACAAACAAACAAACAAACGTAATACTGATGTGGTGTACCAAAGATACAAGAAACGTCTATGCATTCGTATTTATTGATTTTATGAATATTTTTAACAATAAATCTCTGTAATTTTATATTTTAATTAATATTTAATTTTATCCAGACGTAATTATGTATATGTTTTAGTCTTTGAACGAAGGACTATAAAACAAAACACCCTTTTTTTTTACCACATTGTTGAAAAACAAAATTCGGATGTTTTTCTGAAATAAAACCTTAATAAATATTTAAATGAAGACTGGATTGGTCTGGATTGAAGTAAAACTTTGTTCAAAGACTAGTTTTATCTCATGTAGAATTTGAACAAAAAACTACCATAAATCGATATAAAACTTTTCATATGATATCTGTTTTATCGATTTCAGAGATGTCGTTTCACAAAAATGCATTTCAAATATGATATTGCTCTGTTTGAAAGATTCGAATTCACAAAAGTACGATACTTCTTGTTCTTTTTATCAAATAAGCATTAAATTTTTTAGGCTATTCTAGAAAGTTAGTATTATCGGAAACCGCATTAAAAAATCGATTTTTTAAAATAGTAACTGAGTTTTATATCTTGATGTATGATTGTTATTTTCTCACAAGATTAAATCTTTTGAAGAAATCTTTTATTTTGAAAGTTGTTAAATTGCTTTATTCAAATGAGACTGTGGAACAATAAAAGTACTTCTAAAAGGAAAGTGTGAAATTCTTAAAATATACATACATTTGAACGTCTGAATTAAATCAATACTCAAACTAACTATGAGACATTAGACAGATTTAAGTACATTTTAAAACAATTCAATTTAAATATATACTTAAAACCATTTAAAATTAAAATCCGAAACATACAAAATATTCGTTTCGCTATGCCATCACGTAGTTTCTTCAGTACTAACATCAACCAGAACATCAAAACACTAAACACATATCGATTCAGTTAAAGTTGAAGTTTTAATTTTAGAAACAAAAAATATTCATTAGGAATTGTTCCTGATTCGTTCAAGGTATATGGATATAGCTTAGTGAACCTCCACGAAAAGTTTGTAATGGTAATCTTTGCAGTTATTCTTCAAAATTGACGAATCTATGAAAGATGGGATGTGGTTCGTGTCAAAAGCATGTTGGACTAATCTGGAATTTAACTTACCATTTTTAAATGCGCTGATATGCTCCTTAAATCAGATATTCATAGATCTTCCAGTCTCACCTATACAGGGTGTCCCAGCTAAGATGTTACAAACTTCGAGGGGAGGTAGGATACACCTAGACGTCTCGGAATTACATAGAAATGCCGGGTCAGAAATGCCTTGTAGGAGGCATTGAAACCTGTAGAGGGCATTGAAATAGGCGCGATTTTTAAAGTGTGCTTTTTTTAAAGCTTCATTTTGCATTTTTTAGACATAAAACACAAGGAAAGGAAAGAAAACAAAATAGGAGAAAAAAGGTTGTTTATTATTCGTCGTTCATAAACATAAAAACAAAAGTAACAAACGAGAAGTACAACTCATATCAAAGGAGGTGTTCGAATTAACGACCCCCGCATGTGATCCAGGCCTCACATTTTCGCTGCATGGAAGTTCGAACATCCGCAAACATTCCAGAAGTGTCTTGGATTTCCGCGGTAGCTGCAAACCTGTTCGTCTTATCCACTATGGCACTACTCTAATAACTCCGGGGCCAAGAATCAGTTTTGTGTGATCTAACCTTTTCAATGCCCTTACTGCGTCAGGAAGACATTTCCGACCCGGTATTCTTATCTGATTCCGACTCGTCTAGGTGTACCCTACCTCCCCTCGAAGTATGTAACATCGTCGTTAGGACACCCTGTATATCCATTTTTACAATCATTGCACGAAATCATATACACAACACCGGTTAATTTTGTTTGAAATTAACCCATTGAATACGAATATCGCCACAAAAAAAACTTCATTGGCTCTTGTTTTAGAAATATAGATGTACAAAGTTAAGTTTTTTTTTACAATATACAGTTGAACTAGCCTAATATTAGACCGGCTAAAACGAGCAAATTGCACCTTAAGAATGGTTCATTATTTAAATTATATTAAATTGTTCATGATTTTACGAGCTACGAAAGCAGGATCACGTCGCATGCAAATACGAGCACGTCTGATCATTTCAATGTTATTTTCGGTTAAAAGTAGGGTATAATTATGAAATAAATATTTTTCTTATCGAGTATTGTTCTCTATCAGCAAAAATATTCCTGCATTACAACTATGTCTAAAAAATGTAGTAATTTATCCGTTTTACCAGACAGAATTTCACCATTCAAGCAGACCCCCTACCAATGCAAATATAAGAAAATATCCTGAGGTTTTGTAAGAATGATATAAAGAAGGGAGATCTACCGCTGACTTCGTAAGATTTAAAACTGAGCCATGAAAAAAAATGAGCATAGAAGAAAGCCCTTATTTCTGTATTTAAATCCAGTCTCTAGGTCATAATAACTAGCCTTTTCATCTCTCTTAATTCATTGTTAAAATGAAAAGGATCTGCGAAATCAATAACTCGAAAATTGCAGTGACTATTGTAATGTTAACCGAGATTTTCCGGATAAAAATGAAAGGATCAATTACATTATTGTACATCGTTCATATCCTTTGGAATCTTGTATACTTATAAAAGAACATGTCCTGACTGACTCATAATCAACGCCGAGCCTCAATCGTTGGTCCTAGAACAATGAAATTTGGAAGACATGTTCCTTATGCAATGTAGGCATCCACTAAGAAAGGATTTTTGAAAATTCACCCCCTAAGTGGGTTGAATGTGGGTTCGAAAGTTTTTGGTCATTTTGTCTTTTCGCCATATCTCATCAGCGGTTTTAGGTAGGAGCGTGAAATTCGAGAAAACAAATCTACTAAAAATTTGCTAAACATGTATTTCAGTGATTTTAAAAATTCGACAACTAAGAGGTTTAAATGGGGGGTCGAAAGTTTTAGGTAATTTCACTTTTTCGCCATATCTCAATAGAAGTTTTTGTTAAAAGCGTGAAATTCAGGGTAACAAATGTAATAAAACATATTTAAACACACAATTGAGCTATTTTAAACATTTTACTACTAAAGGGTTTAAATGGGGGGTCGAAAGTTTTTGGTCATTTCGCTTTTTCGCCATATCTTATATATATATCATATATATAAGACATAATCATATCATATATATAAGATATAAAGATATAAGATATAATATATATCATATTTTTCGCTTTTTCTGCACTGCCTTTTGCAGTTTCAGCAGCAGTTTTAGGTAGGAGCGTGGAATTCAAGATAACATATCTACTAAAAAAATAATTAAACACATATTTCAGTGATTTTAGAAATTCACCCATTAAGGCGGTTAAATGGGAGGTCGAAAGTTTTAGGACATTTTGCCTTTTCGCCATATCTCAGCAACATTTTTAGGTAGGAGAGTGAGATTCAGGATAACAAATCTACTAAAAAATAGTTAAACGTGTATTTCAGCGATATTAGAAATTCAGCCACTAAGAGGGATTAAATTTTGGTTGAATGTTTAATGTCATTTTGCCATATCTCAATAGCAGTTATAGGTAAGAGAATGAAATTCCGGATAACAAATGTACTGAAAAAAGTAGTTAAATAGTTATTTCAGAGATTTTAGATATTAATCCACAAAGGGGGTTACACGGGGTTAAAACAAAATTTTAGAATGTAAACAACTCATTTTAAATGCCATGATAAGTATAAAAATTTCTATTGATGTATAAAAAAATTTCTTAAATTTTATCCATCTTTGTATATAACAATACGCGATATATCATAACTTTGGAAATGTATAGCAATATTTTAAGCATTGTATATGTAAACAATTTTGTTTTTTTTTCATAATTATATAAAGTTGTGTTTAGTTTCGTATCTGATATGTTTACTTTATGTAGTATTTATGTTGATTGTGCAATGGATATCTATTTGTCTTAATTTTTCCTCAAAGTCAATGTTTGGAAGCCTCGCTCTCAGGTGGTTACATTGTAACACTGTATGAATACCTGGTTATTTTAAACTATCCGTTCACACCAGAAAAACATTACCGTAATTTCGCGCGTATACGCCGCACCTCAGACAATTCGATTTCCTACCAGAATTTATTTTAAATAAAATGTGACTTATTTCTGCTTAGCACTTATTTGACTTCTTATTTTCAATAAAATTTCCGGTTTGAAAAAGACTTAACTAAGGTGCGGCGCATACGCGCGAAATTACGGTAATGTACATACTACATCAGAACTCGTCAGAATTCCTGGATTTCACTCATGATGGACACAATTTCGATACTTATTAGTATCCCAGTATCTCTCGGACTGCATTTGGTGAAGGGATCTAAAGACCAACTGACTTAGGTTTCAAGAAGCCAGTTAGATGCATAGATTAACATACAAGGTAGAACGATTGCAGCTAAATCTGTAATGGCGGCAATAATAGCGTCACTAGTGACAAGGGGGAAAACTAACAAGATTCCGAAATTTACCCATATAAATGAAATCTGTTTATGCCCTATATTTTTAATATCTATTCTTTTCGCTTCGAGGCAGACGATTCTCTTCCAATTGGCCGCTCGCTGGTGTGTTAAGTTTCTTTTTAAAGGACTTAATTTTATTTTTTATTTTATTATTATTGAAACAACAGTTCTTTTCAAAACTTTTTAGTATGGTTAAAGGTGTTAAAATGCGTCATGTAGAATCATGTCTGCATACAAATTGGAATTTTAAAACTTTCGTTTTTCGCTTTTCCTACAAAGTTGAAAATGTAAACATGCAGCATTTAAAAAAGTCCTTCCGGCCTGTACCGGGAGGAAAAGGTAGCTTTCCTATATCTTCGTTTTAAAATTTTAGCTAATGTTACACGAAAACAGCAACTTAAAATGCAAATAAAACGTTTACAAAAGATTCGTTAATACTGAATTTGAATAAGAAATTCGCCAAATTATTGAGCAATAGCCAAATTGGCTTCATTTATGAAGACTTATTTTGGTCGCCAAATTTGGCGATATTTCGCCAAATGTCGCCAAGTTTGGCGAGAATTTGGCGCTAACGGATATGAATATATAGTTTTATGCGTTTGATTGGGAAAATTATTACAACAATGCAAATTTTTGTAATGTGCTGTCTTGTTTCAAAATGTCAGCCACCCTAGAATTTCAAACTGCTCTATCTCAGCCGTTTTTTAAGATAGAGGTAAAACAAAAAATGCTCTGGAATCCTCGTTTCAAGGCCTAACACTGAATTAAAAATTTGGATTTTTAACTTTTTTGTATATTTATTTTAGTTTTAAATTTTTAATTGGCCGCCATCTTGAAACAAAATGGCGGACCAAGCTGTCCAACGAACTCGGTCGAGACATTGGTGTGCTTAATACACACAAATAGTTTCATCAAAATTGATTTATAAGTACGAGCGTTATCGTATGACATAGGTCAGATATATATATATATATATATATATATATATATGGATATATATATATATATATATATATATGGATATATATATATATATATATATAAATCAACATTTGAACGGGGGGTGGTTTTGGGGTCTGGGGGTCATGATCGGTGAAAATATATCGAAATTTTCCGGAACTGCTTCCCTCCGAACGGCTGCAATAGGTAGCTTTATACTTTTTTGTATTGAAAGCTACCTAAAAGAAAGATCATAATAAGATAGACGTTCAAAAGGATAAATATTCCGTCTATAAGACGTTTCTTCCCCCTTGTCACTGCAGGAACTGCGTTCATCATCGCGTTACCATTACGTCTTATGATAGTGTCCTATCTTGTGTATTAATCTATGGTTAGATGAAGTCTTTCGCTTGACGTTCTTTGTCCCATTGCTAAAAGTCTCTTTGCAACTGAGTAATATTATGGGTTCTATTTTCAAGAGATACTATCATCAGATACCAATCGTTAGTTGCTGTGGTAGCACGTGTTCAACCTTGCCCTTAACTAAGAACAGTGTCAAATTTCCCTCCAAAATCTTGCCCAAAACTTAAAAATGTTTCTGCTTTTTTTAATCTTTTTCGAAAACAAGCTAATAGTCATAATGGAAAATAACGATACTTAATAACTAAGGGCGGGGAGCGTTCTTCATTTTATAAAATGTAGAGTTAACTAGTACCTTACAGAAGAACCGTCAAATTTCTGTTTTACAGGTTCACATTGGCAAACAAAAATATGAAGCTGGCGACTAGAAAGCGTATCCAGGGTGTTTCTGAAAATGTGGGCAAAACTTTACGGGATGACAGAACGCAGCTATACGATCATATTTCGTCATAGAATGTATGGCAGCGCGAGACGCTAGGTGGCGTTGTAAATGGTATAACACATTCCTACGAGAGGTGTTGCCGGAGATGCTGCGTTCTATTCCAACCCCCATCAGGTCTAGAATGTGGTTTTAACACGACGGTGCGCCTGCACACTTTGCCTTGGATGTGCAAAACACTTTAGATGCAACGTTCCCAGGGCGATGGATTGGTCGAAATGGTCACATAGCTTGGCCACCAAGATCGCCGGATCTCTCGTGTTTGGACTTTTTCCTGTGAGGCTGTATAAAAAGCCTAATCTACGAGTGCCCCATTGAAACCGATATGGATCTAGTCACCAGGATTGCCTTTGTTTCCGGGAATATTCGGGAAATACCTGGTGTCTTGGCAAATGTGCGTCTGTCCCTATCCCGCAGGTGTGAAGCGTGCATTACAGCTGACGGAAGATCTTTTGAGTAATTTCTTTGAGCATGTACATTAAATACATTGCTGTTAATAAAATGTTTTCTGAAGTAACTCCTCTCTTTCTCGTGTTAATTCTTTAACTGCGACAGTGGAAAACTACCTTTTAACTTCTCACCGCTTGCGTTTTGTCCATGCATTCTATGACGAAATTTGCTCGTATAGCTGCGTTCTATCACCCCGTAATATTTTGTCCATTTTTTCAGTATATGAGTATAAAAGGTACACAAAAAGACAATAAAAAAGAAAGAAATATCAGAAATTCCCTTTTAAATGCGCATGGATAAATGTAATCTATAATGCAACTTTTTTCGATGCAGTAAATTCATAAAAAGTTTTGACTACAATTTTTTTTTAATATAATATTTTTAAAAAATCACAAGGGTTCAAAAAGTGAAAATAAGACTGTAGTGGATCCTTAAAAATTATGTAATATTATACATCATCTGTACTACTTCTTTATGAATTATTTCAATAAATGAAAACATTGTATATGTATGAATTATATCTACATTTATATGTAATTTTAATTATAATATACATTTTAAAAGCTAACAACGTATATAAAAGAGCATTATCTGGAATATCATGCGTAAAGTTTATATTTTGTCATAGAGAGTAAGAGAAAGAAATTTTATGAATGCGGAAAAAAAATATATTGCTAAAAATGTAACTGATTTGAATGTGCTTGATATTGTTTTTGATGTATGAAATTTAAATAATATAATGGTATAAAAGAGACTGTCCATTTCTATTTTTATTAAATAGTAATAAAAGGGAAAATATTAAATTTTATTGAGTAAAAGTTCTTTCCGAAGTAAATTTATTTTTCTTTGTGTGCTAAAGTCTCTTCATTTAGGCATTAAAAAAAAGAAAGAAAATACTGCTTTGCAAATATTTGCCTTCTACTCCTACCATTAAATACTTTTAAGCAACTATTTAAGATAACATAAAAGAAAATCCGTTAAGCTGTCCTTTAATGCATTCTATAAAATAAAAAATTGTAGATGGTAAGTGATATTTAATTTACTGAAATTGATATTTAATTAATAGAACTAATGTATATAAGAGAATATGATATAGCCGTATTACTATAAAACACTTTTCATTCCTTAGATTAATAAAACTACATTTATAAAAAAATATTTAAAGTTAAACAATAAGATATAAATTAAAGTACTGAAATTGTTTTATTTCGATCATATTTTTCATTCTTGTGAAACATGGAACGCTGATTCAAATGACATAAACAGGATGATTTAGAATCTTTTGCATAAACTTTAAAGAATGCTACTTCCCACTAAATGGCATTTGATCGGAACTGAAACTGTCAGACTCGAAAGGGTTCTTTCTAGTCGTAGAAAATGTGTTTCCACGTCACTATTGCCAGCAAAATACTTTTTTATACATAATTTATGATTTATATAAAAAAATAGCAGAATATAATATTATTTTGCAATTAGACACACGTCTACAGATCCATAAATTGATTTTAAGTGTATTTACAAAAGCAACAAATATTTGCATTTTTTTTTTTTTCAGTTTTCTTGTTAGGATCTTCAGGTTCTTTTTAGATTCTTCCGGATTTTATAAGTTTTGTTTTGTTGTTAATAATTAATATCAGCAAAAAAATTTGTTTCATAAAATTTTTAATTCAATAAAATATTATTGGTAGCCGATAAAATCATTTTGTTATTAGTTTCGCATCTACAGATAAGAACACTTGAGATATTTAAATTGATTTTACTTCTGTACACAAAAGCAATAATTATGCAAGTTAATGCAAGTGACCTATGCAAGTTAATGCAAGTAAACTAAATGCAAGTAGTTACTTGCATTTAGATTCATAAATATTCTTGGCATATGCATTTGCTTAAAAATATATATCGTTTGACACCCGAACTCAGTTCCGGCAAAACAAATGCGCCAATTTTGGAATTCCCGACCTGAGTTCGGGCAAGAGAAAAATTGGTGTTTTAATTCCGTGAAGCCCAAACTTAGTTCGTTCAATGCATAATATGTAATTTAGCATTTTCCCAATAGATGGCGATAATTTCCCGCGAAAAGTTCGGCAGTTTCGCACCATTTGTCAGATTTTTGCAATTTTGCAGCTCTTCCTAAATTTCATTCAAACCACATTATATTTGACAAGCAGGTATATACATTTTTCGCAAGTTAAAAGTTTCTTAGCATTGTTTTTAAAGAGAAACCGTTCATTTTTGGCACGTTTTTCTCAAATATATTCTACATGCAAGGGGATAAACAAAACGTCTTGCAAAGATTTCGGACACTTCGGGCTCTACATGCGACTACTTATTGCATACGCGTTCACATTATGCATTTTTTTTTCAATTAATCGATGATACTTTACAACTTTTTCAATGCATTTTTGATTGTATCTTCTATATTTTCCAAAATACTAATTCTAACTTCGGAATTTACCACTAGGGGTTGCTTAGACGTGTCTCTTTGTGTATAGTCATTTTACTATAAATCCATATCATTCATGGCTATTACAGCGTGTCCCAAAAACATTGACCTCGGCTTTTATTCCTTAAATATTGATCATAGGCATATATTATAAATAAACAAGTTACGTAAAAAATGGTACATAATTTTATGAAATCGATTAAAATTTTCAGGGGCATTATATTTGAAGAAATACAAAATTTAAATTTTTAAATGGCCCCACTGCAAAATGTTTTTGCAATGAGTAAAATGTGCCCCATACACTAATAAGGTCATGTACAAAATTTCAACATTTTATTATAAAAAGTCGCAGAGATGTGCGAATGCATAAATGCTGACTTAAATCACTTTTCGATGACTCGATATTAATTCGCAAAGGGTAAAAATCATGTCGGGTGATCACGTTTCAGGGATCGTACACAAATTACGAAAGATAACAATGATTGCTTAAATAAGTATTAATGGTGCTATTTATTGGTACAAAAGTGTCCAAACTGTGTAGAAATAATAACTTTACGCAAATATTACAAAACTTGTTCAAAATGTTTACATTATGTTTACATTTCTGTCAAACATTTCTAAGCTGTTTTAATGTTCATTGACATTGCCATTTCCCAATTTTATTCTGTAATGCATCATGTAAAATGTTTAGGTATTTTTCAGGAAGAATAGTTTTGTAAATTTGTAAACTTCGATACTTAACAACCATATTTTATATGCTTATGATGCATTTTCGTGTCGCGTCATCTGCTCTCTAGCTGTACTATTTACATTTTAATTTATGATTAACACCTCACCAACTTTGTTTAAACATACCTCTGCGACTTTTTATGATAAAATGCTGAAATTTTGCATATGCCCTTATTAGTGTATGGGACACATTTTACTCACTGGGAATTTTTTGTACGGGGACCGTATAAAACTTTTAATTTTGTCTAAGTAAAGGATTTGTAAAACGTATAACACATTTAAAATCCAAATTTCAGAAATCACCATCAATAGTTTGAACGATGTCAAAATATTTTGTGCAGCCCTGTAAATGATCTATAGATCTGTATTGTATATATACTACATAGTATGCTAAAATTTAGTTCAGTTACGAAACGCATAGCGATGTTAAAAATTTCCCTTCAGCAATTTCCGTCAATAAACGGAAATCTACGCAAGTTTTTTGTGCTGCCGTGTATATGATCTACAAAATTTATACACACCAAGTAATATGCAGAAAATTAATTAAATTTAAAAATGCAAACCACAACGGAAAACGCACTTCCAGTAATTATTGTTAATACGCATCATTTTCAATATATTTGAAATAGTGTAACATCATTAAAATACACCTCAAACGATTTTACTCCATAGTCCATAATGTAAAGAAATTCTGTTAATTGTCCGAATTATAATTGTTACACACTTCATTTCCAATACCAAACATGCCATATTAAACGTCAATAACATATATATATATTCTTTAGTAATGTTATGGCTAATCTGATGATGAAACCACTCATTTTATTTGTGGTATTTAGGCATTTGGGACTTGAAAATTCTGTATAAATTCCTTAAATTTCATTCATTCAATTTCATTTATTCAATTTTTAATTTAATTTCTTATTCTTTAAATAAGTTTTTGGTATCCATATTCAGTGTGTTGGGGAATACTTTCATTGACAACTAATTATTACATACTTAATCATTATTTCATAGTTTAAGTTGGTGTTATGGTAATGTTTCACTTATGGTTATATATATATATATGAGTATATTTACACGAGTTAGAGCAAGGACAGACAGAAGGAAGACAGACAGACCGAATTTATAAACATTTTTCACCAGGGGTGCAAAAATCTAGGCGCCAATGGCTGATTTCCACCACCAAATTTTATTAGTATTCTTCGTCAAATTTTATTAGTATACTTCGCGTAAATTTTATCAGTATTCTTATTAGGCGAAGAATACTAAAATTTTAGCGGTGGGAATCGGTACATTGGCGCCTAGATTTTTGCACCCCTGCTTTTCACTTATGTTGGAAAGTGTTAAGAAGGAAGAGTTTTGTAACAATTTTTGTTATAAAACGATAAATACTTTTTCATGAAATTTCGTGTACGGAAACATTTTTATTTTAGAAAGCTTTACAACAATTTTTATGAAAGTACAGGTTGATTATAATTAAAGCCCCACTTTCAAAATGCTGTAAAAAAAGGAACCACTGGTCAAAATGACTTCAAATTTGAACTGAATATACTGGAAGAAGGGGGAAACGGTATGGCATAAGAAAGAAAAACTTCCAAAGTGTATCAATAGATGGCGCTGTAAGCGGCATAACGAAAGTGGATTCGGCTACAAGTGACATTTGCAAGCGAAATACGACGGCTTTGGCATGAGTTGCACAGTAAAACAACCGTACTGTTCAATGTGCTTGAGTGTTTCGGTTTTTTGACAGAAAAAATGACTTTCAGTTGTCAGTCAACAGTTGTATGACTGACAACAGTTGTAGTCAACAGTTGTAGTGCTGTTAGTGGAAAGCCGATGCTAACGAAAAAGAAAGGCTACCGCGGTGCTATACGCATATCTTTTTTTACAGACCGCGGGAGTCACGTGATGCTCGAATGCACCACTGCAGGTGTACGAAAAGAGCATCACGTCACTCTAGCGGTCTGTAAAAAAAGATAGCTTAGATGCTTTACACTGACGCTAAAAAAAAAAAAAAAAAAAAAAAAAAAAAAAAAAAAAATATCGGTTAAAAAAAAAAGAAAAAAGTCGCCAAACTTTGGGGACTGTTTTTTCTTTTATGGCAACCCGGCTATTAAGCTTGTATTTAGTTACTGGTGTTGAAATTTGTTATTGTAATCTGTATTTGCGTGGATGTTAAGGGAAATGTTTCCGCATGTCTGTATTACGTCATTGATGATGAAAAATAGAGAAAACGGGATTGGTTGTAGAAGAACGTTCTATTGCACGTTATTGGTTGCTGAGTCGCGTAATATAGAACCATATATGGGAGGGGAATAAATTTGCATAGAAGAATGACGTAGGTATTGTATTTTCTATTAAATGTATGTTAAAAAAATTTATTTCCCGTTTATTTTGATATTTACTTTCTGGTTTTACTAATACGTCATTATTTATAAATGTTGTGTTCGTCATGAAATTAGAAACTAAATAATCGAATGTTTACTCTGATATAGTAGGGCACTTTAAAAGATTGAAATGACGTAATGATTTTAACTAAAAGTTTGTGTGAAAATAAAATTAGCATCAGCGAAGGATTACTGTAATATAGTAGTGCACTTTAAAAGATTGAAATGACGTAATTAACATTTTCCATTAAATTTATGTTGTAAAAAATGCATTTTTGGTTTATTTTAATTGTTGTATAGAAATACGATTTTCTGTTACGTTTTCGAATACGTTATTTATAAATGTTCTGTTTTATATGTTTCCAAAATGACAACGGTAAATAGTAGCTTGGCGCAGTCTTGGAAATCGCGCCAACCAAACAGTCGCCAATCTTTTGTTTACATTTTAGCGTCAGTGTAACACATCTGTTCCAAAAAGATAAGTGGAATGCACCGTGGTAGCCTGTCTTTTCGTTAGCCTCGTGGAAAGCCCACCCACCACGGCAAGGTCATACTACATTGGATGGGAAAAATCGGTTTTTAATTGTGTTGGGGCCAATAACCGCATAAAAAGAATTCGGTTTTTAATTGCGCATGAGTGTTTTTTAATTTACATAGTATGCCGCTTACAGCGCCACCTATTGACACACTTTGCAACTTTTATTTTCTTATGCCATACTGTTTCCACTTCTTCCAGTATATTCAGTTCAAATTTGAAGTTATTCTGACGTGTGGTTCCTTTTTAAGCATTTTGAAAGTGGAACTTTTATTTTTATTATAATCACTCTGTATATTAAAGTAGCTGGCTTGCGTCCGGTAGCGAGCCCCTAATTACATCGGGGCCTCGAATTCATACGAACCTTTTAAAAAACTGTCGTAATTCTTCGTTTACGTTTGGCAGCACTATAAAGTATATATTTAAGCGACATTAAAAAAAAAAAAAAGCATAAATTTCAATAATTTGAGCAATTCTACTTCATTTCTATCTTTTAAACTGCCCTGCCATATCAGAGTAAACATTTCATTATTCAAATTTCGATTTCACAACTCTATAAAACTGTAACAAATTTGGATCATTAAAAAACTTTCTTTTCATTTATTTCATAACTAAATTACAACTATTAATTGGATTAATTTGACTGATCTTTTTTTTCTCTTACATTACAAAGTTACTATAGTATCAACATTTACACTTTTATCTGCATTGATATAACTAATATACGTTGTACCACAGTATTAAATAATTTTCCTTATATTTTAATTATATTTGATATGAAATATTCATTTTATTTGCAATGCAAGCAAATTTGGTAAAATTCAGAACGAAGGATAATTTCAAAAGAAAGTTTATTTGTTTATATTAATTGCCGATGGCTACTGCCAAAATAATAATTATACAACTTGCATTTAAAAAAGTATATCTCAAATTAGATCCTGCTTTTTTTTTTTAAACATGCCTGAAGAAACCTGTAATAAATTTTGATCATTAAAAATCATCTTTTATTACATAAGTAAATTGCACCAATTAATTGCATTAATATGACTGATTTTTTTTTAACCAAATTCTCTTATTAAATTACAAATTTATTTTCTCTACACAGTTTCTAGTATGTTTAAATACAAAATTTTATTTGCTCCGATATAATTAATATAAGTATACGGCATTATATATTTCTTATATTTTAATTACATTTTATAGAAAAATATTCATTAAGAATTCAAACTACAATTTCAAAAGAAAACTTTGTTTATATTAATTACCGATAGATGGCGCCAAAACAATATTCAGAAACGAAGCGTAAACGTTCACAACGAATGCGATTTATTTTTTTATATATACAAGGCAACATCGCGGATTCACTTTGGGAACAATTACCTCCATGGTTTAATACTTTAAACGTTCACGACTAATGAATCTTTTGTTTGTTTACTTTCGTGAAGCGAGATTTGAGCTGCCAACCTAATTTCAACTGAAATTATCTCAGAATATATACATAATTGGATGTAAATCTCTAAAACGTTAATTTATTTTGAACGATCTTTCTAAAAATGCAACTTTAATGCAGTTTTATTCAAAAATAATTTTGAATAAAAATAGCCGCCCGGAATATGAAAAAGTGAAGTAACCATCTCAGTCATATGCTTTTTCTTTTATTATATAGATAGTGCATTTGAAGAAGTGCTTTGAAATTTTTTATAGTGATTTTTGCTATTCTAATTCGAGTTACATTAAAATTTGAAATCACATATAAAATTCTTTAGCCATTGAAATATCGATTTTAGAAAAATAGATTTTTTGGAAAATGGTTGGATTTTGAAATTGAAATTCGATTTTCAGGTGAAACAATCTGTCGTTTTAACTCAATAAAAATGAAAAAGATAAAAGGATTGAAAAATGTTTCTTAGAAAAACTATTTACTATATTTGCAGAATGCGCACAAAAAATTTTAAATAAATCGACATAGCAGTTTTTGTGATGCTTTTATGGTCGATAAGAAAAAGATGATTTCTGGAAAAACTTATACGGAATTTTGACATTTTTATTTTATACTTGAATTCTCAAATGTAACGTTTCTCCGTTATCCGTTCTTATAGAATCACCTTTATTTATGTATTTATTTTTTATTTTTTTTGTAATGATTTAGTAATATAGTGTTATCATGTACCATAATGAAAATTAGATTTTTGTGAATGAGTACATCTTAATGTAATTCTAATTTTTCTACAACATTAAATCTACAAATAATCTTTTAAAAAAACTGTAGAATTGTTTTATTCTGTTGATTATAACATAGTTTTGACTTTTTTTTAATCTCATATAAATAAAGTAAGAAAATATTTTTTTTATTCACTAAAATATTTTTACCAAAGTAAATTTATACACTAAAATGAAAATATACTTTTATTGCATCGGCGTTGTATCTAATCAAAGCTGATATAGATGTTTGCAGATAGGTGGCGCGATGTTTCTCCGAGTTTGCGATAGTAGCTAACATTAATTGTTTTCTTTTTCTTTAGGTGTGGTAAGTTGTTTTGTGCCGACGGTTCCATGATGGATAAAATATATCCTGGGTAAAATAAAACAAATAGTAAATATAGTTGATAAGAAAAAAAAAGTCGATATTCGAAATAACAGCAGCCGAATTAGCTGTTTATGCAGTCAGATATGGAATAGACTCCATGCTAGCCACTGACTATAAAAGAAAAAAAAAACCTTAATTTTTTTATGGTACTATTCAAAGTGTTCTTTTTTTTCAGTACTATTACATATTTAAATGAACCTGCATGTAAGAAATTGTAAGAAATGTGAATCAAGTTTTTTAAATAACTGAATATAACTAAATGAATGTTAATTCCGAACAACTTTTAATATGTGAAATGGTGCAAAATATGTAATAATCTTTATAATATTGTACAATGTACATCAGTTATCTAAGATGTATCAAAACGTATTTTTTTAAATGTTATTTACTCTGACAGTAAATATGTATAAAAATTTAAAAGGTTATCGGATCTGTTTAGGTCGATCTTATATGATGGATTAATTCAAATAAGTACAAAGAACTGTTATCCAGTTTTTTCACGATACTGTAACACATTGCTGGAGCTTAAATAGGCCATCATAAACAAGCGCAGAGAGATATTCATGGAATTGATACTGTTGTTACAGTACAACGCTAGGCCACTTGTAGCCAATAAGACCCTCGACATGCTCAGAGCATTTCTATAGGAAGTCGTCAAAAATTCAGTAGAACCTCACAATTTTTACATGTGACACCCATCTCTACCCACCCCCCCTTAAAAAATAACTGAAAGGTCAACGTATCATCTGTGGCAAGGTAAAATGGATCCATACGCAACCCACGTGTTTTGCACTGAAGCCATCTACACTTTTCCTAGGCTTTCTCCATCCACACCTTTCATCATTGCATCAATGTCGATGGACTTTATGCACACGACCTGAGATCGAGGTTAAAATTTGTCTTCTTTGTGGTATTTACTTTTGAATATTAGCATAGCGCTTTTTGAAATATGTGTTATTAATGTTTAACTGTTAAAAATGGCGTAAAAAATTCACTGTTGTCACAGTAGATACTTGATATATTGTAAAATAATTCCAAAATATTATCCTGTATCCAAGGATATTCGTTAAATTGGCAAACTTTGTGTTAAACTTTATGCACGCAACCTGAGTCGACCTAAAACCCGTCTTCTGACGGTGTTTGCGGCAGCACATATTGGTATTCTGGCGACACAGTGGCTTAGAAATACGGATACCGCCAGTTTTGAGGTGTGACGTCACTTGCATAAAGTCAATTGCAATTAAGAGTAAGCGTAATTTTGGCTGTTTTCAAAAAATATTTTTCCATTTCACCACAGCAAAATTTTCTATCAATTTTTTCTAACACATTTTTAAACGCAAAAGATAGTAACTTGCTGGCATGATTATTGAAGTGATTTGCAATCAAACAGTTTTTTTTTCAACTTTCGATAGATGATTCACATCTTGAACTATAAGCGATTATTGTACTACGAATCTGTTTTTTTCTTTTCCTGCGCTGTCACGGCCAGAAATTCGATTCCAAACGTCAGCTTTGTCAGAATTACCTGAAAGACTTTCTACCTTTACCCTAAAATAGAAGAAAAGTTATATTAAAAACTTTCTGAATAAGAACACTTACTTTATGCGTTTGTATGAACGAAAATGAATTTAAAAATGTATCAGAAATTAGCCAGTTTAGAGTTGAGACCGCAAATATTTTCTAACCAGTAGACCCGTGCGAAGAGTTTGCAATGCAGTCTAATAATTTTTAGCAATACCTAGTCGTTTTTAGATGCAGGTTAAAACTTCTAAAGACAAATTAAGGATAAAAATAACTCCAAACAACATTAGTCAAGCCAGAATATCGTCTAATTTATTCCATCAAAGTTACAGTAAAAACTGATCAAAGTTGGCAAAAGGCACGTGCGAGAAAAAAATAATTAACAATTGTATTTTAACTACATCAGAAGATGACGCCATCCGCTTCTTGAAAAATAGGGGACAAAGAAAAATGAATCGAATGAATTTAAAATACAATCTAATCTAATATAACAAAGCATACCTTTTATTCAACACGTGAAAAACCACTGCTTCGATCGATCGATGATGTCTTTTTCTTCTAAATATTTCAATTTCGATTTTGCTTTTTAACCATAAATATAAAATAAATCTGTGCGGAGAAATCGTACTTTATCTTTTTTGTACTATTTATTTTCTTAAAATCATTGTTGAGCATCCTGTAATGCGATATCTTATTTTTGCAGCAACACTAATTTAAAGAAAACCTTTTATTTCATTTATGAAAATAATGCCTGTTTAATTTTTAATTAACTGTAAGTTTTAATCAAAAAAGATGTTTTAACGAAATGATGTGAGTATACTATGTCAGAAGTCTCTTCAAAATCTTTTCGAATAATATCACATTCGTTCTTGTGCGTTTCATAAATTCATAGAAAAAGGGATGTTGAAAACAGAAATAATGTATGTAATTAAATTTTCCTTCAATTAAAATAATATTCTTTAGCTGTAACCGTATTCTCTTTTTCATTTTCGAAAACCATATATTTTTCTAAAATCTTTAAAAATTTGCTAAAATCGTTTCATTTGCAAGAAAAGATTGCTATGCAAATATTTGCCTGTCACACCTCTGTCATTCATAGTTGCCAACCTCCCGATTTTACTTACCCATCATACGTAGTAAGTCTTGTAATCATTTTAAAAATCGAAAAAAAAATTGACGGATTTACAAGTTTCAGACACTGGAGATTCCGAAAAACATATTTTTAGAAGAAAAAAATGCCGTCCGTCTGTTTGTGTGTGTTTCTGAGTTTCGGTAAATGCTCTATCTCCCGAACAAATTGAGATAGAGACTTGAAATTTGGTAACTACTTAGTATGTAAAAATGAGAAGATATTGAATTAGTGATGATATTGAATTTCAGTAACTTTGATTATTCGGAACTATTTTTTTCGGACTCTCGAAATATTCGTTCTGATAAAAGGTATATAAAAATTTTCGAAATTGTTTATTTTAAGGAGTGAATATAGCAGACAATAAAAAAACATAAATTTTGCATCATAAAGATTGAAGTCGATCGGATAATGAGTTGCCGAGATATTTGTAATCCTATTTTCAACACTCTTCGATTTTTCATGACCCTGTGTTTCATTAAGAGGCTACTTCACTCAGACGAAAAAACCCGCTCGCTAATGTTAATCCTATGGAGGAAATTTTTGAAGATATCTCGTTCGCATTTCAATATTTTTAAATGATTTTTTTTTTTTGCATTGGATAGCTGAGGTCAATCTCTATGCACGCTCCTTTCTACTTTTTCGATTTTGATTACAAGTTTTTTTTTATTAAGATACTTTCACTTTCGAAACCGGTTTTGAAAGTAAAAGTATCCTCAATAAAAAAAACTGCAACAAAAATCTAAAAAGTAGAAAAGAGCTTGCATAGAGATTGACCTCAGCTATCTAATGCAAAAAAAATCATTTAAAAATATTGAAATGCGAACGAGATGTCTTCAAAAATTTCCTCCATAGGATTAACATTAGCGAGCGGATGTTTTCGTCTGAGTGAAGTAGCCCCTTAAAAATTCAATTCAAAGATATATTTTAATTGGAAATGAGACGCTTAATCCGACGCAGTAAACTGTTAGTCAATAGGATAAACATTTTTGGAGTTATAAGAATGTTTGTTTTACGCAATTCAGTAATAGAGCGTTTAAAGTTTATGACGTCATCAAGCCACGATTGCATTCGAATTACAATGTATTTTATAAATAGTTTACACATTTTTTATTTTCATATTTTATATTATGCATATCCATGATGACTAAGTATTACGGTGCCCCCCCCCCCCCTCCCAATTTTTTGAGTACCATTAAAATCTTACAAAAAATTTCCTTTATTAAATTGCAGAAATTGTACGATTAAAAAAACAAATATTTTTACATAAAAATATTGGTATGAAAAAAATCGGGAGGTTGGTAACTATATATAAATACTTTTAATATAGTCCGTTTATAGATTCTCCAAAAAAAATAACAATAAGGCCAAGTAATAAGCAACAAATTTCTAGAAAATTAACATTTAATTAGTTTCACTTACGTGCATATGTAAATTAATAATATACATGTTATTATAAATGAGTTATTTCTTGTTACATTTTAATAAAATTGTAACCAAGAAAAAATAGTTACAAAGTTATATATTTCTAAACAAACTTATCTTATATTTATAATGTAATAAACTGTTAACAATATTTAACACCATTACGCATATAATGAATTGTTGTAATAAACTTCCATTTAATAAAACACTATATCCAATGATAGTTATAATAATCAATAGTTCTAGTAATACTGTCAGTTCTAATTTTCAATAATTTTTATTAGTGCATAATTACAACTTGTAAGCAAAATTATTTTAAAATGTATGAAGAAGAAAATTATTAATATTATTAAACATTATTAATAATGTTAAATATTAAAATAAATATTACTAATAACATTACACGTAGAAAATAATAATAAAATGGAATTAAATATAAATTCCATTATTATTTACCCATCATACGTCGTATAGAGTAAATCTTGTAAACGTTTTAAAAATCGAAAAAAAAAATTGACGGATTTACACGTTTCAGACACTAGAGATTCCGAAAAACATATTTTTAGAGGGGGGGGGGGATGCCGTCCGCTTATCTGTGTGTCTGTAAATGCTCTAACTCTTGAACAAATTGGGATAGAGACTTGAGATTTGGTATGTACTCAGTATGTAATAATGAGAAGAAGCTTGTTGAATTTCAGTAACCTCGATTATCCGGTTATCCGGGAACTATTTTTTCGGACTCTCGAAATATTCGTTCTAATAAAAGGTATATAAATTTTTTTGAAATTGTTTATTTTAAGAAGTGAATATAAAAGACAAAAAACATAAATTTTGCATAAAGAATGAAGTCGATCGGATAATGAGTTGCCGAGATATTTGTAATCCTATTTTCCACAATCTTTGATTTTTCATGACCCTGTATTTCATTCAAATTTCAATTCAAAGATATATTTTAATTGGTAATGAGACGTTCAATCCGACGCAGTAAACTTTCAGTTAATATGACTATCAATGTTGGAGTTATAAGGATGTGTCTTATACGCGATTCAGTAATAGAGCCTTTAAAGTTTATGACGTCATCAAGCCAGGATTTTATTTGAATTGCAATGCAATTTATAAATAGTTTACACACATGTTTTATTTTCATATTTTATATTATGCTTATCCATGATGGGTAAGTATTACTGTGTCCCCCAACGACTAGTTTTTAATTTTCTCAATAATTGAGACGTTGTGAATGTGCGTATACTGCTAAATAAAATAAAAGTTTCTTAGAACAGGATTATTGTATATTTAATCAATTAAAAACTTGAGCTATGATAAAACATACTCAATGAATCTATATTCACCTTGCACTATAAATACTAATTAAAAACAACATAAATGTCCAAAAACATATAAGTACCATTTTATAAAATACTTTACTGAAGGTGTTTTTATGTACAAAACTGTATTTCTACATACGCAAGCACACAAAAGAAAAAAAATTTGTCTTTTGTGTGCTTGCGTTTAGATTTGTAACCAATGAAGATAAGCAAAAGTTTGCTCGAAAGCGCTATAGATTATCTATGCAGAAATACAGTTTTGTATATAAAAACACCTTCAGTAAAGTATTTTATAAAATGGTACGTATATGTTTTTGGACATTCATGTTGTTTTTATTTAGTACTTAATCAAAATAGCAAAAATGTCCAGTACTTGAAAACACACAAATATCGGAAAATCAATTGGCCTCAAAATTGACATTTTCTTTTCCTTTAGATATAATAGCTTTCCAAAGTTTAATTTTTATTTTCGAGGATTATATTGAGGTCACTTTTTATGTTCTTACGTCTTACTTTCTGTTTAAAAGTGGAAATAAAAGATATAAGTCGGAGCTAAACTACCGGTGGAAACGATTGTATTACAGTATAAAGGAAAAGAAAGAAATTCCCTTGGGAATTTAAAATCTAAAGTTTATAAGGATACTCAGATATAGTTACCACAAATAATCCACTTCAGTAGTTTAGAATATTGCGGTGGCTTCAAAACATTTAAAAAAAGAAGTTTCTAATTTTGATGACACCATAGAAGGAAAATGTAAAGAAATTTTCAAAGGGAATAAATTTTTTTTTAAAGCAATTTTCTTTTAATGAATTATTATCATTACGGAAATAGAGAAGAAGATATATATAAAATTTATATTAATGATAAAGAAATAATATATAAATACAGATAACAAATTAAATACACCTTGCCTACTGATGGCCCTTATTTATAAGGATACTCAGATATATTTACAACAAGTACTCCACTTCAGTAGTTTAAGATTGCTGTGGTTTCTAAACATTTAAAAAGAAGAAGTTTCTAATTTTGATGACACCATAAAAGAAATAAAATGTAAAGAAAGTTCCAAAGGAAATAAACTTGAAATAAAGCAATTTTCTTTGAAAACATTAGTATTAACATTAGTAGTAGTACGGAAACAGAGAAGAATACTTTTTTTTTTAATTATTGATGTGGAAACAAAATAAAATGCAGACAAAACTGAATAATAAATAATTTAAATGTTTAGAAACAATCGCAATCTGAAACTACTGAAGCGGATTATTTGTGGTAAATATATTTAAGTATCCTTATAAGCATTAGATTTTAACCCTTTTTATCCTGACGGTACTTATAAGTACTACTTTAATAAAACACCTATATATTCGTAATATGACCGTTTTTCCTAACGGTATTCACAATGGCACAAAGAGTGTATTTCTAACAGCAGGCAGGAGATGGCAAATTCAAGCACATATCCTCTTTCTTTGCATTGTAGGGATTTTACATTTGCCACGCTACATTCGAAATCCATTTTGCAATAGAGTTGACATGCATGTTGTTCTTCATTTGAGTAATTTTAGTGGTTTATTACCGGTTATTTAGTACTATTATTTTCTATTGTTTTCTATACAGGTGAACAACTATTTGAAATTTACTATTTTATTTTATATTACAGGGTAAAAATTTATGGTGGTTACAGTTGCATAATTAACCACTAAAACACTATTATTTTCCTCTTTCCTATGTTTATTCTGCACCAAAACTTATCCAATGATGCAAAAATACAATTAAAAAGTAGCTGGAAAATTAATTCAGGATATAAAGGGTTAAACTTCCAAGGAATTTTTTTGCTTTTCAAAAAAACGACTTCAAACTCTAATAGAATCGTTTCCACCGACATTATAGTTTCGATTTAAAGCTTCTATTTTAACTTTAAAAGAGAAAGTAAGACGCAAGTACATGACAAGTTATCTTAATATAATCATCGATAAAAAATAAATAACTTTGGAAAGCAGTTTTATCTAAAAATAAAATGTCAATTTTCAGACTAAATGATTTTTTGATACTTTTATATTTTCAAGAACTTGAACTTACATATTGATAGACCTTATTTATAATTATTATTGATAGACCTTATTTATAATTATTATTAAAAGACCTTATTTGTAATTATTATTGATAGACCTTATTTATAATTATTATTAATAGACCTTATTTAAATTTATCATTGATAGACCTTATTTATAATTATTATTAATAGACCATATTTATAATTATTATTGATAGACCTTATTTATAATTATTATTAATACACCTTATTTATAATTAACGCACCGATAGCTAGGCTAGATAGGAACAGGAAATCGGAAAAGTGTGCATCCATAGTCCGTCCCAAAATGTCCCGTATTGGTTAAATAACCGGCCAATAGATGGCATTGCGTGTTCGTAAGTGATGTCGAAAGCAAGAGTACACTTCGTCTTGCAAAGCGGTATAATTTCACGTTCCTGTCTGCTGTGTGATATTAAGTGCATTCGGATTGTTGTAACAGTGTAACGTGATCATCTCGGATCTCGCGAAAGTCAAACAACGAATGAACATAAAATTGAAGGTACCACTGTAACTGGATGTTTCTATTTGAAAGTGTTAAAGCGCTTCATGGCCCGAGTACGTAGAGTTTCGTCCTCAGTACCGACAGCAAGTCAGTTTCTCGTTCATACACGATGACGCACCGGCACACTCTTCGATCATTGTAGGAGTTTCTGGCTTTTAAATAGGTCATTGTGCTCAACCATCCTCCTAACTCCCCAGATTTTTCCCCTGTGACTATTAGACCGGGAGGAGGCAGCACAGACAATCACCTCAGCGAGTTCACAGCTGAAATTCCAGAATTAGTTAAAACTCGATTCGCATATTAAAACGCAATCGGTCTGCCAAGTCATATCTTGGTGATAAACACCTTACATCCCGATTTTAGCGGTTGACTCGTAGGTTTACCATTGTGTTTTCCTGCGCCCGAAGGTATGAAAACATGGAGGACTGGGAGCAGGAACACACAATGGTAAACCTACGAGCCAAACACTAAAATCGGGTTTTCGGGGGTTTTCCACCAAGATATGACTTGGCAGACCGATTGCGTTTTAATATGCGAATCGAGTTTTAACTAATTCTGGAATTTCAGCTGTGAACTCAATCAGGTGATTGTCTGTGCTGCCGCCTCCCGGTCTATATTTCCTGTTCCCCAAGATGAAATTGCACCTAAAGAGGATCACCTCAAGCGACTACGACCTACTATTTGAAGCACATTGCAAAGGCGGACTTCCAGAATTGTTTTGATGGCTATTACAGTCGTTGTAAAAAATGTATTGAGTCCAACGGGGATTATTTCGAATAAACATAGCATTCATTTCAGTTCTTAATTTTTTGTTTATAGCATCAATCCGGAAAATTTTGGGGCACGTTGTGTAAATGTTAATATTGACATTTCACCAATATAAATAGGGAATGTGAAAAATCGACAAGTATTTCTAACTGGAGCAGAAAATGAGCATGTAAATTGTTTGCGGCAAAAATCGAACATTTATGTTGGTTTAGTCTAAAGGTGATAATAAAATTCCCATATGAAGTAGGAGAAGCAAATAAACAGAACATGCCTCAAAGCTGAATATCAAACAAAATCTCATTTACAGTGAATGAATGATTTCTTTCATTCATTGCTTTAACTAACCCTTGATGCTAAAAAAATATTACGAAAAAATAAAGATAGTTCTAATAGTTTTAAGAATGATACTTATTTGCGAAAATTAGTGTAAAATATAAATCTTATCTCTAATATTCCCTAGGAACATAAAATGTGTAATAATTCTATCTTTTTATTACAGTAGTATTTCTCAAAAAATACATTGCGTATAGAGTTGCAAAGAACCGGTTTATTCCCAGGTTTACTTCCAATAGACCCGGTTTATTCCCATGTTTATTCTCCAAAGACCTTGTTTATTCCCAAAAAACCAAGTTTATTTCCAAAAAAACCAGTTTATTCCCTGGTTTAAACCGGGTTTTTTTCTTGTCTTTGCAACTCTAATTGCGTAAAAATATTCAATTGTTTTCAAAATTTTAATGGGTCTTGTGTAAAAACAAAAACAAAAACAATAAAAAAATCATCTTTTTATAAATATTTTACATATGTTTATTGGAAGATTTATGGTCGTTTTAAATTTTAAAAATTGCGATAATTGTATTTGGTACAAATCCAAGTTAAAAATACGCAATAGTAATACACAGTAGCATAGTAATTTTAACGTCATATATGTAGGCTTGTTGATAAATTTTATACTGCTAATCCTCTTTACAAACTTAAAATAAAAAACTGCCAGATTTTGTATTTATAAAAAAATACATAGCATTATCAGTTTTCATAGTATTTTGCAATCTAGCAGAAGAAAATGTATATTTATTATTTATTATGTACAAATTTAATAATCAGTTCGTAGATCCAACGCTCTATTTGGAGTTATTTCCAATTTTTTGTGCGAAATGGGATAGCGCACATCTAATAACGAATCAATTATATATTAGTGTATCTATTTTTCAATCGAAATTTTATATTAATGAGGATGGCGATAAAGCTAAAAAATAGCGATCGACACTCTAAATGGTGATGTAATGTTAAACAGTGTCCATTAAAAAAATTTAATTTAGTAGCCCCAATAATGGCCATCTAACTGTGATATTGTTTAAAAAACCTGTGTTCAGCAGTTTTCTACCATTTTATTCGACAAAAAATAAGCACATTTAGCAAGCCTCGTTGCAACAACGTGGCAATTTACCCACACCTCAAAATTTCAGCTTCCTCATCCTCCCACCCATAGAAGAAGGAATATAAATAGAAGTAGGATGTAGGGTGTTTTCGCCCGTCATTTGCTACGGGGGTTATGGGAAGGTGTTCAAACAGAATGGATCGCAACCCTCCCGTTATTGGCTGCTTATTTCCCGCCTTTGAAATAGTTTCGGAAAACAGCGTAAATAAAAAAAATCCGCGGCAAACGGCGAAAGAGGAAAATGGGCGAAAAACTCTACATCCTACTTCTATTTATATTCCTTCTTCTATGCTCCCACCATACAAACTTAAAAACTCTTTTTTTTTAATACTGCCCTATTTATGTATTGTGTTTCCCTAGTTCAGGGACGGAGAATCTATGGCATTCCTGCCACAATTCGCAGGCGACAGAGTACTTTCGATACGACGTTGATTTAGGTTATAAAACAAAACAGAATTAAATTAAAAGAAATACAGGAATTTAAACAAGCTAATCTTTTCTAATGTTTAAAAAAAAAATTCTGAAAATAAAGAAATTAAAATGCAACTTATTTAATTCGCATATATTTCGATATGGGCTCAATAATTTATCATATTACGAGAAGATTTGGAGAATATCGAAACGCAAATATTAGATCTATAAAATAGAAAATATATAGAAGAGATAATAGAAAAAATATATAGAAAAATATAAGATCAGGCATTATAAGCAAAACTTGCCAACGATGAAGGTACAGACACTTCGTATGAAATTTGCCATTTTGACAATTTTTCCTTCTACGTATACTTGCGAGTTATTATTTTCGGAAAGAAATTATACTAAAAACTCAAATCGAGACCACTTGTTAGATGATTCCAATAAAGTATGCATTTCGATAAAAATATTTAGGTAGAACCCGATAATAATTATTTCGAATCCAACATTCAATAACAAAAATAGCATTTTCCTTTTTATTATTTTCCAAAATATAATTTTACTATAATTATTACAGTGTAATATCTACATCTATGCTACTCTCATAGTATTTTATATAAAAAAAAAAAAAAAATTCAAGTAATTTTTATTCATTAATTTTAATTCTCTAATATATTCTTGATTGCTAAGACGTCATGGACACGAAAAATTTTTTTTGAAAAGAAAAAAAATGGCATGCTGATGTGTGAAGATTCGCCGTCCCGGCAGTTGTTTTATTTCTTGCTTTGAAGTAGTAAAAAAATAAACAATCATCAAAATTCTCTTCCTCTCCTTATATTTTTTATTCCCCTTTGCTCTCCACCCCCAGCACACAGTTTAAAATCTTTTAATATATTTCTGCATTTTTTATTTATTATTTAATCCTGTGACGTACCCATCACAGCAGCAACGTTGAGACGCAGACATAGTCAGGTGTAATTTTAAAAACACTGTTTATTAAAATCAAATTGGAAAGGGCTTGCGATGGAGCTTTTTTTAAAATTTTGTCTAGACTACTCTCCGCTTAACGATAAATTAGTTTTTAGATCAACACTCAATAATACAATAAAGGCAAGAATACTAATTCAAAACCCACGTGTAACACTGCTGGATCAAATGACAATCACTAACAGCTTCGAGATCAAGCACAGCTATCGCTGCAAGTAAAGGTTAGCTCACAATTTTACTAACTACCTAAATGTCACTAAAGTATCTACGATACCGATCAACTTTATTGTGCGACAATCAAAGTTTACTCTTACTAAAACTGCCAAATGTACTCAGCTAGATTTTATGTGCTTCGATACCTCAGAACACGAGATCATATTACGAGAAGATTTGGAGAATATCGAAAAGAAAAATCATCAGGCATTATAAGCAAAACTGCCAATGATGAAGTTACAGAGACTTCGTGTGAAATTTGTCACTTTGACAATTTTTCCTTCTACGAATACCTGTGAGTTATTATTTTCGGAAAGAAATTATATTAAAAACTCAAATCGAAACCACTTGTTAGATTACTCCAATAAAGTATGCATTTTTGCCCATTTAACTCCACAACAGCAGACTGGTCTGGTAATCCTTGATAGGGCAGGTTTTGACCAAGATCCACCTATATAAATTTTTGCTACTGCTTTTATTACTCTGCAGATTGAGCAGAGTAACCTAATTTGCATGAAACTACAGGGAGAACCACTAACTACTGATTACTAAAGCTACAAACACACTTCGTAAAATTCAAGTAAAAGGAAGGATAGGTGACGCTTTTGCGCACACAGGTTAATATCTACAGAACGTTCTCATACAAAAACTAGACTTCCTTTATAAGAGAGTTCCTAGTTCCGTGCAACCCTCGTTGTTTTATTTTATACTTTGAAATACGTATAAAGAAATAAAAAATTCTCCAACATTTTACTAACTACCTAAATGTCATTAAAAGTATCTACGATACCGATCAACTTTATTGTACTACAATCAAAGTTTACTCTTACTAAAACTACCATCTGTACTCGGCTAGATTTTATACACTTCGATACCTCAGAACACGAGGCAAACTTTAACTCCATAACAGCAGACTGGTCTGGTAATCCTTGATAGGGCATGGTCTCAACCAAGATCCGCCGATATTATCTTTCACTACCACTTTTGTACTCTGCAAATTGAGCAGTGTAACCTAATTTGCATAAAACTATAGCGAGAACCACTGTATATATATTTTAATTTACAATAAAAAACTTTTGCTTCAAATTTATCGAAACTCAGTTTTTGTTATATAACATCTTCTACTGAGATCCTCAAATGCTTTAATATTTACAATATTTTGTATAATAAATATTTCAACAATATTTTTTATAGGTCCTGCATCATTAAAAATAATAACACTAACATATTTTTATTTTTTATAAAAGAACAAAAAAAAATTTCATTTCAAAGGAATTGTGAAAATAGTAAACATATTTACGAATGAATTTGCATCTTCTTCTTTTTGATGATCTCAACTGGGAGAAATGCACCGCTAAATCCTGAGAAATTCAAAAGAAAATAGTTTTTTTTTTTTTTTTTTTTTTTTTTTTTTCACATTTACTTTTCTTTTGTCATGATGAAAAATGTCGTTTGTGTTTTTATTCTATTATTTTCTAAACAGTTCTGATAATGCCGCATATATAAATATTGTTTTAAAAATAGAATGAGAAACTTGCATAGATGTGTGCTATATATTTTCAAATGTTCTTCTCTTAGTGTTATTTATCGATCTTTAAATATTGAAAATGTCAATTTTGTTGTTGTTTTTTTATATATAAATCCTTTTATATATCATTTTTAACACCTTGCAACATAGTTGAAAAGTGTTTATGATTTATGTTTGCCTGTCTGTCTATTGTCTGTCTGTTTGTGCCTTAACGCAAGTAAATATATTCGGATTGCCATAGAATTGATATATGTTATTGAGGTTTACTATGACATGGTCGGTATAGCAAATGAAGTGTGTAGTGTTTTCAGTTTGTTTACAGCTCAAAAGAATTCCATTATATTGGGGCTGTAAATGGGGGAAAATCGTTTTCAGTGTATTTTAATGATGTTACACCATTTCAAATATATTGAAATTGATTTATATCACGGTGCATTACAAGAGGCTTACTATAGATATAGAATATGGTGTGGATAACATTAATCGTTCATTTACACTGAGATAAATGACAATATCAAACATGACTAAATCGATGTTTTCATTTTGTTATGAAACTTTTTGTTTCAAATATGACGACACAATGCTTTCAATTCTGAAATACCAGAAGTACTCAGAATATTGAAACATGCACATACTCAAAACTGAGCACATAGAGGTCAGTTCATACTCATTTTTGAAACATGGACCTATTCAAAAATGATTAGAATCAGTTCAAACTCATTTTTAATACATGGAAATACTCAAAAATGAGAACATTTTGTCAGTTCATGCTGATTTTTGAAACATGGACATACTCAAATATCTGTACATGATTAAAATAGGTATTGACAAATAAATTGAAACAACTGATGATGCTCTAGCCGGAGTGAAAGTGCTTTTGTGTAATGGTGACCGTTTTACGTGAAACTTTTAAACATTTTTAATAATGAAGGAATGTTTTAATGGAACTTTTAACCATGTTTTTCGATAATGTCTGAGTGTAAAACTGGTAATATGGAGAATATGCATGTTTCAAACTTGAGTAATTTTGATTAGGAGACATTTTGACTATGCGACATACTCAGATTTGAGTATTTTTTGCTAAGTTTTGAAAATATCGTTTTCAGAGTGTACAGGGACACACAAAAGAATTCAGTTATAGTACTGTCTATCAAGAATAATTGCTGTAAGAACGTTTTCAGTTGTAATACATGTTTTTAAAATTTAACAATTTATTTTGCGTACTATTTGATGTGTATAAATTCTATAGATTATATACAGGAATACATAAAAGATTTCGAGTACATTTCCACGTATTTGAGGAAATTGCTGAAGGTGAATTTTTAACTGTGTGATGTGTTTCTTAACTGAACTAATTTTTTGCATACTACGTAGTGTATATAAAAATCTATAGATCATGCACAGGGTTACATAAAAGAAAGTGGTGAAGTTTTGTTAAAGTGTTCTGGTAGTGCTTTAAGGTGTTTAATAATCTATTCCTGACTCATTATTTTCCTTTTTTGTTGAGAATTTAGATTGAATATTTTTGTATTTTTCGTATTGATTTCGGGATAAAAAAAAATTGTGAATTGTGCTGAAAAAATTAATGAAATACATTAGATTCATGATAATAATTGTAGCATAGTTCAATGTCATTGCATGAAACGTTTTTATACGTAATGCGTAATTAAATATAAAAGACTAAAATCAATCTTAATCTTAAGCCATATGCAATATAAGCATTAGCTATAATCATTATCGTATCGGTTATATATCGGATATGATCGGTTGTACATCGGAAATACGTTATTTCTCTTGGTAAGAAGAATCAATAATTTTGAAATGCGAAACTCATTCAGATTAAAAACTAGTCTTTGGGGGCCACCGTAATACTTACTCATCATGGAAATGCATAACATAAAATATGAAAATAAAACATATGTAAACTATTTATAAAATGCATAGCAATTCGAATAAAATCGTGGCTTGATGACGTCATAAGCTTTAAATGCTCTATTGCTGAGTTGCGTAAAAGAAAAAAAAACATCCTTATAACTCCAAAATTGCTAATCATATTAACTAACGGTTTACTGCGTCGGACTAAGCGGCTCATTTCAAATTAAAATATATCTTTGAATTGCAATTTGAATTAAATACAGTGTCATGAAAAATCGAAGAGTGTGGAAATAAGATTGCAAATATCTCGACAACTCATTATCCGATCGTCTCCATTCTTTATGCAAAATGTGTGATTTTTTATTGTCTTTTATATTCACTCCTTAAAATAAACAATTTTGAAAAAAATTATATAAATTTTATCAGAACGACTATTTCGAGAGTCCGAAAAAAATAGTTCCGGATAATCGAGGTTACTGAAATTAAATAAGCTTCTTCCCATTTTTACATACTAAGTACATACCAAATTTCAAGTCTCTATGTCAATTTGTTAGGGAGATAGAGCGTTTAGAGACACACACACAGACCGACGGACGGCAATTTTTTTTTCTAAAAATATGTTTTTCGGAATCTCCAGTGTCTGAAACGTGTAAATCCGTCAAAAAATTTTTCGATTTTCAAAACGATTACAAGACTTTCCTATACTACGTATAATGGGTAAGTAATAAAAGTAAAATTATAATTTTGGCTACAGTTTCAATGAAACACTGATAGATATTTTTAAGGATGCCATAGTACTCATTGTTTAATGTATATATTTTTGCAATCTGTGTTATAGATTATGAATAGTCTTTATTTACTACTAGCTGACATGCCCGGCGTTGCTCCGGGCCCGTGATAATAAATTAAAAATACCTAACATAAGTGTTGAATTATTTTATATTTTTAAATGAAAATCTATCCAAACGAACTGAAGGACACTCGTTATAGTTATTGCCGATTAAATGTCGATTTAATGTCTGACGTTTTGATACATTAAACTTTCAATTCTGACCAAAAGTTCCTAAGGAAATCTAAATAATATAAAGCGCTCCCCCAGCCTTCCTCTTTTAAACTCAAAATAATATACAGTATTGGCCAATTTATTAGTCCCATAAAAAAAAAAATTCTAAAACCTTGTTTCTAAGATGATTATATTAAAATTAAATAAAAATCACGCACTTGTGGCATCATAATTCACTTTTATATTTTAACAGAATAGTAAGATTACTATAAATTGGTGACTCGTGCTATAGACAGTATATGTCAGGACAAATGGCCGTTATCATTATCTTTTTGCGCGTGAAGATTTCGCTTTGGTACTCCATTGTGAAATTTGGTAATTTTTGAAATTCAATATTTAAAAAACGGCATATTCATTAGAATTGAAATTTATGTCAAGAAAAATACAATATTTTACATTTCTAACGCAGTTTGTCTAACAATTTTGTGACAAATACTTTTCGTGTTATTAATTTTTTCAGTAACTTCAAATGTTTCATTTTCCGAGATTAATCTGTGGCAACGATTAGCGAAAATCCCAGTCGTCAGCAACGCATAGCTTTTTACTAAACAGGATATTTTAGAAAATGTACTATATTAATATTCATACAGTACCTATGCAGTAAGTCACAAAAAATAATACCCCTAATATTTTATCACCAAATTATCGCAGAAAGATTCGAGAGGTACCATTCGGCAGGAGATTGTGTTTTCTTTCCAAATAGGAATATATATATTCTATAAGATTCACCGATATATTAAAAATTGTACAAACTTACATTTTTAAAAAGTTACACACTCTCTTGATACCATATTTTAATTCTTTTGAAGAAACCAATCCAAAAAAAAAGTATGTAGTTTATAATTTGTTTAAGCTTTTCAGAACATGGGGTTTAAATATCGCCCAGAAGTCTTATTAACCCTTAACTGCTGCCATCGGTCTCACAGACCACTGCATTTTTCACTTTTCAGAGTTTAACTTGTAACTTTCAGTTTAACTACAGATACTAGTGAAATTTTGCTTCGTTTGGATCCTTAGTACTATCGCTAGAAACTTATGAAGGGGCGAATTTTGATTAGAAACATTCTGTACATAAAGTTTAGTACAGAAACAGTATCTAATGCGTTAATCGAACCTTTTATTCATCTTTCGATCTATTTGTCTCAGAGACCGATTCACAGTAGCAGTTATGCAACAATTTTTGTCACAGTAGTTAAGGGTTAAAAAAGCAATACAGTCGAGCCTCGTTAAGACGAAAACGTTTAACACAAAATTTCGCTTAAGACGAAGGAAAATAGTTACCCCATCACGTTATCTCGGAAAACAATAATAATTGCATTGTTTAATACGAACATGAAGACAAACATCTCCCGTTTAAGACGAAGTAAATATTGCACCTAATAAAAAAATTTCCCAATTGTGACCTTTGCGGTGACCTTCCACCTTGAAAAAGTTTATCGTTTTTCCTGAACTGGACGAGGTAGGACATGTGTTTGTTCTTGCAAAAATTGAAACAAATGTCGATAAAATATTTTTTTAACTCTAACTTACAGAGGTAAATACATTTTTACATTTTATTTCTCCTTACTCATTTATTTTTTTTATAAGAATATTACAGTCTGTCAAGGAAGAAAGGCTGTAAAACTATAAAATTCTATTTCGTGGAGTGAGGAGATCTCCAGGAAAAGTAAATATAATATATACAATTTTATTATAAAGAGCATATTATTACATGGAGCAGATGGATGAAGAATTATGGAGACAGAAAGAAAGAAATTGGCAGCAGTGGAAATCGATGCTCTAAGAAGATCATGCAGGATATCAAGAGTAGAAAGAATCAAAGAAATGATGAAAATAAAGGAAACCATATTAGACGATCTTCAAAAGATGCAATTAAACTGGTATTGTCATGTTAAAAGAATGAGTGACGAGAGACTACCCAAAATCGCATCTAATCATAGAACAAACCAAAAGAGGAAACGAGGAAGACCACGAAAGACCTGGATGGATAGTATAAAAAACCATGAGCGATAGGGGTGTGGAGGAGCCAGAAGAAATGGAGTAGATTTTTTGGATGGCGGCACCTAACGCCATAAACCTAGTTTATAATATTATATATATATAAGAATATTACAGTACATATAGTACTACTATTGTCATGTGTGTATCTGTGTGAGCATGGGTTTTGTGTTTGTATGGTGATGTTAGAAATGCACACTTTTGCACAAAAATACTGATTAACATAAAATGACTATAACATATTTATCTGCAGATATCATTTACATTCTTTGATATCTTTGTTTTAGTGATTTGTTTTTAAAACTACCCTAAATGCCCTTTGTTGTTTTATCGGTTAATACGAAAAGATTTCTGCTGCTCTTCGACTTCGTCGAGGTTCGACTGTAATCTTAAAACAACCAACCTCCATCTTTTCCCTACAGTTATTGTTAACCTGTGCTTTGAGACGGTTATATTAACAATAACTGCGGGGAAAATAAGCACTTACTAAATTTTAAGGTACATTTATGTTCATTAAGGTTGTTCTCAACTCTAAATTGGCTACTTTCTGACTTTCTGACACATTTTTAGGGATGTTTCCGGAAAAATAGATATTAAATGGAAAAAGTGTCTAAATATGGATTTAAAGTTCTGAAATTTTCAAGGCTAGGTTTAAGTTTTCTATTGGAATTTTCAGTAAATGTCAACAAAAGATAAAATGTTGCAAACTTATATAAAATGTTGCCAAAAAATATTGACTAATTTTATAAATTTAAGGGAAAAATAATGAACTTTGTAAAATTATAATTTATAAAATAATAAATTTTAGCGTAATTCATAAATTTGTAAACCAAATCAGTTTAGTTTAATACCAATTTGCATAGCTATAATTTGCAGAGATATTATGGTATGAAACCTTTAAATAACACAATATTGCCTCACGTTAAAAAAGTTAAATAAATTTGAAAAAATTAGCGAAAAAAAATCGTAATTTTGAAGTACTATCAAGAAAAAAAAACTAGATTAAAAAAAATATTTGTTTCTGTATTTTATAAAAATAAAATAGATTTCTAAATATTTCTTTAAAAAATATAAATATCACTATTCTTTTCACAATAAATTGACATGGCCTTGGTTAGAATAGGCCAGCGGGTCGAGCCGGGCCAGGCCTGTATACTAGAAGAACTATAGTAAATACAATAATCTTAATTCGCATTTCAAAGAAGCCGATTTCTGTACTCAACCTTTAAACGTCATTTACGGAAATTGCACTGTTTCGGAAGAAATGCGGACATTGTACTGTTTTGAAAGAAATACAGAAAAAATCCATTAAATTTACGGAAAACTTTCTGCATATTTACGGATTTGAAATCTCTTTAACGGAACTAATGTCATTTACGGAAATTGTACTGAAGTTTTGAAAAAATGAAACTTCTCCGTAAAATTTTACAGAAAATCTATTTTATTTTCAAGTATTTTTTTACAGTGTATTAATAAATTAATCATGGATATCGCCAATAATAAGAAACCAGAAAACGAAGTTGATTCGCAAAAATACAAACTTTATACTCTTCAATATTATCCAAGCTTTTTTCAAAAATTAAAATACAGTCTTAAACGCCTCAATATCTGCTTAATAGCCAAACCCCTTCAGAAAATAAAAAAATATCATTTGCAGTAAAATTGACTGAATTAATTTTGAGAATTATTCAGGAGTATATGAAATATATTTTATTAAAGAAGACTAAGAATTACTATATTGGCATGATCGGCAGGAAATTTAGTTACAGGAAAAAAGGAACATTTAGCTGACATTAAGTATAAAGGAAAAATCACAGCCCTGGCAAGATTATATCAAGAAGAAACCATCCAAATAAATTTCAATGAAAGTAAAACAAATTTTCCCTCCAGCATATACTATCCATTCATAATAAGTGAAACCATAGAGATAGTAACACGCTAAAATACAATATGTAACGATGCAGCACCTTTTAACTTACTGAAATTGTGGCTCGAGTTACTCCATGGTTACAGATATGAAAATAAACAATCAAGTAAAAATAAAAGATAACGTGCGTAATTTTTTTAAAAAGTACATGAAAATTAATGATAGTATATTTAAGTGATAACTTCAAAGACCGTGCATTTATGGAATATTCTCATTTGCTTTTGGAAATAGATCGGAGTAAGCCGAAACATGCCAAACAACATAATAAAAGTTTTTTTACTGTGTATTATGTTGTTAATTTACACCTCTTAGCATTTAAAAGAAATATATTGTTACAAGGTGTTATAATTTATTATATTGTTAATGTTTCACTAATTACAACATATTGTAATTGATATACAGGGTGTCTCAAAAACAGTTACCTCACCTTTTATCTCTTCAATATTGATCAAATATAAATTACGATGTTGCGTATAAAAAGGGGCAGAATTTTATGAAATCGTTGAAAATTTTCAGGGGATTAAATTTGGAGAAATACAAATTAAAATTTTATACGGCCCCCGTACAAAAAATTTCCCCATTTGTAAAATGCGTCCCATACCCTAAAGTCGTGTACAAAATTTCAGCATTTTATAATAAAAAGTCGCAAAGATATGTATAACAATGTTGGTGAGGAATTAATCATAAATTAAAATGTAAATGTTTACAGCTAGAGTGCAGACGATGCGATGCAGAAATGTATCATAAGAAAAAATAAGGCTCTTATCTTTAGTTTTATTTACAATTTTATAAAGCTATGCTTCCTGAAAACTACCTTAAAATACATAATGAATTACAGAATAAAACTTGGAAATGGCACAGTTGATGAGTATTAAGACAGCTTATAAATGTTTGCATCTGCAAATATCTGCCTCTGATGGGTGCGTCACATAATCGCGAGAACGCGTCATTACGTGAGAAAGTTGTTTGTGCTCTGCCATTGGTAAATAGCATCGCTTATGTAAGCGTAAATGTAAGCACAATTTTTATTTATTTATTTATGCAACCATTGTTTCCTTTCGCAATTTATGTAAGACCCCTGAAACGCGATAATCCGACATGGTTTTTCCCCTTTGCGAACTCGCATATCAAGGCATTGAAAAGTGGTGCATATCAGCATTTATGTATTTTCATATCTCGCCGACTTTTTATGATAAAATGCTGAAATTTTGTACATGTACTTATTAGCGTATGGGGCACATTTTACTCACTGGGAATTTATTTGTACGATGGCCGTATAAAAATTTAAATTTTGTATTTCTTTAAATTTAATACCTGAAAATTTTAATTGATTTCATAAAATTATGTAACTTTTTTGCGTAACTTTGTAATTTATAATATATATCTATGATCAATATTTAAGGAATGAAAAGTGAGGTCAGCGTTTTTGGTTAACCCTGTATATCACCGAGATGCGTTACAAGAGTCTTATTTTAGAACATTGTGTGTATAACATTCATTGTTCATTTACAGGGACACCCAAAAGAATTCGGTTAAAGTATTGTCTGTTAAAAATGACTGCTGGAATGGCGTTTTGAGTTCTGACAAAGAATACGTTTTTAAGTATAACTAATTTTTGGTATGTATGAATTCTAAAAATCATATACAGGGCAACACCAGAGATCTCGTGTACATTTCCCTTTATTGACGGAATTTCCAGAAGGAGAATTTTAAACTATGCTATGCGTTTCCTAACTGAACTAAAATTTAGCATTCTATGTAGTATATATATAAATCTGTTGATCATATGCATAATTAATAATTTTATTATGGTATATTAAAAACGAAGAAAGAAATGAAACATTAAAATTTGATGAAAAGGAAAGCCACTAAAAATGAAAAACGCATTTCATAAAGAACCAAAACTATGCATTAAAAATTAATTATTTTATTATCGCATTAAAAACGAAAAAAATAAATAAATAAAACAATAGCCAATATAATATTTTATTTTATTTGAGGAAAAGGGAAGCCACTAAAAATTAAATGACGTTTAATGTAGAACAAACACCAAACAAGGAAAATTAATCATTTTATAATTGTATGATAAAAGTGAAAAAACAAATAATTTTATAAATACATTAATAAAACATTAATACTCGATTGAAATTGGTTAAAAGGAAACCATTAAAAATTAAGTTACTTTACGTAGAGGAAAAAGACTATACATGGAAAAATAATAATTTTATTAGCTGCGTGAAAAGCGTCTGACGGCAACAAGATCAAATTTACTAGAAATACATTTCTTTTCTCGTCAATTTTCAAAGTAACTTAATTTTATGAAAGCATCGTATAGAAAACATATTATTTATTATTATCTATATATTTAAAATGAAAAGCGCATTCTGTCAAATTCACACTCTATTTTCCACATGAAAATCTCTCTTTGCACATGCTTCAGCGTTTTTTTTTTAAGGCTTCTCCCCTCAAAAACGGGAAACTTGTTTATCCCTCACCTGTTTAGCCTAGCGGGATTGGAAAGGGTTGATTAAAAACGGATGGAGTCGTAATATGGCCATTGCGTTGAAAGCTTTTTTTTTTAAAAGAACTCATGTTTTCACAACAAAATATGCAAATTTTTTTTCACAAATTTTTAAAGAGAGCTTGGATACAGTTATATTTATAACCGATTGAAATTTAAGAGAGTTCGGAAAATGAGAACTAATTTTTTATTATTATTATTGCTATGTTACAGTAGCCGATGCGAAAACAAACAAACACGAAAAAAAGCGAGAAGAAAACATTTTTTTTTTTTTTTTTTTTTTTTTTTTTTTTTTTTTTACAACTAGATAACAATATTTTTTCATGAAAATTTTACACGGGCCATAAAACTGTTTTATTTGTAACCAATAAAGATTTCAAAGAGTTCGGACAAAAATAACTTTTTATTTTAAAACTATGAAACGACCATACGTGAAAAAACAAGAAAATTAACGCTTTTATCACTAAACATCAATATTTTTTCGCAAATTTTACATTTTAAAATATAATTTCATACAAACTCGAGTTAAAGATATAAAATAATAAAAACTTGAGTTTTTTTTTTATTATTATTATTATTTACTATCACGGGTCTGGGCGACGCCGAGCGGACCAGCTAGTATTCATTATATTCTATTGCATTCCTTTTATATTTGCAAAATAAATGGAAAATATTCTGCCTTGTGTGCATTAACTTTCTTTTTTTTCCTTTTTCTTTTCTTTTCTTTTCTTTTTTTTTTTTTTTTTTACTATTTTTATTAAATTATACCTTAGAAATCAATCATTATCAAAATTTTCATACATACATCTTCGATCCATTCGTAAAAATACATTAAAAATTTAAAATTAGGAACTTTGATACGAAGATATTGTGGAAATGGTATTACGAATAAATTTGCATTTTCTTTCATGTGATCTCAAGGGAAAGAAGTGCACCGTGAAATTTTAAGAAATCCAAACACACCAAAGAAAAAAGAATAGTATACTTTTTTCAGTATTGCTTTGTTAAAGATATTTGTTTCATATCATGAGAAAAAAATATTGGTTGTGTTTTTATTCTGATTTTTTATTTTATTTTTTTTTTTTTTTTTTTTTTTTGTGACTTTGAACGTAACACAAAATATATATTAAAAAATAAATGAAAATCTTGCGTATCTGAGTGTTATTTTTTTTTCTTCGTTTGTCGATTTTCAAATATTAACAAAAGTCGATAACTTGTTTTCTGATTTGATTTTTCAAAAATGTTGTATAGATATTTTTGGATTGGTTTCTAACTTGTGGACATCTGAATATTTTAAGTAATGTTAATTACAAAATACTGCTCAATTATTCCCCGTAGTAACTATAACCTCTTCGCGATCAGCTTCCTTTACAAAATGTTTAATCTTTTACCACCGGTTTTCCGAAAGAGAAAAATTTCCCTAATTTAATATCAAAACTCATTTGATTAAATAAGGTGAAATTTTTAATTAATAGTTATTGGTAGGAATAATCAAGGATTCTGATTCTGAGCACTTTATACGTCACGTATATGCGATGCTCGTCATAAAAGGTTCAACCATTTTTGGAATCGTGGGTAACTCGGAATAGATTATTGTATATTTTCGTTCTTGGTTATATTAAATGTTCGTAGATTAAGAAACATTTGTACTTTATACAGTGTATTTTGTATTTTCAGACATATAATGGCTCTGTTATAAAAGAAAAAGTCAATTCAAAGGCATTTTGAAAATAGTAAGCATATACATGAATGGATTTTTATTATCTTTCTGATGATTCCAAGCGCAAAATATGCATCACCGAATCCGTTGAAATTTTAAAAAGACTTAGAAAAACCTTTGGCTTATCTTTGTTATGAGAAAAAGACATTTGTTGTGTTTTGATTCTGTTATTTTTAAACAGTTGTGACAATAGTGCACATGACAATATAAGCATTAAAAGTTAAAATGAGAAACTTTATATAAACGTGTTTTATATTTTCAAACGTTTTCGTCTGAATGCTGTTAATTGATATTTGATAGTTAACAAAAGACAGTCGTATAGCTATTTAATAAATATTATGTATTTTTTTTAACAATTGGAATGAATATTTTAACATCTATTTCGGTGAAAAAAACTGGGCACTCAATACTATAGAAATTAAGATGCTACAAAATGCTACAGCATTTTGTAACTTCGAAACTTGTTCTTCTATAAAAATAAAAGGTTTCAACTGTGTGTCAATATATTAAAATATAAATACACAACGTAATGAAAAGCACAAATTAATTTTAAATGTGGACAGCAGACAGCTGTTTCGGAGTTTTAAAACTTCATCTTCAGTGCAAGGTTATAAAACATTAAATGTCATATTGAAATATTGATTGACATACAATTGTTTCTCATAAGTTTGTTTATAAGGGGAAACAAATATGAGAATATGATGCAGAAAGTAAACAATGTAGCTTACTGCCAAAAGCGAATTGGCGAAGAGCGAATTAAAAACGAAATTAAGTAGCATGTTTATATATGACGTAGCCGCGGAAGACCAACAAGAAGACAGCGCTAGCTTATTCAGAATGAGCTAGAAAATACATGAACGAAAATGAGAGTATGGCAGGAGGTTGGGGGGAATAGAATAATTCCTGTAAGTAGAACCAAAATGTTAATGTTACTATATTTTCTGATATATTTTATTTGAGTCAAATATTTGTTTTATTTTTTAATTTTTTTTTACTTTTAATTAGTAGGATTGAATTTTTGTCTGTCAGCTATTTCGATGCATTTAGAATATAGTTTCAAAGTGTACTTGACTTCTTAAACAATATTTAACAATTCGTTATAGATGCACCAGGGTACCTTTCTGGCACCAAAACGATAATTTTTTTGCCTGATGTGGCAACGCAGTATACCAGATCGTGTGTATTAATCGAAGCCCTCTGGTATTAATAATTGAGTCAATTGTATTCTTGAAATTGTATGTGTGTTAATATTAAATTAAACATGCTGGATGTTTTATAATAAATTAAACATTGTGTGTGTTTTATAATAATATAAATTGTGAATGTGTTTATAATAAAAATTGTGTGTGTTTTATAATAAAGTAAATGTGTTTGCTTTGAAATAAAATTTTGTGTGTTTTATAATAAAATTGTGTGTATTTTATAACGAAATTGTGTGTAGTTTATAATAAAATAAACTGTTTCATAATCAGATAAAGTATGCTGTTTTCGGACGTTAGGCCTAACATGCATTAAAAATGTAATTTTCTCGCCAAAATTGTGCAAAAACAGAAATTGTGCCAACCCCGGTGCGTCTGTTACATCTATTCCAACAATTCTTTCGTGTATTTCTTTCAATAATTCTCATTTGTGAATGACATTCAGAAGTTACTCAAAAAAACAAAACAATTATTATGGCACATCAATTTTCAGCGTTCGAGAAAAGATTCATTGCCGTGTATTCTTCTATAAAAGACATATGTTATGACGTAATATCCCGAGTGTTTAATGGAAATCTTGTTGAACCTCGGCCAATGAAGATATACAGTCATTTGACATGAATTATAGAAATGCAGTATTCTGCTGTGTATTGAAAGTTATAGTTTTAACCTTTTATGAGATTCAAGATAAATCAATGCAGTCAAGTGTAGCTAATATGTCAGACAAATAATGGAAATTTATTATAGAGAATTAGATAAAAGAAGCGCATATTTATCTATTTTGTTAAACTATAATTTGCCGATATGAATTATTGTCAGGAACATTCATTATTTCATACGAAATATTTATTCTGATAATAAATATCTGTACATCTGGAAAATCTAAAAAAGATTATCATTATTCTGTTTTTTCATTTATAACATAACAGGGTGCATAGACGTGTGCTTTATTTCGAGTATACAGATTTGTAAACAGTAATCTTCGCCTTATATATATATTCACACAATTCTGTGAACAAATAAGGCAAATATTACTGATAAATACCGAAAATACATTTTACGTAAGTGATGAAACAAACTAGAGTAAAGGTCCGTTTATACTCTGCAAATTCCCATCACACTTTGGGAACACATTTAGAACACTTTGATTCAAAAAAGCGTTCCAGTTACCTTAATGGGTACTGAATGTGTTCCCTTAATGTGTTTCGAGTATGCTCCGCTACAAAGAAAGTGTTCTGAAATTGTACCAAAAGTGTTCTGCTCAGGACATATGTTAATTCTAAACTTGGGAACACATTTGAGAACGGATGGGAGCACATTTGGGGACACTTGAGAAATCATCGCTTTTAAAAACTGCGTTAGAAAGTGTGCTGAACAAAAGAAGTGTTCTCAGAAGTATTCTAAAAACTGTTCCTAAAAGTGTGCTTCAAAGTGTTCTAAAAAAGGTGACAAAATAAGTGTTCTAAAGAGTGTATAAAGATTTTCAGTGTATGCTTGCTAAGATAGTCGCAAATCTGTCGACTGGCCATTCTTTTCCAAGGGTTATGTGGTCATGAACAAAAGAAAGGGGAGTCTCAACAAAAGAAAGAGACTTGTTTAACCTGTCAGAGATGTCCTCTACTGACCTCTGAACATTAGACATGCTAGAGAAAAAACATCAAAGAGAGCGTACCATATAAGACGTACTGACGATCTGAAATACACTTAGCTCGTACTTTTAAGGTGCATTTATATGCCTCTTCTTAAGAATAGTAAATTTTTTGACTCTCTATTCTTTTCCAAAAGTTCTGTGGACATTAATAAAAGAAAGAGGAGGTTTCAGTACTACTTCTCTAATCTCCGGCGTAATTTGATTTGTGTTTATTGTTTTCACTATATGTACACATTCCTATACAATCACTTATGTCATTCCCTAATATTCTTAGTACTACTACTGTTCAACCATGCTTCTAAGAACTCCGGTTGGCAGAATGCCAAGCCGATTCCATTCACACTGTAAGGAGAATAGCCCCGGCAAAAGAAGATAAATCACCGCTCTTTATCTTAGGCAGAGTACTTACGGCTTACGGACGTCCCCATTTCCGAAATGGACTAGCCATTTTTGCCCATGCGCAGTTCGCTTCAGGTTTCTATCAAGCGTGGTGCATCAGTACATTGCTGTACTTAAAATGTGTTAACTGTTTACTCTAAATACCCCTATCTAATTATTCAAGTTTTTCCCAAAATAAGTGTTTTTATACACTCGATACTACTATTCAAACTATGATTATTTTCTTTGACACTATCGTATTTATTGTTTATCGTTCAATAAGTGCCCTATTAGTATTCTTTTGTATCTTCCTTAACTTTAATAAATTAACGTCAATTATCTTGTAAGGCTTTGCCGCATAGTAAACAAAGCTGCTTGGCAGGGCTAGTTGAGCTTAAGCCGAAAGGTAGGCCTCCCGCCCTGTTTGACCTTGACCTTGATTACTTAGACATCATCTTTCACCATATTATTCAGTGAAGATTTTTTTAGCATTCTGAATGTGTTGGAAAATGTTTCATAATCTATGTTTGATGCATCCCAGCAAACACAGAGTTATCGGTAAGTAATCGGCCGACTGTTGCTTTGCCGTTTCCGACTGTATCGGCACGACACCGGCTGCCGTACCGGTTCCGTAACTTTTTCGACACGCCGCACGACTGACGCCTGACAGATAGGCGTATAGTCGGTCCGGTATCGGCAATGCCGGTAGAATCGATGGCACAGTACTGTGCCGATTGTATACCAACAGGAATTCGTACACCTACCGAATGTGGTCCGGTACCGTTTTCTTTCTTGTTTAAAACAAAAATTTCGGTTCGTAAACTTCCAGATGAAGTATTAATTCGCTCAGAATGAACGAGTTAATTCCTCATCAGAACTGAATGCTCATACAAAACAAACTTTTAAACGAAATGAAATGCAAATTAACTGCAATACTTTTTTTTTTATGAAGAGTAAAGAAATTTTGTGTATCGTTTCCTGGTTGAAGCAAATATTTTTTATTATGTTTTAAAATGTAATTGGAGAAAAACTATTTCCTGTCTATCTTGAACTACTGCAATTCAAAAACACTAACTTTTTTTTTCCTCTTATTTGTGAATAATATCCCAGTACATTATTTCGAAATTGAAACTTCGATGAACCGTGAAATGTATTTCTCAGTATTTCAAATGGAATTTAACTCCAAAACTTTTGAAAAGCAAAATTACTTCATTCATCTGTGTAGAAAATTTCGTAACGGATAAAACTTATTTATTTTTTCATTTTCCCAAGAAGATAATAACATATTTTCATACAGGTAAATACATATCAGTAACATCTAATTTATTAAATTTATGACAATAAATTAAAATATATCGGGAAAAAGGACATTTTTGTCAGTTGTAATGTTAAACAAAGACAGAGAATTATGGAAGATTTTCGAAATTTTAAGAAATGTAATTAACAAATCGGAAGACTGTGATTTTATTTATTTTTATTTTTCTCAATTTTGTAAAATTGCAAGTTTCTAATTGATTAATAATAATCTAGCAAAATTTGAAAAAAAAATGTTTCGGTCGCACGAAAATGAAATGAATTACACTTTTGATTATAGATGCCAATGATATATATATATAGGTAATTCTTTGTTATAGGGGTCTTGGTATAACTCAGTCTTAAGTATGTGCGTTTCGCGCCAAACATTATAAACAATCAGGAAAGTGAAACGGCGACCAATGGCCGGTTGAAAAGAAGACAAACACAATAGCAAGTATTCTTATAAAATATACATAAAATATCCCTAATATTTTACTTTAATTTTGTACATCTTCCAGACTGTTCATCGTCGTAATATAAGTGGATCATACGTAAAGTAGAAGATTATTAACCTTTGTGGATCAGATAGTGCATAATAACTTAGTAAGATAAAGGATTAGGGTCCATAAGTCGCGTTTTTGGCCCATGAAATAAGACTAAAATTCGATTTTGTTATACTGACTTAATTATTTCACTTTTTAATATTAGAAGTTTTATCCTGTACGATTTCAATAATAGTTTTTGTATTTTGTTCGGATTTATTTGACTTACGCAAGCTCAAAATTCGTACTATTCGTAGTTTTTGATGAAAAATACGCAATTTCTCCTGATTTTACCTCAATTATTTATATGAGCGCAATCGTGCAACACTTTCTTCTTTACATATATTATTAAATTCATCAAAATGTACTATATATGTAAAAATAAAAGTGTTGCAAAGCTGCGCTTATAGTAAAATATTTAAAATAGAGAGTTAAGTAACTGCATTCACTCACATCACTAAGAGACTTTAGGATACAGCAACATGTTTAAACGTGCTAAAATGAAGATAACTATAGCTGATAACTGCATTCCTTCACATTAGCAACAGTTACGTTCATTTTAGCACGTTTAAACACGTTGCTGCATCCTAAAATGAAGACCACTATAGCTGATAACTACATTCCTTCACATTAGCAACAGTTACGTTCATTTTAGCACGTTTAAACAAGTTGCTGCATCCTAAAATGAAGACAACTATAGCTGATAACTGCATTCCTTCACATTAGCAACAGTTACGTTCATTTTAGCGCGTTTAAACACGTTGCTGCATCCTAAAGATCAAACCAACTTTTTTTTCCATCAAAATAATCTCTTATCTTATTTTTTTAGTCTTATCTTATTTTGTATAAAGTTATTATTAAAGCCATTAAGTGATTATAAAATCATTCCATTCCAAAATATGGAATATCCCAATATTCGGCATTACTGTTCTTCTGCCATATGCACATACGCATATAATTTGCTGTTAGAGAAACCAGGTGCGAAATATGTCTGAAATGATAGTTGTGTTTACTAGAATAGTAAAGAAAGAAAAAGAATGTTGTCCACTTGTTTTGGTGATAAGAAGTTCTACTATGGGCATATGCAAAATGACAACATTACTGTTGAATGCATTAATTATGTGAAAATAAACTATTATTAAATACTTTTAAATAGTAACTATCTCTTTTCTATGTTATTTGATGTAAAGCTATTGATTTATATCAATTTAAATTATAATTAAACCTATCAAATTAACTTACATTTATGTATAAAACTAAAATATTAACTGTGGATACTGGCGAATTTTTTGTTTGTTTGTCAGTTAATTTCTGAGTCTAAAATACTGTTGATATAAAAACTAACAAGCGCCACCGGCGCCCTCACGGCGCCGGACGAGCCCGCTCCTCATCGTGCCCAAATCCTGAGGGATTTATAACGCAGACCAATGGCTTTGTCTCGCCAGGTCGCTACGATCGACTCAGAGGGTTCGTGTTCCAACGACGCCTCCTCGTCTTTTGCCCCAGTGTCGACGACAGAGGTCGTTACGATTCGGCGGAAGTTCCCACCATCCAAGGAGACTTCCCCACATGACACCTGATGAGCCGTAGAGACTGTCGAACGGCTTCATCGCCGAACACCCATAAGGGAGTCGGGTCATCCACCTGATGTTCGGCATCCCTACGGCCCTTGCTTTCCCGCGGAGTCCGATCATGAAATGTATGGAAGAACAAGCCACTTGTCTCATCTTCCGCGGGCAATACTGTTGATATATTGAATGTATACCATATCTCAAAAGACAAATGAAATTAACTGCTGTGATCAGTTCTTTGTAATTAAAATAAGAATACTTTTAACTTAGGAACGTGCGTACGTTGAAAGTTCGTAAATAAAGAACTTTTTTCATGACAAGTTTTATTTTACAGAAAAGAGAATTCTTGTTATATTATACATTTTATCCATATATTTGGTATGTACTTGAGTTTAAATTTTTCGAAAAACTCAAATTTGTCAAAATTTTTACTCTATCTTCAATAGTTTAAAAAATGAAACATTTGATTGGACATCAAAAATCTAAAATCTGCCGCAATTCGAGGAGAATTTTCTGTCGCAAATCAACCCCACTTAACTCTGTGGGTGTCCTAGGGTTATACACTGATTTATTACAATCGCCAAAATTTCACTAGAAAGTTATTTCACGAAGAGATACAAGTTAATTTAATATTACGGGTATTTATCATAAAAATGATTATACATTAAGCTAAATCAATTTTGTTTAATCAGTAAATCGTTTTTCAATGGAAAAATCTAAAAAAATCAGATTTAAAGTGCTTTTTTTTTCAAATTCAGTAAAGACCTATTTCTTCTCGCGGATGTACACTTTTCTCTTGTGTAATATCCACTACCAAGTTACCCTTGCCTCTAATTTTAGTTGTAATGGTAGTAATCCCAGCTGCTCTGTCCTTGGCGGATTTGCTTCGCGGAAAAAGATTCAGGCATATTTCATCATTGTAAATACTGTATTATAGCGGGGTTTTTTTTCTTTTCAATTTTTGACATTTAAATTCATTATTTACTCATTTAATTTTTATAATTTTGTTCGTAAATTTTGTAATATTTAAACATTTATATATTTTTTTCTACAAAATTGTAATTTATTGAATTATGTTTCGATATTCGAAAATGCATTTTCCTCCCTTACCCTCATATGCTTGGCAATCCTAAACCAGTGCACTGGATTTTATTTATAAAATCCATATTTTTTGATAAAACGTCTACGCATCAAGACAATCGATTGATCACCTTCGATTGAAGATAAACGAAGCCATTACGAGCTTCGTAGGAACTTCATGTTTCTGCATTGGAACAGTGCGTGTTAGGACAGGATGGCGTTCACACTCAGAGCAAAGATACAAGAAATTTATTAGAAGGTCTATGCGTTCATATTGCAAAATTTGACGATTGAGGAGCAGCGAGACGTTATCCGATTTCTGACAGCGGAAGGTGTTAAACCGGCCGCTATTCATCGCCGGATGGTGACCGTATACAGAGAAGACTGTGTGTCCGACAAGTCAGTGAGAAAATGGAGTGCCCATTTTCGTGCAGACCGTGAGAGTTTTGTTGATGACGCCAGGCAAACACAGTCATCACGGTCGATCTCATCGAGAAGGTGGACGAAAAAGGTAGAAGACCTGAAAGGGAAGCGCTTCAACTCGGACGACGAACTCAAGAACACTGTGAAGGACTGGGTCTCGTCACGGCCACGGGAAATCTGAGAACAAGGAATCCTTCAGCTCGTTTATCAATGGGATTGTTGTGCTCAGGCCTATGGTGTATACTTTGAATAAAGTCTTCATTTATACCCACAGTGTCGTTCGTACCTTTTCATTTGAACACCCCTTGTATTTAACTCAACTTCGTGTGTGTATGTAAAGATGAAATTTTGTAATCGATTTTTCACTCCCTTCCAGATAGGCTAGAATTATAAAAATCTCGTTCATAGGTGTGTTTCCGATGAACATTTTAATATTTTTAGAGCTTAATTATAAATTATTAAATTAATTTTAAGGCATTTTTCCTTTAGCAAGCCATAGGCAATAAATCGCCAAATATTTCCTGTAACTCGTAGAATTGTATACAAGTTTAAACAACAATGTATCCAATGTATTTAATTAAGCACCAACAAATGCTCGCCAAAATATACCAAATGGCTGTGAAACTGCAATAATGTAACATTTTAAAGGTTAAAAAGTAGAAAACAAATTATAAATAAATAAAAAATAAATAAAAAATAAATAGTCTAATAGTTTAAAAAAATACGCTTTTATCAATTAACTTTTTAATATTAATTAATTTACGTTTATACAATGAGAAATCAATTTAGAAATCCTAAAAACATAGTTTAAATAATGTTTAATTTTTTTCTTTCCTATTGCCCTATCTTAAAAAAGAAACAGAGCTAAAATTATATAATTTTTTAATAAATTCACTTGTTTGCGATTTCTACCAAGCATAGAGAAAGCTAACGAAAACTCGTGCGTCAAGCCTAGATTATGAAACACTTTCCAACACAGCCAGAAAACTGTAACGAAACTTCACCGTTAAATAAGTTGAAAGAAGATATGTAAGTAAACAGTTTAAAAAACACATACCACATTGAAAAATACAGTTTTCAAAATTACCTTCCAGTGTCAAAAAAGTAGTCGAGTTATTTTGTGCAGAAAATATGATATATAGTAAATGATCAATAGATGTGGATATATAGCATGATAAAATTTCGTTCTACTAGAATATTCACATTTAGCAATTTTCGCCAATCGATGAAAATGTACTCGAAATCTTTTGTACAGCCCTGTATATTATCTGAAGACTTTTGTATACACCACCTATTAAGCTAAAATGCAAATTAAAACTCACTCGCAGCAATTACCAACCGTAAACGACAATGTATCTTTTTCTTTGCGCAGCCCTGTATATGAATTTATTTGTATTTCACAAACTTTTATTAGTCTACTAAATATTAGTTCAGCAGGAAAATGCGTAACACAATTAAAAACTACCCTTAAGCAATTCACTCCCATAATCTTTAATACTTACGAATTCCTTTGTGTAGCCCTGTATATGAACAACCGATTTTGTAAACACACACGTACAATGAAAAAATTAGATAAACTTAAAAACGCAAACCAAACTTGAAAACGCACTTATCACACATAGACTGTAAATATCGCACATGTACTGTAACCAATATCTTTTGTGTGTCCCTGTAAATAAACACAATGCACACCACACTTTTAAGAGAGCAAATTATATTGCAGCTAAGTAATGCATATACTTTTCATTATGTTTGAAATAGTGAAATATCACTAAATTACCCTGCAAACGAATTTTCTCCATAGAACAATGTGTAACAGAATTCTTTTGTTTGACCCTGTGTGTAAATGAATAATTAATGCTTTGCACCCCATATTCTAGAAAAAGCATGTTTTAATGCGCTTCATAATTATATATCAATTCCATCATCAAAATGTACTTGAAACGACTATTTCCCATTGACTGTAATGTAACGGAGTACTTTCGACTGTCCCTAAAAAAAACTGGAGTGTTACACACTCCAGTGTAAGTAGGGAACATGCAGTAGTACACAACAATAACATACAAAAATTTCAGGGCGATATGAGCATATTTACGCGAGTTAGAGCGCGGACAGACGGCAGACAAACCGAAGTCATAAACACTTTTCAACTAGGTTGGAAAGTGTTAAAAAGTAACTCCTGCTGCCACCACCGACATCGAATTTTTGGTGTCCAAGTATATGGCTAAGGACATTAATAAGTTAAGTCATAATAAATAAGTTAAGGACATTTGGAAGGTACTTTTTCATCATACCAACACCAGATTATTTTCACCATGCCAAAATGTATCCTAAATTCAACCCTGACCGTGAAAAGAATTTTTATTGCAAACCATGCCAGACATTGTGACTCACTATCTACTGAATGTTAAGCATTTCATTATTATTATTATTATTATTTAAACGTAACTGCACAAAACATCTTAATTCACTAATTTTCATATCAAAAATACTCTTTATTTGCAATTTGCACGTTTTGCTGACACTGAGCTCATCTTGTATTTCATCATTTGGCAGTTACCTGATGATCATAAAACTGCAATAAAATTGTTACAGGGCAGTGGAATTACAGATAAAGGTTTTTTGGAGAGATGCCAGCTACGAGCATTTCACAGTAAATCACAATAGTGTTAATAAAAGGCAGTGTGGTAGAGTTCGTCCTTATTTACAATCCCATCTCATAGATGTTCATGTGAAGATGATTTTATTCCAAAATGAAATGTTTAATGCAGTACTAAGAAAAGTTATTAAGAAAACTTTTGCATACAAAAATATGAAAATTGGGAAGTTTTATAGCGAAATATTTGATAAACACGCTGAAGCAGACAGTTTTTAAATCGAAGAATTATTTTAAGAAATATTTAATATTAAATTCGGTCAAAATAGTTGTCTTAAAAAGTTTTATTGGAACAAAAACGATGTACAGGAATTTAACCATCTTTGGGATATGGTTGACAAGCTTGCGGTGTTGTGCAGTGTGTAATAGACGCTTTCAGTCGTGACGTCAGTAATGACGTTTTACTTGGAAACTGACTCCAAACAAACGGTTGCTATGTTGTATTTTCTATTATATTTGTACATTATAGCTAAATCTTATAGCTATATCTCACAGAAAACTGTTTTAATACATTATATGCAGTAGTACCATTTTCTATGATTTATATTTAATAAGAAATGAAGCATAGCAACCGTTTGTTTGGAGTCAGTATCCAATCAAAACGTCATGACTGACGTCACACTGAAAGAGTCTTATTTTTTTTTAATTTGACAAATCCTTTTTTCTTCAAAATTTAATTATTTTATTTGAGATTTATTACATATTTCGAAAACATCATTTATTTGTACTGTTGCCAATTTGTAAAACAACCCAAATTTTAATATACTTTCAATTAAACAATGTTTACACTGATAAAAACAGAAATAAAGCTTTAACGTAATATTTAAATGGTCGCGTGTTAAGAGCAGTAAATGGAAAAACTGAAGTCATAAAAAATGTGCTTACACGTAAAAATTAAAAAGATAAATAAAACCTTAAAATAATAATTAAATCATTACGCGTTAAAACAAAAAATACGCCATATTTTAAATGCTCAAATAATATTTCCAACCAGTTTCAATTTAAAAATATATTAGCAATCCCCAGAAGGGCGTTGCCAGTGTAAAAATTTCGGCAAAAAAAATTTTATATAATTGTAAAAGAAATGTTTTCTTCTCGCTTTTTTGTTTGTTTGTTTTTGCGTCGGCTCCTTTAACATAACAATAAAAAAATAGTTCTCATCTTCCGAACTTTCTGACATTTCAATCGGTTATAAATATACCTGCATCCAAACTCTCTTTCAAATTTTGCGAAAAAATATGCATATTTAGTAGTGAAAACATGAGTTCTTTATATTAAAAAAAGCTTTAGCTTTCAACCTCACAGCACAAATATCTTAGAAGTTCTATGCTTTCAATGCAATGGCACACCTGCGTCCGTTTTCAATCAACACTTTTCAATCCCCCTAGGCTCAACAGGCTAATAAATCAGGTTCCCCGTTTCTGAGGGGAGAAGCCTTCAAAAAACGTTGACGCATGCGCAAAGAGACGATATTCGTGTGAAAATTTGACAGATTGCACTTTTCATTTCAAATATATAGATTTACACTAGAGATTTATTTCATATTTTGAGATGGTCTTTTAAATTATTAAAAAATGGACTTTCACGTGAATACTAAAAGAGAAACAAAACTATTTTCACGTGAATGCTAAAAGAGAAACAAAACTTACGTTAAGTTTATAACGAAACATTTAAAATGTGTTATTTAAAACAATCTTCATATACAGTCGTTATAAAATTACGGGATGTAGCAATATTGTTTACTTAGCCATTTTATAAAAACTGATTTTTCAAATATTTAATTGATCTTATTTAGAGTTGCAAAAAACCCGCAGTTTTTCAGTGACGGGAATATACCCGGGAATTTTCGGGAATAAACCCGGAATTTTGGAAAATATTGGAAAATTTTGAAAAAGTTTTGAAAGCAAAAAAAAAAAAAAAAAAAAAAACTAATTTTTTCAATTAAATTTTTTTAAAGTAATTTCAGACATTGTTCTGAAAAGTTTTAAATAGGTTTTTCATTATGAATTCACAAAACTTTGGATTTTGCGCTTTAAGTTTTCATAATTTATATTAACAAAAATAATTTGCTTTACAACAATGGTGGCTGTGAATTGGTAAGTAATTGAATGTTTCTTTAATAATTAAAGTGGTTCAATTTCTGTTAGCTGGCATATTTACTGTTCAGGCATACTATATATTAATTATCTTGTGAGTTGAAGCGTATTTTTGGATTGATTTCTTTTAGTTTTGTTCGTTTTCTTTTTTGTTTACATTGTTTCAATCGGAGAACAGGGGTGATGTTTATATTCATGTCGGGCAAAGTGAATCTGTCATCTGCCTCTCGCACTTTTCACCTATCCACGATTAAAATTATCAAATTACTTATGTTATTTTAATTTCTCTTATTTAATATTTCTGCAGATTAATCATGTATTTTATTAGTTTTCATGAAATATTGCTATTTTTCTGTGTTCATGTTATTGGTTTTGTTTGCATTTGTAAGAAAACATTTTATTTACAAATTAAAAAATTCCATGTCTAAAACTTTTTGAAAACTCCCGGGAATTTTTAATATTTCCCTCCCAAAAAACCCGGTTTTTTCCACCCTTTGCAACGCTAATCTTATTTAATCAATCGCGTAAACAGTTGTTACTTGTCTCGACAGAAATTGATCCGGACCTAAAATTCCTCAAACAAAAGGAAATGAATGGAAACCCGATTACAGAAGATCGCCACTGATCGTTTAATTAGAATTCAATCTTCCGTAATCGTTTTAAAGTATAAAAATAGGTCAAATTAAGCGTGCTTTTATTAGGTTTGGGTCTAAATCACCAAACAGGTGGCGCTGCTTTGCTGCATTTTTCAGGATCTACTCGATTTTAGCAATAGTCATATCTCAAGAACTAATTCACGGAATTTAATAAAACTTGAGATTCTGTTAGACCTTGATATAAATTGGTGCTGATTCTTCTTTGTGTATGTAAAACCTGTGTGAGATAAAAGAAAGTTTTGGGATTGGTACATCCGACTAGTTACTGATATTGTCTAGTTTATCGATTATTTGTTAAACATTGTGTGCAGTATAAAGATGTGTCAAATACAAAGAAGTTTGATAAGTAATGAAATCCTGATGCACATTGTTTCTCAAAAAATTACATTTTATAAATTATACAGTTTAAAACAAATTTATTTTAACCCTATTTGCCTTTTATTGTCTTCCTTTAAATTTTTGAAATGTAAATGTCCCTTTCCATGGCCTCCACGGCCTGGTAAGAATTTTATAAAATCACTAGCGGCACGTCCCGGCTTTGCACGGGTAGGCAATGTAATATTTTTAGTACATTTGTTTTCCTGAATTTCGCGCTCCTACCAAAAACTGTTGCTGAGATATGGCGAAATGACCTAAAGCTTTCGAACCCCCCCTTTAACCACCTTCAGGGGGGGTTCTAAATTCACTGAAATACGTGTTTCATCATTTTTTTCGTAGATTTGTTTTAATTAATTTCGCCCTCCTACATAAAAGCTGAGATATGGCGAAGTGACCTAAAAATTTCGACCCCCCCCCCCATTTAACCACCTTCTGGGGGAAATTTCCAAAATTTCTGAAATACATGTTTTATTCATTTTTTAGTAGATTTGTTTCCTGATTTTCGCGCTCCTACCTATAACTGCTGCTGAGATATGGCGAAATGACCTAAAATATTTGACCACCAGGTGACTCCCTCCGGGACGGAAATTTCTAAAATCGCTGAAATACATGTTTAATCATGTTTTTAGTAGGTTTGTTTTCCTGATTTTAGTGCTCCTACCTATAACTGCTGCTGAGATATGGCGAAATGACCTAAAACATTCGTCCCCCCTTTAACCCCTTCGGGGGGAGGAGAATTTCTAAAATCGCTGAAACAGGTGTTTAATCATTTTTTAGTAAATTTGTTTTCTGGAATTTCTGGCTCCAACCTATAACTGCTGCTGAGATATGGCAAAATGACCTAAAATATATTCGAACCTCCCCTTTAACCCCCTTCTGGGGGGAATTTCTAAAATCTCTGAAACAGGTGTTTAATCATTTTTTTAGTAGATTTGTTTTCTGGAATTTCAAGCTCCTACTTATAACTGCTGCGGAGATATGGCAAAATGAACTAACCCCTTCGGGGGGGGGGAATTTCTAAAATCGCTGAAACAGGTGTCTAATCATTTTTTTAGTAGATTTGTTTTCTGGAATTCCAAGCTCCTACCTATAACTGCTGCTGAGATATGGCAAAATGACCTAAAACATTCGAACCCCCCATTTAACCCCCTTCTGGGGGGAATTTCTAAAATCGCTGAAACAGGTGTTTAATCATTTTTTTAGTAGTAGATTTGTTTTCTGGAATTTCAAGCTCTTACCTATAACCGCTGCTGAGATATGGCGAAATGACCTAAAACATTCGACCACCCCCTTTAACCCCCTTCTGGGGGGAATTTCTGAAATCGCTGAAATAAGTGTTTAATCATATTAGTAGCTTTGTTTTCCTGATTTTCGCGCTCCTACTTATAACTGCTGCTGAGATATGGCGAAATGATTTAAAACATTCGACCACCCCCCTTTAACCCCCTTCTGGGGGTAATTTCTAAAATCGCTGAAACAGGTGTTTAATCATTTTTTTAGTAGATTTGTTTTCTGAATTTCAAGCTCCTACCTATAACTGCTGCTGAGATATGGCAAAATGACTTAAAACATTCGACCACCCCCTTTAACCCCCTTCTGGGGGGAATTTCTAAAATCGCTGAAACAGGTGTTTAATCATTTTTTTAGTATATTTGTTTTCTGGAATTTCAAGCTCCTACCTATAACTGCTGCTGAGATATGGCAACATGACCTAAAACATTCGAACACCCCCTTTAACCCCCTTCTGGGGGGGGGGGGGAATTTCTAAAATCGCTGAAACAGGTGTTTAATCATTTTTTAGTAGATTTGTTTTCTGGAATTTCAAGCTCCTACCTATAACTGCTGCTGAGATATGGCAAAATGACCTAAAACATTCGAACCCCCCTTTAACCCCCTTCGAGTGGGAATTTTCAAAAATCCCTTCTTATTGCTTGCCTAGGCCATAACAGCAATCTACAGTCCAAATTGCTTGACCCTGACTTTAGTAGTTTCGGCTGGGTGTTGATGAGTCACCCAGTCAGTCACCGTTTCCTCTTTGTAAAATAGTATAGATAAACGTAAATAGAACACCTAATAACTTTCATAAAGTTATTTATAAAGCATAAATGAAAGCAGCCATGCATGTTTAACCCTTCTTTGCATGAGTTTTTCTTTTACAATTGTGTTTTTTTATACATATATTAAATATTAGACACCAGAAATTTTAAGATAGATTTTTAACTTTGTTCAGCAACATAGTTCACGGGAAATTTACTCCATTAATATTTCTATATAAATATAGTGGTGGCGAAAAAGTTGATTTATTTATTAAAAGTTAAGTGAACAGTGATGGAAATTTACATCACTATGCAATTAAGGGTTAAAGATTTTTTATAATATATATATATATATATATTGCTATTTTGTATAATGTCATAAGAATGGCTTATATACAAAGATAAAAACTACTTTCATGTATAAATTACCATAACTTAAAAGGATAAATAAATTACTGAAAAAGATCTTTCTAATGTGCTTCTACTATAACAAAATAAGAATTTAAAAATATAATAATAAATAAGAATTTATAAGAATAAATAAGAATTTAAAAATAAAATCTATAAAATAAGAATTTAAAAATAAAATCTATAAAATAAGAATTTAAAAATAAAATCTATAAAATAAGAATTTAAAATAAAATCTATAAAATAAGAATTTATAAGAATAAATAAGAATTTAAAAATAAAATCTATAAAATAAGAACTTATAAGAATAAATAAGAATTTAAAAATAAAATCTATAAAATAAGAATTTATAAGAATAAATAAGAATTTAAAAATAAAATCTATAAAATAAGAATTTATAAGAATAAATAAGAATTTAAAAATAAAATCTATAAAATAAGAATTTATAAGAATAAATAAGAATTTAAAAATAAAATCTATAAAATAAGAATTTATAAGAATAAATAAGAATTTAAAAATAAAATCTATAAAATAAAAATTTATAAGAATAAATAAGAATTTAAAAATAAAATCTATAAAATAAAAATTTATAAGAATAAATAAGAATTTAAATATAAAATCTATAAAATAAGTATTTATAAGAATTTTAAAATAAAATCTATAAAATAAGAATTTTAAAACACTTTAAAAATGTTTATATGTACAGACACCTTAAGAATTTTAAAGGATCGTTGGACAATTGTCACACGATAAAAAAACAAACAAAAAAACAGACGAACAGAAGACAACAACCGAACAAAGAACAGAACAGCAATGAAGAACAGAAAACAATTCTTGAGTTTTATTACTTTCATTTCAAATCCCATTTAAAAGAAAGCAAATAAAAGTAACATAATAAAATTGTCTTTTAAATATAGTAAAATGCTGGATATCGAAAATACTATTAGGCAATATTTATCCATTCAGAAAACTGGAGCTAAGTGGCTCTAATGGGAGGACCTCGTGTACAGCTTTCATTTTTGACATTTTTAACAATAGCTTATTAGCCAAGCGACGGTTGTTATCTAAAAAATCATCCCATTCAGATGTTACTAAAACATTGCTTAGGTTCCTGTTGAAAAAGCATTGGGCTGCAGATAACAATTCCGTATCATCATACTTATCAGCCAGGATTACAATTTCCCCCAAATTTTCTACACTCAAATTCTTCATTAGATACACTGAGCAAAATGTTTTGAGTTCTTGAATATCATATTTATCGGATGTCTCATATAAACGAAGGGCGTTGCTTGGGGATAGCTTTTCGAGCTTTCCGCAATACAAGAACTCCAAAAATTCTTTAAAAGTCTCCGGATCACAATCAGGGATATTGATGATGCCAGACTTTTTTTCTGAAGATTCGTATCGAAACATAGCAGCAAAAACGGACGACCTTGCTATCAAGATGGCTTTGTGGGCTTTGTATTCTTTATCCTGTACGTTCAGCGTTATATCGAAGTTTTCTTTATTAGCAGAAAGACTTTTAAAATTCTCCGATAACGTTTCCAATTCTAAAAAATAGAAAAATATATAACTGAAATATGGGAAGTAAATTACATGACAGGAAATGCAATTCATAAATTAATTAAAAATTACAAAATTTGACCAATCACAGCATTTATTTTATCAAGATATAAAACAAAATAAGCAACATTAAAGCAATTAAAATTATATAGAACAAAAGATTCAAGCTTTTCATGTTTCTGATTCATTATTTTTATTTTAGTTTATATACATGAGAGGAATAGACTTAATTATTTCCTATGGTGTACCTAGAAGTAATTTAGAAGAAATCAGTAGCTTATCAAATTTTATCCACAGCAATTTCGGTTTTATGCAACACTAGGTAGCGCTGTGCGTCATTGACCTTGAAGTAACGTAGCAGACGCTTATTCCATTCAGTTAATGCAGTGTGATGGCGACGCCCCCACAACAAAAGGCTCAGTGTGTTATCTGGCTTATAGAAGCTCGATCTGTTACCATTGTACAGCGGAATCATGAACATAGATCTAATAAAGGACTTCTAACGAAATAGCCTTTCCAAGAAGAAAGTCATTCCGTGAAAAATGTATCAAATAGGTGGCGCTTGTGTAGAACAGCTTCTCCACACGTCACCAGTTCGTCTGCTTCTTCAAACCGTCTGTCGTCTGGTGGGTATCTGATATACAGTTTCAGTTTGATGTTGTAAGTGTTGATGTTGTACCTGCCTTAGCAGGGATTCTCGCCGGCTGCGCAGAACCGTGCACATAGCTGTGCAGCTGCCGTTTCGTTCCAATGTCGCGACACGATATTAACACGTTTCGTTAGAAGTCCTTCTTTAGTCTTTTGAATTTTATTATTTTCCCCATATATGTAAGAGGCCCAAAATAAAATTAAGTTTTTCTTATAGATTAAGATGCGCTCTTTTCAGTGGTACTAACTGTAACCATATCAGAAATGTTCCTTTTGAGATATACGCTTCTGAAAATTGGGTGGAATTGACGATTTTAATTTTTTAGAAGATTTCAAAGTTGAAGAAATTAATGAATAGTTAATCAGGAAAGAAACAACTCCATCAGCTCTATGACATCTTCAAAGGCAATTACTTGTTAAAGTGGCAAACTTTTAAAATAATTTTTTTTCAGTAGTTACAGCATGTTAAAGTACGGGTAAAATTCATCGCGACAGGCCGTATGGCCTACTTTGAGGCCACGTAATGACAAAGGTATTGATTTGTGATTTTTAATACTCTAATTACGTTTTTTAGCACAAAAGTTGTACTAGATCACCTATTTTCAATAAGTAAGGTTTCTTGTATCATGAACAATAAGATGGCAAACTTGGTGATTTCCTCGTTTTTTCGGCGACCATGAAATAGTGAGTTTTACAAAAGGACCCCTAGCGCCCCAACTATACTATTTCTGACACTGACCGTTTGCAGATGTCCATCTATACCTATATGTATGTCCTGGATCAATTATATAAAAATTGAAGGGGGTCGAGCAGGAACCATGCCAAAATTTAGGCCACTTGACATGGAATGACTCAAGGTTGAAATTTTACATAATAAAAGTTAATTACAGTTTCTAATTAATTATTTTTTTAATCAGTTGCAAAATGAAAATAAATACAAAAAATATATAAAACAAACATTTTATTAGTTGGCTATCAATTGTTTTTAGCATCAATTTCTTTGGACATAGAGGAAAATTCCTCATTTTTTTTTATGTAGCAGATTTCCTACAATTGTTTCATTTGATAAATAATTCTATGTCTTTGGTTGTTTTAGATTTATCGGCTAATTCATTGGCCATACTTTCCAACTTCAATACCTTCGTCCTTTCCAAGACACATATTTTTTGCTTTATAAAACTAATTTTGAGCTGCCATATTAGGCAGATTATGAATGTTTGGAGATTTAAAAAAAAATATTTTATGGACTCGTGCTAAATATTCAGCTCACGTTAAAAAATAAAGACTTTCAATGAAAAATAAGGACTTTAAGGATCCTTATTAAGGACTATTAAAGTGTAAGGAGTTTTTAAGGTTTTTTAAGGTCCATATGAACCCTGGAGAACGTCGATAGAATCCGTACTTCATGTGAACGATGTCCGAAAAAATCGTTGAGACGACGCAGACGAAGAGGTTGAATACCGTTTAGATGTTTGCTGTGCCACAAATGGGGAACACATTAAAATCTACTAAATGGTAAAAATCTTGATAAATTTACCTTTAAGTACATATATATAACATTAACCTAATTTATTAATTAATTAACTTCAGAATTCGTCGCCATTGCGACGAATTCTGAAGTAAGAAAGAAAGTACATCGCAGTACCATACATTCAGCGGATTGGAACTTAATTTTAATTTCACACAATTTTGAAAACATAAATGCAAATTTTAGGGTTTCGTTCATCTCACGAAACCCTATTAGTCCCGCTTCGTTGTCTGTCAGTCACAGAGCCGGTTCTCAGAATCTATATAACGAACAGGCATGAAATTTTTGTGTACTTATAGCTGAATACTTACTATGAAACTCAAAATCATGAAATTTGAAAAAATCGTATTATTTTAGTATAGAGAGATAAAAAACCAAAAATCTAACAGCCTTTTCCTATTAAATTTAAACATTTTTCGTTATAGCAGTTCCAACAATTAAAAATTCACAATAAAATTCTTTCTACAATAATTAATTTTCTATTGAAAGATGAAAATGAAATAGAAAGTTTCACCAATTGAAAAAAGATTAATCTGACGTCCTATTGGTAATAACGGAAATTTCCAAACATATGGCCACATGGGCGAAAAAGCTGTAGATATGGGACTATGTGTTGTTTGTCGTAATTAAATACATGATAAATGTGTCGGCCTTACCAGTTAAGATACAACAGTTTTCATTTGCTCTACGCGTTAAAAAACAGAATAAAAATACATTTTCCGTAAATTTATGTTAATATTTTTGTCTAAATTTACTTTATATTAATTTTTCTATTATTTTTATAAATGTTCACACTATAATTTTTTTGTCTAATTGTTGTTTTTTCTGCGTTAAATATAGACCTTTAATGACACCTATGGACATATTACCTGCATAGAGCCATATTACCTTCATCAACTAGCATTTTTTAACAAACTGAAACAGGTTTAAATTTTGACTAACTTAAATTTTAAATTATTTTTACAGTACTTAAAGGGGACCAGTTTCTTAGTCAATTATTATTTTTTTAATCAGTTATTACTACTGTTTAAAAATGTTTAACCCTAGGGTGGCCATACTACCTGCAGACACCTTATCTAACTTTTAATGATCAGAAAACGACAAAAAAAGGAGAAATTTGAAGATCCGTGGGAAAATCTCATGAATGACTCACCCCACCATCTCTATTCCGCTATAAACATCTTAAAAAGTCCCATCAAAAGAACCGGAGACGTACCCAGAGAAATTGTGATGAGGCTACAGAATTCCCTTCCTCCGTCCGATATCTACAGATATCAGTGTTTTTTTCCCTAATCACTGTATTAAATACAACCAAGTAGACCAAACATTCGACTCTAAATGCAATTATCTGTTAAAGTTCCTATTGATTTTCTTTGATCTAAACTTTTAACCCTTTCCGGCACAGACAAAGTATATTCGTAAAATGAGAAATTACTAACTGACACCGGAATTTACAAACGATTTTTTAGAAAATAAGAACTCCTTATTTTAAGCTTTCATTGTAAAAACAAAATTTTATTAAATATTCTTGGTGTCAAATGCAAGTTTGGAATTAAAATTAGGTGTGCCCGGCGTGGAACCACTGTGCCGGAAAGGGTTTAAAGGGAGAAAATATTTCCCATTTTCATCTTCTTTTTCCTTTTATTTCTTTTATAATTAATCGGGGAGACGAATTCCAAAGGAAACTTCAGAACCACCTTAACCTGAACAGGAACAAAATTGAGACAAATTTAACAACAAAGATAACAACTACTTTTAAAATATAAATGCTTTTCGAATAAAGTAAAAAAGAAAAAAGTATACTACTAAAATTGCAACTACTTCTAAATTTGATACTCTCAAGTTATGCGAGCTGTGGACCGATCGATGCCCTATTCGCCCATGAAGAAACCACATGATCTTTTCAACTGTGTTGGAAAGTAGTAGAAAAAGAAAAGGAGCACATTGCATAATTCTGAATTCATTTTTGTTCGTAAACAAGTGAAAATGGCAGGTACTCTTATTGAGAAACTATAATATATCGAGATATTTGGAGCAATTAATAGTTGTAATTAGTTCATTTAAGTGTGTTTAAGATTTTTATTGTCTTCACGGGTATTGCGAGTCACGGTTAATACGAGGACTTTTATAATTCCTTTGATTCCCGTATTAATCGAGTTCGACTGCGTGTATACACATATATATATATATATATATATAAACACACACACACACACATACACACACACACATATATATATATATATGCTTAATGTACAATTAATCCATTGAAACATAAAATATTGACCAAATACAATGAAATTACAATACCAAAAATCAGAGTCAAATTACAAATTAAAGGTTGTAGTCCTAAGAAATGAAATAATATAAATTCAGATGAAAAAAACAAACAAAAGTATAAACACAAATGAAAGCTTATAATGTAAATCACTTCTTCAAAGGCAGGGGATTTACAATCATAAGCAATGAACAATCGATTTCTGCAGAAACACTAGCTTTATGCTAAATATTATGCTTCTCTCTACCCTATCGACTGTCGAACAAGGTTGAAAAACAAGAAAAGCTTTTAAATGGAATATAATAAAATGAAAAAGAAGTTTTTTTACAGCTTACCCTATATAATTACTAATGTATTAACACTAATCCGATTTGCACACGTTCATATATATATATGCACATTGATTGAGAATCGACATCACTAAAAAATTTATATCCTAATAAATAACTTATGACTAAATAACTTATAGCTAAAAAAAATCATATCAAAGCATCTTTGGATTTTTTTAGTTTTGCTGTGTGTTGCCTAAATTGGGATTCTTTGTGCCAAATCTAAGAAATGTGGCTCTTTTTCTGTTACCTCATACTTTGTAAAAGAGAAATGAGATAATGGGAAATCTTCACTTTGAAAATTTTCATTTGATTGTCTGTATTTCAACCCCATTAAAATCACTGTAGATAGTTTTTATTATTTTAATTCCAAATCTTGCAACCCTCCCCTTCAAAAAACGCCACTCTTACTCAAACCTTCTCAAAATAAACCGCTGTTCTTATAGATGAGGAACCCACGTAGCGAGTTGAAATAATCTACAGACTATATTTTCGATTTAAAATCACTTCTCCTCAGTATTGAATTCAGGGTTTGTCCCGGGGGGGGGGGAACATCCCCCCTCCCCGGATCATTCAAACGCCCCCCCCCGGAAGATTTGAGATTTTATGCTTTTAATGATTAAAACGTGCTTCCCCCCCCCTCGGAACTCTACAATGTCCATCAAAAATCACTTAATTTCAAAACGCAATTTTAGCAAATTCTGTTTAAATTACACTGTAAAAATAATTTCTGAGTTAAATTTATTATTTAATTATATTAATGTATAAAAATTTTCTATGAGTACAGTGGTATTGGATTTCTTTAAACGCCCATTCATGTTTTAAATAGATAATGTGCATGTGACGTCACGCACTCAAGTAAAGGTGTTTTTCTCAACTAATTGTAGGCGAAAAGTAACAATTTTTACAGAGTTAATTCATAATGTATTATTTCCTACACATAATACAATGTATTCTAACAACTCGAAAATTACGAGAAACTTGGCAAAACTTCAAACAATTTCGCTCAACGTTTTGCCTACGTTAAGTTGACAAACATGCATATAGTTATCTATAAATATAAATGGACATTTGTACATGATTCCTGAAGTGGAAGAATTTTTTTTAAATAGACAAGTATCGATTCATAGGAAAGCCTACCCCCAGTGAAAGTGTCATCATATTTTAAATCGTGTGCCGGTTTTCATTCACAAAATATTAGTATTTTATAGCAATTACACAAAGTAGCGTAATTTCCACAGAATGTATTGGTCACCAAAGCATAAGTTTAACATCCTTTTACCTACAATCCTCCAGAATATTAAATTTCGATAAAATTTAATAGAAAATCTTTAATTTAAAAGTCGATGTAACAGTTGTTAGCATTCATTGGAGAATGGAATTTGTTTTGACATCGTTCACGTGAAATTCAAAGAATCGACACTACGAATTAAACAAGAAAAGCCCTCCTCTTATTTTTTAAAGGCACCAGGATTATGGAAAAAGTCAAGAGAAGAGCAAATTAAAAATCTAGGTATTATTAGTTATCTTTCTCTGATACTTATATAATTCCTTATAATTTTAAAATATCTAAATCTATAGTTAAAAATGTCTCTGCAGGGTAATTTTGCTCCTCATTGGAATACAGTCCTATCAAATTTCGAAACTCCCATAATACTAAACTACAACACTAAAATCAATATGACAGTGCTCCATAATTGGGGTGCTTTTTTCAGATTGTTTTCGCAATTCAAATAAATAAGCAACTCTATTATTTCTTAACAAATAAGCATTTAGGCTTTAAAATTTTTTGGAGCATAATAAATATTTTGATTTTATTGGTATATCTGAAGCTGTTGAAAGCGTGGCACTGTGAAATAAAAATACCAAAAAGATACGAAGGTTAAAGGTATTTTTCTACTTATTTTATTTATTTTTAAACTTTTATATACCACCAGGTTTTAATTTTTTTTTAAATATCATATAATAATATCACATCATAAACTGTTTTGGAAAAGAAACATAATTTATGTTCATTTTTAGATTATTCTAATTATAAATAAAAATCATATCTAAAGTGACATGTTAATTAACAAATTTCCTCAAAAGTATTTACTAATATAATCACGTTGTAAAATATTTTTTGACACTAAAACTTAAATATTTTTCTGTGAACGAAATAAATGTAAAATAGAATAAATAGAAATGCTAAAATAGAATAAGAAAGAAAAAAATGTGTTTCACACTTAATCTTAGTGAAAGAGTATGAAACTTCAAGCTCATAAATGATTATATATATTAAAACAGAAATACGCAAATTGAGATTATCAAAAGTGTTATCTATTTATAATACGGCAGGCAATACAACATTCTTAAAAATAGAACGTCGGCTTACATTTACTGGCATACTACTCTACAGCAAATTACTTGTTACAAGTAAGTTACAAGAACCCCTAGGAAGGCTCTCTGACACACCAATGCAGCTGCTATGACTAGTCTTGAGTAAAACAGAGTTCATCATTTTGCCCTACTTTCCCTTATATACTTATGACTAATTGTAAGTACGAGCAGGAAAGACCGAGCTATGCTCAGTCAAAATTAGCTTTGAGTTCAAATATCATGACCCATGATCAAAATGACCTATTAATCAAATTTTTTCGAACATGCGACCAAGCCCAATTGTCTTCTCGTGCCTGATACCCATAGGATATAACATTGAGTCAAAATAGTCTTAGCCCTTTTTTGATAAAATTAGCTCGACCCACTAATCTGATTTTCTCGAGCATGTGACCTAGCCCAATGATTTTCTCGAGCCCTAAAACCGTAGGATACAAAATTTAGTTCAAATCATCAGAGCCGTTCATAAGATAATAATAGCTTGACCCATATGACCCACTAATCGAAATTTCTCAAACATCTGACCAAACCAAATAGTCTTCTCGTTCCATAAAACTGTAGGATACTAAATTTAGCTCAAATCCTCTGAGCCTCTTTTAAGATAAAAATAGCTTAACCCATAATGACCCACTAATCGAATTTTCTTGAACATGTGACCTAGCCCAACAGCCTTCTCGTGTCCGAAAACCAAAGGATGCAAAAAGGATCAGGGTCCATAAGCCAAGTTTTTGGCCCATGAAATATAAGAATAAAACCGTGACTAAAATTTTTAATATATTTTTTAATATTTTACTATGAGCGCAGCTTTGCAACACTTTTATTTTTACATATATTGATGTATTTTATAATATATGTAAAGAAGAAAGTGTTGCATCGATTGCGCTCATGTAAATAATTGAGGTAAAATTTGGAGACATTGCGTATTTTTCATCAAAAACAAAGAAAAATACGAACTTTGAGCTTGTGTAAGTCATATAAATCCGAACAAAATGCAACAACTATTGTTGAAATCGTACAGGATAAACCTTCTAATATTAAAAAGTGAAATAATTTAGTCAGTGTAACAAAATTGAGTTTTAGTCTATTTCATGGGTAAAAAACACGGCTTATGGGCCCTGATCTTTCAGTCTAAATAGTCTCAGCCGTTTTTTAAATAAAATTAGCTTGACAGACAGTGACCCAAAAAAGACCTACTAATCGAATTTTCTCGGATATGTGTCCTAGCCCAATGATTTTCTCGTGCTCGAAACTCGTAGAATACAAAATTTAATCAAAATTATTAGAGCCTTTTTCAGTTAAAATTAACTTAACTCGCGTTGACCCAATAATGACCCACTAATTGAAAAATCGCGAACATTTGACTCCGCCCAATAGTTTTCTCTTGCCCGAAAAGGGTAGATACAAAATTTAGACAAAATCGTTTGAACCATTTTTCAGATACAATTAGCTTGGCCCTAACCCATGATGACCCACTATTCGAATTTTCTCGAACATGTGACCTTAGCCTTTCTTTTCTAGTGCCCCAAACAGATAGGATACAAAATTTCGTTAAAATCGTTTGTAAGATAAAATTTGCATATATATATATATATATATGTATGTATGTATATACACACACACACAAGATTTGCTGGTATTATAATATATGGGATTTAAGAATTAGTTATAGGTCAAAGGTTATGGACGACACCCTAAAGTAATTGTTTGATTTATATGAAAAAAACATTTATTACTTACTTATTAGTTTCTCGAGTGTTGATTCATGCTTTTTCTGAGCAAGGTGAATGTTTCCAAGCTTTAGTGTGCAAGTGATGGTAAGTACGTCAGCTGGCAAAAGCTCGCATTTCCGTTTTATTACTTCCAATCGATTTATAAATTTAACAGCACTATACATGCAGTTTCCTGTCAGAATTCCAGTAACTAGATGCTCCACATTATTATCTTCTCTTTTCAGACCAAGAGTATATTCCACCGAATACTCACGACGCTCTTCGCACTGAAGATACAAGGCTACGCATTCTGTAGGATAATCGCACGGTTTTGGATACAGTTGAAAAAACCATGAATAATTTCCAAAGGCGAAAAAGGGGCTGTTGCGGTATACGAAAATTTCATTTTCATAGAACTTGGAAAAATCTTTAATTTTCCATTCGACCTGTTTTTCTTCATATATATTCTCAACGCTGCCGAACTTTTCCTTCGAATACATTGGTGGTTGATGTTGCATCTTCCAGATAAGAAGGTCAAACAATACGAAAATTCTGAAAGAAGAAATGGAAAATGTTAAAATATATTTTAGATAATCTGAAAAACAGAACATTCTGTCTGTATAAAGCCCTTATCTATATATTTAAAGCGAAAAGCACATTCTGTCGAAATCACATTCTCTTTTCTATACGAAAATCGTCTCATTGCACATGCTTCAACATTTTCTTGAAGGCTTATCCCCTCAGAAACGGGAAACATGTTTAGCTCTCACCTGTTTAGTCTAGGAGGATTGAAAAGGGTTGATTGAAAACGGATTGCGTAATAGGGACATTGCATTGAAAGCTTTTTTTTAAGGACTCATGTTTTCACTACTAAAAATGCATATTTTTTACAAATTTTTAAAGAGAGCATGAATAACTATTTTTTTTTATTGCTATGTTAAAAGAGTCGACGCGAAAACAAACAAACAATTAAAAATGCGAGAAGAAAACATTTCTTTTACAAATAGATATCAATATTTTTTCACGAAATTTTTACGCAGGCTGTAAAACCGTTTTATTTATAACCAATATAGATTTCAAAGTGTTCGGACAAAAAGAACTCTTTATTTTAGAACTATGAAACGACCGTACGTGAAAAAAAAAAACACGAAAATGAGCGCTTTCATCACTAAACATTAATATTTTTTTTCGGAATTTTTCATTTTAAAATATAATTTCATTCAAAATCGGGTTAAAGATATAAAATAATAAAAACTTGATGTTTTTTTTTATTATTTATTATCACGGGCCTGGGCAACGCCGAGCGGGCCAGCTAGTTATATTTCAAACATGTTTTAGTATTTCAAACATCAGGCATTAGTATCGATTTTGGATTGCAATAGTAGCAAAGATGGGTTTTTTCTTTTTCCTATTATTCTTAGAAAATACATTATTTCACTCTAAAAATTCTTTTCCGTAGCGTCAGCGTGGTATTAATATAGATGTATATCTATATCATAAGGATAGAGCTTGCAGTTTTTTTCAGAAGTGTAAGGAAACAAGAAACGTGAAATTAAAAAATTAAAGAAGTCAGAATAAGGATTGTTAAAGGATCTATACAAGAAATTTGATCTGTAATATACCTCATCATTTAATATACCCTAAAACATCAGATATAATCACCCCAACTGGGCGAAAAAGTCCGGCCCGCTTTTTTGGAAAGACTCACGTTTTCAGCCCCTTGGCGTGAGAGCTACGGTTGGCGTGGTGCTGAATCCAACGTTACGTAGAGAATATGCACCCCCTTCTTGTCTGTGACTTCAAACATATAGCAAACAGCAGCCCAAAAAGGTTATCAAGTGGAGAAGATAGTATGAGAAATCGTTATTTTACCTTGGTTTACATTTAATACATTGCTTTAAAACAAACAGTTTTTTTATATTTAAATGCTTATAATTTCACAATACATATAATTAAAACTTAATTTTTGTTTCTTCTTCAGTTTCTCCCTTTTAACAAAATACAAAATTTAATAATTGCTCTAGTTATCTTATTTTTCGTTTGCAATTAACAATAGTCATTCTAAATATCCCCCTTCAGCCCTCCTACCTCTGCACACACACACACACAGAGAGAGGCTATTTGGTCCGCCTCCATTCCTCATTCAAGTTCAGATCAAAACAAAAAGCATGGATGACGATTGGCGATAGAGCTGGCTGCCTATTCTCACTTTCGTTACAGTGCCTAGAAGTATACTTCTAGGCACTGTACTTTCGTCAAGCTGGTGCTGAAAAGGTTTATGGTCAATAGGGCACGGGCATGTGACGTCACGCTTCAGCTGCTGGTTTATTTGGGTGGCAGAAACCATCCCTATTCTAGTGTAATTTTCTCTAATAAAAGTGTATTAGTGGGCTTTTATTTCTCTGTTCTTTTTCGAATATATTTTTAAATTAGAGTTTTAAAGTTTTTAAACAGTATTCTATGGCGCAACAGGCCCAATGGGGGGGGGGGGGGCGGGCAGAAAATTTGGGGGTGAGAGGGGTTTTTTATTAATGAGTAACGGATGTTGCAAATTTTTAAACATTTTTTTAAAATATTTGAAAACATGTGTGCAGGAGGGGGGGGAGGGGAGAACGAAGGAGTGGAAAATTTTTTTGCCACTAGTGAGCAATAGATAGAACGTATATTTTTTTAATATAAAATAAATGTTTAAAATATTTAAAAATATTTTACGCTCCATTGTATGCCGGAGGGGTGGGGGGGGGGGTAAGGAGGAGGGAAACTTAAATTTGGGGAGTTATGGGGTAATTTAGGGGATTATTTATTTTTTTTAACAGTGAGTAACGAATGTAGCAATTTTTTAATCAAAATATTTTAAATATTTAAAAATATGTGTGCTGGAGGGGGGGGGGAGTGGAAATTTGGGAGGTTGGAGATGGGGTTAATTTAGATTATTATTTATTTATTGTTATTAGTGAGCAACAAATAAGACAAAATATTTTTATATAAAATCAAAGATTTTAAAATATTACAACTTATTTGTATGCTGGGGGACGGGGGGGGGCAAGGGGAGAAGCGTAAATTTGGGAGGTTGGAGATGGGGTTAATTTATATTATTATTTATTTATTGTTATTAGTGAGAATCAAACAGGAAATAATTTTTGAAATAAAGAATTTGAAGATGTGGAACCCCGTACGATGGAGAGGGGGCGCGAAAGGGGGAAGCATAAATTTTTGGCGAGAGGGGGATAATGTACTTGATTGATTATTGATTTATTATCACTAGACAGTAACAAATAGGGCGGAATTTTTATGTTATGGAAATTTAAAAAAATTAAGGATTTTAAATTATTTTACAGGCTGGGGGGGGGGAGGGGGTGCAGAGGGAAGCATCAGATAAAGATGTAACATAGTCAAACAAGTCTGCACTTTACTGAAAATAATCGCGGTCGGATAAAAAAGACATTATATTGAGAAAATTGCTATGGCTTTCAATGCTAACAAACGAAGAACAACGAAGTTTCTGCCACCCAAGCAGTGAAAATGACAGTTTATTTGTAACCGTGCCCGTGCCCTATACCGCAACTTTTTCCCAATTATCCCTCTCTTTCTAAGAATGATTAAAAGATCAATCCGGAAAGACTCCATCTTTGTTATAATATGGATACGCTTATCCATTCATGCTATCTGTCCTTTCACCCTCCTCTCAGGGTCAAAGGGAACCAAGAGCCAAGATTTACGGCCAACACAACTATCAGACAAGAAAGCTCTGACGGGTCCTCCAGTGGGACCAGAGTAGCGATGCATAAATAAGGATTTCTAACTAAATAGTGTCAATATGGATTGAAGTTATCAGCGTAGAGGAGCCACGCGAAAGTCGCGCCACCTGTACATGACAAATTACACATACCTCCCACTGATTGAAATATTTTCCCTCCAATTTTCAAGAAAGCCCTCAAAAACATTATTTTTATCGTTATAATATATATAAGTGATTTCTTATTTCCAATATTTTCGAGACTTTAAAGAAAATGTTAGACAGCTAATTTTCCATTCTAAAATGTTTAAAAAACAATTTAGGTAATATATCTATACTAATTAAAGAAAGTTTCGCTCTGTGTGTGTGTCTGTTGGCGATGGCTAGGAAAATTTAGCCCACCTAGAAGGCTGTAAATTTAGATTTAGGTAGTCCAAACCCTCTCCTGGTGCACCATTACTTCAGAATTTTAATATTTCAATTACTTTCTGAAATATTAATTAATATTCACAAAGAACTCTCATCAAAAACACGCTTTTATTCTCTTGGGTTGGTTGGTTCACTGGTTGGTGGCATGCATTCTTCACAGAAGTAATTAAATAAACCAGAATAGCGATGCATAAATAAGGATTTCTAACTAAATAGTGTCAATATGGATTGAAGTTATCAGCGTAGAGGAGCCATGCGAAAGTCGCGCCACCTGTACATGACAAATTACACATACCTCCCACTGATTGAAATATTTTCCAGGTACATTTTTCTTCATGACAATGTGTCGGGTTTAAGTTTTTTTTTCTTTTTTTTTTACATGACATTTATTATTATGATGGAGATTTTTAATACAGAAAACTTTATTTAACAGATTCTTTTTTATATTTGCGGGAATGAAGAGTGGCAAGGGTTTAATTACATTTAAGCTTCAAGGTGTATTTCTACAAAGCAGTTGCCAGAAGTTCCGAATAATAGTGTAAGCCAAATTTCAAATTAAGTTCCTAGCTTAACCAAATGAATCAATATTTAAAGATGTATTGTGATCCTCCTAATTAGTTATTTGCTGAAGGCCACTTGAACACCCCCCCCCCTCCCGGCCCGTCCTTCAAAGTTTTTTCTCTAACTCTGCTCCGTTTCCATATCTCATCAACTATCTTTCCGTTTTCAACGCAAGTGATTTCAAACATTATAATTAATTTAATAGTCACCTTTTATAACATTAAACTAAATTTATGAGTAGCGGTTACCACTATTTACAAATAACAGTTTAAGCCAAATTTGTAATTAAATTCAAAGCTTAAGGAAACGAACGAATTTTGAAAGATGCATAATGGCCCTCCTAATTAGTCATTTGATGAAGGGCTCTTGAACATCCCTTCCCCCTCCCCTTCCCCCGGTACCTCCTTCAAGGTTTTTTCTGTAACTTTGCTCCGTTTCCATGTCTCAGAAACTATTTTTCCGATTTCAACGCAAGTGGTTCCAAACATTATAATTAACTTAAATGTCACTCTTTATAACATTAAACTAAAATTAGGAGTAGAAGTTACCACTATTTACGAATAATAGTTTAAGCCAAATTTGTAATTAAGTTCAAAGCTTAAGCAAACGAACGAATTTTGAAAGATGCATAGTGGTCCTCCTAACTAGTCATTTGCTGAAGGCCACTTGAACACCCCCCCCCCCCCCCCGGCACTCCTTTCATGGTTTTTTTCTCAAACTATGCTCCGTTTTCATATCTCAGCAACTATCTTTCCAATTTCAACACAAGTGATTCCAAACATTATAATTAACTTAAATATCACTCTTTATAACATTAAACTAAATTTAGGAGTAGCGGTTACCACTATTTACGAATAATAGTTTAAGCCAAATTTGTAATTAAGTTCAAAGCTTAAGCAAACGAACGAATTTTGAAAGATGCATTGTGGTCCTCCTAATTAGTCATTTGCTGAAGGGCACTTGAACATCCCCTCCACCCCGGGACCTCCTTCAAGGTTTTTTCTCTAACTACGCTCCGTTTCCATTTTTCTCTAACTATGCTCCGTTTCCATATCTCAGCAACTATTTTTCCGATTTCAACGCAAGTGATTCCAAACATTATAATTAACTTAATTGTCACTCTTTATAACGTTAAACTAAAATTATGATTAGCGGTTACCACTATTTACGAATAATAGTTTAAGCCAAATTTGTAATTAAGTTCAAATCTTAAGCAAACGAACGAATTTTGAAAGATGCATAGTGGTCCTCCTAATTAGTCATTTGCTGAAGGACACTTGAACAACCCTTCCCCCCGGCCCTCCCTTCAAGGTTTTTTCTCTAACTATGCTCCGTTTTCATATCTCAGCAACTATCTTTCCGATTTCAACACAAGTGATTCCAAACATTATAATTAACATAAAAATCACTCTTTATAACATTAAACTAAATTTATGAGTAGCAGTTACCACTATCTACGAATAATAGTTTAAGCCAACTTTGTAATTAAGTTCAAAGCTTAAGCAAACGAATGAATTTTGAAAGATGCATTGTGGTCCTCCTATTTGGTCATTTGATGAAGGGCACTTGAGCAACACTCCTCCCCCCCCGGCCCCTCCTTCAAGGTTTTTCTCTAACTATGCCCCGTTTCTATATATCAGCAACTATCTTTCCGATTTCAACGCAAGTGATTCCAAACATTATATTTAACTTAATAATCACCCTTTATAATATTAAATTAAATTTATGAGTAGCGGTTACCACTATTTACAAATAAGAATTTAAGCCAACTTTGTAATTAAGTTCCTAGCTTAACAAAACGAATGAATTTTTTAGAACATGCATAGTGGGCCTCCTAATTAGTCATTTTCTAAAGGACACTCGAACATCCCCTCCCCTCGGCATCTCACTCAAGGTTATTTTCCTAAATGTGCCTTATTGCAATAACTGGGCAAATAATGTTTCAATCTTCTCGAAACCAGCTCAATTTTGTAGTGCGCTGACTATACAGTAATGTAGGCAGCGAGGACCTGTCTCAGAAGTTCGTTCGGAAAGAGGTTTGTTTAGAACAGAATGCTCCCCTGGTAGGGGGAAATAAAAGATTTTCTAGAGCGTACGAGCATGCCGGGTATACGGTTCCGAAGCCATCGTAGACTGTGGCCAGAGTTCCGTTTTTTAAGAGATTTAAGTTTATTACAAGGGCTCGGGCAACACCGGGCGGGTCAGCTAGTATATATATATATATATATAATGATTACAAATTTATTTTCTTAATAAGCAATATTTCATAAAAAATTGATACAATTTTCGGTTAAACTTTGTTTACATTTTTTTATATGTGTGAGAGAGACAAATTTATTTAATTTTTAGCTACGATTCGGTAATTAAAAGTAATATTTTATTCACTGTCGAGAAATCGCGAAAATATTGCTTCTTACAATTGTTAAAAGTATACTGTACTTTTTAAATAGAATTAAATTAATTTACGAATTCTGAATAATATATATCATGTATATATATAATTTAGTATATTAATTATTTTTTATTGCAGTTAAAAGCACAGCCCTTCATAAATAAGATACAAATGTTCATAAAATTTATGAAACCATAGGAATAATAAATACCAATCTATAATAAATATACATGAGTAACTCTAACTAATTAACCAAAACATTCCTAAATTAAAAACTAATATATCTGCAATTAAGAAAAATAAAAAATAATATCTTTAAATGTTGTATATTTTAAATTCTTAAATACAGATTAATTAAGCATACAAGATTAAATGCGTGTAATTATACTATTATTCGCTCAAAGATAATTAAATAAAAAAATGAAATTTCCTGTATTATTATAATCCTGCATATGATTATCAAAATTAGTATATAGTACTTTACTTAAAGAAGCACTTCATTATTTACAAAATATATCCTATGCAAAACAATTTGCTAATATTAAAAAAAAATCAATGAGTATATATAGATATAATACAGTGTGATTCATAAATATCGAAACAATAGGCTATCTTCTTAAATATTGCCCCTAGGCACATACTTCAAATTGCAAAGTTTCGTAAAAAAAGGTGCAAAATTTGATGAGATAAGTTTCAACTCCATGGGGGGTCTATTTGAGAAAATACAAAAATAAAATTTTTATGCGGTCCCCGTAGGATAAAATTTCCAATTAGGAAAATTTTTCTTATTCAATCCTGAATTAAACTAAAAAAATGCCATCTTGATATCTTCAAAATTCACAGAGATATTAAAATCCAAAATTCGTGACTTACACCACTTAAGCATACCTCTGAGCGACGCGATATCAGTTCATTTGACATGCAAGTTAGGGATCGACGATAAATTTACACATTTTTAAAAGTCGATCTAAGAGAATACCTTAAATTTTAAATATAAAATAACAGCGTATAGAGTTTTGCGTTAAACTTGCTTGAGAAATATGCTAGAGGTCTGCATGAGCCCGAGCTTGACGGTCTGTAACCGGCACGACCCGCGAGCCGGGGCATGCCGGTCCGTGTCTTTATTGTTCTTAGGACGTGTCGGGCAGGCAATAAGATTGTAAAAATAGTAATAGCTATAATGAAACTTCAGTTAACAGAGTCATTGGAAATATATTTTAATAAATTACACAGAAATATTTTCAAAAATCTACTTTTTGTTATACAGCAACCTATTTTTCATTTATTCCAAACGACATTGTTTTTCAAAAATAAATCTTTATTCGAATATAATTGTCTAAGAGTATAAATCATTAACGTTACTATTGCGTATGTTTTAATAGATGTCAAGCTCCCACTAATCTTCCGTTACAAGTGTGTTTATTTGACCCAGGTTTAATACGTTCGAACCAAAAACTCTTTTAAGAAATTCAGTTGAATAAATTCGACTTAAAACCTTTAAAATAAGTAAGTCAAAGATTCATTAAATACCTTTTCTGGTTTTAAAGTGGTTAACTAGTTCAAATTAATCTACATATTACGGAGGATTAGCATATTACGGAGGATTAGCATATTACGGAGGATGTTTGGCAGCTATGTTTTTGTCATGCGAACTCATAGTAATCTAAAATATACTGTAAAATTTTCTTATAAATATGTATGTAGTATTCTTTAAAATAATCTTAATTGTATCTTAAGAAACATGGGAATTTTTTGTACAAATTTCGGCCTGTGCAGATATCTGAAATATGCACAGGTACCTGAGATAATGAATTAAATAAAATTAAGTGTATCATCCATGAAAATGGTTTTCTTTCGTATCATATCAATAAATCCCTCTATGACCTAAAACATAAAGGAAAGGAAATAAAAGAAATTTACATCTCTAATAAACTTAAATTTTGTAACTTTCGCTGTATACCAGATTTGTATGAGAGACTAGGGTATGCGTTAAAAAAATTTAATATCTGTATCTGAGAGCCAAACTATCGAAATCAGAAATTTAAGCTACAAGAAGGAGTTACTTACTCACCAGGAAGCTTTTAAAAAGAATTAAATCGTTCTATTATGAACTAATCTTTGTTTAAAACTTTAAATGCATTTTTCTGCATCATAGATTTTTTTCAGCATTTCTCATACTTTAAATTGATATAAATCAATAACCCTTAAAGATAAATGATTCAAACTTGGAATTTATCTTTTTCAAACATTTTACTTAAATTTTAATTCGACAAATTTGAAAAAAAATATTTACTTTTGAAAATATGATTTGTTTAAAATAAGGTGCATCTTTTTTTTTTTTAAATGCTATTTTAAATATTTTTAATTTTTTTAAATCAATATTTTAAAAAATGCTGAATCAAAATTAAAACTTATATATTTCTGTTTAATTAAAAGCAAAAAATTCAATTCAACAAATAATATTTCAAATTATACCAATTTTAAATTACTCGGAATTTTTCGAAAAAAAATATTTTTTTCAAATTTTTGTAAAAAGTATTATGATGTGATTCTGTTTACAAATTATATGATTAAGCATCACAAAAAAATTCAAAATTCTAACTCTATAAATAAATAAATAAATAAATAAATGTTTCGCGGACACCTTTGAGTAAAATATTTTCTTGAATTACACGCTCTTCAATTTGTGTCTGATCCCTTGAAAACGCACGAATTATTAAAACGGACATATCTCCCTGAGTTTTGCAGATATCAAGATGGAATTTTTTTTGTTTACTTCAGGAATGGATAAGGAAAATTTTCCTAATTGGAAATTTTTTCCTACGGGGGCCGTATAAAAATTTAATTTTCGTATTTTCTCAAATAGACCCCCCATGGAGTTGCAACTTATCTCATCAAATTTTGCACCTTTTTTAATGAAACTTTGCAATTGGAAGTATGTGCCTAGAGGCAATATTTAAGGAGATAGCCTATTGTTTCGATATTTATGAATCACACTGTATATACACGCATTTAAATATTTTATTTTGATTGGCAGATTTTGCCAGGTGAAATTTGGGTGCTATTGAGGGCCCCATTACAAACATCTAATTAATAAAACAGGCACCTTCGCAAAATTCATTTTATTAAAATAGGTCTTTTTACAAAATTCTATTCCATAAAAACTTACTATTTTTACTATTAATTAATTATTTATTATTTTGTGATGTTTTAAAATGTGTAATTTGTAAACAAACAAGTTCACCAAAGAGGAAAACTTTGTCAAAAAGATTTAAAAAAGTTTTTGTTAATAAATGCTTTGTTCAAATTTGAGTAACTGAATTTAAACTATCGTTGCAAAATGTTATTTTTCGCAAAAATATAAATTTCTAATAACCTTTACTTTTCACAAAATGGGCCCCAAGAAAAAAACCCTGCATTGACAGCACATTAGCAGACAAAACTAGTACTTAATTCAAAAAAATATATTTCAATGATAAAATAATTACATTATGCAGTAGACATCCAAAATAACTTTTATTAAAATACTATAATACTAATAAATTTGTCAATATATTAGAAACCTATATTTGATAATTATTGATACAAGAATTATTCTAAGGATAAATATCTTATTCTAAGTTTGGCTCCTAGTTCCGGTACACAAGCTGTACCATCCTCTGTCTGCACCAAATCAATTTGCGTGATGCTTGTTTTTTGTTAGCTATTGATTAGATTTTAAAGTTTTGTTAAAAAATTCATAGATTACAATTCATAATGTTTTCAAGGATTATTTAAAAAAAAAAAAAAAAAAAGAAAAAAAAAAGAAATTGTAACCTGTGAATTTTTCAACAGGAATAGATTTCAAGAAACTTCAAATAAGCGAATCCAAAATTACAGATCGTTCCAACAAACAGATTTTTAGTTATGCTTCAAAATTTTCGGCATTGCAATAAGGTTAAAAAGAAATTTACTCTTACTCATTTCAAACTTTAAACCTTCAAATTTCAGGATTAACTTTCCATTTTGTATCCGAAGATAAACTGTATCGAAAAATTCAAATATACTGTCAAAATAGGATTTCGGTGCTGAAAATTTCTAAATTTGGTACAATTTCAGTACGAAGATGGCCCACTAAGATTATAAAAAAAAGACAGAAAAAAACATAAATTGAAAGAAGTCATAATTCCTCATTGAATGACTACTTCCGTTTTTATCTGCGACAGTTTGGCGATTAAAGTTGCATCGTTTTTTATATGCTGACTACACACACACTCACTCAGATTGTATAAGTATTCGTGTATATATTCTGCAAAATACAGTGTCACCCTGATTTTTAACGACAAAAGAAAAAGGATTATAGTAAATGACAAGACAAAATTTACTAATGAAACTTTTTATTTTGGTTATTTATTTTTATTTTTATTTAATATTTAAAAAAAGAAAAATAGAGAATGTGCGATTTTAAACTGGTTTCAGTTAATAATTGTAGTAATAATGAAGGAATTCTGGCGAATATTTGAAGACACCCATAGTCAGGCCTGTCAATTATGCCTTTTCGTTTAAAAATGAGTCAGAAAGTTTCGCGTTTTTGAGCTTGACATTAGAGAAAAACCTTAAGGTGGTTCTCAACAACGCTCAACTTTCTGACACTATTCTTAACTCCTTTTTAAACTGTAAGACATAAAATTGGCATGCCTGACTATAGAAGTGATTTTGAATCGAAATCAATTTTAGATTTTTTGTTAAATAAATATTACTAATCCAGTTATAAGCTATTCTGTTCTCGTGGTCGTGACGACACGTTTTTCCTTTTTCTAGTGCTGCCGTTTCGGAAATTCGTCTCAAAGCACCGGCTTTGACAGTATTTACTGAAAGATCTGCCTTTACCAAAAAATAGAAAACTCATTACGATGACACAGTTTCTGAATAATAAGACCTGCCAATATAATCCGTTTCCAAACAAAAATGAATTCCAAACTTTGTCAGAAAGTAGCTTCTTTAGGTAACAGAACAGCCTTAAGTTTAAAATATGCCAACGTGACGGAGTGCAAGAAATTTTTCGTCTGAAAAATAGCTCTTTCACAAAATTTTTTCTTCTCCTTCTTAAACATTTAAACGTGAAATCTGAGTGTCGCTTTTGCACTAGGTGGTAACCCCCCCCCTACCCCCCTAAAAATAATAATTATATTTTATTTCATAAAACATTCCGATAGTGTTTCAAACAATTCTAAAAATATTCCTGCTGAAAAAAAAAATCTCGTCTTAAGTTCCATCCATATTCTTAAATAACATTTTAAATTATTTTGATAGTTAATCTATTTGAAAATTCCCCCTCATCAAAATGATATTTCCCGCAAAAATTTCATTTCATCCTATTGTACACGTACAATTAATTCCCCGTGAAAAAGAAAAAAAAATATATTCACTCTTTTTTTTTTTAAGTTATTATAATATTTTTCGAAACATTGAATAAAACAAAATTTTCTATCTCACCACACAAAAATATATTTAAAATATTACTAGATGGAACCCGTCAAAACTTGACGGGAAACAACTTGATAGTACCATTAAAAAAATAAATAAATAAATAAATAATATAAAATAAAATAAAATTGCTTTAAAATTTTTGCAGAATAATTCAAAAAAATAAAAAACCCACCTCGAATTAATGTTACGTTGGGAACCGGCAATTGGCTAAGTTACACTGGTACAAGCACTCACAGAATTTCTGACATCTGACACTTTTCCATTTACTGGCACAACAGCGATAAATCATACACAATTGTCATTATGCAATGACAGTGAATGCAAAAAGCATTTATATACACTACACACTTTTCGATCTACTGATTGGATAACCATTTTGTCATTATAGTGTATCCAAATACAGTTTGTGAGTAATCAATATCAGATAATGACAATTATATATGATTTGTCGGTGTTCTGTCAGTAAATGGAAACCTCTCTTAAGGTTTTGCATTGAATTACTTTGTTTATGTATACACATATGCTTAGGGTTCGTAAATATCATGATATTTTCGAAACAATCTGATATTATATATATATATATATATATATATATATCCCATATTTTAAAAATAGTTAAATTATTGCTAATTATAGATATTTTTAATTTAGCATACATCAGAAACTAAAACATTGTACCTAATATGAAAACTTTATAACACATTTTTCTAAATGCCTTTTTCTTTCTTTTTTCACTTACATAACAAAATTGAAGATAAATTAATTGAAAACAGAAACAATTTGCTTTTCACTTTCATCAAAACAATTCAGTATCAAGTATCGAGACATTTTTGCTTTTATACAACTAAATTTTAAAATTGATTTTTTCTTTCTTTGGAAAATTTTTAACACAAATGTCAGTTTTTCTGCTTTTTCATTCACTAAATTGTTCTGCAGTTTAAACAGAACAACTACCAGATCAGGAAAGATTATTTCTAATAAAGCTGTAAATAATTGAATATCGCTTAGCCGTTAAACTTAGAAAACCGCTAAGCCGTTAGACTTAGATAACTGTCTAATTTAAGACAGTTTTCTAAGCCTAATGGCTTTTCTAAGTTAAAATTGTCGCACATGATTATTGCTTCTGAATTTTAAATCCTGGTTTAAAGCATGGAAAATATTTTTTTATTATTATTTGGGGGTGGGGGATAAAAAAAAGTCACTGCCAGAGGCAAACGTATTTGATCTACAGAATGATGCAGTCAATAGCAATTAAAAAATTCATTTACAAATCTGTTTTAACTGAAAATATCATACACGATACTGTGAAATAACTATCAAATATATGATACTAGCTTACCCGCCCGGCGTTGCCCGTGCCAACACAACCTTAAATGTACCTGAAATCAGTGTTGAACATTTTTTTATTATTAAACAAATCTAATGTTGGGGGCCCCACTACCTTAGACAGCAAACACTGGGCGTGCTATACACACTCCCATATATTACTGTAAGTCGAGTCGAAAGAGTCATACCTCTTCATGATCCAGCCCATAGAACCAGAGATAGAAAAGCACCCCTGGTGGTGAAAATCGAAAAGCTCTATCTATGTAGAGTCGAATGAGCCATACCCCGTCGTGATCCAGCCTATAGAACCAGATATAGGAAAGCACCCCTTGTGGTGAAAATCCGAACTAAAATCAGTCAGCTCTATCGATGTCAAGTGGAAAGAGCCATACCCCATTGTGATCCAGCCCATAGAAACAGAGATAGGAAAGCACCTCTTGGTGGTGAAATTCAGAACTAAAATAGGTAAGCTCTATTGATGTTGTGTCGAATGAGCCAAACCGTGTCGTGATGTGACCCATAGAACCCGAGTTAGCTGCAAAATCCTTTAGTTACACCTTCCACCGCCAGGGAGCACAATATGTTCTATACGAACATAACTGAATTCATTAAGGTTATCGATGTCGAGTCGAATGAGGCATACCCCGTCATGATCCAGCCCATAGAACCAAAGATACGAAAGCGCCCCCCTTGTGGTGAAAATCCAAACTAAAATCAGTAAGCTCTATTGATGTCGGGTGGAAAGAGCCATACCCCGTTGTGATCCAGCCCATAGAAACAGAGATAGCAAAGCACCCCCTGGTGGTGAGAGGAAGTTGATGTAGAATAAATGTGATATTTAATAAAAAGTCGTTCCCACCCCCACCCCCTTTATCTCGCCATTTTCGCTAATTATTACAAATATACAAATGTTTCTTAATTACATCTAATGTCCCGATCTGATAATGGGGTTTCCCTATCTACCTATCCTAATCCGCTTTTCCCTATCATAATAGAAAAAAGCATATTTTATCAAAGAATCGCTGGCAAACGCAAATTTCGTCAAAGGTTCGCAAGAAAAACACGAATTTTATCAAATAATCGCTGAAAAAACATGAATTTCGTAAAAGAATCGCTAAAAAAACATGAATCTCGTCAAAAGGCAGCAGAGAAAACACGAATATTGTCAAACGATCATTAAAAAAGCAAATTTCATCAAAGGATCACGGAAAATGCGAATTTCATCAAAGGATTGCGGAGAAAACGCAAATTTTGCCAAAGGATCACAGGAAAAATGTGAATTTCGTCAAAGGATCGCTGAAAAAAAAAAAAAAAAAACACGAATTACGTCGTAGGATCACTGAAAAAACATGAATCTCGACATAAGTATGTGGAAAAACACGAATTTCGTTAAAGGATCACAAAAAAAGCAAATTTCGTCAAATGATTGCAGGAAAAACTCGAATTTCAACGAAGGATCGCAGAAAAAATACGAAATTCGTCAAAGGATTGTGGAAAAAATGCAGATTTTGTGAAAGGTTCACAGAAAAAACTTTCGTGAAAGGGTCGCGGGAAAAATGCAACTGTCTTTATTAAAAACAGCATACACACAAACCTCTACACAAACAAACCTATTCTGTCTTCCACAATTTAATTTGTAAATATGAAGTTAAAAAAAAAAATCCGTGTTTTCTCACATATTATGAGTTTTATCAGCAAGTTAAAACATTAAGTAAATATGAATGATTTGCGGAGCTGTTTCTATCAAAAATTCAATCACATCGCCCAAAAACCCCCAACAAAAATAATTATAAAGAGTGCGATGACAACATAAATTTGCATGTCCGTTCTTGGGCATAAAACACAAAATTTGTCACGAATGGTGATTTTTTTACAACATGCTTACAAATTAAAATGGTTTATAATTATTTAAAAAAAAAAAACTCGGCCAGAAATAATATTGATTTTACATTTTTAAAGACTTATTCTTTATAATTATTTTGAAACAGCTCAGCAAATCATTCATATTTATTTATTGTTTTACTTTCTGATGAAACTCATAATGTGAGAAAACGGAAAATCACAAAATTGATCAATCAATAGTTGAAAAAATCTCAAAAATCATCAAATGGTCTCGGGGGGGGGGGGATGCAAATATCGGCAAATAGCTTTAAAAAAAAATCACAATTTGTCAAATGATTTGGGGGGGGGGGGTAATTGTGAAATGTACCAAATGGTTTTGAAAATAATCAAACGACAGCAGGGGTAAAAAATCTTTTTTCAATCAATCATCACAATTGGAGAGTGTCACTATTAAGATGGCCAGTGGTGGCAAAACAGTCAATCGACAAATTTTTAGTATTACTTGCAGATTGGTGAGTGCTAATTTTGTCCTATATGTGAGTGATTCTTATGAAACTCATGTCACAAAATGCACATCATAAATATTTCACGGACTGGGAATTTATAATCAGTTCATCAAAACAATTTAATAATTACCGTCAAATCTCGTTAATCCGCCCCCCTAAATGCGACGGAGAATCGTAAAATAACCAGGGGGGGGGCGCTTGCACGGTATTAGAATTGTATTATATGATATTTATGGATGGTGGTGGTGGTTGGATGCTACCGGCCGATCGTCGCAAAGTATGCATTCTATAAAGTGACAAAAGAAATTTGGAAAAAAAAACATCCGTTCTCAGGTGATTAAGATTTAATAATTATTTACTGAATGTTTTCATTTTATTCAAAGTAAAGTTCAAGAAAAACATTAGATTCTTGGACGACTAAAAAAGTTCTTAAATCATAAACATCACTCAAAAACGCCCCAACAAAAAAATCATGAATATATAGAAACAGCTCAGAAAATCTGTTTCATCAAGAATATTTTTCTTGGGCGACTAAAAAAGTTCTTAAATGAAACTTCTTAAATGGAGTTAAAAATGGTTCTTAAATGGAGTTCAATAACAAATGTTAATGAGAACATACATCTTAACAATTTATCGCATGTTATGAATTCATCAATCTCGGGAACTAAAAATGTAGTCCAAAACAATTACAGGAAAAAAATTGTAAACAATAAATTACTCAAAAATTTAAATGTAAATTGTTTGTTTCCATCAAAAATATTTAATTTGTAAGTATGAGGTAAAAAAAAAATCACAATGGATTCCTAACCGCCCAAGAACTCAAATTATTTACTGAATATTTTCATACTAAAAATGCTAAAAAAAATGAAACAAACTAACTAAAAGTACAGTCAAAAACAGTTTTTTAAAATATTATAAGCGTTGCACAAATTATTTACTGAATATTTTCATACTAAAAATGTTAAAAAATGAAACAAACTAACTAAAAATACAGTCAAGAATAGTTTTTTTAAATATTATAAGCGTTGCAGATACATGAAGATATACTTTCTGTTCAGTGAAGTGTAAGATGAAATAGGCCTAAACCCCAGTGACAAAACTAACTATCGGGAACTTAATATGATATATATTGCATATTTCAAACTATTTTTGAAATATTATTAGCGTTGCAGACACACGAAGATAGTTCTGTCACTGGGTTTAGGCCAATTTCATCTGACACTTCACTGAACAGAAAGTAAATAAATCGTCGCTGGTAGCTAGATCCATAGAGTAATGGAATATCTTTAATCTGTGGCTAGATCCTGGATGCTGCACCTGCTCTCATTGGCTGGCTGCTTCGTTGCCACGGATGGTGTTGCCGAGGCTATTTCATGGGAGGAGCTTGAAATAGCCTCGAACCCAAAATTCCATATACACGTTTTAATTTTTTTTTTAAATCTAAATTTAAATTTAAAAATCCGACCGTGAGGTATACTGTCCGGTGATAACATCTACACATGACAAAAATTTCTGAGTCCTAGGTGGTATAATTACGGAGAAATCCGCGGGCAGGCAGACAGACACTTACTCTTTTATAGAGATAGAGATTAAATAAATCAAATAAATCATATTTAGAAAAAAAATAGATGTATACTATATACCATGTCACCAAACGCTGGCATATACAATAGGCAAAAAGTACTACATGCATCAGGAGTCGATGCAGGTTTCTTTCTTGGGGCCCATTTTGCGAAAAATAAAGGTTACTTTTGTGAAATTTATTATAATTTTGTAAAAAAATAACATTTTGAAACAAAAGTTGAATCTAGTTTCTCAAATTCGAACCAAGCATTTATTAACAAAAACTTTTTAAAATCCTTCTGATGAAGTTTTGCTTTCTGGTGAAGTTGTTTGTTTACAAATTACACATTTTAAAACATCACAAAATAATAAATTAATTAATAAATAGTAAGTTTTTATGGAATAGAATTTAGTGAAAGGGCCTATTTTATTAAAGGGAATTTTGTGAAGAGAACCATTTTATCAAATTGATTTTTGTGAAGGGACCTATTTTATTAAAATGATGTTGTTTGTGAAGGAGGACTAAATAAGCCTTAAATTGTGCCTGGATCGATCATTGTGCATGCATATATATATATATATATATACAGTAGACCCTTAAATCCGCATATCTTAAAACCGGAGGTTATGCAGATTTTAGGATTTTATGGATTACTGGTCAAATTTTTTAAACAATAATTTGAATTTAATAATGCACTCAAAATTATAATGAACGCTTACAATAAAGTAAAATTAAAAAAATAAGAAAATAAAAATAAAACATTTAAAATAATAAAAGTAAAGGTCAAGTAAGTAATTAATAATGCATAACTAAATATGTAAAATGATGAGATATTTCTTTTCTTGAATTATTAGGTGAAACGTGCTTTATAGTTATAAATGTACAATAACAAGTCACATCAAAATCAACTCAGTTTTCTTTCATGTTTAGCCATGCGTAATAACTAAAAAAGCTTGATTAATACATAAATTATTTGGTAAAAATATAGCGATCGCCACTGATAGCAGTATCTAGAATTTATTTCAGAAATAAATTTATACTTCCTTCATGAGAATCATAATCATAATCAAACAGAATTACATATTAAAATGAGTACATAATGATATAAAAAAAAAATTTAAAAACCTTAAATTTTACACCTACATCTGAACTGTAAGTTTCATTGTTTACATCGGAAATGATGTGCGAATTTTAGGGCGGCGGATTTGAGGGAATCTACTGTATATATACATATACTAAAATTATCTATCTAAATCCATTTGAATCAATGAAAGTTTTGTTAAGATTTGATCGTGTTTCAATCTTTAGAAGGCTTTTCCATTAACCAACCCAATAACAATAAATTGTCATACAAAAGTTCTAAAGTTCCAAAATCAGTAAACAAAGTGTCAAGAATACAAAAAACTTCATGCAAAACACATTCATACACACTATCAGGACAAAATCATCAAAATGCACAGGTGCAAAAGCATCTAATGCATATGATTTCTTTTAAGAGTGTAAAGTTTATTGAATATTATAATATTATAACAAAAAGGCTGACAGGTTGAAATTTAATTTTTTTTTTTAAAGAGGGGACATTGTTCTCTCAAATAAGGCACTCTCGTGTTTTATTTCAAAAAGCGTATTTTGAACTGGTTTGTTTAGAGGCTCCTGTTATTAGTAGAATTTTGTTACATTTTCCCGAATGATTGTTGAACGACGCGAGGCTTTCTGAAAAAGCGTCCGGGCCAGGATTCGACCCATGTTTTTTCGGCCAGTTGGGAAGATTATATTTCATATGATTGCATTACCAATAAGAAATAATTATGGTAAAATGAATCTAGTGTATCATATGTGTTTTTAAAGGAAATAACTAAATTATGTTTGAAGTAAACAAAAATATTACGTCTGAACATATTTATAACTACATTAAAATCATTAAAATAACAGACATTACATTACAATTACATAAAGCATTAAAAACATATTTAAATTTGACGTTTCGGATTTACATGAAAATCCCTCATCAGCAAAAATTCCTTAACGTAAGTCACAATAAGTTCTAAAACATATATGTTGATGTTTTAGAACTTATTGTGACTTACGTTAAGGAATTTTTGCTGATGAGGGATTTTCATGTAAATCCGAAACGTCAAATTTAAATATGTTTTTAATGTTTTATGTAATTTAATGTAATTTATGTTATTTACGTAATTTAATGTCTGTAATTTTAATGATTTTAATATAAGAACTAAATTATGTTTTTAATGATTACTGATAATATATGTATTTTACAAAAAATATAAAACAATTTTTAATTTGAAATGTGCTTTTTTAAGAATAATAGTAATATGAAAAAACACATCTATACTAGGAATTAAAACAAATGGCCATTGACCCATACTCACCGAGGAATTTAACTAACCTTATTTCCATGATAGTCACTACTAAAATATGCCGGAAATTTCTCTTTTGAGAGAAAATTGTACGTCTTTTACGAGAAGGGGGAGTTTTCTTTACGTTTATTACTTCTACCATGTTATCCTTACCTTATTTTCTAACAAAATGATTTTGTGTATGTCAACAGAATATTTTTTTTTTTATCAGTGATTGAAAAATAAATAAATAACAATATTAGAAGAATGGAAATTGTGTGGGCAGACGAAACACATTATTCGGTGGGCTCAGGCAAATATAAGTTTGCGCACTGTTTGATGCTAAATTATGGCGCTTTAAATTATGGCGCAATTATAGGACTATAAACTTTGTAAAAACTTAAGCCATAATGGATTTTGAAGTTCTTTTTTCTTAACATTACATCATTTTCGTCAGAAGAAGCTTTCATTGGCACTTATATAAGAAAATCCTTCAAGTTTTCATCATCATACAAAATCAAAATGCAATAAGTCTTAGGTGTTAAAAAATAAAGCGGTGGTTCTGTTAATGGTGTATAAATATGTAAATGTTCAAAAAAATATTCTAGGTATCTAATTTCTGAACACAGGCATGTATCTATCTGTCGAAATTGCATAATGTTTAAAGGAAAACGTAAAAAATATTTTGAAAAATTAAAATGTAAAATATTAAATAATAATAATAATATATAAAATATCTTGAAAAAAAAAACTAACCTAAAATTTAAACGTTGGGATAAAAAGAAAGTGACTTTTTCTGTCTATGAAAGAAAATGATATCGTATTCAAAATAAATGTGAAACATTCTAGAAAAATATATGACACCTAAAACTGAAGAATATTCTAGTCGCTATAACTGAAACAGTTAAACGAAAATCAAATGACGTCATTTTTACTGCATTTACATTACATAGTCACAGAGATTTAATTAAATCAAAATTTCGCTATCAAAATCATTGGTTGGGATGTCATAAAATACATCAACATTAATTTCTCTTTCAATAAAAATTAAATTATTGTTTCTATACAAACAGATATTTCAAATCAAACTGAATTACACAATATCATGCAATATTAAAAATCAAATGTATAAATAACAGGCTTTACAGAAGTCATAAGACAGCTGTGTGCAGAGCTATAAGGTTTAGCAGGAATACCTGTATGTCTCGAAGCTAGTTTTTAGAATTTTTTTTATTTAATTTTTTTTTTATGTTTTTAGTGCTTTTTAGCGTTTAGCGGCGATTTTTCCACAATAATAAAGAATTCCGGTTTCCATCTTTTAGGTCAATACAGTTAAGTTTGTCCACGTTTCAACATACTTTTCTCCAATTTTTTTTTTTTTTTTTTTTTTTTTTGAGGACACATTTGCTGTCGAAACCGGTTCCAAAAGTGAAAGTATTCTCAAAACTAAACTATAACCAAAATTGATAAATTAAGCAAGAATAATTATTATTATTAAACGAAAAATTCTGCGTCAAACGTAGATTATGTAACACTTTCCAACATTTCCAAAACAATTTTACAGATCTTTACCGTTTAATAAGGTGAAAGATGATATCCAAGTAGACAAAGGATATCTAAGTAGACAATTTGGAAAACGCATAACATATTTACCCAATTTCAGGAATTACTAACACAATTTGGAAAAATATCCGAATTATTTTGTGCATTCCTGTATATGATCTATAGATTTGTATATATAATTTGTAGAAAGCTAAATTTTAGTTCAGTTAGGAAACGCGTAGCACAGTTTAAAATTCCCCTTCTGGAATTTCCGTCAATACACGGAAATGTAATCGAAAACTTTTGCGCTACCCTGTACATGATCTATAGAATTTATAAACACCAAGGAATAGAAAGAAAATGAGTTAAATTTAAAAACGCGTTCTGAAACTGAAAACGAGCTTCCAGCAATTATTGTTAACAAATAGTACCGAATTATTTTGTGTGTCCCTATAAATTAATGCTATACACACAATATTCTATATAGTAAGCCCCTTGTAATTCATCTTAATGATATTATATATCGATTTCAATATGTTTGAAATGGTAAAACATTATTAAAATAAACCGGAAATGATTTTTTTTCCATACAACGTAAGGTAACGGAATTCTTTTCAGTGTTCCTGTAGAGGAACTATAAGTACTATGCACACCTTATTCTATAGTGCACTCTTGTAGTGCACTTCAGTGATATATATAAATTTCCATACGTTTGAAATTGTCTAACATCATTAAAATAAACCACAAATGATTTTTCCCCATAGATCGTAATGTAACGGAATTCTTTTGAGTATCCCTGTAAAAAAACTATGAGTGCTACACACTTCATTTTCAATACTGAACATGGTGTAGTAAGCCTCAATAAAATATATCAATTGAATGATGATCCGATTACATTTGCGCGAGTTACAGCACGTACACAGGGCCTGATTACTTTATTAAAAGGAATTTTGTGAAGAGGCCTGTTTTATTAAATAGAATTTTGTGAAGAGGCCTGTTTTATTAAATAGAATTTTGTGAAGAGGTTCCAAATTTTGCCTGGATCAACCCTTGATTTGTAAACATTGGTAAATTCATTCGTGCTGTTGTAAAAGAAGATAAAATACCTGACTAGTGTTTGGTTTTTTTTTTATTGCTATCTAAAAATGTTTTTGCAAATGACTAAAGTATTAACGATGAAATTTTGTGTCTTATGTAGCTTAATCTTATCTGATTGGGAAAGTTTCAGCCCAATCCAACTAGTAGAAGCCAAGATATCAAATCAGAATGTATAGTTTTAAATTTGTTCTATAATTTCAAAAATTATAATGTATAAAAGCACTTTATATGTGCAATGGGTACTTTTCCATTAGCCGGGTGCCAGTTAAAGGGCAACACTGGGAAATTTCATTAGTGGCCAGTAGTAGCAGTTTTATAAGTGGCCACTTTGTTTAAACTAGTGGACACAATTATATTTAAAAGTTGCAAACACTAAACTTTTATTAAAATTTTAATTAGTATTAATCTAAAATTAAATAGCCCAAATAAACAATGTGTTATAAACATACTTCAACCAGAAAAAAATTGAATCCTTGATGAAATTTTTACTCTTTCCTTGTAAGAAAGTGACCCCTTAGCTGGTGGCTAGTGCGAATATTGTCCTTTAACACCAGTGATATATATACATATATATACACATATATTTATATGTAATATACACATGTATATATATATATGTATATGTGTATATATCACTTGCGCTCCGCTAGTGGAAAAATACTGTGTAATGTTATCGTAGCAAAAATATTGCATATGGAAATTTGGTTATGGGGGACCCAAAAATTGAAGTCTGCCCCGGGCCCCAAATGAGCTTAGTCGGGCCCTGCACGTACAGACAGACAGACAAACTGAAATCATAAGAAACATTTTTCAACTATCTAGTGATAAAAACGGGTTTTGACAACATTAGCTATACAACGCAAAAAAAAAAAAAAAAAAAAAAAAAAAAGAAAAAAAAATGCAAATGAGATATTTTAAAATAACCATCTCATGGGTGCAACATTAGCTAGCGAATGTCTTCGCTTGACTGAAGTAGCCCTTTGAGAGAACATAGTTATAGGTATCCAATAATTTCCAAAGTTATAAAAGTTGCCTTTGCGCTGCCTGTCTCAAGTGTACTTAGTGAAAAAGGCTCCAGCACCCAAAATTGAATAAAATCTAAATTCAGGAATTTAAAGGACCCATAAAATTTGGAAAGTTGGACTTTCTTCTTTTTTAAAAAAAATAAAAAACATTTTGAATAATTATTCTGAATTGTTGATTTAATTTTTTGGATGGTATTTTGTCATGTCTGTGTGTGTATTATTTTAATTTTAAAATAATAGTGGGGTTTGAAGATATCTTTTTATTCCTACCAAACAGTCCAACGCCCCTCCAATTATAAACGTTGACAGGGGGGAGTTCCATCTCCTGCGAGAAAAAGTTGAATTTCAAATTCTGCCCCCCCCCCCTTCCCCCAACTAAAAATATTATTTTAATCCACTACATGTTTATGTATTTCATTAATTCTTTTACAAGCCACAAATTTAAATGTATCATTAGGTTATTTTTCACATTTTACATTTTTTCACTGTGAACAAAGACTACAGAAACCGTAATGAGAAATCTCTATAAATATAAATAAAAATGCTATTTAAGGCCTATGTACTCAGGAATCTGTTTAAGAAGAATTTTGGTTCTCTAAAGGACCCTTCACAAAATTTTTCATTCTCCAAACCTTCACATTATTTTTTTTAGCTCAAAACAGGAATCTTCACAAAACATGACCCTTCATTTTTTTTTTTTTTTTTTTTTTTTTTATAAATAGACCTTTTTCATCTTCAAACTGAACCTTTCAAAAATTTAATTATTTAAAAGTAAAATCTGACCAAACACTTTTACAAATAAAAAGAAAATGTATGCATTTTACATACTTACAAATGTATAAACAAGAACCTGAATATGACGATCATTTCAAATTCACAAAATTATGACTAGCTTTTTCACAAATGTAAAAAACTATTCCCAATAAATCAGAAGCCTGGTACTTATTCTAAAGTATTCCGTAACATTGCAGAAAGCGTACATGTTTTTGTATTAATTTAAAAATTCACAAAAGTTTTGTATATTTTCTAATAGGTAAATTGCATGACTTAATCTTTTAACATTTTACAGCTGTAATTCTCTATTTTTAAATAAGGGTTTTTCTTTTAAATTTGTCATTAATTTAAGTAAAATTCAATAGGTATGGATTTCTGGCTCCCAATTATTTTCCACTCCTAAAATTTGCAATGAATTTTTGGCCAAACGTAATCTTAATTGCGAAATATTCTTAAAATAAATTTTAAATAAATATTTAAAAAAAGGTTGATTTAAATCAATAATTTTTGTAAAAAAGAAACATTTTATCTGCATCATGTAAGAAATCAAGCTGGTAAATCAACGAACACTGGATAAATGTTTAAAAATAAAGCAAAATAGATAATGCTAATATAATGTATAAATAAAGGAAAATGGATAATGATATAATAATGTATAAATAAACATAAATAGCTTTCATTTTCATATTGAAGAATATTTCATTTAAAATAACAGTCTTACTATGTTTAATCTATACTATTATATAAAGAGGAAACGGTGACTGACTGACTGACTGACTCATCAACGCCCAGCAGAAACTACTAAAGTCAGCAGGGTCACGCAATTGGGACTGTAGATTGCTGTTATGGCCTAGGCAAGCAATAAGAAGGGATTTTTGAAAATCCCCCCCCCCCCCGAAGGGGGTTAAAGGGGGGTTCGAATGTTTCAGGTCATTTCTCCATATCTCAGCAGCAGTTATAGGTAGGAGCTTGAAATTCCAGAAAACAAATCTACAAAAAAAATGATTATATACCTATTTCAGCGATTTTAGAAATTCCACTCAGAAGGGGGTTAAAGGGGGGTGGTCGAATGTTTTAGATCATTTCGCCATATCTCAGCAGCAGTTATAGGTAGAAGCGCGAAAATCAGGAAAACAAATCTACTAAAAAATGATTAAACATGTATTTCAGCGATTTTAGAAATCCCCCCGAAGGGGTTAAAGGGTCGAATGTTTTAGGTCATTTCGTCATATCTCAGCAGCAGTTATAGGTAAAAGCGCGAAAATCAGGAAAACAGATCTACTAAAAAATGATTAAACATGTATTTCAGCAATTTTAGAAATTCCCCTCCAGGAGGGGGTTAAGGGGGGGTCGAATGTTTTAGGTCATTTTGCCGTATCTCAGCAGCAATTTTAGTTAAGAGCACAAAAATCAGGAAAACAAATCTACTAAAAAATCACTAAACATGTATTTCGGGGATTTTAGAATTTCCCCTCCCTGAGTAGGTTAAAGGGTGGTGGTCGAATGTTTTAGATCATTTCGTCATATCTCTGCAGCAGTTTTAGATAGGAGTGCGAAAATCAGGAAAACAAATATACTGAAAAAGAATAAAACACATACTTCAGCAATTTTGGGAATTTCCCCCAGAAGGTGGTTAAATGGGGGGGGGGGGGGTCGAATTTTTTAGGTTATTTCGCCATATCTCAGCTTTTATGTAGGAGGGCGAAATTAATTAAAACAAATCTACTAAAAAAATGGTTAAACACGTATTTCGGCGATTTTGGAAACTCCCCCCAGAAGGTGGCTAAAGGGGTATTCAAAAGTTTCGGGTCATTTCGCCATATCTCAGCAGCGGATTTAGGTAGGAGCGGGAAATTCACGAAAACACAACTACTAAAAAATGGATAAACACGCATTTCAGTGAGTTTAGAAATCCCCACCCCCCCGAAAGGTTTTAAAGGGGGGTGGTTTCGAAAATTTTAGGACATTTCGCCATATCTCAGCAGCTGTTTTATGTAGGTGCGCGAAATTCAGAAAAACAAATCTACTAAACAAATGATTAAACACGTATTTCAGTGAATTTAGAAATCCCCCCCTAGAAGGTGGTTAAAGGGGGATTCGAAAGTTTTAGGTCATTTCGCCATATCTCAGCAACAGTTTTATGTTGGAACGCAAAATTCAGGAAAACGAATGTAATAAAAAAAAATACACTGTCTACCCGTGCAAAGCCGGGACGGGCCGCTAGTCTAAAATAAATCAGCGTTGCTTAAATGTGTGCTTACTACTACTACTATTATTATTATTAATATTATTATTTGGAAATATTATTTTTATTGTTTCTGATATTTACAAAAATTAAAAACATTTTACTATAGCAAAAGACAATCTATCCAAAATATATGCACTCACATTTGTCTACCACTATTATTATTATGATTATTATTTGGAAACATTATTTTTATTGTTTCTGATATTTACAAAAATTAAAAACTTTTTCCTATGGCAAAAGACAATCTAACCAAAATATATGCACTCACATATGTCTATTATTATTATTATTATTATTATTATTATTTGGAAACATTATTTTTATTGTTTCTGATATTTACAAAAATTAAAAACATTTCCCTATGGCAAAAGACAATCTAACCAAAATATATGCACTCACATATGTCTATTATTATTATTATTATTATTTGGAAACATTATTTTCATTGTTTCTGATATTTAGAAAAATTAAAAACATTTTCCTATGGCAAAAGACAATCTAACCAAAATACATGCACTCACATACGTAAGTAAAATAAATAAATATTTTGCTTTCAAAATACTTAGGACTGTATTTATTACATAGAAGATATCAGTTTTAATCTTTTTAATCCATTAGCTTTTAAGCAACTTACTTATTTGAATATGCCCCCCCCCCCTTTTATAGGTTATAAATTTCTCCATCTTATTTAACATAATATGTGAATAATTAAATATGCTATTAAAATATAAATTATCACATTAGGAAATTCACCACGTGCATCTACTAACGTAACAGTATCATTTTTTTGGGGAAAAAATAGTACGATCAAAACATAAGAAAAAGGAAGTATACAGAAAATTATTATGAAATATTACCTGAACTTGTTACTTAAATTAACCTGCTATTAAAGACAAAATAACTAACACCGCCTTTTTGTTACAACAATCATACACAACAACCAACTCGTGACAACAATTTTATTCATTGACTAATGTATGTCCATGCTCCATGCATTGATAACGTTTCTTTTCTAGATATTATGCTGGTGCCATCTATCGGCGATTAATATAAAGGAAATAATAATTTAAGATGTATTGATTAAATTCAAAACAACTCTAAAGATTCTGCTATATAACTTTAAAATTTCATTCAATATAAGAAAAATGAACATTATGAATATTTTTTCCATGAAATTTTAAATTAGTTTTATCCATTTTTAAGACATGAATTTTGAATTTTTTCTTGCATTGTAAATTAAAGAAGTATTTCTTATTAAATGTAATTAATATATAAGAAAAATAGAATAGTATATATGCTACGTATAATAATTATATCAATGCAGATAATATTTTGATTTTTCATATAGTAACGTTTGAATTTATATTTGTATTGAAAAATAAAATTGCAATTTATTTATGGAATAACGAAAAAGAAGATTTTTAATGATAAAATTTTTTTGTAGTTTTAATAGGCATATTTTAACAATAAGAAAAATTCAGGATTTAATTCGAAAGAAATTTTTCAAAGTTTACGTTATATATATTAAAATTAAACTAAATAGAATGAAAAATATTATTATTATTCCTTCGAAAATATATTTATTAACTAAGAAAAATTCAAATTGTGATAATTTAGTCTTAGCAATTTTTAAGAATGAGCTTAACTTTTATACATTTAATGTTTTAATTACATTATAAATGTTTGTTCACATTATAAATGATATGGGTATTTTTTTTCTTTTTTAGTATAATAACAAGTTGGAAATTGTACGTCAAACGTGACAAATGAGGTGCGTTCGTACTATAGCTAGTTATATAAATATTCAGATCTTGATGATTTTAAATTCTGTGAAATGAATTATATCGTATGCAGATTAATTTCTATAATAAAATAAGTATCTCGGTCGCTTGACGGTTAAACCTCGGAAGCTCCTATAACAAGAAAGCACCGATTTTAAAAAAAAAATTCAAATTTCTTAATAAATGTTTTTATTAATATCTTCTAAAGTTTTGATTAAATTTTCATAAAATCTGAAATGTCTCGACAAAATTCTGGAAAGATAATATATCTTAAATTTCAAACCATTCGGTTGGGTAGTTTTTGAGTTGTTACATGCAGACAGACGGATGGACCAGACGACGACAACAGGTGCTACGTATTTATATAATTATGAACGCGCCTAATAAGGATTATACAATATCATTTGCTCATATATTAACATTAAAATAAAATTTTGATTTTTAACATAATAATTGAACTTAATTTTGTGTTGGTTGATTGGTTGGTTGGTTGATTTATGACGGCCGATAATCTACACGAGGGATATAGGACCTAGTTTCATGTTTTTTTTTTTTTTTATACCGCTAACCAGGCCCCTACCTGCCCGGCATGAATGCCTAGCTTAACGGGTTAGTACCTGGGTGCGGGGCGGAAATCGCCTGATCACAGCATGGCTGTGATCCACCTGACTATTGATTTGTTCACATCGCTGCTGTGCTTGCTCTCTTGTGATTTGCTACCGTTATCTTTGTTTGCCGGTTCAAGGTTTCTGTTTAACTTTGTTGAATTGACAGATTTAATAGGTCTCGTAATTTAGAACCTTGATCAGGTGACGAGACCCTCACCTGACTAGGCACCCCCAGAGGTATTATTCATGTTATAGCAGTACAGGATGAATCGCCAAGCGACCAAGATTTATCGCCAAATTATAAAGCATCTATGACATTATAATAATATATGTTATATATATATAACATTTCTTGACGTATGTGGACAAGTTATAGTCATATATGATGCATATATGATGCATATATATATATATATATATATATGTATATGGTGTATATACGACATATCAGACGTAAAATATATGTGTATAATGACGTATATGGCACATATAGGAATGTTTGGAATATATATATACATGCGTATATAGGATGCATATTAAGCTTTGCGATAATCTTGTCGAAATCACAATTGCAACATTGGCATAATCATAATTGTGAGGCCGCTATAACAAGAAAGTACGGTATTTTATTTATTTTTATTTTTTTAAGCTTTCGGAATATTTTCCCAATGATTATTGTAATTTGTTAAATTATATATATATATATGATATAATGAGAAATGAGATTTATAATGATCAAAAGTGAGAATCACAGATTTTGACGCATTTTTATTGCAAAAAATGCTAGTAATCTAAAAGTGTATTATTTTATAAATATATGTAAATTGCAAGTGTCTGTTTTTTCCAATAATACAGGTCTAATCCTTCTTCAGATTTCTGTAAATATTCCTATTGTATAAAACAGTCAGATCTTATATATCAAAGTTCTGCTGCTCAGTGTAGAATTTCAGATAAGACTCAATTCTAATAATCATTAAAAGTTACCATTCTCTTTCGCTCCAGCAGTGACTGAGAGGTTCTACTTTCAAAGCTGATAGACAGGATACAGGAGGTGCTGGGTTCAAACCCCTGTTGCGCTCGTCGACCTAACCGTTCGGAGTTTTCCGTGGTTTACTTCGAACCTTGTCATAGACACGGGCTAGAATCCTTTAGAAAGACCCCCACGGAGGGCACTTTCCCCGCCAGCCTATAGCCCTAGCGCAGATAATCATCTGTAACAAATAACTAACCAACTACCATTCTCTTTATACCATTAACAAACTGCATCTTTTAATTACATAAGCATCACTGAAAATTATTTTTTCACATTTTTAACAATTAAGTTTTATTTTACCCTAAAGTTAAGTTAAAAAATTAGAGTTTTATCTGCATTATAGTATGAGAAAATGATATTTTATTTTTGTAAGTAATATTTTGTAAGTTTTCCACAATAATACCTAATTTCTTAATTAAAATTTATTACTATGCTATACCAAAAAAAAAAAAAAAAAAAAAAAATTTTTTTGTTCCTTTTAAGTGCCTTTTTTTTTTTTTTTTCAAAGCTAAGCTTTGCCTGCTTTTTTCACCACCTGGCATTTATTTGCTGTTTTACAAACAAGTTCTGAACCCCATTTTTTACTTTTTCACTGTAAATAGTAGTTTTTAGCTCACAGGCTATCAAAGCCTGAGAGTTAATGTGCCCACCCGTTCTGTATGTATGTATGTATGTATGTATGTACGAATGTACGTATGTACGTAACGCGATAACTCTTGATAGAAATATCCGATTTGTTTAAAATTTTGGTTATAGGTTAATTGTGATAAGGCGCTTCTCTGATTAGTTTTGAGTTTTCATTGGTTAAGTATAAAGGGGGGAACGAGGGGCTAATTCCCCCCCCCTTAATTTAGATATATAATTTTTCATGCAGAATCATCCTATTTGCTTCAAATTTTGTATATAAGTACTACACCCTTCATTTTCAATACTGAACATGCCATAGTAAACCTCAATAACATATATCAATTGCATGACTATCCGGATATATTTACGCGAGTTAGAGCGCGGAGAGACAGCAGACAGACAGACAAACCGAATTCGTAAACACATTTCAACTATGTTAAAAAGTGTTAAAAAGGGTTTCTAAATCTACTTTAAAGAAAGAATAATATATTATCTCATTTCTTATATGCATTTTATTTCCCATGTAGAAAATTGACTAAATATGTATTCTCATTCACATTCGAATATACGTTTATTTGAATCTCATAATACATAGTATTTTGCTAAAACGTTTTGGGAAAATCCCTACAACCCAACCTGGAAAAACGTAAATCTGACCCACAAACAACCTTCTAGATTGAATCCGACCGCAGAAAGAAAATTTGTCACTGAGACCTCCCCACCCACCAAAAAATAAAAAAAGAATTTGGCCCTATGTAGGACTCTATTCAACAATTCCAAAGACTGTAAAACCTATGAATAGTTTTGGGGTTTCATTTGTTAAGTATTGCTACTCATAGGTTTTACAGTAATTGAATATTAGGAAATACAGATGTGTCCATTATATAAATGATAAAATTTGTAATTTTGATACAACTGAAGACTTACTTTTCATATTAAAACATGAATTGATTTTATTTCATTTCCGGTTCGAGTCGAAATACGTCAGGTTCGCGTCCGTTCGAGTGTCAACGAAAATTTACTCTGTCCAGTTGTGGTTCGATGAATTTGTTTTGTCCGAGCCGGGTTGCGGATTGACTTCATATAATATTTTTGGCTCAACCGCAAGAATGATGACCCGACCTGCAACAAAAAAAGTAGAAATCAAGACCACCAGACTCGAACTCGACCCGCAACAAAAAGTAGAAATTAACCCGATCCTCAATGAAAAAAATATCCCCAAGCCGACCAGAACCGCGGGTTGGATTGGAACCTAACATATCTCTCCCCCCCCCCCCTTGGAGTCTCCCCAGGTCCACTCTGGGGCTATTACTCAATTGTTACGAAAGTTAAAATTTATAAAGTAGAAAAAAAGGCAAGTGAATATTCAGATAGATAAACTTATTATTGCTTAAATTCTGCTGAAAAAATATACCTTTCTATACAAAAAAAAAAGTATTAAATTTGGAGTTTTTGCTTAAAAGTTTTGCGTGGATATACATACAGAAAAAATATACACTTTATGGCCATTAATGACCGGGAACTTTCAATTTTAGACATTTTGTCGAATATTTAAAAATATATTTGTTAGATTCTTCTGCAATTTTAGGATTAAAAAGAACAAGTTGGACTTCATATTTATCAATGTCGATTTGATAAGGAGGACAATTAGGATGCCAACAAAAAATTAAAAGAAAAAAAATAATACTTGGGATCACCCTGTAAAATAAAATGCACGAAATGATCTATCGCTTCAGAATATACATAGAAACACATTGTACAATATGTGTATTCATATGTGTAAGAATAGCATGTATATTAATAGAGATATAATGATATATTTTTTTTTTAAATTTAAGAATTCTTTCATGTTTTTTTGCTTATGACATACAGGGTTTTTAACCAAATTTAACGCCAGTTTCAGGAAATTTGACAAAATGTCTTAGAAACAATATAGTGCAATTGGAATATAAATATATTAAATATTTAAGGAAATATGGGCAGTTGCATAAAATAATTTTTATCTCCGCATGCGCGAACGATAACAAAGAACTTTTTGCATATATTAATAGTCAACTTTATGGAGCAACGTATTAAAAAAAATCAGTCAAATATCGTAAAAATTCAGAGAGATATCGGCGTTAGAATGAGCATTTTTTTAGTTTCTCACTAAAACTCGCTGAATGATAAGGGATTGTCCACAAATAGTTATTTTTATGTTATCAGACAGTGTTCGGAGCAAGTTTTTTGAAAAAGCTCTTTAATTATAGTTTACGGTTATGTCTAGGAAGATTTTGACTCTAAACTACGATGAAAAGGAAAATATAGTCCATACATTGATTACATTTAGGTAAATTGCGGAGTTTATGGTAAAATTTTGTGAAATTTAGCCCAATACGAAAAACACTCAATAGTAAAGTCAATCGCATATATATTTATTTTCAGTATACACGTAATTTGTATGACAGTGGTGAAGACAATAAACTAAAATCTAAGATATATTACACATTTTTCATGAGTTATGAGTTAATAACTTGCAATTTGAATTTTATAGGACATTTCAAAAGCTTTTTGAGAAATTACGTTTTGCGTATGGAATTTTCACATAAAAGTGCATTTTCCATAAAATACATTTATTTAACTGAAACATTTACTTTTCAAGTACGAAACAGTTACTATTTTAAACTTTACTTAACATTTACCTAACAGTTATGTGAATTGGAAATTTACTGTATTTATCGATCAGGGGTCTTTTTTTTTGGTGTGCCGTCTATATTTAAAAGACAGTTTTGGCAGTTTTTGTTCGAAGGGGTAAGAAAAAATTAACGCTGAAACGTTTGGCACTTCCGGTTTCATTCACAGCTATCAAGAATTTTTTAAATTCTGATAACTTAGATTTTTTTATAGTACAATAAATGCAAGCACAGATTTGGAAAGGTAAAAATGTGGGCTTTAATAAAATATAATACAAAGAAAAAGAAAATTTTATATAAAAATCTTATTTTAGACTTAATTAGATATCCTTATTTGTATACTATTTTTCATTTTTTATTGATACTTTAGCTCTTCTTGTGAAACCCGCATAATGACCCTATTCGATTTAAAAAAGAGTTATCAAAATCAAAGCATCCGTTTCAAAACAAATAATTGTCATTCATTAAACATTATAGGGCCAATCGCCATTGGACACCCCTTCAAAAACACTTTGGAACATCCATACACGTCATACACTGGTCAGATATGGTATAAAAAGGCTTTGAAAGGTTAAAATATTGTCAGAGAAGCTACTGTAGTGAATATGGACGAAAGACGTGAACTTAGTGCGGAGGAAAGAGGAATGATCATTGGAGCTCACAGATTTGAGCATTCAATCTCTGATATTTCCAAAAAAATTCATATACACCGCTCCACAGTTAGCGATGTGGTTTTTACGTGGAAACGAGGGAGTATTATAATATGTCAATCCCGACCCGGTAAACCGAATAAATTGATAGATCGGGACAGTCGATGCCTGAAACGTGTAGTGAAATGAAACCGAAAGGCTTCCTTAGAGAAGATTGCAGGAGAATTTCGATCGACTACGACTAATGATGCAAGGGATCTTACCGTCAGGCGGGAGATCGTGGCACTTGGTTTTTATGGTCGAGAAGCAGTTCACAAGCCAAATATCCATCTGAATGCGATACGTCGATTAAAGTGGTGTAAAGAACGATGGCACTGGTCAGTAGAAAAATGGAAAAACATCCTATGGAACGATGAAACACGCTACTAGTTTTGGCAGCCCGACGGAAGTGTTTGAGTGTGGCGAATGCTTGTCGAACAATAATTACATGACTGTGTCGTACCCACAGTGAAATTTGGAGGAGGTGGGATCATAGTGTTGTCCTGCTTTTTATTGCATGGTCTTTGTCCTCTTTTTTTGAATTCTGGGGTATGAATGCCGAAGCCTGCAAAACAATTCTGGACAATTCAGCGCTAGCGACATTATGACAACACTTTGGTCTTGGCCCATACCTCTTTCAGCATGACAATGCTCCATGTCATACATCAGGTGTTGTTAAGACGTGGTTTGAGGAAATGAGTGTGGAAAACCTTCCTTGGCCATCTCAAAGTACAGACCTCAACCCTTTGGAATGGGTTTTCACATTATTTCAAAGTAAACATTAAGAATTAAATTCAGTTTTAAGATATTTTAAAATATTACAGCAGGGTACAAAATATATATTTCATTAATAATCTCTCTATATTAAAAAAAAGTAACCACCGCTGCCGCCGCTGTCAATTAAGATTTTGTGCCTTGAAGTCTTTCTGGACTAATATCTAGAAAACTATTGCATGTAAAATTTTAAAAATTGGTAGTTTTATAAAGAAATGTTCGATAAACACGCTGAAGCAAACAGTTTTTAAATCGAAGAATTATTTTAAGAGATATTTAAAATCAAAGTTCGTCAAAACAGTTTTTTGAAAAAAGTTTTATAGGAACGAAAACTATCCGCAGGAATTTAACCATAATTTGTAAGGATATAGTTGACAAGTTTGCGGAGTGCAGACTGTAATCACTTTTTTAATTTGAGTAATTTTTTCAGGTTATATTTCAATTTTTTATTCAAAATTTTATTATTTTAACGAAGATTTATTTCATATTTCATAAATTCCATTATTTGAACCGTTGCCAATTTTTTATTCAAAATTTTCATTATTTTGACGAAGATTTATTTCATATTTCATAAATTCCATTATTTGAACCGTTGCCAATTTGTAAAATAGCGCACGTAATAAGATTCCCTTTCAATTAAGAAATGTATTTACACGAGACTATTAAAAACAGAAATAAAACTTTAAAATAATATTTAAATGATCACGTGTTAAAAGCAATAAATGTAGAAAATGACGTAATAAAAATATACTTGCGCGTGAATATTACAAAGAGAAATACGAGTAACTAGGGAAATTCACGTCACATTTAAAATGATAAAAAAAACAATATTTCCAAACAATTTCAATTAATTATTATATTTTCATGAGAGATCAATTTATTTCGACATATCTTTTACCCATTATTGCAAATTTTAAAACAGCGTAAATAATAATATTTCCTTTCCAATGTCAAAATTCTTCTATTTGTTTATTTGGTGTTACAGTTTAACGATAGTTTTTTTTTTTTTTTTTTTTTTTTTTTAATGAAAATTGATTGACGGGGTAATGGAGAAGTATCAAAAGACAAATAAGCGTTGAATTAAAAATTCCCCGATGAAAAAACTAACTCGTGTAACGCATCTGATGTCAACTGAAAGTGACGCGACGCCACGATTATGCACGTTTGGCGCTAAATCATATATTTTGGTGACAGTTACAGTTGTAATCTGTTTCAACAGCAGTTGATTCGACCTTAAAATCCCTCAGTCAAAGGAAAATGAATGGAAACCCTGTTACAGTAGATCGCCACTGGTTGTTTAATTATAATACAATCTTCCGTAATCGTTTTAGAGATCATCAAATCAGAGAGTTTTTAAATCATGCGGTGTCAGAACGGGGGTTGGCGAGCGCAGCTCGTAGGGGGCAGAGCTCCCTAGTACTGAAAAAAAAAGTAAAATTAATAAAAAATGAAAATACACTTACAAATTTTGGCATCATAACATAAAGTAAGTGTACTTCGCTAAAGTTGCGTTGAAAATAGATTCAGCATCTACTCCCTCCCTCCCAATTTCTTACCCTTGAGCAGCACAAATGTCTAACAAAAACAATGCTACGGATTTTCAAAGAATATCCATTTTTGTTGAAATAGTCTAAATTTCTGGCAACATTACAGGAATTCTGAAAGCGATCAGGTATATTACTTGCGATATACATGAAAAAAAAAAACGACAATGAGACGGATTCCAAAAAGATAGAAACTTCTTTACATAAGAAATAAAATACTCTAAATCATTTTGTCATGGTTTATAAATATCTTCTTAATTTCTTTTAATTAATAGAATTTAAATAAAGGAGAGAGGTTATCGATCTTTGAGCACTCCCACCCCCCCTCCTTTCCTACGGTCCTAATGACAGGGCTACCAGTAGCGATTATTTTTATATTCTATTTTCACTATTATTAAAAAAAAAAAAAATTGTATTATATTTCTCTTATACATGTTATTAAAGCGCATGTGAAAAATTTTTACTTTGAGAAAGTGGTACGAGATAGAATTAAAAAATAGTCGCGAGTGGCAGCTCTGTAATGAGATGTCTTGCGACAAATTGCCATGTACATGCTGGTTTTCCAAGGAGAACTAACGTGTCAATAAACAATGAAAAATAGCATACAAATTAAGATATTTGGCTACATTTAAAATGTGATTTTTGCCTAAAATTTTCGTTTTTCTTTGTATTACATTATATTAAAGCACGCATTTTTACCTTTCCAAATCTGCGCTTACAATTACTGTACTATAAATAAAACCTAAGTTATCAGAATTTAAAAACTACTTGAGAGCTGTGAATAAAACTGGAAGTGCCAAACGTTTCAATGTTAATTTGTTTTCCAAAAACTGCCAAAACTGTCTTTTAGATATAAACGGCAGAAAAAAAGACCTAGATTGATAAGTACAGTAAATTTCCAATTCACATAACTGTTAAGTAAATGTTAAATAAAGTTTAAAATAGTTAAGTAAATGTTTCAGTTAGATAAATGTATTTTATGGAAAATTCACTTTTCTGTGAAAATTCCGTACGCAAAAAGTAATTTCTCAAAAAGCTATTGAAATATCACTATAAAAATCAAATTGCGAGTTATTGACTCATAACTCATGAAAAATGTACAATATATCTTAGATTTTCATTTATTATCTTCACCACTGTCATACAAATTATGTGTATACAGAAAATACATATATATGCGATAAAATTTACTGTAGAGTGTTTTGCGTATTAGGCTAAATTTCACAAAATTTTACCATAAACTCAGCAATTTACCTAAATGTAATCAATGTATGGACTATATTTTCCTTTTCATCGTAGTTTAGAGTCAAAATATTCCTAAACATAACCGTAAACTATAATTAAATAGATTTTTCAAAAAACTTGCTCTAAATGCTGTCAGATAACTTAAAATTAACAATTTGTGGACAATCCCTTATCATTCATGGTACCCCTTATCATTCAGCGACATTTAATGAGAAACTAAAAAACCGCTAACTCTAAGGCCGATATCTCTCTGAATTTTTACGATATTTGTTAGGCTCCAAATCACACAGAGCTAATTCTTCTAAGCTCTTAAGCTCGACTTAAAGCGCAGAAGTTTGTCCTTTCGAAAAAACATTTTTTTACTAGAACGGAAGATAAAATGCGTGGAACCCGATTACATTAGATTGATTCTCAAATCTCCTCAAGTTGAATGAGAATTTTGTCAAATTAGTCAATTATTGCCATATTGGCTTCATTTATGGCATACTATTTTTGTCGCCAAATTTGGCGATATTTCGCCAATTGTCGTCCAGATTGACGAGAATTTTATTCTATCAAAGATGTTAATAAAATATATTTATTTAATGAACAATTTTGATAAATTATAATTTCTATTACAAATTACTTATTTATTCAACAGATGTTGAAATCATGAGAGTTGTGTATTACTGTATTAATAACTAAAAAGTAGGAAATAAAATAAACTTTTACAAAAAAAAAAATTAACCGACAAAAAAAAAAAAAGCACTAAAAAGTATTAAATAATTCTTTAAAATTCTTTAAAGACAAAATGTTATCCGTTGACCACAAATTCGATATCATGTGTCGGAATAAAAACGATAAATTTAATATGTACAGTTTGACACCCACAAAGCATGGATTTTTGAGATAATATATTTTACAAGAGATGAATTTACAGACTTGTGATTTAGTTTACGAATATATACATATGAAAAGCAGCCAGTTACTTTTTGAAGTCGGTGCTAAACAACCGCAATCGATAAATTATTAAATATTCACAATTCTTACTATACTTAAGGTAGTTTGGCACAGACTTTAAAGAATAATCGACTGCTTTTCATATGTAAATATTCGAAAAGTAAATCACAAGTCTGTAAATTCATTTCATGTAAAATATATCCTTGTTTGGTGGGTGTTAAACTGTACATATTAAATTTATCGTTTTTATTCCATCACGTGATATCGTACTTGTGGTTAATGGATACTATTTTGTCATTTATGAATTTTAAAGAATTATTTAAAACTTTTTAATGTTTTTTTTAAGTCGGTTAATATTTTTTTTTTTTTGTAAAAGTTTATTTTATTAAATAACTAGCAAGCTACGCCCGCTACGCTGGTCAATTTCTGTTAACGAACCTTTAATCAAACAAAATATTGACATTTCATAGTTCATTTTTATATTTTAACAGAATAATAAGGCTTCTATAATTTGTGACTCGTGCTATAGCCAATATAAACGTAAGGACACGTCGCCCTTATCATTACCTTTTCGCTATAGTACTCCATTGTGAAATTTGGTAATTTTTGAAATTCAATATTCGAAAAATAGCATAATCATTAGATTTGAAATTTATATTAAGAAATATACATTTTTTTACCTTTCAAACGCAGTTTGTTTAACAATTTGCTGATAAATACTTTTCGAGCTATTATTTTTTCAGTAACTTCAAATGTTCATTTTCCGAGATTAATCTGTGGCAAAGATTAGCGAAAAACCCAGTCGTCAGCAACGCATAGCTTTATATTAAAGAGGATGTTGGAGAAGGGATTGTCACCATCACTTTTGAAATCGGTTCTGTAGTTCCAGAGATTCCATAGAAATTGTAATTTAGATGGATTTTAGAACGCTTTTCGCTTATTTTACACTTTTAAATTTCGATTTTTTTAAAATTTATTCTTAGAGAGCATTTACATCTTATAAGTAACTACCATGCCAAATTTCAAGTTTCCAGCTCCTTCAATATAAAAAAGTCGCAATTTTCGAAACTTTTTCACCCCTGCACTACCTTGAGATTAGTGGCACCGACATAAAATATAGCCTATGTTGGAGCAGGAAGTGTCACATCAATTTGCCACCGTCACTTTTGAAATCGGTTCTGTAGTTCCAGAAATTCCTTAGAAATTGTAATTTAGAATGTTTTTAGAACGTTTTTCGCTCATTTCACCCTTTTAAATTTCGATTATTTTTTATTTTGTTCTTAGAGAGCATTTACATCTTATAAGTAACTACAATGCCAAAATTCAAACTTCTAGCTCCTTTAGTATAAAAAAAAATGCAATTTTACAACATTTTTTGCTCCTGCACCATCCTGGGATTAGTGACACCGACGTAAAATATAGCCTATGTTGGAGCAGGGATTGCCATAAAAAATTTGCCACTATCACTTTTGAAATGGGTTCGGTAGTTCCAGAGATTCCATAGAAATTGTCATTTAGAATGTTTTAAGAACGCTTTTCGCTCATCTCACAGTTTTAAAATTTCGATTTTTTTTAGAATTTGTGCTTAGAGAGCATTTACATCTTATAAGTAACTACCATGCCAAATTTCATGTTTCTAACACCTTCAGTATAAAAAAATCGAAATTTTAGAACGTTTTTCGCTCATGCACTCCCCCGGGGGGCTAATATCCGAACCCTATAGCTTACAGCGCATTGGAGAGCGCCAAATGAATTGGCGAGAACGGCGCTATTTCGCGCATGCTCATAACCTAGCCAAGCAGTTCAGTGATTACGCCGCTACGCTTATGGCTTATGCAGACGCAGAGCAATGGCCGACGGTGCAGTGTTTTGCTCGCATGATTTTGCTACGAGAAACTAGAGATCAAAATAAATAAGAAATTAAATAACTAGCACCACCACAAATCAAGCAGGCACACGGGGAAAATACAGGTATCTGAAATAATTTCAGTGTTCTGTATATTGACAAATTTTCAAGATAAGACAGACATGAGACAGGTTATTAGAATATCGATGTTGATAGTTGAGACTTTAATCTTGTGAAAATTAAATTAATGTCGCACCAATTAACACTATCTGTAAGATGCAGTTACTTTTATTTTTGGTTGCGAAAGCGTCTTTGAAGACGCCAATTTGGTTATATATATATTTTTAGTTTTAGTGATGAAAGGCAAAAATCTTGATAATTACTACATCCCCCAAAAATATCGCTTTTTTTTTAAATGCATTAATATTTCAAACTACGTCATGTGATCTCACAAACACAAAGATAACAGTAACAATCTTTTTGAAGATAACAATCTAGTGTTAAATAACTTTGCCTTTTATCGAATTATGATGCATCTCTGCAGCTTATAACTTAATATTATTCAGAATTCTTATCTATTCGGTTTTTGTCGCGTCACTTCTTAGAGTTTTCCTTACTAATCACCCAATAATAGTTTAGTGATGCTACATATTAAGAATTATTAACACGACATTTTGACATTAATAAATGTGTCTTATCTTGAAAAAAAAATGTTTATAGAGATAACAATAATAACACAACACTGAAATTATTTCACATTGTGGTTAAATGAGAGTTTGTATGCAAGAATGTATGAGTATTGAGTGAATGAACACCCATTAACATAGGAAAGTTAGGTAAACATAAACTATTGGTAAATAGTAACATGAATAAAGAGTAACCTAATGTTTCAATGCAATTAATTTCTGTAACTGTATATATAAATAAATGGGCTTAGATGCTTTACACTCACGCTAAAAAAAAATAAAATTTAATCGGTTAAAAAAAAGAAAAAAGTCGCCAAATTTAGGGGATTTTTTCCTTTAATGGCAACCTAGCCATTGTATTAAGTTATTCGTTTGGCGCAGTCTTGGAAATCGCGCCAACCAAACAGTCGCCAATCTTTTGTTTACATTTTAGCGTGAGTGTAACACATCTGTTCCAATAAATGTATCATTATGTATAAACATGTACAACAGTCTTAACAGCATAATCATATCCCCCCCCCCCTCTTGAAAAAATAAATAAAGTTAAGTTTAACCACTGTTTATATTATATTTATTCATTTATTTATATTAGTAACATCCCCCCCCCCCTCTTTATTCTTAAGTGAGAGTCAAACCATTTAGAACATAAATGTAGGCTTAAAAATTCTATCATAAATTGCAATAGGGGTTTTATTGAAAGTTGAATATTCATTTAATGTTTTCAACTTGTCAGTTTATATTAGTATGGAGACTTTTAAAGTGTATTTCTGGAAATGTGGAGTTTGATTTAAATTTGGAGACTTTTTAAATGGAAGAATTGCACTTTACCTACATAATAGAAAGTTGTGACCATAACATTTTCTCATATTGCTGCTTTTGTTGATAGTGGCATGGTTTAGCCAAAAAAATTTTTAATATATTTATGTATAAAAATAATATGAATTATTTAGCAATAAGACTTTTTGGTACTTTCGTCTTATGGCGTCCCTCAAAGATAAATCACCAGGCGACCAAGATTTATAGCCAAATTATAAAGCATGTGTGACATAATAATATATGATCAATATAACATTTTGTGACATATATGGCCAATTTATAGTCATGTGATGTGTATATGTTGTATATAAATATATATATATTATGTGACATGTGTATAAGATGTATATAATATGTATAATGTTCGTAAATAAACGTATCATTATACATAAACATGTACAGCAGTCTTATGAACAGCATAATCACTTTTTTTCCCTACTCCTGAAAAAATAAGTAAAGTTTAACCACTGTTTTTGTATATATTTTTTTATAGTAATGTTGCTTCTCCCTCTTTTATTTTTAATTGGAAGTAAAATCATTTAAAATATAAATTTAGGTTTAGAAATTCAACATTAACTTCAACAAGCACCTACTAATACAATGCAACACTACTACTTACTGCAGTATATATATTATGACATGTGTATAAGATTATATATGTCATATAAGATGTAAATAATGACATATATGGCACATGTATGAGTGTTTGGGGTATATATATGCATATATAAGGTTTGCGATGATCTTGGCGAAATCATAACTGCAACCTTTGCATAATCGTAATTCTAGTGGCTGCTATAACATAAAAGTACTGACTTTTTACCTATATAACAGGACACAGGACTAAAAGAAGGGCAAAAGGAGATAATGTTATAAAAAGAGAAAATTCCACTGATATTTCTTAATAGTATATATATTATTTAATAACAAATTTAATAGTGCTATTACGAAGTTATCTTTTATAATTTTTTTATGTCCTTGAATTTATCTCATTCAGACTATTGCATTTTAAGTTTAAATGATTCTTGATTGTCATTTAATAAAAGTTCATGAAACTCAGATAATTTTATTTTAAAAGTTTAGAGCAGCAATATGGACTTTCTAATAATAATACATCAAAAACAGTATCATAGTACTTTATTATATTTTTTGTTTGCGTATATTGGGTTTTAAGGAAGTTTTCAGTGGATCTATTGTAGTTTTTCTCATTGAATGCCTCATGTGTTTTGGTTAGTGAGGTAATATCGCAAAAGATCAATTAACCACATACTAATCCAGGGAAACCTTTATTACTCAACCCATGTCTTAAATTTTTAGTGTAGATTGAGTCTAAAATCTGAAAGTATTTGAAGTAGTTTGTAATTGATACTTTTAAAACATGTAAGTTAGTTGCAGTTAACTATTCTTTTTAATAAACTAGTATTAGTTAGTTACACACACAAAATTTCTTTTTTCTAACCACTGCTAGTTTTACGATGGAAAATGGGGCAATGGGAAAACATGTTGTTGAAACATTTTAAAAAACAATAATTATTTTTAGCTTTTAAGTCATTCTGCAGAATTTTATGGTGGTTCTGAAATGACCTGCTCGACAATGCAAAACTTTCTGACACATTTTTAAATGCAAAGGCATAAAATTAGCAATCCTGACTATTGAAGCGATTTAGAATTGTAATGAGCTTTCTATTCTTTGCTAAATAGATTACTTATCAAGTTATAAGCGATTTGTGTCACGTGACATGTTTTTCTCCTTTCTTGTGCTGCGTTGTTGAAATTTCGGTTCAAAACGCCCACTTTAGCAGTGTTTTCTGAAAGATCTTTTTGCCTTTACCAAAAAAGGGAAAACATAATTCAATTACATAGTTTCTTGAATAAGCACACCTGCCAATTTCATGTGTTTGCGAAATAAATTGAATTAAAAAATGTGTCAGAAAGTAAGCAGTTTGGATTTCAAAACAGCCTTAACACATAGTCGGTTCGTTTTAACAAACAGTGTCTTGTTGCACCATTGTTTTTTTTTTTCCATTCTTTATATGTGAAAACCTATATATATATAAAATATATTTATGAAATCCAGTTGCAAAACATTTCTATTTAAAAAAAACTTTTTTTGTTTGGAAATTGCAATTTTGAATTTTTTTACAAAATTTATAGGATTGTAAAATATGTATTTTGTAAATAAAGATAAACAAAAATTTCAAAAAGGTGTCGTAAGTTCAAGTTCAGGAAGGAAAGGAAATCTTATTATCCTTTTACTCATATATCCGTAAAAAATTATGAAAATTTTGTGTTTTTGACGATTTATTGCTGGTTGGCGATACAATGAAATAAAAAAATACACTTTTATGATACTCTTTTATGAAAAACTTTTTCTATGCATCATACTGAGTAAGTTTAACTTAAATAAATACACTTTTATAACTACGGTTTTGCCATATACATTTATATGTATATATAAAGAAAAATAACGATCATATTCAGTAGTTTAGAATAAAATTTTAAAATGTTTTAAACTAAAAGTTAATATCCAATTCTGAGCACTGTCAATTTGACTTTGATATTGTTAGTATCGGAGACAACAAGTGTGTGTGTGTGTGGGGGGGGGGGGGCGTGGGGGCGTGTAACCCCCCCCCCCACTTATTTATAAGATTTGGTAAAATTTAGAATAATCGGAAAGTTAAGAACACTTCCTGCAAAAAAGTTCCCTCCCCTGTCGTCAATTTCATTTCAATTCTCTGTTGTCTGTCTTTAAAGGGGAAAAGAAAGAGTTTCTCACACAGAATGGAAGATTGTGTATGATTCTGTGTAGTAGGGAGGGGGGTGATCATGGCCTACTCCAGTGTAGGCCATTGGGCGATGTCCAGGGCTAAGATAGAGAGTATCGCTTTTCTGAGACTTTGGTGAAAGGTACTTGCGTACCACCATGTCGGAAGAGCGACTGGATGAACTGATGCTATTAACCTGTGAAGCAGACATAACTGACATGTTGGATTTAGACAATTTAGCGGGAAAATGGACTATTCTGAAGGATAGGTGGGTGGTAATTTAAAAATGTAGAGAGAAGGATAATTTTTAGCCTCTTATACTAATATATATCTTATTTTTAACAAGCAAGATTTGTCTTTATGTATTTTAAAATGTATACACTTACATAACACAACAGCATGCGATTTTATTTATAGAAACATAACTTCCGAAGTACTTCAACGTTCTTAAATTGTTACTTTTGAGAACTGGTTAATGTACAGTACATCCATACGCATTTCCTTTTAAATCGTAAGCAGAATCCTAATTAATAACAGGAATCTCAACTCTACTTATATAGTAAAATAATAAACATTTTTTTATACATACCGAATAACAGCATTTAATTTTGACTGTGGTTAGGCAGAATGCATGTGAGCACTTAGGACTTTTTTAAAATTCACAGTATTGTAGAACAGTTGACTCCGTTGCTGAGGGGTGGAGGACTATCACAAAGCCTTTCTCACCCTCGATCCTGTACTCGGCAAAATTCAGTTCACACCCCCTCACTAAAACAGCCTTCGGCACGCCCCTGACAACTAAAGAAAAGTATTGTTGCCATAACAATAACGACTTACTAAATACTGTAATACATACTGAGAGCATTCTTAATCGGGTAGTTATTGTTAAAATACACGTAAAACCTATCCAGCTAGCGAAACAGTGTAAAATTAAATAACTTCAGAAATACGCAACTTGTACATATATTATACAAACTTATGAAAAAAATAATAAACTATTTAATTGTTTTAGTTTAAATTCACAAAGTACTACACATTTAAACAGGAATTTTCAAATGCATTAAAATCGCTTTCATTTGGTGAGTAAAAAGTGTTGCTTGCCAAATCACATCTTTTTATGCCAAATACTTGAAAGTATTTTATTTTTTTTATCGATATTCTACTGGGATTCTGCAGCTAAATTTGACTGATCCTTTATGATTCATGAGTATTTTTAAAAAAATATTTAAGGAGCTTTAAGGTGCTTTAAGGTATTTAAGGTGCTTTAAGGAGATCTGCTTTGTTAGAAGGAAAGGCAAAGTTATGGCAGTAAGCGAAATATACTACTGTTTTTTTAATAAATTTTCTGAGACTGTAAATTCCTCTAATAAACTTTTGAGTATTTTTTTCTAATCAATAAATCTAACTTATCCTTTTATATCTACATGGAGATGAATAAATAGTAAAAGAATGTTTTCTATATTTTTTACTTAGATTGGATTGATATTTTGTAAATTAACTCTCAACTATTTCTGTGCTTGTCATTACGATTATTTGTTAAGTTTTCATTTGTCAAAATTGCTTAGCATTAAAAAAAAAACTACATTTTAAAAAAAAAATTGCTTTTTGAGTAAAATAGAAATGGCGAATTTGCAGACAGAAGATATGGAAAATATAAAAATAAAACGAGTAGTTATGAACATCAAAACACACTGTGCATATATAATACACACACACACATATATCACTGGCACCCGGCTAACCAAAAAGTACCCAAAATATTTTAAATATTAAAAATCAGATAATATAAATAAAAAAGTGTGCAACAAATTAACAGTGTAATTAAAAATATGTATACTCTTTAATAATTTAGTTTATTAAATTATGATCTTAAAAAAGAAATAGATCAAAAATTAAATATTTTAAAATAAATTCACTGTCTCGCACTTAAAAAAAGTCAATTTTCCTTAACTGAATTCGGTGGACCATGCCAAATAGTGTATTATAATGGAAACGTATGATAAAAAAAATAACGTGAATTGCAGTTATGAAATTAGACATGCTTTTTTCAAGATAAACATTGCATGCGTAAAAAAAGAGTTTTTTTTTTCTAAACTATTTTTACTTAAAAAAAAATATATATAATTCAAACTTTAAAAAAAAAATCATGTATTTTTTCAAGCCATCTACTTTTGATATGAAAGAAACGGGAAAAAAAAGAAAGAAAAAGATTACTGAGTAAATATATAGTTATTTAATATAAAATTGTGCTGACATAATTGAAAAAACCACTAAACAAATATCCCATGTAAATAATATATATATATATATATATATATATACAGGTTGGATTATCTGAATATTCTATTTGAAGTTAATCGAAACCCACAAAAAATTTCATTGACCCAACCCAAAATCCAAATAAAAGAAAATTATTCCCTTTTTTTAACCTAACTATAGAATAATAGTCAATAATTATATTCCCAATATCAGTTTTATCATTTATTTTTTAAAAATAACAAATAAATACTCATTTATATTCAAATACTATATAGTTTTGAATTTGAAAAAAAAATTCTGAATTTTTTTTTTTTTTAATATCGGGTTAACCCGAAACAAATATATATTCAACCCAATCCACTACGAAAAAAATTACTCCGACCCATAGAAACTTAATGAATCTCATAATTTAAAAATATGAATCTAGATAATACTTCATATTTCTCTTAGAATGTATGTCATAATTTGCTTACATTGTTATTCTTTAAAAAAAAAAAATAATAATCTTGATATCCCAAATCTTTTATATATTTCCCCCACTCTTACGTTGAAATATGAGATATAAAAATCTATAATACTACGGGGTCTGTTAGGCAAAGAATGTGCATACTTTTATCATTGATATTCTGAAACTTTTTTTATTTATTTTAACTATGAAGTTAATTTACAAAAAAAAAAAGTTATTTCAACAAAACTGAAATATACAAACTAAATCTTGGAACTAAAGAATTCATAAAGATTAGAACAACATAATAATTAGAAAAAACGCTGCGCTACCAAAGAAAAAAAAAGCGACAGAGCTTTAAATATGGAAAACTACAATTTACCGCGATAACAGTTTGACCGTTCGAGAGCTAATGGACTCGTCCACTACTATGTCATGAATGATTGACAGACGTCATCTCCTGAACGACGATCATTATACATCTTATGTTACTTATACACATGTCACATAATATATATATACACAACATATACACATCACATGACTATAACTTAGCCATATATCAGGGGTCGATGCAGGTTTTTTATCTTGGGGCTTATTTTGTGAAATGTAAAGTTATTTTTGTGAAAAAGAACATTTTGTAACAAAAGATGAAATCTAGTTAATCAAATTCAAACCAAGCATTTATAAACTAACTTTTTTAAATCCTTTTGCTGAAGTTTTCCTCTCTGGTGATATTGTTTGTTTACAAATTACACATTTTAAAACATCACAAAATAATAAATAGTAAGTTTTTATGAAATAGAATTTTGTGAAGGGGGAAAATTTTATCAAATTGATTTTTATGAAGCGGCCCATTTCATCAAACTGAATTTTGTGAAGGGCCCCATTTTATCAAACTGAATTTTGTGAAGGGACCAATTTTATTAGATTTTTGTGAAGGGGTCCCTAATAGGCTCCAAATTTTTCCTGGATCGACCCCTGTATATATCACAAAATGCTATATTGATCATATATTATTATGTCACACATGCTTTATAATTTGGCGATAAATCTTGGTCGCCTGGTGATTTATCTTTGAGGGACGCCATAAGATGAAAGTACCAAAAAGTCTTATTGCTAAATAATTCATACTATTTTTATACATAAATATATTTTAAAAAATTTGGCTAAACCATGCCACTATCAACAAAAGCAGCAATATGAGAAAATGTTATGGTCACAACTTTCTATTATGTAGGTAAAGTGCAATTCTTCCATTTAAAAAGTCTCCAAATTTAAATCAGACTCCACATTTCCAGAAATACACTTTAAAAGTCTCCATACTAATATAAACTGACAAGTTGAAAACATTAAATGAATATTTTACTTTCAATAAAACCCCCATTGCAATTTATGATAGAATTTTTAAGCCTAAATGTATGTTCTAAATGGTTTGACTCTCACTTAAAAATAAAGAGGGGGAGGGGGGATGTTACTAATATAAATAAATGAATAAATATAATATAAACAGTGGTTAAACTTAACTTTATTTATTTTTTCAAGATTGGGGGGGGGGGGGAATATGATTATGCTGTTAAGACTGTTGTTCATGTTTATACATAATGATACATTTATTTATATATGCAGTTACAGAAATTAATTGCATTGAAACATTAGGTTACTCTTTATTCATGTTACTATTTACCAATAGTTTATGTTTACCTAACTTTTCTATGTTAATGGGTGTTCATTCACTCAATACTCATACATTCTTGCATACAAACTCTCATTTAACCACAATGTGAAATAATTTTTCAGTGTTGTATTATTATTGTTATCTCTATAAAAATTTTTTTTTTTCAAGATAAGACACATTTATTAATGTCAAAATGTCGTGTTAATAATTCTTACTATGTAGCATCGCTAAACTATTATTGGGTGATTAGTAAGGAAAACTCTATGAAGTGACGCGAAAAAACCGAATAGATAAGAATTCTGAATAATATTAAGTTATCATAAGCTGCAGAGATGCATCATAATTCGATAAAAGGCAAAGGTATTTAACACTAGATTGTTATCTTCAAAAAGATTGTTACTGTTATCGTTGTGTTTGTGATATCACATAACGTAGTTTCAAATATTAATGCATTTAAAAAAAATAGCGATATTTTTGGGGAATGTAGATTAGAAGACTTTTGCCTTTCATCACAAAAACTAAAAAAAATATATATAACCAAATAGGCGTCTTCAAAGACGCTTTCGCAACCAAAAATAAAAGTAACTGCATCTTACAGATAGTGTTAATTGGTGCGACATTAATTTAATTTTCACAAAATCAAAGTCTCAACTATCAACATCGATATTCTAATAACCTGCCTCATGTCTGTCTTATCTTGAAAATTTGTCAATATACAGAACACTGAAATTATTTCACATACCTGTATTTTCCCCGTGTGCCTGCTTGATTTGTGGTGGTGCTAGTTATTTATTTTCTTATTTATTTTGATCTCTAGTTTCTCGTAGCAAAATCATGTGAGCGAAACACTGCACCGTCGGCCATTGCTTTGCATAAGCGTAGCGCCGTAAGCACTAAACTGCTTGGCTAGGTTATGCGCATGCGCGAAATAGCGCTGTTCTCGCCAATTCATTTGGCGCTCGCCAATGCGCTGTAAGCTGTAGGGTTCGGATATTAGCCCCCGGGGGCAGTGGCACCGGCATGAAATATAGTCTATGTTACAGCAGAGACTGTTACTATCAATTTAAAACCATTACTTTTGAAAATGGTTCTGTAGTTCCAGAGATTCTATTGAAATTTTAATTTAGAATATTTTTAGAACGCTTTTCGCTCATCTCACACCTTTTAAATTTCAATTTTTTTTTAGAATTTGTTCTTAGAGAGTAATTACATCTTATAAGTAACTACCATGCTAAATTTCATGTTTCTAACACCTTTAGTGTAAACAAAAATCGAAATTTTAGAACGTTTTTCGCTCCTGCACCCCCCTGGGTGTAGTGGCACCGACATAAAATATAGCCTATGTTGAGCAGGGGCTGTCACCATCAATTTGCCACCATCATTTTTGAAAACGGTTCTGTAGTTCCAGAGATTCCATAGAAATTGTAATTTAGAATGTTTTTAGAACGCTTTTCGCTCGTCTCACCCTTTTGAATATCGAATTTTATTAGAATTTGTTTTTAGAGAGCATTTATATCTTATAAGTAACTACCATGGCAAATTTCATGTTCCTAGCTCCTCCAGTATAAAAAAAATCGAAATTTTAGAACGTTTTTCGCTTTTACACTCCCCTGGCACCGACATAAAATATAGCCTATGTTGGAGCAGGGATTGTCACCATCAATTTGCCACCATCACTTTTGAAATCGCTTCAGTAGTTCCAGAGATTACCCCCTACAAACAAACAAACAAAAAAACAATCTTTACTCCTTTATAATATTAGTATAGATAGATTCCTTTTTGCACAGGATGTCAGAAGTCAATGTCTAATGCTGTTAGTCTTTCTACTAAAACAATATATTTTTTTGTTGCAGTTTTATTTTGAGGAATCTTTCAATTTCTGAAAAAATGGGTTGGTTGTATTAAATAAACAAGTGTCCTCAATATGAAAAAAGTCCTTCCGGCCTGTACCGGGAGGAAAAGGTAGCATTCCTATATCTTCGTTTTAAAATTTTAGCTAATGTTACACGAAAACAGCAAGTTAAAATGCGAAGAAACGCTTACAAAAGATTCGTTAATACTGAATTTGAATAAGAAATTCGCCAAATTATTGAGCAATAGCCAAATTGGCTTCATTTATGAAGACTTATTTTGGTCGCCAATTTTGGCGAGAATTTGGCGCTAACGGATATGAATATATAGTTTTATGCGTATGATTGGGAAAATTATTACAAGAATGAAAGAAAATAATTTGCGAGTAATAGCGTTAATGTGCTGTTTTGTTTCAAAATGTCAGCCACCCTAGAATTTCAAACTGCTCTATCTCAGCCATTTTTTAAGATACAGGGAAAACCAAAAAATGCTCTGGAATCCTTGTATCAAGGCCTAACACGTAATTAAAAAATCAATTTGAATTTTTAGCTTTTTTGTATATTTATTTTAGTTTTAAATTTTTAAATAGCCGCCATCTTGAAACAAAATGGCGGACTAAGCAGGCCAACGAACTCGGTCGAGATATTGGTTAGCTTAATACACACAATTAGTTTCATCAAAATTGATTTATAAATACGAGCGTTATCGTATGACATAAGTCAGATATATATATATATATATATATATAGTATATATAAATCAACATTTGAACGGAGGGTGGTTTTGGGGTCTGGGGGTCATGATCGGTGAAAATATATCGAATTTTTCCGGAATTGCTTTCTTCCGAACGGCTGCAATAGGTAGCTTTATACTTTTTTGTATTGAAAGCTACCTAATACTACCAAAATGAAACAAGAATGAAAAATCATGCATCATACATAGATTATAAAACACTTTCGAACACCAACGGAGTATTATTAAGAATTGTTTCTTATTTTTCCATTCACGAAATGAGATGTATAAATAAAGAACTTCAAAAACACATAAATCAGTAAAAATCCATTTTCAGCAATCGTCGTTCGTATTCTATAATGTGGGAGAATTCTTTTGTGTTGTCCTGTATGTGATCAACAGAATTTATTAGAAAAGTTTAAAAATGCATACCAAAAACACACCGATTTGATCAACCTTAAAACGATTGCGGAAGATTGAATTATAATTAAACTACCTGCTGTAATCGGCTGCTATAATCGGCCTTGTATAATCGGCTGCTCGCTGTAATATCTGCTATAATCGGATTTCCATTCATTTTCCTTTGACCAAGGGATTTTAAAGCCGAATCAACTGCTGTCGAGACAGCTGACAACTGTTGATAAAATAAGGTTAATTAAACATTTGAAAATCAACTCGTGTAAAATGGTTAAGTAAACAATGTCATGGCATCGTGAAATTTTATAACGACGCTATAGAAAATTGGGTATTACTCCATTATCCCGACTACTACTTTCTATAAAAGAAATGAACTGTCGCCAAAATATAGGATTTGAAGCCAAAAGTGCATATCTGTGGCGTCGCATTCAATTGATACCAGATGCGTTACGCGTGGTAGTTATGTCATCGAGTGATCTTTAATTCAACGTTTATCTGTATTTTTAATTATATTTTACCAATTTATTAGTTATTTCGTTGATTTAAACGTAATTATTAAACGTAAAAATATAGCTTTTAATTGAAGGAAAATATTATTAATTACGCTGTTTTAAAATTTGCAATAATAGATAAAATATTTTGTCGGAATAAATTGATCTTACTCTACTTGATGCTTTGAAAACGCGGAATAATTTAATTATTTAACTTTTTAATATTCACGCGCAAGTATATTTTTTATTCCGTTATTTTCTACATTTATTGCTTTTAACACGTGATCATTTAATTATTATTTTAAAGTTTTATTTCTGTTTTTAATAGTCACGTGTTAATACATTTCTTAATTGAAAGGGAATATTATTACGTGCGGTATTTTACAAATTGGCAACGATTCAAATAATGGAATTTATGAAATATGAAATAAATCTTCGTCAAAATAATGAAAATTTTGAATAAAAAAGAAATATAACCTCAAAAACTGAGTCAAATTGAAAAAATGATTGCAGTCTGCACACCCCAACCTTGTCAACTATATCCTTACAAATTATGTTTAAATTCCTGTGCATAGTTTTTGTTTCTATAAAACTTTTATAAGAAAACTGTTTTCACCAACTTTGATTTTAAATATCTCTTAAAATAATTCTTCGATTTAAAAACTGTCTACTTCAGCGTGTTTATCGAACATTTTTTTATAAAACCACCAATTTTTAAATTTTTATTTGCAATAGTTTTCTGGATATTAGTCCAGAAAGACTTCAAGGCACAAAATCTTAATTGACAGCACCGGCCGCGGCGGTGGTTACTTTTTTTTAATATAGAGAGATTCAATGAAATTAGGCACAATTGGAGATTTTCTCACCCCTTCCACCTTTTAGATAAAATAAAAATAATGATATTTTCAAATTAACACTTTTTTCCTTTTTATGCATTTTCTATCTCTTAATAATGTAAATCATTACACATTTTTTATATCCATATTTAATTCAAGGAAAATGTGCACAAACACAAATTCTGATACATTTTCATAAACAAACAGTCAAAGCATATTTAAAATTTCTGGTAACACATTTTTTTTTTTTTTTTTTTTTTTTTTACTTATTTATTTATTTATTTTGGTCTAAGGTAAAATTTAAGCAATTGTTTATGTATGATTTTATTATTAACACTTATCCAGCTATACAAAATAAAAAGGGGTTAGGAAATACGAAGTAATTCATTTTTGATACAAGAGTTAGTAATTTTTTTTCTAAACAGAAGTAATTTTTTTTTACTAGTTTTATACATCATTTAAAATATATGATTAACTTTCACCGGTCATCTTTAAATATTTTTCATCTGATGGTTAGGAATATCTGAAAACATTACATATTTTTGCTTCCATGTAACATATAAATATATTTAATAATTAAATTTGTCAATATTTTACATATTATTTCATTCAAATCTCCTTTAGAAAAAAACAAACAAACGAACAAAACATGTCATTTAGTATCATATTAGTTATGATCTTTAGTTATGTAGTAGGTAACTGCAAATTTGCTTTTTGCATATTTACATGAATTTCTTAAAGCTCTGTTTTGGTTATAAATTAATTAACATAAGACATTTGATAATTTTAAGCTTTGGTTGAATTTTATAAAAACGTACACATATATTTTCAAAAAGAATAACTATTATTCAAAATGATTGAAATATAGAATATTTCAATACAAACAAACATAAATGAAAAGATATATATAAATTTCCACTTTTGGATGCGAAAAGGAAGTTTGACTGCTTCTTAAGCATGGGATAAAATCATATACATATTTTCCTGCTAAATAATACTAAATTTTAATGTAACATAATATTTTTGTGGAGAGAGATAGTTCAGCTAAAATATTTATGATTATTAGCGTTGCAAAGTTAATTTTCAGATTGAAAAAAATAACTGTTCTTTTCGACAGTTTTCTTTCAATTATTAAAAAAAAAATCAACAGTATTTTTTAAAGATATTTTGAAGAAATAAAACATCGTATAATTTTATTGACATAATGTGCACACGTTTATATTTTTATAGTCGTGAAACATATGACTTTTTTTAAAGCAAAATCTTCCTTCGTTGGGACAAAAAATAAAATAAATAAATAAAAGGAATATTGCCCAGTTAAACTGATGACATTGAGCTCACAGGCTATTCACACAAATTGCATATTACAGCCTTATTTTTTTTTCAAAGAAAATGCTCTTCGAAAAACATAAATAACATTAAAACACATATTTTTAAAAACAAAATAGCATATAAAATATATTAGTGAAACAAAATTAAATATTATATTTTATTACTACACTGTAAAAAAAAAAAAATTAGAAACGTTCCTAGAAAATAATGGGCTGCAAATGTGCCTAATTTGTACCAGTAATATTTCTGGCAAAAAATAGAAAACTTTTTTTAAGAATTCAGAAAAGTTAATATTAAAAGTCAGTAACTTTCCTGAAATTATAGTGGTAAGGTTTCTCATTTCTTCAGAAAGATTCCAGGTTTAAGTCGGTAACCTTTCTGGAAAAAAACATGAACATACTACACTGGCCTCCAAAAAGTTAAGATACAACCGTTTTTTTGCGTATAATTTGCAAATGAATGAATATAGAAACAACAAATTTGGATGAAATGTGTGCCAAACTGTTATTTATTAAATGCGACATAGAAATTTACTTAAGTTAAACGCATAAATGAAATTACAACAAAAAAGCACTCATGGTGGAGAATTCCATTCTTGGAGAAATCGGTACATCGCAATATTATGCAGTAAAATGTGACAAAAACATTAAAAAACTGGTTCTTATACGGAATATGTCCACTCTGGACTGGAATGCATTGGCGGCATCGATTTTCCATGCTCTCAATTAAATTGTCTGACACCGAAATAGATAACGCTGACCAGACTTGGAGTAAGACTTGTTACAGCTCATTTAATGACCTTGGAGGAGGACTTAAAGCCGCAGCCTGTCTTCGCAGATAGTCCCAAAGATGTTCCATCGGATTCAAGTCTGGAGATTGAGCTGGCCATTCCATTCTCGATGTGGTCTCGCATTATCATCCATTACAATGAAACCATTGGCAATAGCACCGGCATATGGGCGCACATATGAATCAAGGATTTCATCCTGATATCTCGCATCAGTCACAGTTCCTCCATAGAACACATGCAGGTCAGTGTGTCCTCCGAGTGAGATCCCTGCCTAAATCATGATTCCACCGTTTCTGTACCTGTGTGTTTCGACAGTGTTTGATTGATGGTATCGAGTGCATTGTTCTCTCCAGATCAGAAGACATCCTGAATCGCTCTCCAGTGTGAACCTGGACTCGTCTGTGAAGACTACAGAAGCCCACTGTTGTCTTGTCCAGGAAACATATTCTCTTGCCTAACATAAGCAGGACATGTTCTCTTGTCAACATAAGCAGGCCCTTCTCTGTCGTCTGTTGAGGGGGACACACACAACTGGTCGCCTTGCATAGAGACCTGCATTGTGAAGACGCCTTCGCACTGTAGTAGCGGAGATTCTTCTCCCTGATGCTGCAAAGTGATCTGCAATGAGTTGCGACACAGTAGTGCGTCTTCTCCTTCGGGCCGAAAGAGCTAGAAACTGGTCTTCTGCAGGTGTTGTGGGTAGCCTGTAACATGTTTTCTGGACACAGAATCTTCGGATTCATACTGATCCCAGAGTCGTTGGACTACACTGCGAGACACATTGAACCGTCTAGCAGTATCGGCCTATGACAACCCCATTTCCATCTATCCTACAACCCGCCACCTTAATGAATCGGGCAAACGATTACTTCTAGACATTTCTAGACTCAACTGGCTGTTGTGAACAAGACAAAATTGTTCCAATACAACAAAACTTACACGCGAAATTACTAAAGCTTCGTAATTGCATATTTTTCTTTCATTCACAAACACCTATTATTTTCTATAAAATAAAAGTGGCAGCTGTAATTTTTGCGTAAGTTTTTTTTTTAAAGCTTATTATTGTCATTGATATAAACTATGAAGTTTAATCTGACTGACATTTTTTGTCTGGTGAGCTTCGAAAAACATGTTGTACCTTAACTTTTGGAGGCCAGTGTAAAATATTCCCAGTAAAAGCCAGTAATATTCCTGAAATAAATCAGCAATCTTCCAAAAAAAATTTAGATATGTTCACACCCTGTCATCTTCCTGGTAAAAACCATGAACATTCTTTAAGAATTTAGAAAAGTTTCACAGAAGGTCAGTAATAGTACTTGAAAATATAAGGAAACATCTTATATATTTCGGGGATGTTTCTGATACATCAATTTGATTTTTATTGATATGTAACGCACAATTGTGCGTTACATATCAATTAAATTAAATTAAATTAAATTAATTTAATTAGCTTAAACATCTTGCAAAGTAATTTTTGTATGTTTTAAGAATATTTTAAAATATTTAACTTATAAAAAATATTTTTTAAAATTTAATATCTTATAAACATATTTGTTTAATTATAACGTCAAATTTGTCTGTAGTTTTTTTTTAAATGTCACTGTATTTAAATTTTTTCTTACAAAATATAGTTTGATGTTAAAAATAAACTTGTTTTTAAGATAAATATATGTTGTTTCATTTTAAAATTGTATAATGTTTTCTTTTTTAAGTTAAATATTTTTAAAATTCGTGAAATGCATTAAAAATTAGTTGGCAAAACTTTAAAGTTAATCGATTGCTATTTTGACATAAAAGCAATCAATTACTCATAAAAAATTATTTTTATGAGTAATTGAAAATTCTCAAAAATGGAATGTTTCTATGAGCAATTGACTGAACAGTCAATTAGTAAAAAATGTTACATTTTGGATTATAAAGAAATATAATTTAGTTTTTATTTATGTAATGATCACCCGATATTAAATGTTGATTTTTTTCCACTTACAACGTTTTTCAAAAGAAATTGCTCGTAAGATTTCTATTAAGCTACTTTATATTTTTTACAAAAAAAACTTTACTGTTTCAGAGATTATATCTTAAGATTGGGCTAAAACTTGTTTATAATTCCAAACACAGAAATAAAAGCATTAGATAAACTCGGAAAAATCTATGCAACCTGTTTAATTTTATTTTTAAACAGAAATTTTGCTAAAATATACACAAATTTAGGTACTATAAGTCTTAATATAATGAATTCACAAAGATTACAGGTAGAAACATTACCTAATTTAATAAAATTATTGTGCACAATTTAAATAAAGTACGTTTTTACATTTTGAGATAGACCACTTTAAAGTATCTTTTTAATCATTACTTACAGTGAGAACAACAGATATATTTTTTAGCCATAACTCGTGTAAATATCGGGATTTTTTAATACAGGTTATCTTAAAATGCTAAAACTGTTCTTTCGTGTTTTTTTTTTCAAAAAAGTTAATTTTTTGAAGATTAAAATTAATTCCTTTTAAAAAGAAGGTATACTTCAAATATACAAACATAGTAATATTTTTCATATATGAGTAAATGTGCATTTTAAAGTAGTATAATTCTTGCAATATAGGTTTAACTCTTTTTTTTTCTTTTTTAGATTGTCCGGTGATTTTTAATAAGACAGAAAAATTATTTTATACACTTACATTCTGTTGCTCTCAATGTATACATCAAATTATACAAGTAATATTAATAATAATAATAGTTATTATTATTATTATTATTATTATTATTACTTTACACTCCCATTTATGAATTTTATTTGGTACAAAAAGTTATATGTACAACTTTAAAAGTCAGAAGCATAAAAAAATAGTACTTTTAAACAGTATGTAAAGTTTACTAATTTTTAGAGTTTAGGAGTTAAAACCCAATATTGTGAAAAAAAAAATTCCATCAATTATTGATATAAAATATTTGTAATTATATTAAATTACGTACATACCTTTCTTTTGTTTATCCAACTGTTTTTTCTGGAGAATCGTAAGAATAATATAATCCAAAAATGAAGTAGAATTAATTAAAGCTAAAAGGTATTCCAGGTAGCAATGAAGGGATTAATTATTAACCTCGCAAAGCTACCCAGTACCATTTGACTATTATTACGTGCAATTAGAATTTATTAGAATACTTGTAAAATACAATAGTTCTCTTCAGTCTTCCTAGAGAACCTTCCTTCTAGAACGCCTTCGGCCTTGTGGTTGAAATAATAAAATGGTAGGTTTTCTGTCCAGCGGCAACTGTCATTTATTCTTTGTTTGTCTACCGCAGATGATTCGATATTGCAATGCATTTTCAGAAAGTTTTTATTTCAAGTACCGCTTTCAATAAGATATTTTTAAACTCAGACCGCCGTACACATAAGTGCAAGGGCCCCCAAATTTGTAAATCGGCCCCTGGATATATGTCGAGAATCCAAAATGGCGGAGCCAAGAGCTAGAGCAGAGACGTTGCCACGCAAAAAAAGCTTAATCCCTGTTAATTAAGTAAACTATTAGCAAACAAACTTGTTTTTTTTTTCAGGAATCTGATAAAAAAGTGTGAAAATCCGGAACGTTGCTGGAACATTTACGTAACGATACGGAATTTTCTTACAGTGTACTTACTCATTTGCGTCTGGTGGTAAAAAAAAATTCAACAAGGATGTTCTAGATAGCTGATTATTTTATTTTCATTTAAATTAACCAAGAATACCTTTCCAGTTAGACTATTTTAACACGTGTTTACACACAGCATTCCACAGAAAAGAAGATAGCGAAAAAAAGATCTCTTTAGTGATGTCGAAAACGTATTGCATTTTCACCTGAAAGATCTTGACAATAGAGGAGGGAAGGATTATGTCGTCTATTCATTTATTCACATTTCATGATGATTTTTTGACATTCATATAAAGGATTAATTTTCTAGTGCACAACAGATAGAAACATATAATAAAATGACCGCCGTGAGCATATTTTGTGGTTACAAACTTTTGTCTGAAACGTTTGAGATATGGAAACCAGAATTTTCCCGGAAAGAGCTAACTTATTGGGAAAACCTGTGAAAAGGAGAAAGATTTTTGGGATTTACATGGAACGTTACCATTTTTTTACAGTGTGATGCAACACGCGACAATTTTAATGTATTATTACTCAGTTACAGTACACATATACACAAACATGATAAATAAAATAATAGATGACGCAAGTATAAAAATTAAATAACAACCCGATTAAAAGCACGCGCCAGAAAACAATTAACAATCCTTATATATTATTTCTCCTGTCAACATCCCTTTTACTCAGAAAATATGAAACGCAGAACAACGAATGAGATACCATATGAAAGGTTTTAGAACAGGCTTCTGACATAGCCCACTTAACAATTCGTTAAAACATGTTTTTGATTAAAATTTGCTGAAATTAAAAAATTAAATCGGCATTGTTTTCATGAAAGAAATGAAAGGTTTTCCTGAAATTATTGTTGCCAAAAAAATAAAATACCACATTATATGATGCTCATAGCAATTATTATAAAAAAAACACCGCACGGGTTTATTTTATACTTATGATTAAAAAGCGAAATTGAAATTGAAATGTTTAGATTTATATTTCTAAGTCCCATGGTTTTCCCGAAGCGGATGACGTCATCCTCTAATGCAGTCAAAATACGATTGTTATTTTTTTTTCTCGCGCGTGCCTTTAGCAATCTTGGATCAGCTTTTAGTCTAACTTTGATGGAATAAATTAGATGATATTCTGGCTTGACTAACAACTAAATGTTGTTTGCAGATATTTTTATCCTTGCTTTTTCTTTAGAAGTTTAAACCTGCATCTAATAAATATTACATATTGATAAAAAATTATACTTCTCTATTAACCCGTCGACCACTTTTCATAACAAAAAACTATCGCAAAATAAACGGGACAACGTTGCCATTGGAATATCAAAAAATAAATAAAATATAAGAATTTAAGGACACAATTGTTATTTTAATTAATAAAATAACTACTAAATCAGTAAAGCATAAGGAAAAATACACGCAAATGTCGAATGTAATACCACTAGATGACGTAACAAACATGCATAATGATTCTGACATCAAGTAAATGGGACTGCATTTTTGGCGTTTAATCTTACAGTTTGGCGGTAGTTTTTTGTTATGAAAAGCGGTCGACGGGTTAATAGAGAAGTACCTAAAAAATATTAGAGTTCAGTGCGAAATCTTCGCACGGGCCCTCTGGTCATATTTTAACTGCATTAAAAGATGACGTCATCCGCTTCTTGAAAAACATGACACAAAGCATATCTTATTTTAATTTCAATTTTGCCTTTTTAACCATAAATATTAAATTAACCCGTGAGGAGAAACCATGTACTATTTATTCCTTTTTATAATTATTGTTGAACATGATATATATAATGCGGTATTTTATTTTTGTGGCCACACAAGTTTTAGGAAAACATTCCATTTCATTTATGAAAACAATTCCGATTTAATTTTTTATTAAAAGCAAATATTTAAAAAAAACATGTTTTAACGAAATGTAAGTGTACTATGTCAGAAACCTGTACAAAATCCTTTCATATAGTATCTCATTCGTCGTTCTGCGTTTCGTATTTTATTAGAACTAGTCGTTGGGGGCCACCGTAATACTTACCCATCAGGGATATGTATAATACAAAATATGAAAATAAAACATGTGTATTTATAAAATGCATTCAATTCGGATAAAATCAGGGCTTGATGACGTCATAAACTTTAAATGCTCTATTACTGAATTGCGTCAAAGAAACATTCTTATAACTCCAAAATTGATAATCATATTAACTAACGGTTTACTGTGTCGAATTAAGCGTTTCATTTCCAATTAAAATATATCTTTCAATTGAAATTTGAATGAAATACAGGGTCATGAAAAATCGAAGAGCGTGAAAAATAGGATTATAAATATCTCGGCAACTCATTATCAAATAATTCATTCTTTATGCAAAATTTATGGGTTTTTTTATTGTCTTTTATATTCACTCCTTAAAATAAGCAATTTAAAAAAAAATTATGTAACTTTTATCAGAACGTATATTTCGAGAGTCAGAAGAAATAGTTTCGCATAATTGAGGTTACTGAAATTCAATATGCTTCTTCCCATTATTACCTACTAAGTACATACCAAATTTTAAGTCTATCTGAATTTGTTCAGGAGATAGAGCATTTACAGACACACAGACAGACGGACGGCAAAATTTTTTTTTCTAAAAATATGCTTTTCGAAATCTCCAGTGTCTGAAACTTGTAAATCCGTCAACAATTTTGTTTTCGCTTTTCAAAACGACTACAAGACTTACTCCATACTACGTATGATGGGTAAGTAAAAAGAGATGTTGACAGAAGAAATAACATATATGATGATTTGTAAAGTGACTTCATTCATGGTACTTGAAATGGCCCGATTGGCTAAGGAGCTATATGATATAGTAACGGGTGTAAAAGTGAAAGCGGAAGCAACTGACGCTGGATATACTGAGTTCATAGTCAAGGATTCAAAAGCACAAGAAATTTTGGTTTCACTGGATCGATTTTGCATATAACTTCGTGTGTTACAGCAAAATAAATGTGGAGTAAGTTGTGTACAATTTATGAAAGAAAGTCGAACGTGAGTATTTATTCGTTAGAGCAACAGTTTTTTTAATTTAAAATTTCATGATAATGTGATGAACTTTCTATCTAAAGTTCAGAATATTCAGGTTCAGGTTCAGGTTCAGCTGAGCGGGGATGGCCTACCGATTGGCTAAAGCTCTACAAGCCTCGCTCAGTGGGGATATCCAACATCCAAGGACCCTAAACAAGAAGCAGGGACCGACCAAAGCTCCAAAGAATGCCGGTCATTCTTTAAATACTAACTTCTAACAACTTCTATAATGTCTTTAAACTATTTATTATAATAATAAACTAATACAAAACAGAAACAAAATGAAAATATCAAATTAATTACAATATGTCTAAATAAATGTATCTTTGAATTAAAAACTTGTTTTAAAGTTAAGATTTGTACTAAAGTCAGTAAACAGTCTTCTGTTAAAGTTAATAAAATCCCATGTCACCAACCGAAATTAAGCAACAAAATAAAGATATTCCTGAAGAAAAATGGTGATCACGAAAATAATTATGCCTCTACTGTAACAATATAAACATTTCACTTCTGCCTGTAGTCCAGTCATTTTAGGAAAAATAGCGGAAAAAATTAGAACAAAGCTGAATTTTTGCACAGGTGCTAGTTAGGGTATGTAGTTTAACATACTAAAAGTCCTCATCGATCCGGTGTGAGCTTTCACCCCCAGGGGGCGCGAATGATCCTGAAAATCGTTTTTTTTTTAGAATATCTCATTAATGATGACATCTAGTAAAACAAGTTGGAAATTGTATGTCAAACGTGACAAATGAGGTGCGTTCGTACTATAACTAGTTAATAAATATCCAGATCTTTTCTGATTTTTAATTCTGTGAAATGAATTATATCGTCTGCAGATTAATTTCTGTCATAAAATAAGTATCTCGGTCGCTTGACGATTAAACTTCAGAAGCTCCTATAACAAAAAAGCACCGATTTAAAAAAAAAAAATTCAAATTTCTTAATAAATATTTTTATTAATATCTCCTAAAGTTTTGATTCGATTTTAATAAAATTTGAAATGTCTCGACAAAATTCTGCAAAGATAATATATTTTAAATTGCAAACCATTCGGTTGGGTAGTTTTTGCGTTGTTATATGCGGACGGACGGACAGACAGACAGACGGACGGACCAAGCGACGACAGTAGGTGCTACGTATTTATATAATTACGAACGCACCAAAAAAGCTCAATTGAAAAGATGTAGAAAATTTAATTTCCTACAAAAAGTGTGCATAGCAATTTTTTGTCATACCAACACTACTCTGTCAAAAATCAAGAACAGTGAACGTACTTGGAAGAAAAACTATAAAAATACTAAAAACCTGCAGCTATTTTCAAAGAAATTATAATGAAATTTGTAAAATTCTTATTTTTGAAGAAAGGAGGTGAATGTATAATATGCTTATTTCCATACCACCCTTAAAGTAAAGCATTTAGCGCATTTTTTTAAAATTCTGGTCCCCCCCCCTAGGCCTAATCAACATATAATGACTGATTCAACTGGATTCTTCAAATCTCAATCATTTGACTGCTTGAGTAGTCGTTTGCACAAGCACATCTACAACTTCTTCACTCGATTTAGTTTCGTCATCATCTTTATTTTTTCTTCAGCTGTTGAATTACATTCACTATTTTCTGGTTGGCCTTCGATATTATCACTAAATTCGGGTGTAGCGATTCCCTCATTCCTTGCAATGGGCATGATATTGTCAGTACCATCTTCATCTTCTAATTCAACTTTACTTACATTGTGACATGAAACTCCGCATACAATTTACGCAAATATAATAATACTTGAATCCAATTTTTTGGCATCCACACGCTTTGCCACATCCTTTGGAGCAAATACAAGAAATGGATTAAATAATATTTTTTGGTGCGGGTGGTCAGGTAGCTGGACTTGGAGACAAATTAAGTGCATTTTGCCAGCTGCAGTTCCCAGGAAGAAGTTTATTGCCCAACCAGTATTGTATTCAATGATAAACACATAAACTGTGCAATCTAGCTGCGTCCACGATAAGCGGTAACGATGAAAGCCGTTTTTTACCAACAGCAACTCCTTACTTGAAACATATACCGAACAAGTACTATTATAATAGTACTTGTTCGGAAAAATTTCTGCTTTACCACCATATAAAGCAAAAAAAAAAAAAATAGTTTTCCCTCTTTCGAATATTTTAATTTGGGATACTTTGCCCTTTTTAAAAGTGTTGGCAGAGCTTGTTTGTTACGGTTTCCTTCCCTTTTCAAAATTTTTAATAACGACATTTCGCCTTTCCCAAGCTTTGCTGTGTAGAATCACAACCTTAAAAAGCGGGAAGAAACGATATATGATATTTCAGAACTGCATCATTATTGAGAATGCGATGAATACAAGGTGATTGTTATTCTTGTTCTTTGAGGTTTATTAAAAATATCTCTGTATCTGGAGGTGCTAAGGCAATCAACAATACGAGCAAGTCAGCATCGTCCCCTACAATAGCAGCCAGCGCACCAGACATGGTTACTTCAATGGCTGCGTTAACAATAAGTGTGCCAGCATTTCCCTCTGCCTGTTTCGTTTCGAAACCATTCTCCATAAATTTCTCCTTGAGAATAGAGATGAGGTGTGTATTTTTTTTTCATGATTAGATAAAAACTTTTGACTAATTGACACATTCGTTTCTTTGTTAATACCGATGTCGAGAGTTTTCGAATACCGATGAGTTCATTCGGCCTCTTTTGTATTATAAACTTCGTCAGAAAAAACATCGAAAACCGTCAACACATTTATCACAGTAGTTTCTTAGGATATAGGAAATATAACTTTCTACGACACTACTGTATGAGGAAAGTGCAGCTGACGTCACTGTGGGGAAGCGAGAAATACCTGACAGTCGTTAAGACTACTATTGTTCACAAGTGTTCAAGCGCTCTGATTAGTCTACGATAAGAAGATCTGTGATATGATTGGTCTGCGTCGCCATGATGATTCCTGCAACGATCGCTGAGGAGAAAATGTAGATTGGTTGATGGAATTGTTTGTAAACATGTCATTTTCTTATTTACTGGTTTCCACTTACTTGGTAAAAAACCCTTATAAAGAATTTGTGGTGGTACTTTGTTTGAGCTGCAGCCAATTCTATAACATTAGATAAACGCTTACTGACTTCTTTGCCCCATTTGTCTTCACTGCAGACACAATTAGACTATTTTTCACCTCTAAGCTTTAACTATTATCACTTTTTCGCAATACTTTAGAGATTTCTTTTTTCTTTCCGTATTTCTTCATCCAATGTATCAGAACATAGTAAATATTTTTCGTTGAATTCAAACAAGCGACTGTCTTTCTCAATTTTTCAGTTAACGGTGTAATTTGTGTGGACGTTGATGGTTTTATGCAAGAGATTTCTTGTACGATTTAACAAAATTCTTTCTTGTATAATTTTTCCTACGCGTTGGATGGACTATAATTCTACTATTGTTTTCTGCCATTGCTTCAAATGCTGTCCAATTATTGTCACTTCTTTCCAAACTTGAGGTCACAAGTGACTTCAGTGCCTTTTTTCCCAATCATTCACAACGCAGCTCTCACCACATATAAGACAAAATCCTTTGTCAATCTCCATTTTAACGCTCTCGATCAGCAATCACGAAAGAGTCGTATTACACTCTCAAAACTATTTAAAACTTTTTACAATATGCGTGGAAAATAACACTATTTACTTTCTATAAACTCACAAAGAATACTTCATTCAATAAGTTCGGGTGATTTAAAACCAGCGAAATGCTCATCAATTGAAATAAAACACGGCAAAGATACCAGCACGTGGTATATTTCGACATAAGCATGGGATGCCACGACAATGACTATTTCGCCAGCTTGCGAAATCAGTCTACAGAGAAAAGGACAGAAAAAGAGGTGTAGGGCTCGAAAGTAGATAGGTATTTGATCTGCTTCTTGGGCGCGTTCAATACAATCGTTTCCCTATTTTTCCAGTTATGTTCCTTGCTTCTGATATTTGACAGGGAAGGGTTGGTGTGACAAAAAAAAAATTATAGACACTTTTTGTAGGAAATTAAATTTTCTACATCATTTTAATTGAACTTTTTTTTCTAGATGCCATCGTTAATCATATTTTCACGAAAAACCGATTTTCAAGATCATTCGCGCCCCCTGGTGGCGAAAGATCACATCGTATCGATGAGGACTTTTAGTATGTTAAACTACATACCTTAATGAGCATCTGTGCAAAAATCCAGCTTTGTTCTAATTTTTTCCGCTATTTGTCAAAAAAAGTACTAAAATGACTGTAGTACTGGGAAACTGTATCATATGAACAGCGTACTTTGAGTAACCTAACCGCTCCTTTGTTCTTTGAGGAAGAAAGGTTAAAAATTAAAGAAGAAACCGTTGCTCTTACAGTTAAAAATCAATGTAATATGAGATGTTTTTTAAGTTGGAAAAGAAGCTAAAGAAATTTCAATGCAAGTAGGGAAATAATGCTCCTAAGAACAGAAATATCTGCAATTTTTGTAATAAGAAAGAGCATGTGTTTAAATAATGTATTTTTCGTAAAAATAAAAATTTGAAGTCAAATCCATATGCTGAAAATGGCAAAGGTTTTGCCCTTATAGGAATTGCAAATACTGAATTGGACGTAGAATTCTATTTATTCTTTTTTTAGGTGCTTCTGAACATATGTGTAATGATATAAACATATTTGGAAATTATTTGAAATTGAAGGAGTCTAAACAATAAAAATCGGTGATGGTACCTCTATCACAGCTATTCGAAAAGGAACTATTTATGCTGAGTCATCTAATGGTGAAAAATACATTACAACTGAACTATAGAATGTATTACATGTTTCTGACTTGAAAGTAAACCTATTATCTCAAGGTAAAGTATTAGGTTTATACACAATTTCCAACTCTCACAGAGCTAAATTTATTCATCAAGAATCTAAAAAAATTATTGCTGTAGCTAAACGTGAAGGTAAACTCTTTAAAACCGCATTTCTCTTAAATCAGAGTAGAATGACTACAAAAAAACTAGTCGGATGTGTCAATCCCAAAACTTTCTTCTATCTCACACAGGTTTCACATACATTAAAAAGAATCAGCACCAATTTATATCAAGATCTAACTGAAACTCAAGTCTTATTAAATTCCATGCAATATTTCTTGAGATACGACTATCGCTAAAATCGTGTAAATCCTGCAAAATGCTGCATAGCACAGGCACCTGCTGGGCGATTTTTACCAAAACTAATCAGCACGAATTTATATCAGAGACTAACTGAATCTGAAGTTTTATTAAATTCCGAGCATTAGTTCTTGAGATAGAGCTACTGCGGAAATCGCGAAAAATTCTGCATAGCAGCGCCACCTGCCGGGCGATTTTTACCAAAAACTAATCAGCGCCAATTTATATCAGGGACTAACTGAATCTAAAGTTTTATTAAATTCCGAGTATTAGTTCTTGAGATAGAGCGCCCACAAAATTTTTGTCACATACAGACAGATAGAGTCACAGAGTCACAGGCAGACATTTTCTAAAAATAGTCAAATCGTGTTCAGGACCTTCTAAAACGTATAAATCCGTCGAAAACCGGAAGTCGAAATTTTTCATGAATCCAATACTTTCTTCTGGTAAAGATAGAAGAAAGTAAAAATTTGGAAGAATGTGTAAATCAAAATAAATGTTGAGTGCCTTGAAAGTAATTTGAAAAGTAAGAAAAAAGTTTTATATGGTGGCATGAAAAACTGACTCATCAACATTTCGATTATGTCAAGAAGCTGCTAACAGAAAATGAAAATAGCTGGGAAAATTGTCCTGAAATTCCCTTTTGCAAGGCATGCATTCAAAGAAAGGAAACACATAGTCCCTTTCAGGAAAGTAAATCTAAATCCACTGAAGTTTCTAACATAATTCATGTAGATTTATGTGGCCCGATGGAAGTAGCATCAATTGGAAAGTCTCGTTACATGTTGTTGTTAAAAGTTGTTACTCTCATTTTAGGAAAGTTTATTTCTTAAAAAATAAATTTCAAGTGCATGGTAAATTATCAGAGTACATATTGATGTGTGAAGCCCAGATGAATAAAAATATTCGAATAATAAGGTCTGACGATGGCAAAGCATTTGTGAATGACAAAATTAAAGAACTTTTGATTAATCATGGCAGAGAACATCAAACTTCAGTTGCATATAATCCATAGCAAACTGAACGAGAAATGAAAACTGTCATGGAAGCTGTGTATATAATTAACAGAACTGGAATCAGCAATTTAGAGGAAAAATGCCTTATGAGTTGCGGAAAAACAAGATTTTTAAAATTTACATTTGGATCTGAAGTATGGGTTCACATTCCAAAAGAAACAAGAAAGAAAAATTATCCACCAAGCATAGATTATGGAACACTTTCCAATTCTAGAAAAACACTTTAACAAACCCTCGCTGTTTAATAACGTAGGGGAGAGGGGGACACATTTGAACTGGGGGCGGTTTTGAACAAAGACAATATTTTTTTATCTGATAATGCAATATTCCTATTTTTCAGAAGTAATGTTGGCAACACCAACTTACATATGTGTCACATGCTTTTTACCACATTGCAGTTATAGTTCAGTCATGAATAGTGATTATGTGTTTTGACATCTTTTGATTAAACTTTTAAGTTACTTTTTATAAGCTTCTGAAGCATGTGTTGTTGTCTTCTGCTGTTCATCGTTAGTGACATATTAGTTAGTAGATTTACGTTTTTCTTATCATTCTAACAAATCTTGATTAAATCTGTTTATAACATATATAAGCCTATTTTTCCAATATGGTGGCATAAGGGGCAGATTTAAACAAATCTAATGGGGTAGTTTTGAACATGTTCAAAACTGCCCCTTCTTGTTTAGTTTAAAGTGACTTTCAAAATTAATATATATTTATGAAGTATATTGACTATCATTCATATAATTTTCAATTTTAGAACTTATCATTCAGTTCATTTGAGAAATTGACATTGTTTTGTGTACCTTTTCACCTCACTGTACGCATAGACTACAGCAATTAGATATATCAGTACTCGGTTCTGTCAAAAAAAAAAAAATTGATCAAAAGCCGAATAACTGGTTACATAGTAATCCTTGTAAAACAATTTCAGTATATAATCTCCCAAGTATGATTCATGAAGCATTAGATCTGTCATTTATTCGAATGAATATTATTGCAGGCTTTGCAAAAACAGGTATATGATGGCCTTTTGATACTACAGTTTTCAATGATGATGATTTATAATCCTCCAATTTAACCGACAGGCCAGTATTAGATGACAGGCCAGTATTAGACAGGCCAGTATTAGTACCTTATGTTTCAGAGGTTGAACTTGTAGCAAATTCTTTGAACACCACTGAAGTTATGCAGACTGAAATTGATCTTTTTTATGCTGCTGAGGATGATTGCCTAGAAAATACCTGCATTGATACAAATGTAGAATCAAAAGCAAGTAGTTCTAAAGTTAATGACAACCGTTTCTACTACTGTAACACCAGAATTGGTCCGACCTTGCCCGATAGCTTCACCTCGTAAAACATCTAAATGGAGAAATAAAGGTAAATATAGGATTTTCACACCCACTCCATAAAATATCGCATTGAAGTTAAAAGTATTGAAAAATTAGGAAAGAGAACTAAAATAGTTTCAAAGAAGTTGAAGCACGGATCTGTAAAAAAAAGTGATCATGAAAAAGATTTTGAGACTAGCAGCAATGATATCTGCAGATTTCTTATTAGAGAGTGATGATAATGAGTCATTTCATCATGCAGTAAATGAAGAAGATATTGAAATAGAACAATTCGATGTTGCTGATATTAAAATAAATGACTTCATTTTAATAAATATTGCACAGAAAAAAAAAAAAGGATTCTCCATTATGGTGACAAATTGAAGAGAAAAACAATGAAGCTGAAGAATGCATGGTAAATTGCCTGAAAAAGAAAGAGGGTTGTTACAAATTTTTCTTCCCAGACCATGAAGACAAGTTGCCCGTTCCTTTTAATGATATTATTTTTAAATTTCCTGAACCATTGTTATCAGGAGAAACAGAATGAGCAATGCACTTGTCATTTTCAATAAACCTTGGAAACTTCCAAATGGAATAATTTTTGGCTTTAAAGTTAATTACATTAACTATATAAGTAGAAAAATATTTGATCATATCTGTTTAAGCAAAAATAAATGTATATGTTTTGTTTATGTCAATCTTACGTTAAAATGATTATTTGTTCAAAAATACACCATACTTGTTCACTTGTTCAAATGAGCCCCAAGTAGAGGTACATTTGAACAAAAAATCCTATTTGAAAGTAAACAAAAAGTGTTAGTTTAATTGAATATTGTTTGTATTGATTTTTTTATACATAAAATAAATGCTTTTTCTTATTATAAACAGTGTTATTCCTCAGAACTTATATCTAGTGGTGAAAATTGTACTTTACTGAAAAGGGTTCAAATCTGCCCCCCTCTCCCCTAATTAAGGTATTTAAGTAAACATTTCACACAAAACACATTTGAAAACCAGATTTCAGTAATTACTCTCCACAGCCGGAAAAGTACTCCAATGATTTTGTGCAGCCCTGTATAATTTATATATTTGTTTATACTCTATAGTATGCTACAATTTAGTTTAGTAGTGAAACACATAATACAGTTGGAAATTCATCTCCAACAGTTTCTACCAATAACCGAAACATATTTGAAATATTTTGAATAGCCCTGTATATTACCTTATGCTTTTTATACACATCACATATTCAGCTATAATTTAACTTACAGAAATTATCATACATACGCAACCATGTATTCAGTTCCTTGCGTGGCCCTGTATATGATTTCATTTATATTCAACAAAACTTTCTGGATATACTAAAAAATATTTCACCTGCAAAGTGCATTAAAAACCATTTTAATCAATTTACGCTGATGCACCGCAATGCTTATCAATTTTTTGTGTAGCTCTGTATATGATCTGTAGCATTCATACATACCTCATTGCATTCAAAAATTTAGTTAAATGCATTCGTTATTAAATCCCACTTCTAATTATGGCAGATAAGCAATACTTTGGACACAGTACTGTACCCGAAATATTTCGTGTGTCCCGGTAAATGAACGATAAATGCTATGCATATAACAAATATCTTGTAGTAAACCTCAATAACGTATATCGATTTAATTATATTTGAAATAGCGTAACATAATTAAAATACTCTGCAAACAGTCCCCCCTTCCCCCCCCCCCCCATACACCATTATGAAAAATTATACTTTTGTGTGGCACTGTAAATGAAAAAAAAAAATCTTTACACTGCATATTCTACAGAAAACATGTCTTACTGCATCTCAAAAATTGATATCAATTTCATTATGTTTGTAATAGTGTAACATGATTAAAATGCGACTCAAACGATTTTCCACATTAAACCATAGTGTAATGGAATTCATTTCAGTTTCTCTGTAAACTAATTATAAGTGCTAGACGGACCATGTTCGATAGTAAACATCTTGTAGTGTATTTCAGTGATGTATATCAATTTCAATACATTTGAAATAGCGTCACATCATTAAAATGCACTGCAACGGATTTTTCCCCGTAGACCATACCCGTATGACATTGTGACGTCAAGTTGTGACTTTGTGACGCGACGTGACGTGGATGTGACCTAAATGTGAAGTCGTTATGGCCGTTTTTAAACCTCTTTGTGACGTCACTGTGTGACTACTTTGTGAAGTCACAGTATGACCAATTTATGAAAAAGTGCAGAGTTTGTGACGATTTTGCATCGGGACGGGTGACCACATTCTCCCGGCGCTTGATCCGATCTCATTAGGTCTTATTCAGTCCTACGTTATTCTGTTGGCTGGGTTCTTTTTAGATGCGTTCGTAATTATATAAATACGTAGCACCTATTGTCGTCGTTTGGTCCGTCCGTCTGTCTGTCCGTCCTCATATAACAACGCAAAAACTACCCAACCGAATGGTTTGTAATTTAAGATATATTATCTTTGCAGAATTTTGTCGAGACATTTCAAATTTTTTAAAAATCGAATTAAAACTTTAGGAGATATTAATAAAAATATTTATTAAGAAATTTGAATTTTTTTTAAAAAAATCAGTGCTTTCTTGTTAGAGGAGCTTCCGAGGTTAAATCGTCAAACGCCGAGATACTTATTTTAGGACAGAAATTAATCTGCAGACGATATCATTCATTTCACAGAATTAAAAATCATCAAGATCTGAATATTTATATAACTATCTATAGTACGAACGCACCTCATTTGTCACGTTTGGCGTACAATTTCCAAATTGTTCTTTTGGCTGTTGTTGGTAGGATTCGGATTAAGAGAATTTTGTATCGAGTGCTGTATCCAGGTTTTACACTAACAGACCAGGTAAAGTTATCAATTTATCATATTGAATTACATTTTTATAGGTCTAATTAAATTTAAGATTATCTATTAGAAAAATGCATTTAACTTATATGGTAAATTCCTACAGAAAAACTCTTTTGAAAAATTAGACTAACCCGTACCTAAAACTGCAAGAATAAAATTTTAATCCAAAATCGAAGCGAATCCGAGACAAGTGGGTAAGTGTGATCGAAGATCGCAGAAAACACTTTATCCTGTCTTTAATAAATCCAAATTTTAAAAATGTCATATTTTTTATAAAGTAAAAATATACCGGTCTATTTCTTCGTTTTTTCGAATATCTGAACCGCTCCGATAGCAGGCGAAGCCCGCTATTATACTCTGTCATAATAATATCTGTCATGTGGACTAAATGCGATAGTTAAAAAAAAAAATAGTCCCCCTACTCTCCCCTTCTTTATTAACAATCCGTATTCACATTATTAATTACATCATTCTCTATTAGCGTTTTATTATTTTTTTTTTTTTTTACTAGGGGGTTCTTCCCCTACGAGCTACGCTCGCCAACCCCCGTTCTGACACCGCAAACTTTAAAAACACGCTAATTTGATTAACTCTAAAATGATTACAGAAGATTAAATATAATTAAGCGACCAGTTGCGATAGGCTGTAATCGGGTTTCCATTTATTTTCCTTTCACTGAATATTTAAAATTTCCAAATAATTAATTATGTAATAGCCATCGTGCTATTTTCGTAATACTGAAAAGATCTATATTAGAAATTAATTCCCAATGTTTAATAGTAAAACTCATATTTTATGCAAGACCTTTGATATATTATTAATAATAATTTTGATCAAATCTCTTTAAAAGGATAATTTTTTTTTTTTTTTTTACAAGGACAGTCAAAAGTATTCCTTTACATTATGATCAATGGGAAAAAATCGTTTCAAGTGCATTTTGACGATACTACATCATTTGAAACATGATGAAATTGATATACAATTATGAAGCGCACTAAAACATGCTTTTTGTACATTATGGGGTGCTAAGCATTTATTATTCATTGACGGGGTCAAACTAAATAATTCTATGGAGAAAAATCGTTTGCAGTGTAATTTAATGATGTTTCACTATTTCGAACATAATTAAATACATTTATAGGCATTACTGAGGTATACTATAAACTGCTCACTTAAAAGTATTGTGTGCATTGCGTTTATCGTTCATTTACAGGGACACACAAAAGTTAAATACGGTTAAAAAAAACGGTTACAGTATTCGTGCAATAATTACACTGTATGTGTGATAAGTGCTTTTTCAACATTGGTTTTCGTTTTTAAGTTTAACGAAATTTTTGAACAGTACGTGGTGTGTATAAATTTGGTTGGTCATATACAGAGCTACACAAAGGAATTCGTAAGTATTAAAGACTATGGGATTGAATTGCTTAAGGTAATTTTGAATTGTGGTACCCATTTTCCTACTGAATTATCATTAGTTGACTTATAAATGTTTGTGTATAACCAATATTTCTACTGTATAAGATATTAAGTTTGTTTACCTTCAGAATCTTCTACTTCTTTCTGTGAATTTGATTCAAATTCCTCATCTTCGACAAAGTTAATCCACAACTTTAAATTATTAATATCTTCAATAAAATCTTTGCTAAGAGTAGTTATGAACTGTTTTGAATTTTCTGTTGAATCAAACTCCATCTTATAATATACTTGATGAATTAGTTCTTCTTCTGCCAAAAAGGAAAAGAAGATTCCAAAGCAATTTTTTGAATCTCTAAAATTCGTTCTAGTTAGGTAAATATCAACAGAAGAAGTGTCATTTACTTCGCTAAAGAAAGTTAATTTCCAGCTGTTAGAACAACAGACGAATTCATCAGAAGACAAACAAAGTTCCCGATTCGCGAATTCGGCGTCTTCGAAAAAATTCGGTACACTTAGTTGACAGAGGCTATTTTTGACGAGCTTTACTCTCATGGTATTTTCTTGCTCCATTGAGCCTGAAACACGCCTAAAAAAGAAGAAAAATACATAAATAAATAAAAGAAAATTGTATTTTGACACATTTTGTAAATGTAACATTCATATATGAAAGGCATTTCAGTCTTTATAAATACAAGTACTCTGTCTGGCATTGTGTGTGTCCGGGGTTACTTTAACATAATCTCAAACCTTAAAGATAATGTACAGTAATGGAAAAAAGAAACTGAACACCCCCCCCCCCCCTCCGCCACTAACTCTGCAACAAATTATAGTAGAAGGAAGTTACTGGTACCAAACGATTGGAAATAAAGTCTACTTTTAAATTATGTATATAAAATTTGCTTAGGGGGCCATCTACATCTTAAAATCAGCCCAAACTTAATTGTTATCAACGGCAACACACAATTTTGACACGATATTTTAAATCTTTGGTCCAAACTATGCCCAGATACCAAATATTAAGTCATTTGGATGATATGTTTTTGAATTATTAACATTCAAATTTTAGAGCTTCTAATGTTAAATTACATTTTCATATTTTTATTTTAATATCTCCTGAAATTATAATCCTAACGTGCTAATTTTTTGTTTGGTTGTAATACTCAAAGACGCAAACATAAATACGTCTAATTTGTAATTTTTATAATTTTATAATATGAATTATGAAATTAATATTCGAAAAAAATAATAAAAATATGAATTGCAACCTACATTTTTATTGGTATGGATTTATATTTTCTATGTTCTGCTTTATGTGTATTCAAAATTAAAAATTTGTTCTTCCAAGTAGTTTTCAAATTATACTTAAAAAACGGCAAGATGTTGCTTTAAGGGGCCGTCTATGATGTGCAGTAAAGCATAATTTGAAAAGATATTTTACTCATAGGCTGGAATTACAATGCCTTGATAAACTTAGAGCGTGATTCTGCCTTACGATATAAGCAACACGTGGAAAACAGTATTTCAGTTCTTCGCGATCTTATGTTAAGTTGAAAGCTACACTGTTAAAAAAAATATGAAATTCACGGGTATTTTTTTCCTGAATTTCACAGAAAAAGTCCTTTTTTGCGACAAAAGGGTATTTTCCGTTAAAAAACAGAAAATTTCCTCATATTTCCTGAAAACAACGGAACGGACGGAGACGAAAGGGGATAACGGAGATATTCCGTTATCTTATCTGCTGCATATTTATTTTCAATGTTTAAAAAACTGACATGTTGTTGCACAGAAAAACTAAAAATTTAATAAATTAAAATTTCGAGTTTATTTAAAATAGTACTTTCGAATTCAAAAAAGTAATAATTTTCCCATTCTTTTAAAATTATTTGCAATTTATTTTTTAAAGTTATAAGAAAATATTCGCACTTAAAATATATTCTAAACAAGAAGATTAAAATATATATATAATAGTTAAATTAAGTGAAAAAAAAAAAATCTATTTTACTCAAAAAAGCAACATACAAAAATAATGCTGTCAAATAAAAAGAAAATACTATTTTTCTCATTCCTTTAAAATTATTCGCAATTTAGGTTTTAAAGTAATAAAAAGTACTCGCACTGAAAATATATTCTAAGCGAACACATTTAAAAAATCTATAATAGTTGGGAAAAAAATCGCTTTTCTTAAACAAGCAAACATTTTTTATCGAATTTAATTCAAATATAATATTCATATTTTACATCTAACAATCAAGTTAAGAATATATATAATTCATGTTTTTATCCTGTATTAATATTACAATTTTAAAACATCAACATCATCTCATAACGAAATCTCCTCGCAATTAACTTCAAAATTACCAAGCTTCTAAACCCCAAATTATGTCTGTTCTAAGCCGCCATTTTGAGAATTTCCAAATGATCCGTTCAAACTGCTAATCTAGCAAGCGCCCGCTGGTCAAACCGGCAAGACGCTGGACTCGAGGCATTATCACCCCTGGTTCAAAACCCAATGTCGACCAAAAGCTGTTGTTGACGTATGTCAGATAGTAAATACTCCCGCAAAGTCGACAGATGGCAGCACCAAGTGAGATGTCAAGATTTTTTTAAACCGAGTTTATCTAAAACGGAAAATGTCCTTTTCTGTCAGTTCTACGAGGAATATTTCCGTGATTTCTGAGAGCGTTAACGGGAAGTTACCGCTTCTGCAAACGGCGATTTTCCTTCTTTTATTTTTCAAAACGGAAAATCTACTAACGGAACGGAAAAAGTCCCGCAACTTCGCTGCCAGTACTTTTACCGTGAATTTACGGATTTATTTTTAACAGTGTAGCTTCAACTGAAGCGTAAGTGAATGCGTGCGCGAGCACCACAAACCTGACAACGACCCATGATTGGGGTAAGATGTAAGATAGAGAGGCACCAAAATCCCAGCCTTGATAAGTTACAAAGAGGACTTAGACAGGCAAGTTCCTGAATGGTTAGAGGAAAGTTTAATTAAGGCATCAGAGGCAGAAATTAGCCATCCCATGGTGTACTGCGAAAAGGGTACCTATTAGGTTAACTAGGAAGGACTGGAAGGAAAGATTAGTACCGCCTCCAGCAAAATCAGCCTAAGGACTGACATTGAAAGGACATAATCCTAGTGTAACTTTAATATTTTTGTACATATATACGTATATTTGTGGGTATTGTGTAATTGTTTAAGTATGTAATATTTTGTAATAATGACATAAATATGCATATGGTTCAATGGAAAGGTCAGTAGGGATGTTCAGACACCAGGAAATGAGTATGCAACCACCAGAGATAATAAATCTAATAAAAACTGGTTGGACTCAATAGAATAGCATACTATATCTAAAGTCATCAAGTATTTTATAAAAATCAGCCCTTAAGAGGCATATTTTTCGCTAATGTGGGGGGGGGGGGGGTGTCAGGTTTCTGACTTTAGCAAGACTCATATTGTTTATTTCTAATTAATTTAAGTAATTTTTTTTCATTCATTATTATATTACTGTATTCCAATAAATATTTTTCTTTTGCTGTAAAACTGCCGTATTTGATTGACAGTGGAAGTTCCCCTGATCCTATTATCTATTTGAGGGAGGTTCTCAATTTCTTTGTAAAGTACTAATCCGGCTTTGGAAAGAAATACAATGAAAGAAATACAATGAACACCGCATTCCTAAGGAGCTGGATTTCACAGACGAATGCAAGGGAAGGATGATCGAGACGAAGGCCGGGGTGGAAAGATCGAGAACAAACGCTCCCACATGGATAGAAGCTCCGTGAATGAAGAATGACAGCCCCATCAATTTGTAGTCTGAGGAGACAGTGAGAGACAGGTCACTCGTGGAAGTGCAGCCGAGGGCGTAGGACGCCAGAGAGTCGCTGGTGTGCGGTGAAGAGTGAAGGAGGTGTATGGTTGATGCGTAGCAGATAGCGTAAGACGCAAGGGTCGTCAGTGCACAGCGTTGGTTATAGAAGTGTAGAGTTAAGAGTGTAGAGATTGTGTTGAATTACAGAGATAAGGTGCATTGGAGAGTTTGGTTCTGAGTAAAACTAATTATTACTTAGACGGAATTATATGTACGAGTAGTACATTTGAGATATATATTAAAACGGGTGATCAGGGAGATTGCCATATGACAGTCACATACGGCTAGTGACAATATAATGATTATCTCTGTAACATTTTTCTTGCATAATAATTTTAATCAATAAATTATTAATTGGTTATTTTATGAGAACTTTTTTCCCAACGTGTCCGTTATCACTTTAATACCGATGGTGGCAGCAAAATACCGTAGAACTAAGGTATCCATTCTAGGAGTATAATTACGATGACCAAACAAGGCGACGTAACCATTACAGTGCTTTTATTATCATTTCTATGGAAGTTTTTTTCATCATTTTATTTACTGTAATATGACGTCAGCTTCTGGATGATATTACGAATTTATCTTATACGTCCTCATTTTAGAATTTGAACATTTTAGTCGTTTTAAAAGAACATATGTATGTTTTACTTACAAACATAACACAGAGTTACTAATAGATGTATAAATATTTGTAAGTTTAAATTAAACATAAAATAATATTGCAATAAAAAATTAAATATAAGTAAAAAGATTGCAAATGCATAACCTGTTATTTAACATAAAATTCAATAATGTTCCAGATTTCGTTTGGAAAGTACTCAATGTTTGATTAAAATATTAAGGGGTTTCAGGAGTCTTATTTTTTCAGTGAAAGTGCAATTTAACACCATGTAACATTTAATTTTATTTCCGATTCCCTATAAACCACGAATGCATAAAATGTTTACCACTGACAACTTGATATTTGTTCTATGTATCATAATTATTTCAATATTCTACAAATAATATTTAGTACTTTTTTTAATGTTTTAATACTTTTTTAAATTGTTTTTTGATTTGCAATCATTTTACGCAAAATTTCTCAATAACTGATAAAGCAATTTCTATGAAACTTTGGCACAAAATCATATACGAGCAAATCTTCTGTGTGTGTGGTTATATATATATACATATATATATAAACTATGTGGTATTCTGTCTACACATTATTACTAATAATCTCTTAGGAGATTCAATTAGAATACAAGAACTTGATATGTTTTTTGAAATTCAAAGATATTATAGTTATATATATATATATATATATATATATATATATATTATATACAGTGAAACTTCCATTTAACGAAGTCTCATCGTTACACTCAACACTTCGTTATGAAGAAAATTCGCAAAATAGAAATCAACATAAATTTATGAAGCCTGTATACATATAACTCACATAAAATTAAATGTACACATAAAATGGAAATATTTGAAAAATGTATTTTAATTCGGGCAGTTATTTTTTTATGGAATGTAGATATGAGAATAATTTAATTATAATAATGTCTAGAAAAACGCAAAACAAAGAGAAGTAAACAAAAACCGAAGCGTACCTATTATTTTTTTTTATTAAAATGTGATTAAATGTGTGTGTTTTGATTAATTGATTCAAATGTGTTCATTTTCATACAGTCCGCTGAAATAAATTAATACATCCATCGCAACAGCAACTTCTCCGTTTGAATACTGAACACGCACGAAAGTGGAAAAAATTTCTTTATATAGAATAAGTTTCCGTAATATGGAGATTAATTTACACATTAATGATATGCAAAGTCAAGGTTCTGCAAAAAATTTCGTTAAGTATAAAACTTCGTTAAATAGGGACTTCGTTAAAGGGAAGTTCCACCACTGTATATATATATGCAATCTTAAAAACGGCTCTAACGATTTTGACGAAATGTTGGGTTCTACCGTTTTGGAGCACCAGAAAACCATTGGGCTAGGTCACATGTTCGAGAAAATTCGATTAGTGGGTTATTTGGGTCATGGTCAAGCTAATTGTATCTAAAAAACGGTTCAAACGATTTTGACTAAATTTTGTATCCGACTATTTTTGGGCATGAGAAGACTATTGGGCTGGGTCACATGTTCGAGAACTTTCAATTAGTGGGTCATTTTTGTGTCAACGCGGGTCAAGTTAATTTTACCTAAAAAACGGCTCTAACGATTTTGATTAAATTTTGCATCCTATGGTTTTCGGGCGCGAGAAAATCATTGGACTAGGTCACATGTCCGAGAAAATTTGATTAGTGGGTCATTGTGGGTCAAGCTAATTTATCCAAAAAGCAGCTCAGACTATTTACACTAAATTTTGCATCCTATGGTTTTGGGCACGAGAAGACTGTTGGGCTAGGTCACATGTTCGAGAAAAGTCAATTAGTGGGTCATTTTGGTCATGGGTCATTATGGGTGAAGCTATTTTATCTTAAAAATGCCTCAGAAGATTTGAACTAAATTTAGTATCAAACAATTTTAGCGAACGAGAAGACTATTGGGATAGGTCACATGTTCGAGAAATTTCGATTAATCAGTCATTTTGGTCATGGGTCATTATGAGTCAAGCTATTTTATCTTAAAACCGGCTCAGACGATTTGAACTAGATTTTGTATCCTCTGGTTTTTGGGAACGAGAAAATTATTGCGCTAGGTCACATGCCCGAGAAAATCCAATTAGTGGGTCATTTTTGGGTCACCGTGGGTCAAGCTAATTTTATCTAAAAAAGGCTCAGACTATTTAGAATAAATTTTGCATCCTACGGTTTTCGGGCACGAGAAGACTGTTGTGCTAGATCACATGTTCGAGAAAATTCGATTAGTGGGTCATTTTGGTCATGGGTCATTATAGGTCAAGCTATTTTTATCTTAAATCGGCTCAGAGGATTTGAACTAAATTTAGTATCTTGCAGTTTTAAGGAATGAGAAGACTATTGGGCTAGATCACATGATCGAGAAATTACGATTATTGGGTCATTTTGATCATGGGCCATTGTGGGTCAAGCTATTTTTTCTTAAAAAATGCTCTGACGATTTGAACTATATTTTGTATCCTACGGTTTTTGGGCATGAGAAAATCATTTGGCTAGGTCATATGCTCGAGAAAATACGATTAGTGAGTAAATTTTGGGTCACCGTGGCTTAAGCTAACTTTATCTAGAAAACGGCTCAGATTATTTTGACTAAATGTTATATCCTACGGGTTTCGAGCACGAGAAGACAATTGGGCTTGATCACAATTTCTAGAAAATATGATTAGTGGGTCATTTTGGTCATGGGTGCTGATATTTGAACTCAAAGCTAATTTTGACCGAGCATAGCTCGGTCTTCCCTGCTTTTTAATTTTGATGCAAGTAATAACTTTACTTAAAATTTAGAACTATAATTGCATTTTTCAACAAAAAATGTAAGTTTTTCAAAATTTTATAACTTAAATTTAAATTAAAAATAATAGGTTTTAGATTGATTAAAATATAAACTATATGTTCGAGGCATCATTTGTTTTACATCATCTTACTTATAATAAATCCAAAGGCGAGAAAGTGTCTGTAACGGTACCGGGCTGAACCACTCTGATCTGCGAATTGACCGTAGTTAAATGCCATGTTAGGCTTAATGAAGAATCTATTCTAACATATAACAACTAAACGATAATTTATCCTACTTGAAATCATGTCTTTCAAAATAAATTAATGTTTGTGAGATGACTTACACTAAATTTTATGTTTATATTCTGAGATAACTTCAGTTGAAATTAGGTTTATTGCTCCATGAAAGTAAACAAACAAATGAATGTTCCGTCGTGAACGTTTAAAATATTAAACCATAAATGCAACCATTCGGAAAGCGATCGCAAACAGATAAAGTTACTTTCCTCCGTGATACTCGCGTCGCTAAACTACTTCGTTCATTCGTTGTGAGCCATTATCGCGATTTATCGGAGATTAATATAAACCAAATTTTGAATTGAATACAGTAACCTTTCACTTATACGCGATACACTGTAATTATTTTTCAGCATCAGTTCCCTTTTAAAGTAATTTTCTCCTTATTTAATTGCAGAATTTATAAATCGAATTTCGCTGTTTTAAAATAGTGGTACAAAAAGTAATTACTAAACAATAATGCGTATAAGTGAGAGGTCACTGTATTTCTTATAAAATGTAATTAGAATATAAGGAACATGCAATTGTAACACCGTGTACTACACATATTAGTTATATCAATGAAATAAAATTTTGTATTTTAGCATAGTAGAAACTTTATAGTGATAATTTAATAAGAGAATTAAAAAAAAATACTTATTTAATAAAAGATGATCTTTAATGATCAAAATTTATCACAGATTTCTTTAGGCAATTTAAAAATCAGAATTTAATTTGAGAAAAACTTTTTAAAATTTAAGTTATTTAATTATTTTTTTGGCAAATAAACTTTCTGCTGAAATTGCGCTTTGTTCTACATTTTATCAATTTTGCTTGCATTGTAAATAAAATGAATATTTTATATCAAATATAATTAAAATATAAGGAATATAATGTAATACTGTGGTACAACAAGTATTAGTTATATCAATGCAGATAAAATTTTGAATTCTAACATAGTAACTTTGTAGCGGAAAAAAAAATGATCAGTCATATTAATACAATTAATAGATGCTATTTAATTAAGAAATAAAATAAAATAAATTATTTTAACGATCGAAATTTATTACAGTTATGAAATCGGAATTTGAATAATGAAATGTTTACTCTGATATAGCAGGGCAGGTCTAAAAGATCGAAATGACGCAGATTGCCGAAATGACTCGAAATTGGGAATTAATGTCGCTTAAAAATCGGCCTGGTGAAGTATTAGAGCAGCTTTTTACGGGGTTTGTATGCAAGTCACCGCCCCGATGTAATTAGGGGTCCGCTAGCGGGCGCAAACGGGCCCGGAGATGTGTTAACCCAGCAATGGGTGTTTAAACAACTTTGTTGATCTAATCAATGTTTTGAAGATTTTATCGTTCTTAATCTTTACAGAATCTTTTTATAGTGAAATCTTTAAACTATTGAAGTTCAATCAAAACAGTTTATTTCCTTCGGGACTGTCGTTGTTTATGTCAAAGGATTGAATATTATTTCATAACATCTTAATGCTGTTTGTTTGTATGAAGTCTTATGAAAATGAAACGTAACATTCCGTCATTTTTTTTGACGGGGGTTACATACTAGTTTTTAATGTTATTTGGGATGTAAATAAAGGTGTTGCGAAAGTCTTGCACGCAATGGATTCAAATCCAAAAACAATTTTAAATTTTTTATCAAAACTAAAATTTAAAAAGAAGTAAAATATCGGTTGTACAATATTGAAATAATTATCCTATATGGAAAAGATGTTAAGCAATCAATGGTAAAGTTGTTATGTAATTGTGTTTTATAAGGTATCTGAAATAAAATTAAATGTGACATGATGTATAAATTGTTCTTTTAGTGAAAAAGTAAGACACCCAAGATCTCAACCAGTTTGACACTTACCCTTAAACATTAAAAAATGCATGTACCAATTGAACAAATGCCATTTTCAATAGAAAAATATTCCACAATTTTCTCGATTTTTAACTATAAATAATTTTGGAAAGAAAGGAATAGCAGTATTACACAGTGTGAACTCAAATTACTCAAGCATTTCCGCCACTGGATATTTTGTGAAATATAAATTGTAAGGTAACAATTCAATATTAATTAATTAATATAGTATCATAAGTGAGCGATTATACTCCTTATCGCAATAGACACTTTCAGTGTGACGTCAGTCTTCACTTCTTGCTTGGATACTGACTCCAAACAAACGATTGCTATGTTTCATTTCTTACTAAATATAAATCGTACAAAATATTACCACTGCATATAATGTATTAAAACACTTTGCCATGAGATATAACGATAGGATATAGGTATAATATACAAACATAATAGAAAATACAACATAGCAACCGTTTGTTTGGAGTCCGTTTCCAAGCAAAACGTAATCACTGACGTCACGACTGAAAGCGTCTATTATGATGTCTCAGTTTGGATTGACCGTGGAGGTGTTAATCCATGGCTGCCACCATCACTAGTTCTTCATCACTGTATTTCTGTATATACTGAAAAAAGACTGGTGTTTCTTACTCTAGGAAAATGTAATATAACAAGAAACGAAACTATACAATAACCATTTCTGAGTTACCACGATTCCAAAAAAAATTCTTTATCTTTAGAATCTTCAGAAACTGATATATTTTCGATATTTAAAGAAAGAATTATAAAATCCAAGTTTATTTTGCTGCCACTGATTTTCAGATATGTTTTCGAATAGTTTATATAGTGTATTGAACAGATTTCTCAATATATAGCTTTTTCGGATTCTAACAAGTAATTATTTTCATATTCAACAAACATGTTTTACAAACAAAATTAATTAATTGGCATTACATTGGCATTAACATTAAAATTAATATTATTTTATTACTCTTGCATATATAAGTTCTGTTACGCAGCTGAAAATGTTTAATTAAAAAATTGATAGCATACTAAAACCTATATTCCGGTTTGAGAAAACTGACTAATACACTATAAAAACTACTCGGAACCGCTTCCGAAAACCACTGGCAACAAAAAAAAAGTTTGTCTTCTACAATGTCTTCTTTAAATCTCCAAAATATATTAGTTTCTGCGTTTGTTAAAGATCACCTTTTGAATCGTGTGTAACTCCGAAGAGATTATTGTATATTTTCGTACATGGTATTATTATTTTTTTGTAGATAAAGAAACATTTGTTTTTTTAGTATGCACTTTGTTTTATGGACGTGAACATATGGTACATTCAGTAGTGGCAAAAATTGTGGACACATTTTAAGAAAAATGCTTTTTTGAAGTTTGATGGATACCAAATACTATCTTTACAAGAAGAAAGTACTGGATTCATGAAAATTTTCGACTTCCGGTTTTTGACGGATTTATACGTTTTAGAAGGTCCGAAACACGATTTGTCTATTTTTAGAAAATGTCTGTCTGTGAATCTTTGACACTGTCTGTCTGTGTGTATGTGACAAAAATTTTGTGGGCGCTCTATCTCAAGAACTAATGCACGAAATTTAATAAATTTTTACATTCAGTTAGCCCTGATATAAGCTGGTGTTGATTTGTTTTTGGTGTAAATCGCGCTGCTATGCGACATTTTTCTCGATTTCTTCAATAGCTCTATCTCAAGAACTAATGCACTTATTTTCATGAAACCTCCGATTCATTTAGAGCTTGACATAAGTAGACGCTGATTAAATTTTGGTGTAGATATACCAAAAAGTGGCGTTGCAATACCACTTTTTTCACTAAGATAGCTATATCTCATGAACTAATGTACGGAATTTCATCAAACTTCATATTTTGTTAGACCTTGACATAAATAGATGCTGCTTACGTTTTGGTGTAAATAGCCCAACAGGTGACGCTGCTATGCTACTTTTTCATTATTATCACGATAACTATATCTCAAGAACTAATGCACGGATTTTTATCAAACTTCAGATTCAGTTAGACTATGACATAAGTTGTTGTTGATTAGGTTTTGGTATAAATATCCCAACATGTGGTGCTGCTATGCAACATTTTGCAAGATTTGCAGGTTTTTAGCAATAGTCATATCTCATGAACTAATGCACGAAATTTAATAAAACTTTAGATTCAGTTAGAGCTTGATAGAAATTGGAGCTGATTCTTTTTAGTGTGTGCGAAACCTGCGTGAGATAGAAGAAAGTTTTGTGATTGGCACATCCGACTACTTTTTAATTTGTAAAAATTATGAAGAAATGATATGCAGCACTCCGTTCTAAAGATAAAAAAAGTAAATAATAATGACATCATACGAGCCTGCGCGTTGTGCTAGGGAATTTTTGGGTGCATTTGTGATAAGAGCTGTTTTGAGGGGCGCGGTATAGACGCTAGTTTTTGTCTTTCCTCTCAGGTAAGTTACAAGCTGAAATTTTCATTTATTTGTGTCTGAAGAAAATATCGTTCTGACACCATCTACGGCAATTAATATAAAGAAATCTTTCTATTTTAGGTATATTTATAAAACAAGAACGAAAAATCATGCGTCAAGCATAGATTATGTAACACTTTCCAACGCTTCCAAAATAATTTTACGAATCATACTGTTTAATAAGCTAAAAGATAACATCTAAGTAATCCGAATACTTTTATTCAGCCCTGTATAGGATCTATAGATTTGTATATATACTACATAGGATGCTAAATTTTAGTTCAGTTAGGAAACACGTAGCACAGTTTAAAATTCTCCGTCTGGAGTTAAATAATACGGAAATGTGTTCCCGAACTTTTGTGCTTCCCTGTATAGGATCTACAGAATTTATACACACCACGTAATACACAAAAAGCGATTTAAAATTAAAATCGCGTTCAGTAACTTAAAACGCACTTCCAGGAATTATTGTTAACATACAGTAGAGAATTCTTTTGTGTGTCCCTGTAAATGAACGATGACTGCTATACACACAATATTCTGTAGTAAGTCTCTTGTAATGAACCTTATATAAATTTCAATGCGTTTAAAATAGGGAAACATTATTTAAATAAACCGCAGACGATTTTTCTCCATAGACGTAATGTAACGGAATTCTTTTGACTGTCCCTGTAAAGTAAGTATAAGTGCTATGCACACCCTATTCCATATTAAGCTTCTTCTAATGCACCTTAGTGATATATATAAATTTCAATGCCTTTAAAATAGTGAAACATTATTTAAATAAACCGAAAATGATTTTTCCCCATAGACAGCAATGTAACGGAATTCTTTTGAGTGTCCCTGTAAAAAAGCTATAAGTGCTACACACTTCCGTTGAAATAGGGAACATGCTATAGACAACGATATAACATATAAAAATTGCAGGGCAATCCGAGCATATTTACGGGAGTTAGAGCACGGACAGACGGCCAGACGGCAGACGGCCAGACAAACCGAAGTCATAAACACTTTTCAACTAGGTTGGAAAGTGTTAAAAAGTCATATAACTTTAAAATTTTATTCAATGTATATAAAGTGAAAATTGTTGTTTATAAAATTTCATTTTATTGTTATCAATTCGAGCAAATTGTGTTAAATATTCCTCATATTTTAATTACATTTCTAAATAAATATTCATTTTATTTACAATGCAAGCAAAATTTAGGTGGATATAAGCTAAGATTTTAAAAAATGATAATATTAAATTAAAATTTTATGAAAAATAGTAGTTATCATTTTATTTACATTGAGTAAAATTTTAAAGTTATGTGGCCTTTTTTTTTTAATAAATGCTTAAAGTTATATGGGTTTTTATTAGAGATCGATCAAAACAGGTTTTTAAGACCGAAACCTAAGCCGAATTTCGGTGATCTTCTCACTTTCGGCCGAAACCGAAAGTGTCAAAAAATTTAAAAATTGATTTATACATACATAACTGCATATAATTATTAATTAATTAATTAATTAATCACAAATAATTAATAATTGCTTGATAATAACTAATTACGTTACGGATTAATTTATTAATTATACGTGTATTGAACCACATTTCTAACGAACAAACGTACATATATATGTGTGTATAAGTTTCAAACAAAAATGAAACATGAATAATACAACTTTTATATTTTATTATTTTATAGCAACTAATAATTATAGGCATTTATCAATAATTAATCAACAATGTAGTTAAATAGTGTAAAACAAATTCAATAATGAATATTTAATTTTTAAATATATTCATATTTTCAGTTTGTTAATATTTTGCATTTAAATTGTACCAGAGGGCCGTGCGACGATTTCGCACTGAAATCTAATATTTTTTAGGTACTTCTCTTTTATCCCGTCGAACTCTTTTCATAACAAAAAACTATCGCTAAATTGTAAGATTAAACGTCAAAAATTCAGTTCCATTTACTTGATGTCAGAAGCATTATACGTGTTTGTTACGTTATCAAGTGGTTTTTAATTCGACATTTGCGTGTATTTTTCATTATGTTTTACTGATTTATCAATTATTTCATTAATTAAAATAACAATTGTGTCCTTAAATTCTTATATTTTATTTATTTATTTATTTTGATATTCCAATGGCAACATTCTCCCGTTTATTTGGCGATAGTTTTTTGTTATGAAAAGTGGTCGACGGGATAATAGAGAAGTACAATTTTTTATCAATATGTAATATTTATTAGATGCAGGTTTAAACTTCTAAAGAAAAAGCAAGGATAAAAACATCTGCAAACAACATTTAGTTGTTAGTCAAGCCAGAATATCATATAATTTATTCCATCAAAGTCAGAGTTAAAACTGACCCAAGATTGCTAAAGACACGCGCGAGGAAAAAAAAATTAACAATCGTATTTTATTGCATTAGAGGATGACGTCATCCGCTTCGGGAAAACATGGGACATATAAATATAAATCTAAACATTACAATTTCGATTTCGCTTTTTAATGATAAATATAAAATAAACCCGAGCGGTGTTTTTTATAATAATTGCTGAGCATCATACAATGTGGTATTTTATTTTTTTGACATTAATATTTTGAGGAAAACCTTTCATTTCTTTTATGAAAACAATGGCGATTTAATTTTTAATTATCAGCAAAGTTTAATCAAAAACATGTTTTAACGAATTGTTAAGTGTGCTATATCAGAAGCCTGTTAAATTTTATTTTCCATTTCAATATTCTCAGAGTGAGACAGGTTTAACATTATTTTGTACTTTAGATAATTTTATATATGTATATATATATATAAATAAGAAAAAAAAACGTAACAGTTGTCAATTTTCTTTTAGGATGTGCACAATAAGATGGAAATAAATCTTTGCTCACTCATTGCCTCCCCCCCACACACCACCCAAAAAAGCTTTGTCAGTTCATGCCTCCCCAAGAAAGTATTGAAATGGCACCCCTGTTTGAAAATTTTATCTCCGCTGACAAGTAGACTCTCTGTTCCTCTATCCAAAACTATTTATTTTCATATAAAATAAAACGTAATTAATTTATCAATAAGACAGAAATAGTTTCCAATTAAACGAATTTCATATAATAAAAAAATATTTTTAGTATACATACTTCGATATATCTTTTGTAATAAATTTCGTAAATCTTCATATGCTTTAGCAACACCTTTCTCATAAAGCATTCGAAACAATCTGGAGTTTCAAAGTAAAAAATTTCTGTTACTGTTAAGTTTGCAGCTTTTAAAGAACATGTGATGAACGTCTTTTAAGTTTAATAAAGTATGCACTGCTTGCTTTATAATTTACACTCGCATCATGGATCAGTCATGACCGATAATGATAAACAGTGGAATTCATAGCAATAAACAGCGTCTCATTTGAGCCGATACAACTCATATTAATGAGTAAAGTTGAAATTTTCCGAAAGAAGGAACGAGATTATGAAATAAAGATAATTTCGGTCAGGCTGAAATTTTTGCAGCAGATTCGCCGAAAACGAATTTTCGGCGAAACTCCGATTTTGCGCCGAAACCAAAACCGAAATTTCAGTCAATCTCTACTTTTTTATTTAAATGCACCTGAAATGCTACTCAGGAGAAGGTTTTTAAAAGCTGATATCACACGGACTACCATACGATATGAACTATATGCTGTAGCCTCTCGCTTACTTGGAGCTACACTTTCACGCTGCAACTAGGGTTATTTTCCATACTGAAAGTTCTCTGCTAATGTAAAGAGAGGACGTAACATTTGGCGAGTAATTGCAGCAGGTGTTTTAATATTTATTGTAGAGCTCGATTGATAAACAGGAAGCATTATCGCGTACTAACATTTTATATGCTGCAGTTTCTTTTCGTGTCTGTTCTATATATATATAATATTATGATCATTTTACTTAAAATTCCAATATTATAAAAACAATACTCTTGCTAATATAACATTATAATTCTAAATTATAGCGTCCATAGAAACTGAATCTTCACTTTACATCTTTCATTACCTGTCAATATTAAGGATTCTCAACTATTAGTATTAAGTGATTTAAAAAAAAATAGTGTATTAAAACTAGTTTTTTGTCACATGTATTGGAACCGCACTTTATTGCTAAGCCAAAATCTGTAACGCAAAGAAAGATTTTAAATTAAGTTTTAGTTCTTTTGACAAAATCACTATTATGACATTTTTAGTTAATATAGTTTACATATTTTAAATGTAATTCATGTTAAATATTGAATGTAATGTAAAATTGAAATACGTAATAGAATTTAGATATAGTTAAACCCTCTTTTGCAGTGTTTTCTTCCTTGGTTTTCATGATTTTAAGCATTTTTCGTAAGTTTATGAGTTTTTGACATTTTTCATTAAAAAAAAAATCTTTATTTTTATACATATTGTGTACAGTCCTGGGGGGAGTTATACCCTCTACCAACTCTGCCACAAATCACTGTATAAAAATGTCACAAGTAACAATAGATTAAAATAACATCTAATATTAATGCTGAACATAAATTTTGCTGGGGGAGGGGGAGGAAGTTACGTATAGCAATTGAAACATATTTTAAAACTTTTAGTACTAAACCCTAATTTCGACATCATATTTTTCGGTAAATTCTACCTTAGTGTATCAAACTGAAAGTCACTCGTTAAAGTAGTTTAGAAATTACAAAGGTTTTAGGTTTGCACCTCCTAATGCTATATAAATGTTTGATCGTCGCAAACAACAGATAATAAATCAACAGATTAAAAGACAGGTGCATTTTTAAGCATAACTTAAAAACTGTTTGGCGGAATGAGCTTTAATTTTGGGTTCGCATATTTGAAAATTCAAGAAATCTATTTCTGTTAGGAAAGTTTTACGTTACAATTAATTTTTGTTTTCGAAAATATATAAATTTTAATTTAAATTTTTTTTGAAGGGAAGCAAAATATTTTAACTGGAGGGGGGGGGGGGGTATATGCGTTATTTAATATTAATGCAATGTAATAAAAGTGCACAATTTGCTTAACAAATTGAAAAACATATAAAGGTTTAAAATTTATACACCGCTAGGAGGGGGAAGACAAAATTTTAGGGTGGTTGAAATTCAATAATTCAAAAGTAAAAATAGACTGAAAAGGACATTCTCACCCCTGAGTCTGACTGCCCTTAACCCTCAACTGCTGTGACAAAAATTGTCGCTTAACTACTGTGAGTGGTTTATGTGATTGCTTTATTGAAATATGAATGAAAGTCTCGATTAACGTTTAGGATATGCAGCTCGAACATATTTACAAATTACAAATTACAAACAATATTACAAATTTTTGTATGATGAGAACTTTTAGATGTATATTTCTTTCATTCGGTTGTCCACCATCTTAATTTAATACTGTTAATGTACTTAACTTTTTATACAGTCCTATTCTAATTAAAATTTACCATTCAACTGATTCTAGCGGTAGTTCGAAAGCGTCAAACGAAACAAAGTGTCACTGGTATCTACAGTTAAACTGGAAATTTTTAATGAATAGTCATTTTTTTGAAAGGTTAATAAATTATGTTCAACTTTTAACTGCTGTTAACGGTCTCCCAGAACACTGCTATTTTCAATTTTCGCATTTTAACTTATAATTTTAAGTTTAATTACAGACACTAGTGAATTTTTGTTTCATTTGGAACCCATGCACTATCGCAAGAAATTTCTCAATAGGTAAATTTTGATTATAAATATCTTGTATATAATGTTTAGTACAAAAATCTGAGTTAATTCTGTCTTTTAGTGATGTTTCAATTAAGCTGTTTCAGAGACCGCTCACAGTAGTTATGCAACAGTTTCTTGGACAGTAGTTAATAAAAAACTAAATAGAAATATTTGAACTAGTGAAAAAATGTTTCTCAAGAAATTTTTGTATGATGAGATCTTTTAGATGTATATTTCTTTCATTCGGTTTTCCATCATCTTAATATAAATATGCTGAGGAAGTTTAATTCTAGATTTAAGTGTGACGCACAGGTTTAATTATCGCTTTAATTAGCCAGTGAGTTAAAAAAAGTTTGAGAAACACTGCCTGAAACAAAGAATCTTTTTTTTTCTTTAATATCCTAAGCACGGGCCCGCAATACACCGGATATTATTTTTTTCTACAAAAGTTTACAATTACAAAATGTATATGAATATTAAGTATCTTTCTAAAATTTTTAACGGATTATCAAGATTGTTTTAAAATATTAAAATTTGAAAATATCGCATTATTTTAATAAATACAGATAAAAAACCAAAATTCTAACAGCCTTTTCCTATTAAATTGAAACATTTTTCGTTAAAGCACTTGCCAAAATTAAAAATCCACAATGAAATTCTTTCTACGATAATTAATTTTCTATTGAACGATTTCCACGGGGGAAATGAAAATGAAATAAAAAGTTTCACCAATTTTAAAAAAAAGATTAATATGACGTCATATATGTAATAATACCAATCGCGCCCGTCGGCCTAATCGTTCGGAGTTTTCGTGGTTTTCTTCGAGCCGTGGATTTATCCATGCGCAAATACGGGTTAGGTTCCCTTAGAAAGACCCCCCCCCCCCGAAGGGCACTCTCCCCGGGCCTATATCCCAAGTGTAGATAATTGGCCGTCAATAATCAACCCAACTCATATTGGTAATAAAACGGACATTTTCAAACATTTCTCAATAATACAAGGAGTATATGAGTATGTGTCAATAAAGAAAACATCTTAATATGACGTCATTAGAAAATTAAAAAGAAAATTAATCTGATGTCATAACGGATTTTTCAAATGTTTGAGAATAATATACAAAGAGAGTATCAGTATGAGTAATAGAGAATAGTAAATATACAAGTTTGAGGAACATATTGAATCATGATAAAAACCCTATTATGGAAATATTGGCATATTTTAACATTTTGAATGTCTCTATACAACATGTTTAATTTTGACATTGATTTTTTTTTAATATCGCATTTATAGTCCACATGACGGATATTATTATGACAGAGTATAATAGCGGGCTTCTCCAGCTATCGGACTGGTTCAGATATTCGAAAAAACGAGAAAATAGACCGGTAAATTTTTACTTTATAAAAAACAGGACTTTTTTATATTTTTTTGGAAAATGAAATTTATTTGGATTTATTAAAGAAAGGATAAAGTGTTTTGAAAGGAATATTAAACGAAACCCTTTGTGCGATCTTCGATCACACTTACCCACTTGTTCTTAATTCTTCTGTATTTTTGGTTTCAATATCTGCGACCACGCTAAATATAACATGTTCACTTACTGACGGTAGCCATTTATCTATCCCTAAAATATTTACTATAAGCTCATGATTTTTAAGACAAGATTTTTTACTTTCTAAATAAGACACACTTCCTCTTAAATCTAATTTTGATAACGAATAACTACTTATGATATTTCTTAAAATGCGATCACTTGGCAAACATAAATATCCACTGTTTAATAAAGCAGTATAAGCTGATGCAGACTGAACAAATACTGTTGAGGCCAAAGCAAGGGATAATTTTTATAACGCGTATTATTTTAGGAACTTTTAACAATTCTAACTGTTCTATAATTAATTCAAGATTTTCAGAATTATCAGAAGAACAATCCAATGATTTTAGCATTCAAATTGCTGAATCCAATACAGAAGGCAAAGTAGGAGATTTTACAAAACTTTCAACATTTCTCATTAATTCATGAAATACTTGGGTATTATTAATGATAAAATATTTAGAAAATCTACTACAATTTACTTTACAGTTATTTATATATACATCAAATTTCAAATCATTCGTAATAGCAATGCAACCAAAAGCAACAGGGAAAACAGTCGACGTATCATATAGGCAAATACGAAACATTAAATTATCATTAATAAAGAACCAATTTTTGTGAAATGTTGATTTGTTTTCCTCTAGACATTTTTTTAATATCAACGGAGGATTTCACTGCAATTTTTTCCTTCAATGCCTTCTGTTCTAGAAGACTTTCCTGGATTGCACGTTTAAAATTTTCTTCTTCAGTGTCAATAAGACGGTGAGCTTTTGGCTGTTCATTTGTCAGATATGAAGGTGCGTTTTGAAATATACATGGTACAATACCTTCTTTAAGTTTTGGAATTTTTCTCTCGTATTCTTTGTATTCGCCTTTATAAATAACTTTTCTAATAATGTCACTTTCATTGAAGTGTTTAATACAAATTACTGTTTTTTTTAATTTACTTAAATCCGTTGGAATTTTCCTTAGCCATTCAGCCTTTAGGTAAACTAAATGTACTTACAGATGGTTGACCACCATAATTGGATTTACATTCTGCAAATATACTGCAATGTCGAGGTATTTTAAAAGCCGGTTAAAAAGAAAATATATATGAATCACTAAAAAGTCTTACAGAATTAGACTTCATATCATACGAATTAAATTAAAATCAGTACAGCTAATAATAAAACAAAAACATTCACTACATTACTAATTATCAAAGTATAAATACCTTCTTAAGAGTTATCCGTCTTGTAATATATTTTTAAATGATAAAGATCGACATTTCAGAAGAGCGAGAGCATGCACTTACACACGTCAAATTATCCATTCCAAACCAAAAACGCGGGAATATTGTTCGACGATTCTGATCACATGACTTTTTCGCATCTGTGACATAGTGATAGAGTAAAAAAAAAAAATAAACACTATTTATACAGAATGTTTAGTGTCGAAGAGTCTGTGCATATATAAAATATTTTTTAATTTATTTTGTTCACTGTCCATTTCCCCTATGGATGTGGACAAAAATGTGGTGAAAATGGAGGAATGTTGCAACAATGAAGCTATTTTTTCAATCAAACAATCGTAACGTTATTTCTATGTGGAAAATGCAAGTTTTGGACCGACGTTGACCTCCCTTAGGTATCGAATTTTTAAAAAATAATGTCTAATTCATGTATTACCTTCATAGGAGTACATCTAGATTCCAAATTTCAAAGCTCTACGTCAACAGGAAATGGGTGAAAAATGAGTGACAAGATTTGACTGCCACATACATACATAATTGTAAGTTAAAAAAGAAAGTATGTAAAAAAAAGGCATGCATATTTCGCTAATAACATACGATATAATTCATTTTGCTGAAATAAAAACGATAATTTTTTTACATTGTAAAACTAGTTATAGTACGTACGCACCTCATTTGTTCCGTTTAACGTACAATATCCAACTTGTTTGCTTTTTCCGTGCTACATAAAAAAAAAAAATAAACACTATTTATACAGAATGTTTAGTGTCGAAGAGTCTGTGCATATATAAAACATTTTTTAATTTATTTTGTTCACTGTCCATTTCCCATAAAGCATCACTATTTCTTCAATCACCGTATATTTTTAGAATAGAGATATACATATTGTTTATGCATAAGACTGTTATGACATTAAGGTGACATTCACCCGTAATTAAATAACATTTCAGATATCTTCATGAGGTTCCAAGAAATCGAACAGTGTTTTTTTCTTTTCGTATCAAATCACTGAATCTTTCAGAAAATGCTATCGGATATATACTTTTTTTTCTGGCTGAACAACACGGAATATTTTTGCCATGTTCGCACTATACAGCATACATAAAAGCATGAAATTTACAGGTTATAACTACGAAAGTGATTTAGAATCTAACAGCATTTTTCACTTCTCGGTAAATGCGTTAAATTTTGAGTTGTAATGGATATCTATCTTATGATGATCTTTATTAGACTGTCATGTCCAGAAAATTCGTTTATATCTTTAACTTTGACGGCCATTTTCTGAAAACTTATTTGCTTTTACAAAAAAAAAAAAAAAAAAAAAAAAAAAATGTAAAACACTATTTAATCTCTTTGTTTTTAATAAGAGGACCTGTAAAATTCTTGAAATTAGGAATGACTTTGTGAATGTGTCAGAAAATAACTAATTTTGATTTGTAAAATCACAAAGCCCGACATATTTTATTCTTTAAATGTAAAATAATGATTGGTTTATTTCAGAGGCGCCAACTTTTAAAAATTTCAGGGGGTTGTGGAAGAGTAGATTGGAGAGATAAAAGGAAACACCTTCTACTATTTATTTTTATCTTCGGGGAGAGGGGGAGGCGATGGCCTTGTGAAAATTTCCAGATATATTTCAAAAGAATTTCTATGGCTTTGTACCTCTTTGTACTCGGCGCCTATGATGGATTTAATTTGTTATCTTGTTGATTATCCTAATCCTAATCCTAATCCTAATAATATTATAAATCTGATTGTGTGCAAATGTTAGGCTGAAGCCAGTGTCAAAATGAAGAATTTAATGATCCTGTATCTTTGCATATAAGTTGATTATAACCCTCAAATGAATATAGGCTGGTTTTCTTTTATTTTATTTCAATATTTTTCTTAAAAATTAAAAATTTTCATTATTTTCATACAGAATAAATAGACATTTTTTCGTATATTTTACAATGGTTGGTTGGTTTGACCCAAAGGGCCCGGTTTTGCAACTTTTTTTAAAATGGTTAAATTTATTTTACCGTTGCTAATACTTTATCGTTGCCAATATAAAATAAAACCCCTGAGTAATAATTTTTAATCAACAATTTATTTTCAAGTGATTATTTGTCACAAAATTTCACTTTTTTAAAACTTAGTTATGGCAAAGCCTCTATAACATAGAAATACTGTATTGTTTCCTATGGAATGTGATAAAGAGTTAGTTAATTATTTACGTTTCTAATTATCGGGAATGAAATATTTTGCTTAATTAATGCATTTATTTTTCTTTTAATGATGCGTGAACGAAGTCACGGGTAACAGCTAGTAATATTATAAATCTGATTGTGTGCAAATGTTAGGCTGAAGCCAGCGTCAAAATGAAGCATTTAATTATCCTGTATCTTTGAATATAAGTTGATTATAACCCTCATATGAACATAGGCTGGTTTTTGTTTATTTTATTTCAATATTTTTCTTAATAATTCAAATTTTTATTATTTTCATAGAGAATAAATGGATATTTTTTCGTATATTTTAAAATGGTTGGTTGCTTTGCTTGGTTTGGCCCAAAGGGCCCGGTTTTGCAGCTTTTTTTTTAAATGGTTAAATTTATTTTACCGTTGCTAATACTTTATCGTTGCCAGTATGAAATAAAACCCCTGAGTAATAATTTTTAATCAACAATTTATTTTCACGTGAAAAATATCCGTGTGAAAAATGAAAAGGAAATGAATTATTTAAGAATTAAACAGAATATGAAATGATGTCATATTAGAAATAAAACGTGCGTTTTCAAATATTTGATAATAATACAAAGTGCATAAATACGAGTAAATATGGAAAAGAAGCGAATATGATGTCATATATAGAAAAATAAAACAGATTTGTTTTGATGTTAAAATAAAATGATCTTGGATTATCAAATTATTTGTGATTAATTTCTCTTACTTTTTTTCTTTCTCTTTTTCACATGAAAAGAATTATTTTAATTGTACGTAATATATGTATTTTAAATGTATGTGTTGTAAATTAAAGTTCTGTGTTTTAAATGAAATGAGTGAAAGATTTATATTTTTAATTAATTCAATACAAATGATGGGATAGGTTGGCAATTTTTCGTCTGCACACGGCTAACATAAAGTTACCATATTTTTAATTTAAATTTTAAAAAGTAAAGAAAAAAATATTGGATGGCAAATGTCAATGATATGCATCGCAAAATTATCCGTATCGAAAATCAGAAAATCTTAATAAAAATAACTATAATTTTTAAAAGAAAGTTGCTTTTCTCATAAAAGCTAAAGATTTAATATGATTATGTCGAAGTAACAGCATTTTTCCTCTATCATTTTTCCCACAATCGAAACACATTTGTAAATCGTCGTTTCGAACCGGAATTTAATATTACATTTCTTTTAGTTATAAAATAGGAAAAACTTTGTTGTCGTTTTAAAATATAGCTTTTTTTTAAAGTTGTTTCATAATAGATTTTTGTAGGATAAGAAAAATTGCATAGATTTTAAAGCAATGTTTAAGTAAAATTACAATATTTTTTAAACTTAAAAAACAACAATGTTATCGAAAAGAAATTCGATTTTACCAACAAATTCGCGTAATGCAAAAGCAAAGAAGAAATCAAAAAGTAATGAATCTTTTTTTCCAGCCGAATTGTGTAAACTTGAACAAGCCGATTGTGCCAATTCATAACATTATAAACGTGAAAGCGCGTTCTATATAGTAGATTTTTTTTTTTTTTTTTTTTTTTTTTTTTTGCATATAGGTAGAAAATTTCGGAGAATAGGAAGGTTAGGGGTCTAAAATTAGGTCCATAGTCAATTTGCCTTTTTTTTTTATCAAGTGAAATTTGGCGCAAAATTAAATACATTGTTGTAACCAGATTTGTTTTTTGCGTATTAAACACTTAATGGTATTTTAGATGATCATTTCCCCGCTCACCTTTGATGTCAACTATGACTGTAAAACATATTAAAAAATATTAGCCGATAATTTTCTAATTTTCTTATTGCTTCATGATGTAAATAGACATCCTGTTTCATACTTTAAACCTGAATCGGTCATGCCATTGTTGTTCAATTTTTATTCCCAATCCTAACCCTAATCGTATCCTATCCTAATCCTGATAATAACTTTAAAGAATATTCTTTGACACGAATATGTAAATTAAATCAATATCCATAAATGGAATGAATGGAAAATAGAATAAATAGAAATGGCAAAATAAAATAACAAGAAAGTACATTTATTCGACACCTAACCCTATAGAGAAAGCGTAAAAAATTTCAAACGCATGAAATAAATTAAAATAATCTTATATATACTAACAAAAATATGTAAATTTAGATCATCAGATTTGTGTCGTCGGTATTTATTTGCTTATAGTGTTCTTGACGCGATAGAGAAAATATCGAGGTTAAATTGGGAAGAATTTAAAGTACTTTCCAGCAACCTTTATTTACATTTTAGAATCGCATCAGATTGTTATATCTTTGTGAAATAGCTATCAATGTATAAAATCCACAAGCAGTTTGTTCACTATTTACACCACTTAGCGTGAAGCACTTAATTTAATATATGCATAAACAAGATAATGTAGTAAGAAATATATAACATATGTCTATGCAAATAAACAATATAATAATGCCCATTTAGCAATGCACACATATACAAATTGTACACCAAATACCATCTAAAATGCACTGTTGTATAGAAGAATTCTGCCAGTGTTGTTTTTCGTTTTACGAAGAGGAATTCCTCGATTTTACTTGGCCTTCCTTTTTTCATTAGTTGCAGTTTCATTTTCGCGATTGTATATATTATTTGGCATGAAATTTCACTTTCTTAAGACTGGGTTATGTCAAGGCCCCTATAGCAAAGAAATACCGTATGGTCTCCTATAAAATGTGATAAAGCTTTGGTTAATTATATATGTTGTTAATTATCCAGTGAAATGTTTTGCTAAATTAATGCATTTATTCTTTTTTTAATGTTACGTGAACGAAGTCACGGGTAACAGCTAGTTATATTATAAATCTTTTCAAACCGTAAACAAAGGTATGAGGTTTTTTAAGCTACTTTCTCATATTATCTCGATATCTGCACATAAATTCCTTTAAAGAATATATTTTATGCGAAATAAAACATTTTATTTTTATTTTTCCTTTTGTGCCTTGATTTATTATTGATTGATATTATTTCGTTCCTTGGAGATTTTTGTACTTTAAGATGAAAAGTTATTTATGTAATGTTACATGAAATGTATTTAAAGTGAAATACATACGTTTAACGCGGTAATAATTTCCTCTATTAACGGCTACCTGTAAAACCCGTGAAGGGAAAAATAATATATATAAATTAAGACACATGTAGGGGAGATGGGGGATGAATGGGACATTTTCACAAAAATATTTAATTTAAGTTATTATCACTATTATATATCACAGGTCATACAATAAGTGTTTGACTACATCTTATGCACAATATTTGTTCAAGATTATTATTATCTATGCTAATAAAAGAAAGTTTCGCTCTCTGTGTGTGTGTCTGTCTGTCTGTCTGTGTGTGTGTGTGTGTGTGTGTGTGTTGGCAATGGCTAGGAAAATCTAGCCCACCTAGAAAGCTGGAAATTTAGATTTAGGTAGTCCAAACCCTCTCCTGGTGCACCATTATGTCAGAATTTTAATATTTTAATTACTTTTTGAAATATTAATTAAAATGCACGAAGAACTCTCATTAAAAATACGCTTTTTTTCTTCGGTTGGTTGGTTGTGTAGAATATCTTCTCAGAACAAATAAATCAGAGTAACGAAGCATAGATAAGGACTTATAACGAAATAGTGCCAACATGGATTGCAGTTATCTGCATACAGCCAAGCTAATGTAGCGCCATCTACTCACGGCAAATTACACAAACGCCACCTGTTTAAGACATTTACAGGCACATTTTTCTTCATTATAATTATCTGGGTTTAAGGTTTTTTTTAAAACCAGGACATATATTATTATGATAGAGACTATCAATACAGAAAACTTTATTTAACAAATTATTTGTTATATATTTGCGGGAATGGCGAGGGGTAAGGGTCTAATTACATTTAACAATTTTAACATTTGTTTTAGCTTCACCCGTAGCATTTAATTTTTGTGTTATTTACAGAATACCGCTATTTTAAATCTGAGTTTCTCAGTAATATTTCAGTAATAATGTTCCGAACCTCTCCATTTAGTTCCATTTTTAAAAAATTATCGTAAAAATCAACATTCATTGCTTCAAGGTGTATTTCTAAAAAGCAATAACCAGTATTTCCGAGTAATAGCTTAAGCCAAATTTCAAATTAAGTTCCTATCTTAACCAAATGAATCAATCTTTAAAGATGTATAGCGATCCTCCTAATTAGTTATTTGCTGAAGGTCACTTGAACATCCGTTACCCCCATTCCCCCAACCTCCGGGGCCCTCCTTCAAAGTTTTCTCTAACTATTCCCCGTTTCCACATCTCAGCAACTATCTTTCCGATTTCAACGCAAGTGATTCCAAACATTATAATTAATTTAATAGTCAACCTTTATAATATTAAACTAAATTTATGAGTAGCGGTTACCAGTATTTCTGAATAATATTTTAAACCAAATTTCTAATTAAGTTCCAAGCTTAACCAAACGAACGAATTTTTAAAGATGCATAGTGGGTGTCCTAATTAAAACATTCCCTCCCCCCCCCCCGACCCCTCCTTCAAGGATTTTTACCTAACTATGCCCCGTTTCCGTATCCCAGCAACTATCTTTCCGATTTGAACGCAAGTGATTCCAAACATTATAATTAACTTAATAGACACCCTTTATAACATTAAACTAAATTTATGAGTAGAGGCTACCACTATTTCCGAATAATAGTTTAAGCCAAATTTGTAATTAAGTTCCTAGCTTAAGCAAACGAACGAATTTTTAAAGATGCATCGTAGTTCTCCTAAATAGTCATTTTCTTAAGGACACTTGAACATCCCCTTCACCTGACACCTCACTGATGATTATTTTCTCTAACTGTGCCTTGTTTCAATAACTCGGCTTATAATGTTCCATCTTCTAGAAACCAGCTCGATTTTGTCGCACGCCTACTATACAGTACCGTAGGCAACGTTGACCTGTCTCAGAGGTTCTTTCCCCAGGCGCCGGAAGGGGAAAATAAAATATTTTCCGGAGCGTGCCCGGTATACGGTGTCGAAGCCATCGGAGACCTTGGCGGAAATTTCGTTTTTTAAAAGATTTGACGGGCTCGGGCAACGCCGGGCGGGTCAGCTAGTACAGAAATAAAAATGAAATAAAAAAAAAAAGTTCTTCTATGTCCCAATTATCCCCACAGCAGGGATGAATGGGACACAGACATTTTCCTCCCCGTATTCAATGTTAAGGACTAAAAGCTGACAAAAATGACTCCTTGGCAAAAGCTGAGAGATTATAAACTGTAATATGATCTCCAGGATTATTTGTGAGCCAATCATCTTGGACTCATCTCAGCTTTGCCTTAAAAGGCCCATAAATGGAAGTATTTAATGGCTGAAGACGATGGCTACAATCAGTATGAAATGTTAAAAGAATAATTACCATAAAGTATTAATTTATCAACCTATATAATATTATTTAGTTAATAAACATATTTTTCAGCATTCTCTAGGGATGAATGAGACAGTTCCATTCATCCCATTTGAAATGTCCCAATCATTCCCATGATTCATATATTCAATTGTCAGCCATTTTGTCTCAAAAATTATTTTGTCCCAATGGTTAATATGCATTCATTTTAGTTACCAATATTGAGCCTTGAAATAAAAAACTACAACATATCTTAATGGTTTGTATTGCATAAGATATTTAAGTAACTTCAAATGTAAAAAAAAAAAATTACTTTTAAGCAGAATTTTCAGGAAATGCAAATTTGAAGAAAACTAAAAACAGCCATGTGCTCTTCCGTTTGGTTCTGAAGCACACTATAGTAGTGAAATCTATGAGGATAGGAAGAAACTAAAAAAAAAGTTTATTGCCTGAAATATTGAGAACGTCCCATCCATCCCCCATCTCCCCTATATAAAAACAATTCAGATAATTCTGAAAATTTCTTATTTATAATTTAAATTTATATCATTTAATTAAAACAAAATTTGATATTCTATTGGTTAAAGATAATATTTTCATTTCAATTCCATTTATTCTTTACGCTGAAAAACTCTTCCTATAAAACTCTTCCTATTTGTTGTGACATAAATTTCGAAAATATTTATTTTTCAATAATATGCAATGAAAGATGAGAAGAGTGAAAGACATTATTAATGTCAAAATAAAAAAAAGTTACGTTGACCCCTCTTCCCAAAGCAAACAAATAAACATAACAATCCGTTTCATGGCATCAGAACAAGTTTCTATGAAACAAGCAGCAAACTGTCATGTTCATGTACCACAAATTCAAAAACATTATTGTTAGGCTGGTTCGCTTTACTTTCAGATTAAATGGCCTTTGGTTTCAACCCCGCTTTCTTAAGATAAATTTCACATGGTAACAACTGCACAAAAAAAGCAATCTTTATGCAGAGGTGCAGCCAAGGGGGAGGGGAGGGGTCGGAGTTCAAACCTTCCCAGAGCTAAAAGATACAGTTATTGCGCTTATACGAATAACTGGTTTATCAAATAAGCCTCTTTAAGGGATCAAGTAAAGCAAAAATCAGTATTAGTATTTTTACCTTAGTCGGAATCCACCGCTTTATAGAATCAAATTATATTCAACAAAGATGATTCATTAAAACGGCGGTTACTGTACTTAAAAATGGAGTAAACATATAATAACTGCCTGTTAAAACTGATCACTTATTTCGCAAAACAGCAGGGTTCGCATCCTGTCGCACTGCTGGATATTGGCGAGTCTTTTAACCGATTTTTTTTCTTTGCTTCTTTTTCCGAAATCAGACTAAACATTAAACCGTCAAATTCCATAGGAGAAATATAATACAAAAGTGGGTAAGTGAGATCGAAGATCGCTCAAATAGTTTCGTTTCATATTCCTTTCAAAACACTATCCTTTCTTTAATGAATCCAAATAAATTTCATTTAGCAAAACAAAAAAAAAAAAAAAAACCCTCATGTTTTTTGTTTTTTATAAAGTAAAAATTTACCGGTCTATTTTTCTTTTTTCGAGTATCTAAACCAGCCCGATGGCGGACGAAGCCGGCTATTATATTCTGTCATAATAATATCTGTTACGCCAACTAAATGCGATATAAAAAAAAAAAAAATTTCAAAATTAAACATGTTGTACATCACCTTCCAAGTGTTAAAATATGCGAATATTTTCATAATCGGGTTTTTATCATGATTCAATATGTTTCTCAAACTCATATATTTACTATTCACTATTACTCATATTGATACTCGCTTTGTATTATTCTCAAACATCTGAAAAATTCGTTAAATTTCCAATAGGACGTAAGATTTTCTTTTTAATTCTCTAATGACGTGATATTAATCTGCTTTGTGTACATACACATACTCATACTAATTGTATCATTGAGAAATCTTGGAAAATTCCGCTTTATTACCACTATGACGTGAATCATTTTTATTTCATATTAATCTGTTTTTCAATTGGTGAAACTTTTTATTTCATTTTCATTTTTACGTGGAAATCGCCTGATAGAAAATTAATTATTGTAGAAAGAATTTCATAGTGGATTTTTAACTTTTGGCATCTGCTACAGCGAAAAATGTTTAAATTTAATAGGAAAGGGCTGTTAGAATTTTTTTTTATCTCTATTTATTAAAATAATACGAATTTTTCAAATTTTAATATTTTGAGCTCTTTATAACTGATATTCAGCTATACACAGAAAGTTTCAACTCTGTAAGTTACATAGTTTCTGAGAATAACTCTGTGACAGACAGACAACAGAGCGTGAGTAATAGGGTTTCGTAAGATGAACGAAGTCCTAAAAATGGTAAAACGCATGATAAATTTTGAACGTACAGATATGGAGTAATTACGTGTTAAATCTGGGGGAAATTTTATCTAAATATAATTAACCCTGTCAAAACAGAACCTGCCTATAACGGAATCCTGTTTTAAATCGAAATAATATATGGTTCCGACGAAAAGAAAACATACAATTATATGTGCTAAGACGGAATTTTTTTAAAAACCAGACTTTTTTTCCCTGTCCCTATATCGATTCCGTTTCCAAAGGCTTAAATAAATTATAAACCGATGTTATAGTTTAGTATGGTTCAAATTTTCTTTCATTAGACTCCGATCAGTGGGGTCTCTGCTTACTTTTTTTTTTCTATAGATTTTGGGCTGGAGCTGATTCTTACTTTTTTCTATGCCGTCTCGGGCCTATACGAAACTGCACTTCATTGTTTCAAGTCCAAGCCGAGTCAAAGAAAATTTTCGTGATCTTGCATCATGGTGGCAGTTTTCTTGTAAAACTAATAGTGATATTGCATATTTGTTTAAAAAATCCTTAGTAATGGAATTTGGTTTAATAAATAACAGAAAAATATTTTAATCGCAAGTGTCAAGTGTCATTTTTTTTTTACATAGGGCTTTAAAATTGTGATTTAAATTTATGAACCAACTTTTTCTTTATTCCAAACTACAGTCATTTTTCAGTGGCGTGTTCATATATGTCATTGTCTCTAAATGATCATTAATTTTGTTAGTACGTACTTCATAGATTGCGAACATATAATTTGCTGTACTTTAAAATGTTTACATACATATGTATGCAATATTTTGTTAAAAGAACTTAAATTGTAGGATGGTATTGAATAAGAAATATCAGCATACTTTGCGGAAATTGGGTCAGAGCGGATCAATAAACTAAGAAAAAAAAAACAGCACGAACCGAAACCGGGTTGAATATTTAGTTTTTGGTACGTGCCGCGTATGGCCAATAAAGCTTTCATATGGATCCTGGCTAATATTTTAACTTTTATAACAAACTGGGCCGAGTCGGGTCTGGCCTTAAAAATTTCGGCCCGAGAAGATCTCTCCTGCCAACCAGAAACATTTACTGTTTCTTCTGGAGAGAAAAAAAAGAAACACAGTGTATAAAAAATATTAAAAACACAACACAAAAATGACATTGTGCAGTCATAAAATGTTACCATGTGTGTCAGTCGCAGAATCACAATGTGCACATAGAAATGTGCACTCATAGTGACATTTTTAATTTGTATGTAATAAATCAAAAATATTTGTGACATACAGGCTGTTTAAAAAAAAGGGGGAACAAACTGCAAGAGATGGTAGAGGAAACTACAACAAACAATTTTTCGCCAGGAAATCAGGGTTGAAATTAATTTAATCAAACAAAAATATAAGGTATCTACTTCAAGTCGAACACTAATAATTTATGCAGACATTTAACAGTAATAAAGGTGATTAACGGAATTTCCAACACTCAGTTTGCTTACGATATCACGAAAAGTGTTAGACATGCACAGTAATTCGATCAGTGACATCGTAAACAATTTTAACTTCATTCCAAAATGTGGAGCGTCGAGTTCAGTGATGTTTGGACGTGGATAATAATAACTTCCACCCGTTTTTGTGATATCATTTCAGTTTACATAAAGGTTATTGACAATTTTGTTGAAATAGCTTCATTATTGTTAAGGCTGTTCTCAAATCCAAACTGTCTACTTTATGACCTTTTTTTTTAAATTCATATTGGTTCAGAAACGCGTGTAATTGGCAGACGTTCTTATTCAGAAACTTTGTAATCGAAAGAAGTTTTCATTTTTTGGTAAAGGCAGATGATCTTTCAAAAAATACTTTTCAGAGTGGACGTTTTCTAATTTCTAACGCCATAGCGTGAGAAGGGAAAAAAACGTGTTCCCACGTAACACGAATCTCTTATAACTCGGTAAGTAATTTGTAAAAAAAAAAAAAATGGAAAACTCCAATCGATTCTAAATCGCTTCATTAGTCAGGCCTGTCAATTGTATACCTTTGCGTTTAAAAATTGGTCGGAAAATGTGTCAGATCGTTTCGCGTTTTTGAGTAGATCAGTTGAGAACTACCTTAAATTTATGAACAAAAATTCGTGTTTTGCTTGGAGTGAAACATTCCGTATTTTTGATTGAACAAATAAGTTGCAATCTCGGTTTCCTACACAAAAATTATTTCTTGTAGGTCTTTCACTCTTAAAGCTTGTCTCAACTTTGTTGAAAATATTCTTATAAATGTAACATCAGCTTTGTGTTATTTCATTGACGCATTTTACGTTTTGTAACTCTAAGATGGTAAATGCCGTTTAACACAGTGTCTGATTCTAATAAACGGAAAAAAGTAGTACACAGTATGATTTAATTTATTAAAAAGTGATTCTCATAAGAGGCGAGTAATGGATTAGGTATCAATAACTCACCCCCCCCCCCCACCCACCACCAAGGTCGAATACTGGCTGCGCCACTGGCTTTATGGATATGAGCTATTATTGTTAGGCCGATACGGGCAGGACTGTTCTGCGGTACGGGTTAATTTTTAGAAAGCAGGGAATGTTCTACGCGGCAATTTCCGACAGGACTGTTGTCTGAAAGAGAGAAAAAGGTTTATTAATGAAAATGTTGTTGTTTTTGATTCCATTCTAAAAACAAAACTGAGAGGTGGGGGGGGGGGGGGGGCTCTCTTTGCTTAGATCTGGCATGAAGAGGAAAGAAATTGGTAATTTAAAGTGAAATAGTGGTTGATAAAGTGATCGGAATATCACTAGTCTCACGCTAGATTGGACAAAAATTGATTAAAAATTAATAATAATAATAATATTGTTTTAATCGGGATGTAAGGTATCAGGCTAGGCCGGGCAAGAACTTTTCTAGGTCCGGCTTTGCTCGACCTGTCTCCCACCTAGCTACGGGCCTGATATTTACAGTCTATGTGTGATAAGTGCCTTTTAAACTTTGGTTTGCGTTTTTAAGTTTAACTAAATATTTTCATAGTACGTGTGTGTTTATAAACTCAGTTGTTCATATACAGGGTTACACAAGGGAATCCGTAAGTATTACAGACTATGGAAAAGAATTGCTTAAGGTTAGTTTTTAATTGTGTTACGCATATTCTTGCTGAACTATAATATATTTAGTATACCAATTTAAGTTTGTGGAATATAAATAAATCCATATACAGGGCTACGTAAAGAAAAAGATACATTGTCGTTTGCGGTTGGTAACTGCTGCGATTGAGTTTGCCTTTTAGCTTTATACGTGGTGTGTATAAAAGTCTTTAGATAATATACAGGGCTGTACAAAGGATTTCGAGTGCATTTAAATCGATCGGATAAAAATTGTTAAATGTGAATATTCTAACTGAACTAAATTTTATCATTCTATATATCCACATCTACTGATCATATACAGGACTGCATAAAAAATTCCACTACTCTTTTTACACTGGAAGGTAATTTCGAAAACTGCATTTTTTAGTGTGTTATATGTATTCTAAACTGTTTACTTACATATCTTCAAGAACTTACATATACTTACAAGAAATCAGTAAAACGTCATTAAGTATACAGATAAACGTTGAATTAATAATCACTTTATGACTTAATAAACATGTGTAATGCATCTGACATCAAGTTTTGACATCAGTTTGAAGAATTATGGATCTTTCACTTATTTAAAGCGCTTCAATTCGTCATTCGTGAATTTTGGGTATTGATAATTAAATTGATATTTTAAGGCGTGTGGTAGTCATTTTTAGACTCATACTTGGGAACCTACATTATCAGCCACCTAAAGTATCCATTACAGGAAAAAGGGCTTTTGTGTCATTAACACTTTCCAACCTAGTTGAAAAGTGTTTATGACTTCGGTTTGTCTGGCCATCTGCCGTCTATCCATACTCTAACTCCCGTAAATACGTTTGGATTGCCCTGCAATTTTTATATGTTATTTCCGTTATCTATAGCATGTTCCCTATTTCAACTGAAGCGTGTAGCACTTATAGTTTTTTTACATGGACACTCAAAAGAATTCCGTTACATTACGGTCTATGGGGAAAATCATTTGCGGTTTATTTAAATGATGTTACACAATTTTAAATACATTGTAATTGACATATATCACTAAGGTGCATTACAAGAAGCTTAATATGGAATAGGGCGTGCATAGCACTTATAGTTACTTTACAGGGACAGTCAAAAGAAATCCGTTACATTACGTCTATGGAGAAAAATCATTTGGGGTTTAATTAAATAATGTTTCACTATTTTAAACGCATTGAAATTTATGGCATATCACTAAGGTGCATTACAAGAGGCTTACTGCAGAATATTGTGTGTATAGCAGTCATCGTTCAGTTACAGGGACACACAAAAGAATTATCTACTGTCTGTTAACACTAATTCCTGGAAGTGCGTTTTAAGTTGCTGAAAGCGATTTAAAATTTAACTCACTTTTTGTCTATTACTTGGTGTGTATAAATTTTGTATTTCATATACAGGGCAGCACAAAAGTTCGCGAACACATTTCCGTTTATGGACAGAAACTCCAGAAGTAGAATTTTAAACTGTGCTACGCGTTTCCTAACTAAACTAAAATTTAGCATCCTATGTAGTATATGTACAAATCTATAGATCCTATACAGGGCTGAATAAAAGTATTCGGATATTTTTCCGAATATTGTATATGTTGGAAATATATGTTGGGAATTCCGATTATTTTTGATGGAATTGGAAATTTGTAAAGTCAGCCACAAGAAGGTTGAAAAATGTGGTACAACAGGCATTAGTCAAACTATCACAGAGAAAAAAAAGCAGAAAAGGCATTCAATTAAAATTATTTCTTATAATTTATGTTACAATATAATAAATTTGCTTACCAATTTTATAATAAAATATTCTAAAAGTTTATGTGGTACAGAACAATTATTTACTTTTTAAAACCACAAATAAATAAACAACTATGAACACTTAACAACTAAGCATAACAACAGCAACTTAGTATGATAATTATAATACTAAGTTTGTTAACATACATTCCAATGGTTGGTTGGTTGCGACTTGAGATTTTATGTATTGTTTGTACGTCTAAATAATCTTATTTTAAGCAGAATGCCTCGAAATTTTGACTCAGTGGTGAGCCAACCGTGGCTGATTGGTACACCAATAATCGCTTGCGATTGCAGGTGGGAGTGGGTTCGAATCCCGCTGGCTCCGTTCCACACTCTTTGTGGAGCTTCTGGCTGTATTTCTGTGTGTTGTAAATTTCCTTGTGTGTGCGATCAGGTCCCTGCATATATTGACGATGACTTATAAGCGGGCGCTTGACGCCAAGCACACAGTATATGTCGGGTCATTGAAAATGTCAAATGTCGACGCTGTGGGGGTTCATGCATTGCCCGCAATTTTAGAGTTATAACTCATTACAATTTAAGAAGGTATCAGTTCGTGGCTCCAGAATAAATCAAATTAAAGCTCGGAAAATTATAAATTTTAAAGTTCTAAAAGTATTTAAAAAGTTCCTAAGTAAATTTTGGTTCAAAGTTTAAGGAAAAAAATGTTTACCTATTACGATTCTTTAATGAAAAAATATTAAGCAGAAAAAGTAATTGAAAAAAAAAATAGTTTGCGAAATTTTTTATCTTCTGGAAAAGTTTCTCAAATTGCTGGCTTTGTGACAAATCAATCTCGTTTCGAAAATTGCGTAAAAATCTATCTGGATCCAATGCTTTAATTTTCAAGCGCTAAGTATCGAAATTGAACCCAGGTATGTGTCTGTATGGTTTCGATGTCGTTGGTGTGAAATACAGTAATATCAAGGCAACACTAGATACCGGGCTTGCTCATTCACTCTGAAAACGTCACAAATGGTGGCTGACCGCGACCAGCGATTGGTCCAAAGCAACGCGCCCATCGTTTTGTGCCAATCGCTGTATGTCTTTCCTCCTAGTCAGCCACCTTTTTTGATGTCATCATAATGAATGAGCAAGCCCGATATGTAGTGTAGCCCTGGTAATATACAAAAATATGGTTGCCATGTTTCTTCGATATCGAAATGCTTTACGACTGCGTAGAATCTGCATCCATAGACTTGATATGACAATTATAAAACGCATGTCGAATATTACTAAAGATTTTCGAATCTATTATTTGTAGTACAGCGCTTAAAATAAATATTGTGGAAACCGGCTACGAAATAGTGCTAAAAATTTAATCCGATAAATGTACAACGATGCTGAATGAGAAGAGGTCGATCGCAGCGACATTTTTGCTAGCTCTTTTCAACGTTACACTTCATATAAGCATCAAATCGAGAAACATTTCGGCTCGTGATAAGTATTTTAAATACTTAAATTCTATCCTTTTTCCTCTGACTTAGATAGTGATTTTCATAAGCTTTAAAAGATAGTGTGCAAAAACAAATCTTTTTTTTTTCAGTTTCAATACAGAAGCGATTTAGCAATGATGATATATAAATATAATTATCCGCTTAACAGATATTATACAACTTATTTTATGTAATTGCTTAAGTATCAACTTATAACTGTTCAAAATACATACGAAATTTATTAAATGTTTGCAATACAATATTTACGTTGAAAAGAGTTGCCAGATATCACTGCGATTGCCCTTCTGTCGTACAGCATCGTGGCACATTTATTGGCTATAATTTTTTAGCACTTTTTAAAGCATTACTGGGATAGCTGGTTTCCACGCTATGTATTCTAATGCATTTGTAAGGTGCTTCTATAGGAAAGTTGCAACATACGGGATACAAAATTAGATTGGTAGATACAATTTTAGACAAATCGAATCGCCAAGCATCTTGGTGAGCCTACCATTTTCGTTAAGCTAACGTTTGATAAGTGTCTCACTGCGATCATCTAAATACACGGCCGGTGCATGACTTTAAAATAATCATACGAAGTGCATCATCTTTACACTGTGATTGGCACAAAACTATAGGCGCGCCGCTTGGTACCAATAACCCGAGGCTAACGAAAAAGAAAGGCTACTGCGGTGCTTTACGCGTATCTTTTTTTACAGACCGTGGGAGTCACGTGATGTTCGAATGCACCAATGCAGTTGTACGAAAAGAGCATCACGTCACTCTAACGGTCTGTAAAAAAAGATAAGTGGAATGCACCGCGATAGCCTGTCTTTTTCGTCAACCTCGCCAATATCCATATAAAGATCATCCACCCCGTGTGACGTTATAAACGTCATAAATCGGCCGAGTATATATTTGGTTGTGGTCTCACTGTCTAATCGAATTCGTTCAGGCAAGTATCGGCAATTTCTGGAATGTAGGTTTATCTTAGTTTGGACAAACACTTTTTCTTTGAGCCTACCGTGACCTACGCTATACACGGCCGGTGCATGACGTTTAAAACGTCATATGGAGTGGATCATTTTTACATAGCGATTGGTGCAAAACGGTGGGAGCGCCGCTTTGCACCAATCACCGTGTAAAAATGATCCACTTCATGTGACGTTTTAAACGTCATGCACCGGCCGTGTATAGCGTAGGTCGCGAGCCTACACCCTGAGTATGTTGCCATTCTCATATAGAGGTACTCTAACTATTTGAAGATCTTTGGCTCACGGTAGGGTGCCTCTGTATGAGAGTCGCAACATACGGGATGTAAAATTTGATTGGAAGAGTTGATTCACGGCGAAAACGAATCGCCAAGTTCCTCGGCGAGACTACTATTATCACCAAACTAACGTTTTCTAACGTGCCTCACTTAGATTGCCCCGATGTGAGAGTGACGATATACGCACAAAGTGTGCGAAAAGAGTGGCGCATGCTCAAAAAAAACTTTGTTTGTGCTCAAACAGACCTTTTGTCCAAAGTACGGCAAACCTACATTCCAGAACTTGACAATACTTATCTTAAACAAGTTAACAAATATTAATTTGCTGATAATGACAGAATCAACAAGATGCTTGGCAATTCGTTTTTGCCCAAAACCGTCTCAGTCAATCAAAATTTTTGGGCCGGGATCCAGATAGATTTTGCGCTGTTTGCGAAACTGCGAACAGCTCGCAGTGGGAAGAGTTTCGCCAAGTTAAATTAAAGTTGAAGTCCAACCCATCCCAAAATAGCGAAAATAGATTGCGAAATCACGTGATTTGAAGCTTGAACCAATATGTGCCAAGAAAGGGGAATTTATACAAGCGACAGACACTGAAGATAGCGAAAACTAAACATCTCAGTACTCATGCTAGCAGTGATATTAAACAAGCATAAATGCTTTTTAAATATAAGTAAATCATCCCTGTATATAATCGACTGTTAAAAATATATCAGATTGAATTAATGAATATTTTAGCCGCCCACAGGGTGGCTTCCAAGGTCAAAATTCATGCTAGTACCAGCAACAAAAATTGGCTAGTTATTGCTAGGTATTGCTTTGTCTGCTAGATTTTCATGCTATTATATGCTTTCTAATGCTAGCTAGCATCACATGCTATATAGCTAGCTTACACAGTAAAAGCATGACAAGCTATATACAAGCATTTTATGCTAATTTGCTGTTTAAGCTTCTCCCAAAGCATAGGGAGGTAGGTACCTTAATGAGCTATTATATGCTTTTCTATGCTTGCCAGAATCAAATGCTATATAGCTAGCTTACACAGTAATAGCATGACAAGCTATATACAAGCATTTTATGCTTATTTGCTGTTTAAGCTTCTTCCAAAACATGGGGGGGTAGGTACCTTAACGAGCTATTGTATGCTTTTTTATGCTTGTCAGCATCAAATGCTATATAGCTAGCTTACACAGCAATAGCATAACAAGCTATATACAAGCATTTTATGCTTATTTGCTGTTTAAGCTTCTTCCAAAACATGGAGAGGTAGGTACCTTAACGAGCTATTGTGTGCTTTTTTATGCTTGTCAGCATAATATGCTATGCAGACAGCTTAGGTAGAAATAGCATGATATGCTATATGCCAGTAAGAAGTGCTAATTTGCTGCACAAGCTTCTTCCAATCATGGGGAGGTAGGTACCTCAATGAACACTCCATAGAATCAACATTTTGTTTCTATCATAAATAGAACGCGAGATATAGATGTGTCAAAAACCTGTTTTGTCCTGTCCGCAAAATATAAACTAGACAGAGTGCTAAAAAAATTTTGTAAAATCGTTTGGCATCCATTGGGGAAAATTCCTTTCATTTACGGTTCAATGCATTGCAGTTTCTTATGCTTGGGGAGAAACTCTGTCGAGTTTCTATGATAAAGGCAACTTTTGGCCTCTATCCGTTTTTTGTAAAAAAAAAAAATTCATTTTTTTTCGCTACCCCCTATTCTGGATAAATCTCTTCCAAACTGATACATAAAATCAAAGGGTATAAAATCTCAGTCAAGTTCGTTAATGGGCAAAATCGAACCAAGGGGGAGGAGAGAAATGGGGGGGGGGGCCTTTTTGTGAAAACAGAGAAAAAAAACATAACTTCTTAATTAGGATACGTATCGAATCCGTTTAAAGTTATTACTGCTTCTAAGAAAAGCGCCGAAAATTTATGTATGACAGATTTTTGATATCATTAAAAATGGCCTCGAGGTAGGGGGAAGGGTGGGAAATAGGGTTTTAAGAAGAAAAAAATTCATAACTTTGTAAATTCACAAGATATCAAATCCGCTTGAATTTATTATAAATCCTCTTAATATTAGCTACAACTTTTAAATTGACAAGTTTTTATAGGGCCTTACAGCAAAAAATAAATAAAAATTAATAAAAATAAAAATAAAATAAAAACGAAAAAATCCCTGCCGGCTCCGCCTACAAACACAGGTAGATTTCGAAGTGGGCGGTCCCAACTGTCGTATCAGGGCAAAAAGGTCATTTCTTCTTAAATTCTCAATAAACAGGCGCCCCAGGTCTGCATCTTTGAAATCAACTTGTGTCTTTAGGCCGAGATGTCAGGGATTTTTTGTTGTTGTTGTCGTATGTGTTCCATCTCAAATTTATTATCCGATTGAGGTATCCAATTCGTTATTTGCGGTACTAATTTCATTCATTGTCTGCTGAAAGAAACTGATTTATATCCATTAGGAGACACATTGAAAAAATTGAGATGAGTTGTTGGTTTAACTGAATATATATTAAACATTACGTTTACGCATACAAGTAATACAATACTATTTCATATATTTGTATTAAATGTGTTATTTTAAGAGATTTGGCTCGTGACTACCCGCGCTACATACTTGACAGAAGTGAGGAAGTTGAAATTCTAATAATAAGGAGTTCCTAGTTTATTCACCTCATGACGTAATCACTGAAAATACTTATTTCATACTATTTTTGGAGTTGGATGCAATCAGTCTATTATACACAGATTATATAGTTTATAAATGATTAAGAAAGTTGTTTTAGATGTCCTTTGTGGCACTATTGTTCTTGAAAGCACTTAAATGTTCTTCACTTATAGGCTGATGAAAAACAGTCTATTAAATCATTCTTAAGAACTTTCACTTTTAATCTCGAGTTCATAGGCTCTGGTTTTTCCTGATACAATAAAAAAAAATTCCTTGATAATTATTTTCACATTTGCTGATATTTCACACGTTGAGTGTAAAAGTTTGATAATTCCTATGAAAGAGGTTATTATTTCCAACAGAAACAGCAATTCTGATTTTCGGTACCGTAAAAATAAAATTTTGAAAATTTTCGCACATACCACGATCAGGTTGTGTTGACTTCGAAGCCGCGAACTACAACTGCAAGTTCGTATTTTTTAGGCAATTCTATTTTGAATGAGCTCCGATGTGTAATAAAAAGATAAAAGTTCCTAAAAGTGAAGTCTTTACTTTAACCTTTTGATTACGAGCGAGGACTGGTGACTATTTTTATATTCAATCGTACCGCAATTTACAAAAAAAAAAAAATTATTTCTGATACATACCTCATGGAAATAACCTAGTAGAAATCTATGCTAGAGATTATTACTTACCCATCATACGTAGTATAGGGTAAGTCTTGTAACCGTTTTGAAAATCGATTTTTTTTTTTTTTTTTTTTTTTTTTTTTTTTTTTTTTTTTTTTGATGGATTTACACGTTTCAGACACTGGAGATTCCGAAAAACATATTTTTAGAAAAAAAAAATTGCCGTCCGTCTGTGTGTCTGTGTGTGTGTCAGTGTGTCTGTGTGTGTGTGTGTCTGTGTGTGTGTCTGTAAACGCTCTATATCCCGACAAAATTGAGATAGAGACTTGCAATTTGGTATGTACTTAGTATGTAATAATGGGAAGAAGCTTATTTCATTTCAATAACCTCGATTAACCAGAACTATTTTTTTCGGACTCTCGAAATATTCGTTCTGATAAAAGGTATATAAAAATTTTCGAAATTGTTTATTTTAAGAAATGAATATAAAAGACAATAAAAAAACAAATTTTGCATAAAGCATGAAGTCGATCGGATAATGAGTTGCCGAGATATTTGGAATCCTATTTGCCACACTCATCGATTTTTCATGACCTTGTATTTCATCCAAATTTCACTTCAAAGATATATTTTAATTGGAAATGTGACGCTTAATCAGATGCAATAAACCGCTAGTTAATAGGAATATTATTTTTGGAGTTATAAGGATGTTTCTTTCAAGCAATTCAGTAATCGAGCCTTTAAAGTTTGTGACGTCATCAAGCCACGATTTTATTCGAATTGCAATGCATTTTATAAGTAGTTTACCCATGTTTTATTTTAATATTTTACATAATGCATATCCATGATGGGTAAGTATTACGGGGGCCCCCAGCGACTAGTTTTTTTTTAAAGTAGTACAAAAAGAATAAAATATAATCGTTTGATATACGGCGTCCCAACACCGTAATCCAAATGCTAAAAAAAGGGTATATTTGTTATAAATAAAAACATTTTTCTTCAATTATTTCAATTGTAACATTTAAATGAAATACACATATGTCGGAACTAATGTAGCCATGTAATTACTAATATAGGTGTAAATAGGAGGAATTGAGAGCCGAAGTATGCGCTTTCTATTCAACACGATTGAAGCGATCTTACTGACAAGGAAGGTATGCTTAAAGCGCATACTCAGAAAATTTTGAAAAAAAATGCTAATGAAGCTGCTCATGTATGTAATAAAGGATCAGTCAGATTTAGCTGCGGAATCCCAGTGGAAATTCTGCAAAAAAATAAAAACTTTCGAGTATTTGACGGAAAAAGACGCGATTTGGCTTAGCAACATTTTTTCCTCGCCAAACGCAAACGATCGTGTGTATTTTGAAATTGCTTGCAAAATTATTTATCAATTTATCAATTTAAATATTGCTTTAAATCGTAAAATACGATCGTTAAATTTCATTACATATACATATAAATGTGTACACAAAATTGTAGCTATAAAAATGTATTTATTATGTAAGTTAAACTTACATAAACAAGTTCAGCAAGAAAAAGTTTTTCCTTAAAGATTATTTGTCATAACTGCGCATTTTTTTAAATTTCATTCCGTCGCCAACCAGTGATAAATCACCAAATAAATGAAATTTTCATAATTTTTTTACGGACGTTATATCGAGGTTCCGCAGAAATTTTTTTTATAGACGTATATTCCCTCATGAGAAGAACATTCTGTAATTTTTTCAAAATTTTCTGAGTATGCGCTTATGGAGACCTTCCTTGTGAGTAATTTAAAACAACAATGAAAATATTGACCAAAAATATACATTCGAATAACATATACAGTCGGGCAAAAGAAAAAAAAAGTGAACACCTCATACATTTTTATCTTCAGCTGTTTAGATTGAAACATTAAATGAAATACATATATATTGGGACTAATGTGACCATGTAATTACTAACATATGAATAAATAGGAGGAATTGAGAGCCGAATTGTGTATTTTCTATTCAACACGAATGAAGCGGTGTTACTGAGTATTTTAAAACAATAACAAAAATATTGGTCTAATTATATATATTCAAACAACATGTACAGTCGGGCAAAAGAAAAAAAAAGTGAACACCTCATACATTTTTATCTTCAGCTGTTTAGATTGAAACATTAAATGAAATACATATATATTGGGACTAATGTGACCATGTAATTACTAACATATGAATAAATAGGAGGAATTGAGAGCCGAAGTGTGTATTTTCTATTCAACACGAATGAAGTGGTGTTACTGAGTATTTTAAAACAATAACAAAAATATTGGTCTAATTATATATATTCAAACAACATGTACAGTCGGGCAAAAGAAAAAAAAGTGAACACCTCATACATTTTTATCTTCAGCTGTTCAGATTGAAACATTAAATGAAATACATATATATTGGGACTAATGTGACCATGTAATTACTAACATATGAATAAATAGGAGGAATTGAGAGCCGAAGTGTGTATTTTCTATTCAACACGAATGAAGTGGTGTTACTGAGTATTTTAAAACAATAACAAAAATATTGGTCTAATTATATATATTCAAACAACATGTACAGTCGGGCAAAAGAAAAAAAAGTGAACACCTCATACATTTTTATCTTCAGCTGTTTAGATTGAAACATTAAATGAAATACATATATATTGGGACTAATGTGACCATGTAATTACTAACATATGAATAAATAGGAGGAATTGAGAGCCGAAGTGTGTATTTTCCATTCAACACGAATGAAGTGGTGTTACTGAGTATTTTAAAACAATAACAAAAATATTTGATTTGATTTGATTTGATAGCCTAAGAGGGACTGCTCAGACTAGTAGAAGTCTGTAGAGCATAGTGTCCCTCCCGGTCCCCTTTATTAAGGTCTTAAAAAAAAAAAAAAAAAAAAAAAATTACAAACTACAGCCGAAGCTGGACCCGCCGTTAAACGCGACAAGGAGCGGGATAGAATGTTTATAACAAATACAAATACAAACTATGGTCAACGACCAGATCATATATAAGCTCGGCCCTGCTAGGGAAGGACCCTTTTCGCGACAGTTAGCAGGGACTGAATAGGAGTTGTGCATTGAGAGTGGCAGCTGACGGCTACTAGGTAAGGTTAGAGAGTTCTGTCAGAAAAATATAGATTTTAAGTAGCTTTCTGTTTAGGGTGTGCCTCTTTAGAATATTAGGAAGCCATTCCTTGGGAGGGATTGCAGGCTTCCTAATATGCCACTGTGCTGTTAACGGGCAGGTGAAATAATAATGGGGAGCCGACGCCTCTGCGCCACACTCGCAAAGGAATGTGTCTGCACATTTAAATTTGTAGAGGTATGTTCGAAAGGGACCGTGTCCCGTGAGAAATGCTGTTGTGTGTGCGGAGAGGTTGTAGTGTGTTATTGAGACTTTCGGTATTAAATTATATGTGTGTCGGCCTTTGCTGCTGTTATCCCAGATTGATTGCCATTCTGTGAGTATATTTGCTTTTAGTAAACGTTTTATGTATGTGGAAGGAATTGGAAGATGAATGTCAATGTGTGGTTTAGCTGTTGCTTCCTTTGCGAGTGCGTCCGCGATTTCATTACCTTGAACGCCCGTGTGCGCTGAAACGTGGCCAAGAGCTACTCTATTTAGAAGGGACTTTAACTTAAGTTTGATTTCTAGGATTAGCGGATGTTTGGTTCTATGGGCATAGATAGCCTGCAGACCAGAGAGACTGTCGCTATAAATTTGGACGAAGGGATGTGTGGTGTTTGTCTGGATCCAGTCCAGGGCTTTTAGGATGGCATAGAGTTCTGCCTGATAAACAGAATTGCGGTCATCTAGTCTGCAGGCCCACTGATGGGTGACGGCATTCCTTTCCATGGCGCAGAATGCTGCTGCCACGCCGGTGACAGTTCCGGACCCGTCAGTGAAGAGAGTAATTCTAGAGGATGGGGAGAATGAATTAAGATTGGTGTTTACTTGGAAGTGAGATGTCTCATCGGAGGGGTGTATCTGCCATCCTGGAACTTTGTGCTGTATTTTGGTGTTTGGAAGGAATTCGCTTGCAGTCGGTTCATGCTTAAGGTGGAGAATACGTCCCTTGGTGTATTCATATGCGAGTATTGTGTCGATTGGTGGTATGCCCGTTATGGTATTTAATGCATCCGTGGAGATTGTTTTGTAGCCTCGTGAGATTTGTAAGAGAAACATTCGCTGTAGTGAGATCAACTTTGTTATTGCTTGTTTTGTTAAGTGTCCCCCCCATATGCTTGCCCCGTATGTTATAATTTTCTGTACTATAGTGTGATACCATATTTTAAGCATGAAGTTGCTAATACCCCATGTTTTTGACGTCATTTTTAGTGAGTTGTGGTGAAAAATTATGAGTTTTATTTTAAGTTGATGTAGATGTGCTAGCCAATTTTGATGCTTATCGATAGTTATGCCTAAAAGCTTGAGATATGGAACATGGTGGACGCTGGTCCCGTTGACGCGAATGATTGGGTTCCTGCCACGCAGAAGGCGTGGTTTTGCAAATGTCAGTGCTTGAGATTTGCCTGGTGAAAGTTGTAGGTGTAGGGATTCCAGTAACTGGCAGAACACAGGGAGAGCTGAAGCTGCCTCTTGCTCCAAATTCAAACGGATGCGGCCCGAAAAAATAAAGGTGAAGTCGTCCGCGAACGCGTAGAGGAGGAAACCTAGTTTGTCTAATTCTTTAAGGAATAAATTTGCTATTAGCAGCCAAAGAATGGGTCCGAGGCAAGAGCCTTGTGAGCAACCCTTTTCTAAATTGTGAGTTGAGGTGCCTGCACCCCAGTTGATTAGAACGCTGCGCTGTGATAAGTAGGAGCGGATGACTCCAGCTATATTTCTTGGGCAGTTGAGTACTTGTAGTTGTCGTATAATGTCGCGCCATTCCACGTTGTCGAAAGCCCCCTGTATATCAAGTGAGACGAGGGAAGTGTAATTTCCACGGGCAATGCTATCAGCGCAGGAAGTCATGATGGCATGAAGAGCTTTTTCGCAAGATCTGCCCTCTCTGAACCCAAATTGTCGGGGGTGCAGGATATTGTTAGTTTCTAGAAAAAAGGTCAATCGTTGGACCAGGAGCTTTTCAAGCAATTTTCCTAGCGTTGGTAGTAGGCAGATCGGCCGGTATGAGCGCGGTTCAGAGGGCGACTTCCCTCGCTTCAGGAAGTATACGACTTCCCCCTGTCTCAGGACAAGTGGAAAGTAATTATGAGAGAGGCAAAGATTTGCCCAGTCTGTGAGTAGTTGTGGTAGAATTTTGAATATCCGTTTTAACAATCGGATGTCTATAGCATCGGGACCTGGTGCTTTTTTGTCATTTAGTAAATTAAGGGCCATTCTTAATTCAGTCTTTGTGAAGGGCTTGTCTGGTGGTGCTGTGAATTCTATGTCCTCGTTATCGTGTTGTGGGTATGCTGTCTTGCCAAAAACCTGATCTGTAAGGAATTCTAAACTGTGTTGTCTGGATGCTTCGCTGGGAGGCAGTTCAAGCTTGATTTCATCAGGAGTGAAATATTTTCCTGTGAAAAATTTTTGCGATGTGCCGAAAGGATTGGACTCACTACTACAGAACTTCCTCCACGCTGCATTCTTGGTCAGCAGAACACTGCGCTTGTACTGCGCCGCAAGCTTCGAATATCTAGCACCCAAGACCTTTAGCTCATCCGCATTTGGGTCGAGTTGTCTGGTTGCTTTCATTTTCCGCCTGAGTGCCGTAAGTAGGTTTCTCTGTGCCTTGAGTTCGGGAGTCCAGAAAGAGAACGAGCGCGTTTTTCTGACTGTTTTTAGTCGGAAGCAAGCACTTGCTGCTAAACGGATTTCTTCTATGAATTTGGTAGTGAAAGTATTGATTTGTTCTGTGTTGTTGATGTTGTGAAGTTGTTCAGTTAATGCCTGTTTCCGTGCTTTTAGAATTTTGTCAAATTTATGGACCTTACCCCTCGAGGTGTTAAAACGTCTTCTCAACGTGTAAAGTGGAGTTGTCTGATATGTGAAATGTATGTATTTGTGATCAGAGGCACTATAAATGTCTATGACTTGCCACTGAGAGATTCTTTGAAGTGTCTGTGTGTTCGTGAGTGTGAGGTCTGGCCAGCCCCTGGCAATGACCTTACCTTTAGAGTTTACTTTTACGAAGGTTGCCTCTGAATTGTTGACATTTGCAATTGCTAGGTTATGTACCACTAAGTGTTCTGTGAGGAATTCCCCGCGGAGGTCCTCCCGTACACAATTCCACAGAGCAGAATTGGCATTGAAGTCTCCTCCGCAGATGAATGCGTGTTTTTGTGTGATTAGATGGCTCCATTCTTCCATTGACTCCTCGAAATCGACTGAAGGCGCCGCATAGGTCGACCCTATGATGGTCTTGCCTTCTTTAGCGTCAATGGTGACAAAGGCACAGTGATTACCCGTGAAGAGGTGCGAGTACACTAGCTCAACATTCCTAATGACCAAGTGTGCGCTGTTTTTTTTGGAGGGGAAGATTGCCCATGATGTTGGAAAACCCTCGAGAGTTCCATCTTTGGTGCAGTAGGCGTCCTGTAGTAGTGCGATATCAATAGAATTTTGAAGAATGTGCTTCTTTGCACTGTCATTTGCTGCTTTGCAGTGATTTAAGTTAATTTGTAGGAAATTTAGTTGGCCTAAAGATGGAGAGGGAGGTGCGTGAGACATCTCTGTAAGTATGCTTTACTTTTAAATTAAAAGTTAGTTTAAGATTAAAGATTTGTTTAAAAATTTAAAGTTAGTTTACGATTAAAAGTATGTTTAAAATTAGAAGTTGGTTTAATATTAAATGTTAGTTTAAGATTAAAAGTTACCTGGGTGGTTGTAGCCGTCAGACTGCCAGTTGTTGAACTGAGTCCCTGAACGTCCTCGTGGATGAAGGCTAGAACTATGCAATGTGGGGGACGTCTGGAAATTACTGTAGCCAAAGTGAGCTTCTGGATATGAAGGTGGCTGGTTTTCAGGGAGATAAAGCTCCGGTACGTGGGCTCTTGGAATGAAAATGTCATCTAAGCGTTCCCTTTCCCTGGTGTATAGAGTTCTGTATATTTCACAGCACGAGTCCGACGCTTTGTGGTCGGTCTGATATTGTGTTTCGTTGTATTCGTTTGATTCGCAGCAGTTGATACATTCTGGCTTGTCATCGCAAGAACGTCGAGGGTGTTTTTGTCCGCAGTTTTCGCAGAAGGTGTTGTTCTTGCAATATTTTGTCGGATGTTTAAAACTTTGGCAGTTTCGGCAACGCTGTATGTAAGTGTGTGGGCGAAGTTGACAATTTCTAAAGCCCATGGTGATGCCCCCATCTGCTATCACCATCCGGCCCAGCGTCTGTGGCATCAGTATTATCCAGTCCTTGGCATCTTCAGAACGTTTATTTTTGAGGGCAGTTAGGATGATGACGTCACCAGGCTGTACCTTGTATGTTGACTCAAAAGTCTCCATGATTCTTTCTTTTGTGACAGTGTCTGGGACGCCTAGAAGGATCATTTTGTGGTGGTCCGGTGCTTTGGTTACGAAGTTGAGCTCGCTGTTCAGGTGCTTGTTGTTTTGCAGGTCCCTTATCAGGGTTTCCTTGTCGTTCTCTGTTTTACACAGGATTTCCAGGTGAAATCTTCCTTGCGTCACTTTTTCAAGAATGATTGGGCTGGTAATCTGGTGCTTCGCGAAAATGTTGTCAATTTCCTTCCCTGATTTTCTTGAGCTACCCCTTACTACTATGGTTCTCCTGTTCCTTCTGTCTGTGAACTGTTGCTTTTCAGTGGTTGGGGATCTTGCTGGCAGCTGCACTAGGGATTTAGGAAGGGTTTGTTTAGTGGCTTGGAAGATGGCATGTTCAGTGGATTCATGTAAAGTGTTTTGCGCTAGAATGGTGCAATGGTTTTTGAGGGTCTTTTGCTTCTCTACTTCTTCTAGTGTTGTTCTCACTACCGCGGCTATGTCTGCAGGCGTTGGGATGATGGTTTTTAAGTTGTTGAAACCTGCTCTTAAGCTATGGCATTGCTCTTCAAAGCCACGGTTTCTTTCTTCTAGTTGTGTGATTCTAAGGCGCTGTTCTTCTTGCTGTTTTTTATCTGTTTTATCGATTTTTATAAGTATCGAACGCAGATTCTTTATGTACGTTAAGCATTCATCCTTGGTATCTGAGGATTGCATCTTATTCAGAGTGATCTTCCCATTTCTCACTAGGTCCGAAATTTGATATTCTTCTGTAGTTGATGCTATTGGCACCATGCTTGGACTACGTGAAAGTGTGGTGTCCTGCAGCATACTTTGGTCTGTTGATGACATTATAGAGAGAGGTTCTGGAACTTAACTGCTAAGGCGACTCAAAATATTTATATTTATAGAAGTAACTCAATAAAAGAAGCGATCTTTGGGCCACCGCCACTCGCCGCTCCGGAATTGTGCCGTCCGCCACTGGTATAGCAGCATGTAGCGAATTAAATTTAGAATAAAATAATTTGGAATAAGCAGGGGTTGGAAAAGCAAAACTGGAGCTTGCCAGGCCCCGCCACTGCCTAGGTTAAGGTTACTGTAAATCCCGAAACATCTAAAGTGATGAGCCATTAACTTTTACGACGAGAGAAAGGCTGCAAAATTTACAAGAATCTTATTTTGAAGAGACAATTAATTGATTTTAGTGAAAATGCGTTTGTGGAGAGGAGATGCGAAGGTTGAACAATTGTAGAGGATAGCCCTGTTGAGAGGGTCACGCCTGAGTCCAGCCCACTGAGCCGGTAAATGAATCAGAATATGAAATGGGATTGAAAATTAAAAAAAATAAATAAATAAAAATAAATAAAAATAAACAAATAAAAAAAATAATAATAAATCAATAAAAATAAAATAAAATGGATGCGGGTATAAGTAAAGCTAAGAGCCAGTCCGGTGTTCGGCGCATAGAAAAACACAATTTGGAATAGAAAAAAAAAAAAGTATGTTGGAGAGACTTTAGCCGTTGAAACACGGGAATACCGAATTTGAAATTTGTAGAGGGGTGCAGATGCAGACAAAGACTGAAATGCTACATAAAAGAAAAAAAAAGGGAATAGACAAAAATTAGAGAAAGTGGGCTTAGTCGATTGGGGCAGAAAATTGCATAACTTCCAACAAATCCAAAAATTTGCAAGTTTTGGCGGTGGTGTCCCCGAACTCCGGTGGAAAAGACGTACACAATTTTTTTTTTTTTTTTTTTTTTTTTTTTTTTTTTTTTTTTTTCTTATCTCATTTATTCTTCTTCAATTTTATTCCCCCCCCCTTTTTTTGAGGGGGGTGGGGTTGAAAATTAAATTTTAAAAATATTTATTTATAATTTAGAAAGGAGAAAAAGTGCAAAATAAATCAAGTGGAAAGTAAAGTAAAAATAGTTGATCACATCTAGAAGAAAAAAAAAAACAATTAAATTTAAAAAAAAAAAATTGGGGTGGGGGGGAAAGGTTGAAAAGAAAGTGACAAATTTTCAAATAGGGTTAGTAAATCCTTGAGAGATTGATTTAAAAATGTGATTTAAAATATGGGATGCATAGTGAGAAGAATACAGGTTTTACGTAAACATGAACTTTTATTTTTATTTTTATCTACTTATTTCACTTTATTTTATTTCATTTTATTTAACTTTACTTTTTTGGCATAGACTGGGAGATGATTTTTGAAAGAAGCAAAAATAAATCTAAAATTTTGTGCAAAAGGTTCTAATAAAACACAAAATTAACCAAAAACGAGAAAAAAAAAAAAAAAAAAAAAAAAAAAAAAAAAGACAGTTATGAAGAGTTAAGGTTGGTTGGCAGTTCGGTGTTCGAATTAGACATAGAAATTTTTAAGGTGGTTGAAATAGTTTAAAGTTAGAAGCCAGTAAGGTATTTGAAACTGGACGAGAAGAAAGAAAGAGAGAGAATAAATTTAAAAAAAAACAACGACAAAAAACAAAACAATGACAAAACAAAATAAAGTAGATGCCATTGACAAGTTTCACGATTATTATTTACCCTTATTATTAACACTACCATTACCATCATCATTATAATTATTATTAATATTTTGAGAAAAGTAGAAAATGAGTGTAATAAAAAACAATCTAGTCCCGAAAAAAAAGTGAATTGTTCAGAAGAACACAGAGTTTAAAAAAAGACTTTAAAAAAAAATCGGAACATGTTGAATTATTTTTTTTTTATTTATTTATTTTTTTTTTTTTCCTGTAGTTCTGTAAATACTCGAAGAAAGCATTAATTTTCAATTATTATTATTTTGAAGAGAGTGAAAAAAAAAAAAAAAAGTGCAAAGAAATCGATTAAGTACCGATAAAATTTAGAAAAAATGGATAAAATAGTTAAGCACATTTTGAATAAAATGTTTTACATAAATATAAAAAGTTTTGGAATAAAAATGGAAAAAAGTTGAAAAAAAGTGACAAAAGTCTCAAATTGGGTTAGAAATTCCTTAAAGTATTTATAAGTCGTTAAAATGTGGGATATAAAGTGAGACAATTACAAGTTTTTCTATAAACATGAATTTTCAGCAAAGACTGAAAGTATTTTATGGGAAATGCGAGAAAAAAAAAAAGGAACTTAGTTACACAAAATGTTCGAATATAACTAAGTTCATAAAAACTGAAAAAAAAAGTGGCAAAGACTTTAAAAAATAAATTTGAAAAATGAATAGATAAAAAAATATTTAAAAAAAAATTAATAATAATAAAAACTCGAATAGAAGCATTAAAATTCGTTAAAAAAAAAAAAAAAACTGAGAAGCCATGAAAAAAAAAAAAAAAAGACAAAGTCCCTACGTAGAGAAAAAAAAAAAAGGGGTGGGGGTGGAATGTCGGCTCATCTGACTGGACTCCACGTGACCCTCCAGAGAGTGATTAGCTCAAACAGGCAAGCGATGAAGAAATAAAAGTATAGAACTAAGAATTAAAATCATTATTATTATTATTACTACAATTATTACTATTATTATAATTTATTATTATTATTATTATTTTATAAGTTTATAACCGTAGTAAAACAATCGATGTTTACGTATTAAGTGTAAAAAAAAAATAAACAAAAAAAAACTGAAAATCTCTTAACTGATTACAATTTTACGTAAGAAAGCGTAATAAAGTTTTAAAAATAGACATTTAGTTATAATTTTTTTTTTATTTAAGAAAAACAAATCCCCCTCCCCCCCAAAGCAAGCAGAAAAAAAAAAAAAAAATACGTAACTATAAAAACAAATCTTTCAAAAGATTGCAGAATGATTCCCTTCCACCCCTTGGAAAGTAACCCTCGCATCAATGACCATAGCAACACTAAGCTAACGAACCCCTGCTTGAATTAGTTCCGGAAGCCAGCGTAAATAACAACAATAACAAAACCTGCCTCAGATAGTGAGCAGGGAAGATAATGCATACACCCCTTACCTTATTCCTGGTAATTATACTACACGGCACCACGCTAAAACCTACATGGCAACCCCCTGAGGCAACGAACCCACACGGGAATCTGGAATATATATCTTAATATATGGCCCAGATAACCAGATTTTACAAGGTCATGCCCTGAACCACGCGGGTGAAAGAAGTGAAATTATTTAGTTAACAGCTACATAAATACTTAACTATTTGAAGTACAGCTTTTAAAGATACCTCAAAATGAAGTTTAAAATATATTACATAGTTATACAAAACAGTTTGCATGAAAAAAATTTTTTAAGAAGGAATTAAGATTATAATTTAATCATCAGGCAGTGGCTTGGACAGGCAAACAGATAGTAATGGGAGAAGATAATTTAATGAAATGCATGTTAAACAACTAATAATAGGCCAAAATACATGCTGTTTACCTCAAACTGTAGCTGAGACATTCACACATCCGAATCGGTCAAGGGCGCTTGGCCCGCAGATCCCGGGGGAGGCGCTTAGCCGGTCATTTGCAGGAGTTCTAACACACACGTCCGCACAGGAAAACCACCCGCCGACTTATAACAAAAATATTGGTCTAATTATATATATATTCAAACAACATGTACAGTCGGGCAAAAGAAAAAAAAAATGAACACCTCATACATTTTTATCTTCAGCTGTTTAGATTGAAACATTAAATGAAATACATATATATTGGGACTAATGTGACCATGTAATTACTAACATATGAATAAATAGGAGGAATTGAGAGCCGAAGTGTGTATTTTCCATTCAACACGAATGAAGTGGTGTTACTGAGTATTTTAAAACAATAACAAAAATATTGGTCTAATTATATATATATTCAAACAACATGTACAGTCGGGCAAAAGAAAAAAAAAGTGAACACCTCATACATTTTTATCTTCAGCTGTTTAGATTGAAACATTAAATGAAATACATATATATTGGGACTAATGTGACCATGTAATTACTAACATATGAATAAATAGGAGGAATTGAGAGCCGAAGTGTGTATTTTCCATTCAACACGAATGAAGTGGTGTTACTGAGTATTTTAAAACAATAACAAAAATATTGGTCTAATTATATATATATTCAAACAACATGTACAGTCGGGCAAAAGAAAAAAAAAGTGAACACCTCATACATTTTTATCTTCAGCTGTTTAGATTGAAACATTAAATGAAATACATATATATTGGGACTAATGTGACCATGTAATTACTAACATATGAATAAATAGGAGGAATTGAGAGCCGAAGTGTGTACTTTCTATTCAACACGAATGAAGTGGTGTTACTGAGTATTTTAAAACAATAACAAAAATATTGGTCTAATCTATATATATATTTGTCTTACGTGGCGCGAAAATAGGGCTGAATTTGTAGCTTATGGTTTGGCAACAACAGTAGTTTCCAGAGCTCAGACCAATGAACAGACTAGATTGTGTTAGATCAACTCCGCCTCCAATCCAATATGGCCGTCACTGTGAAAGCAGTGAAAACCATAGAATGAAACTCAAACTAGCAATTATTAAAAATAAAGTAACATATACGTAATCCAAAGCGTCTGAGATGATTCCTCATTTTAATTATGAGTAAATCGTTAATTTCAAAAGAATTCACAACTCTTATTTAGAATTCATTTACGAATTTCACTCACTCAAAAATCGAAAAAAATAAAAAATCAACTGTCGGTTGCACCTGCCGCCATCTGTTGCTGTAAATTGAAGTAAAAAATAATTTTTTTTGTAAAAATCTATAATCATTTTTTTCCCTAATGAATTTAAGCCGCGCTGTACAATTTTATATGCGCAACAAGTTTTAAACTAATTATGTTTCCAAGATCCGTTTTTCATAGTATTTAAATTATTTATATGTCCATTGGTAGCGCCAACTAAATGCATTTTTAGTTATGTTTTCAACGGAGAATTATTTTTTTACATTAAAAAAAATTGTCAATTTCATATGTTCGAATGTTTTATGGTAGAACTTATTCCGGCTAGAATTGCTGAAAGATAAAAAGGGGCGAGCGAGCGAAGCGAGCTGTGACCGCGTAGCGGTCTCAATGTGAATTGCTTCTCAATTCACAGGGGGTTGGCGAGCGTTAGCGAGTAGGGGGCTGAGCCCCCTAGTTATATATATTCAAACAACATGTACAGACGGACAAAAAAAAGAAGAAAAAAAAAAGAAACACCTCATACACTTTAATAACGGAACTGTACCAGTAAAAACGTTGACAGACATCCGATTGTAAATCATGTCTATTTCCAATTTATGTTAAGAAAATAAGCTTAGGGAGTTTCCTTCATACTAAAATTATACCAAACTCTGATATTTTGAATCAGAACACACAATTATGACAGCATATTTTAATTTTGTCGGTAAAGCTAACATTAAAATACCAGAAGGTAAGGCCTTTGATCAAATAGTTTAGGAATTAGGAAGGTTTAAAATTTCGAACTGCCAATGTTAAATCCTTTTTAATCCCTGCATAGCAGATTGCAATACTGATAGTTTTCTGAGCATCGCTCGAAAATTACTTTTCGAAATGGGTTGTAATTTTCAATACGCAAATTTAAAGCATCTAGAAATTGATTTCTGTAAAAAAAAAAAAAAAAAAAAAAAAAAAAAAAAAAAAAAAAAGAAGTCTATAGGTCGCATATCATATTTTTTCGACAATTAATTTCTAAAAAATACATATTTTGTAATTAATTTTTGAAAGAAATATGAATAAGTAATCTGTAAAATTTTGAACAAAAACCGATTTCTTTAACCTTCAAGTATTCGAATACAAAATTACAGCGATTTTTATTTTCCATGCGGCAGAAAAACTACATAATCACATTTTCCTACATTATCTATCTATCTATCTATATTATAAAGGCCAAACGTGTCCGTGCGTAACGCATACGTCATTTTGCGAATGGCAACAGCTGACGATGAAATTTCGGTTTTGTGATTTTTGCTATTGCAATTTTTTTAATTTCTAAACATAGCACATTTTTAATTTTTACACCGTTACAGAGGAAAAAAATTTTACTTTCAAATGCAATTTGTTTGAAAACTATATCTTAATTGCCTGATATATTATGGCTTATAAAATAATTTTTAAGCATGAATTTTGAAACGCCCAATAAACAAATGGAAGAATGCTGCCATTATAAATTTTTAAATAGTTACAGGTAGTAAAATTAATGAATTTTGAAATAAAAACGTCACAAGAATAGGGTGCATTTATATGAGAGTAGCGTTAAACCGGATACAAAATTTGATTAGTTCAGACGATTTTGGAGAAAAGGAAGCTTTGTAATAATTTCAAAATTTAAAAGAAAATTATTTGTTTACACCATAAACAAACATCGGATATTTTAACAGATAATATAAACAGAAGATACTGTTTTAGATATTGCATTTTTATGAATAAAATATAAAAAAATTATTTCACAAATTTAATAAAAATGCATATAAAAAGTTAATATGAGCAGTAAGAAACAACGTTTTAATTCATATTTCATCAGTATTACAAATAATGTTAACGGTCATTGCGAAGTTGGAAAAAAACGAATATACATGAAATTCGTTAATATCGCGATCACTATATCGCATGCATAAGATGATGAATAATAAATTAACAAAGAAGCATCACTGGATGCAGCGAACTCCCTGAATTAATAATACCAAATAAAAAAAGAAAACTGCCCAGTTAAACTGAGGGCATTGAGCTCACAGGCTATTCACACTAATTGTATATTATGCTATTTTTTCAAAGAATACTGCCACTCGAAAAATAAAGAAATCGACACTATATTAAAGGGGGGGGATAAGCACCCGTTCCCACCCTGTATACTTAACCAATAAACCCCCAAAATCTAATCAGGCAAGCACCTTAGTACAATGAATTTATACACAAAATTTGAAAAAAATCGGATAATTTTGCTTGAAAAACCCATTTATCTAAATTAAGGGAGGTGAGCCCCCCCCCGTTCCCCCCTTTATACTTAACAAATGAAAACCCAAAACTAATCAGGCAAGCGCCTTACCAGTCTCTTAATGAATCTATATACAAAATTTGAAGAAAATCGGATAATTCTGCATGAAAAACCCATTTATCTAAATTAAGGGGGATTAGCCCCCCGTTTACCCCCCTTTATACTTACCCAATGAAGCCCCAAAACTAATTAGGGAAGTGCCTTATCACAATGAGTTTATATACAAAGTTTAAAGAAAATTGCATAATTCTGCATGAAAAACCCATTTATCTAAATTAGGGGGGGTAGCCCCCCGTTTCCCCCCTTTATACTTATCCAATGAACCCCAAAACTAATCAAGGAAGTGCATTATCACAATGAGCCTATATACAAAATTTGAAGAAAATCGGATAATTCTGCATGAAAAACCCATTTATCTAAATTAAGGGGGAGTAGCCCCCCGTTTACCCCCCTTTATACTTACCCAATGAACACCCAAAACTAATTAGGGACGAGCCTTACCACAATGAGCCTATATACAAAGTTTATAGAAAATCGCATAATTCTGCATGAAAAACCCATTTATCTAAATTAAGGGGGGGGGGGGGGGTTAGCCCCCAATTTCCCCCCTTTATACTTAACTAATGAACTCCCAAAAATAATCAGGGATGCACCTTATCACAATGAACCTATATACGAAATTTGAAGAAAAACGGATACTTCTGCATGAAAAACCCATTTATCTAAATTAAGGGGGAGTTAACCCCCCCTCCCCCCCCCTTTATACTTAACCAATGAACTCCCAAAACTAATCAGGGAAGCGCCTTATTAGAATGAACCTGTAAACAAAATTTGAAGCAAAACGGATAATTCTATCACGAGTTATCGCGTTACGTACGTACATACGTACATACATACATACATACATACATACATACATACATACATACATACAGAACGGGCGGGCACATTAGCTCTCAGGCTTTGATAGCCTGTGAGCTAAAAATAAAATAAAAAATAAACAAAACCCTTGAAATTCGTTAATGTCGCGATCACTATATCGCATGTATGAATGCTTAGTACAAAAAAAACTGGATGGATACCGCATGTATGAGCGCTTCACGCACAAGAAAAGCAAAGAAACCAGTAAAAAAAAATCACTAAATGCAGAACCTTTGACAAATAAAAATATGAAAAATCTATCAGATTTAAGGGAAAAAAATGGTTTTCGCCTGCGTTCTGTAACCCGGGAAGCCCGGGTTCGATTCCCTAGTGTTTATTAAAAGAGAGATTTCTCTCTTTCTTTTCTTTTTAAATTTGTGACAGGTTTTTGCACGTTTCTGAAGCATATTTCACAATTACAAAATGTTACAGCATTTTATAATTTCGAAATCAGTTCTTCTATTAAAATAAAAGATTTGAACTGTGTGTCAATATATTAAAATATAAATACACAACGTAATGAAAAGCACAAATTAATTTTAAATGTGGACAGCAGACAGCTATTTCGGAGATTTAAAACTTCATCTTCAGTGCAAGGTTATAAGACATTAAATGGCATGTTGAAATATTGATTGACATACAATTGTTTCTCATAAGTTTGTTTATAAGGGAAAAAAATATATGAGAATATGATCGAGAAAACTAGGTTGCCCCGACAGGCGCCTGAGTGACGCGCGGTGCGTCTACAACCACCGAACCCAAGTCCTCGAGGACTTTTGACAAGCACACCAGATTTGTCTCTCTAGGTGTGCTTCGGCCGGACCGGAGGACCGCCAACTGCGGACCCTCTAACCCATTACCAAGGTGAGCGACGACAGAGGTCGAAGCGATTACGCGAGGGATCCCATATCTCAGAGGAAACCTCCCCGTAGACACTGGATGAACCGCCGAGCAATCCAGCGACTTCATCGCTGGATCCCCATCACGGGAACCAGTCCCTAGGTCATATGCCGAGCTTTCCGACGGCCCTTGCTTTCCTACGGTGTCCGATCATCGAGTTAATGGAAAGGCGAACAACTTGTTCATCTTCCGTGAAAATAAGCGACGTAGCTTACTGCCAAAAGCGAAATGGCGAAGAGCGAAGAAAAAGCGAAGTTAAGTAGCATGTTTATTATATGACGTAGCCGCGGGAGACCAATGAGAAGACATTGCTAGCTTATTCAGAATGAGCTAGAAAATACATGAACGCAAATAAGAGTGTTGTAGGGGGTTGGAGGGTATAGAATCAATATTGTGTGCAGAACCAAAATTTCCATATGTTTTAAATGAAACGCGCATTCTGTCAAATTTCCACAGGAATATCCTCTCTTTGCGCATACGTCAACGTTTTTTTTGAAGGCTTCTCCTCCTCAGAAATGGGAAACCTGATTGATTAGCCTGTTTAGCCTAGGAGGATTGAAGAGGGATGATTGAAAACGGATGGAGGTGTGCATTGAAAGCATAGACCTTCTAATATATTTTGCTGTGAGGTTCAAAGTTAAAGCTTTTTATTAAAGAACTCATGTTTTCACTACTAAATATGCATATTTTTTCGCAAAATTTTAAACAGACATATATTATACAGTTATATAAAATATCAGAAAGTTCGGAGGATAAGAACTATTTTCTATTTGTATGTTAAAGGAGCCGACGTGAAAAAAAAACAAACAAACAAAAGACGAGAAAAAAACATTTCTTTTACAACTAGATAACAATATTTTTTCACGAAATTTTTACGCGGGTTATAAAGCCGTTTTATTTATCACCAATAAAGATTTCAAAAAGTTCGGACAAAAAGAACTTTTTATTTTAAAATTACGAAACGACCCTACACATACACACACAAAAAAAAAAAAAAAAAAAGAAAGAAAAAATGAGCGTTTTTATCACTAAATATCAATATGTTTTTGAGAATTTTTCATTTAAAAATATAATTTCATGCAAAATTCGGTTAAAGATATAAAATAATAAAAACTTGATGTTTCTTTTTAAATTTATTATCATGGCCCGGGCAACTCCGGGCGGGGGTCAACTAGTTAATGTTATTATATTTTCTTATATTTTACTTGAGTCAAATATTTGTTTTAATTAAATTTATTTATTTATTTATTTATTTATTATTTATTTATTTATTTTTACTTTTATTTAGTAGGATTAAATTTTTGTTTGTCAGATATTTGGATGCATTTAGAATATAGTTTCAAAGTGTACTTGACATCTTAAACAATATTTAACAATTCAGTACAGATGCACCAGGGTACATTTCTGGCACCAAAACGATGATTTTTTGCCTGGTGCGGCAAAGCAGTATACCAGATCGTGTGTATTAATGGAAGCTCTCCGGTGTTAATAATTGGGTCAATTGTATTATTAACATTGTATGTGTATTAATATTAAATTAAACATGCTGGGTGTTTTATAAGAAATTAAACATTGTGTGTGTTTTATAATAATATAAATTGTGTATGTGTTTATAATACAAATTGCGTGTTTTTTATAATAAAGTAAATGTGTGTGCTTTGTAATAAAATTGTGTGTTTTACAATAAAATTTTGTGTATTTTATAACGAAATTGTGTGTGTTTTACAATAAAATTTTGTGTATTTTATAACGAAATTGTGTGTGTTTTATAATAAAATAAACCGTTTCATAATTAAATAAAACTGGCATGATGTTTTCCCACGTTAGACCAAACATGTATTTAAAAATGTGATTTTCTAGCCAAAATTGTGCAAAAACAGAAATTGCGTCAACCAAGGTGTATCTGTCGCATCTATTTCAACAATTCTTTCTTGAATTTCTTTCAATAATTCTCATTCGTGAATGACATTCAGAAATTTACACTAAAAATAATTGGCCATTATTTTCCATGGGTTCTGTGGTTATGAACAAAAAAAAAGGGGAGTCTCAACAAAAGAAAGAGGTTTGTTTAACCTGTCAGCCATGTCCCCTGCTGACCTCTGAATTTTAGACATGCTAGAGAAGTCATAAAATATCAAAGAGAGCGAATGACCGCATAAGACGTACCGACGATCTGAAAACCAGTCTGCTCGTACCTTTAAGCTGTTATCACGCGGACGACCATACGATATGAAGTATACGCTATTGCCTCTCGAGCTACACTTTCACGCTGCAACTAGGGTTGTTTTCCCTACTGAAAGTTATCTGCTAATGTAAGGAGAGGGCGTACCATTTGGCGAGTAATTGCGGCAGGTGTTTTAATATTTAGTGTAGAGTTCGATTGATACACAGGAAGCATTATCGCGTACTCTCATTTTGTATATTGCAGTTTCTTTTCGTGTCTGTTCTATATATATAATATTGTGATCATTTTACTTAAAATTCCAAGATTATAAAAACAATACTCTCACTAATATAACATTAAAATTCTAAATTATAGAGTCCATATCTTCACTTTACGTCTTTCATTACCTGTAAATGTTAAGAATTCTGAACTATTAGTATTAAGTGATTTAGAAAAAAATAGTATATTAAAACTAGTTTTTTGTCACGTGTATTGGAACCGCATTTTATCGCTAAGCCGAAATCTGTAACGCAAAGAAAGATGTTAAATTAAGTTTTAGTTATTTTGCCAAAATCGCTATTATGACATTTTTAGTTAATATATTTTACATATTTTAAATGTAATTCATGTTACATATTGAATGTAATATAAAAATGAAATTTGTTTTTAAGGGAAGCAAAACATTTTAACTGGAGGGTTTTTTTTTTTCTTGGGGGGGGGGGGGGTTATGCGTTATTTATTATTAATACAAAATAAAAAAAAGGGCACATTTTACTTAACAAATTGAAACACATATAAAGGTTTAAATTTATACACCGCTAGGAGAGGGGAAACAAAACTTTAGGGTGGTTGAAATTCAATAATTAAAAAGGAAAAATAGGCTAAAAAGGACATTATCACCCACATACATTAAATAAAATAATTACAACAATCCAACATGAAGTGAAAAATTAGTCCGAGCCAGGAATCGAACCTGGGTCCGCAGCGCTCCAGGTTACTGCTCTGACAACTGAGCTACTCCGGCTGATACGGAATTTGCAATTTTTCACTAATAAACCATGTTGGAGAGAAAGTCGCCAACCATTTAGAAGACAGCCTTGTATGATCGAACAACTGTGAATATATTTTTACTAATCCACCGATTTACAAATAAATATGTGTGTCTGTATAATAGTTGTATATCTTTAAAAAAAGATTATCAAGATTGTTTTAAAAGAAAATTATTAAAAGGTAAAATATAATTAACTATAAATAGCTGCTAGATTAAATTTTCATTTATAAAATTTTATTTTTCTAAAAGTATAAGAAAATTTTCTGTCCCCCCCCCCCCCCCCTCCACTACAAAATTTGGATCTTTTGGATTCTGATTCATGCTAAAAGGAGGCAATAATTTGTATTGCAATAAAAAACTTGATGCATGTTTGCTTGCATTTTTATCTTTGGCGACATAATTTGGCAACAAGTACGAAACAACGCCGAATATAGCTGCTGAAAATAGTTAAACAAGTACAGTTTGAGAAGTAAATAAGTGACTACGACAGTACAATTATAACATATAGCAAATAATATAAGGAATTGAAGTAAAATAATCGCAATAAATAACTTTAAATTAGTAAATAAAGTTCTTATCGGTAGTGTAAATAACGGCGAACTCCGAAGAGGCCATCGACGCATATGTAATTCCTTAATTACAAAATAACTGCACATTTTTAAAGTTCTTTTCGTGTATAATTGGTCCCTTGTTACTAAAGATTTGCTTTTTTCTTAATTCTTCTGTATTTTTGGTTTCAATATTTGCGACGACCTAAACGTAAGATGTTGGCTACTGACGGTGGCCATCTTGGAATTTTAGAGAGCTCTGATTGGTAGATTTCGAGCTGATACCTCTCGTAGAGGATACAAACTACTGTAAGTTAAATCTTTAAAAAAATATGAGAGGCAATCTATCAAACGGGACGAATTCGAGCTTTTTCCTCTTGAAAAGCGTGTTTCGGATGAAATATCTGATATTGACTATGATATGAGCTTACGTGTGATAGCGCCATTAGGGTGCATTTATATGCTTCTTTTTCAGAAAATCATAAATCTTACACTAGCCATTCATTTCTAAAAGTTCCGCTGTCATAAACAGATAAATAGGCATATTTTTTGCAAAATTTTAACGAGAGCTTGGATAAAGTTATATTTATAACCGATTGAAATGTCAGAGAGTTCGGAAGATGTGAACTATATTTTTATTGCTATGTTAAAGGAGCCGATGTGAAAACAAACAAACTAACAAAAAAGTGAGAAGAAGACATTTCTTTTACAACTAGATAACAATATTTTTTCACAACATTTTTACACGGCCTGTAAAACCGTTTTATTTATAACCAATAAAGATTTTAAAAAGTTCGGACAAAAATAACTTTTTATTTTAAAACTATGAAACGATCCTACGTTAAAAAAAAAAGGGGCGCTTTTATCACTAAATATCAATATTTTTTTTCGTGAATTTTTCATTTAGAAATATAATTTCATGCAAAATCGGGTTAGAGATATAAAATAATAAAAACTTGATTTCATTTTAAAATATATTATCACGGGCCTGGGCAACGCCGGGCGGGTCATTTGGTTGAATAATAATTGCTTTAAGTGCGTTTTCAGTTGTGGTACACGTTTTTAAATTTAACTCATTTTTTGCATATTATTTGGTGTATATAAATTCTATAGCTGTATACAGGGCTGTACAAATGATCTTGAGTTCATTTGCGTTTATTGGTGGAATTTGCTGTCGGATAATTTTCAACTGCACTGTACGTTTGGTCATTCTGGTAGAGCTGGAAACGAACATGCTGATAAATTGCCCGCGATGCAACAAAACCATCAGAGGACATCTTACAAAAATTCTACCCATTTCCACCATAACATTTAAAGAAGATAACAACATCAAAATTAATAGGATCATGGCAAATGGATTGGAATCTGGGAACAAAGGGTAGCTTTGCTCACACCTTAAACCCAGCAGTATCAACAGATCACCAACTTAAAAATAGGCACCAATATATATTTTCTACAAACCATGGCCCGTTTCCTCAATATCTAAATAAATTCGGCATGGCATCGTCACCTAGATGCACCTGTGGGAAAAGAGGTATCTTCTTTCATTATATCCTATATTGCACCCTGACTACCCACCATTACATTAGAAAGCCATCACAAATGAATCTGTCGGCCTGGTTTGCCTACGTGCTGAAACAACCAAAACTGCTTAAAAAATAACAGATTGTATGTTTCTGCTAGAACGCAATCAGTACTTATGCATGCTGAGGATGAAGTGGATAAGGACCTTTACCGATAATGGACACACTACACAAACCCTAACCTTAACAATTTACTTATTCTTAATGACATCTTACAGTGTTATTTAGTATTTTTAGCATAATTTATCATTGTTTACTTTAGTATTATTATTCATTCATTATTGTTCATTTACTCTCTTAAAACGAAAGAGTGGATTTGGCTTCTCAGAAAAGAGCTGTAATTTATTGGATCGTGAATGAGTTGATTTTTAAACGTTTCACTCATCTTGATTTGAATTTTTATTTTTCTAATGCACTCCAGAAGAGCTAATACTAAACAACTCATCTCGATAAAAAAAAAGCACTCATTGGCGAGTGGAAATGCCAATGCGGCTGACGTGACCATTCGCTGAGCAGACTGGAGGCAACCATTTCGACTTTATAGCACGTTGTTGAGCGTTGAAGAATTATTCGCGTTGTTCAAAGGGGCAATTTTAAAGAAGGAATACTTGAAAAGGTAAGAATTTCTGCTGTTTTAAATGCTCTAATCATGTTTTTTATAATGATTCTGTTTTATATTTATTGTTATTTTATATATAGCGTGATATTTTTCAGTTTATATCAATATTTTTAACAAATATGTCTTAACCCTAACATTTAGGACTATTTACACGAACGAACATTTAGAGATCTTTTGAGTTGGAAGGATAAATATTAAAAAATACTCTAAAATATAATTATACAAATCCTTTGCCTCTCATTTTAAGTTTTCTTAATGTTGTTTCAATAAATATGATTTATAAATAGCTTTTAGTAGCAATTTAATCCTTTAAAGAAAATGTCTCGGCGGTACTGTGCGTTTGTTTATATTTATATATATTTTTAATGAAATTTCAGAACTCTAACTTTCATAATACTATAAATTGAAAATTGACTTGTCTGACTTTAAAAATATTGTTTTAAAGTAAACAAATTATATTTCTTATTTTATTCTCAGTCTAAAGAAATTTTTCCTGGATATTTTTATTGACCTGCCTTGTTTTTCGAATGCGCATACATAAGTTTTTTTTAGTCATTTTATGTTGCTGAGAGTTAGATTATTTGAAATGTATCTCAAATATATAAGAAAAGCTTTAGAATATCTATTTCATGTTGACGAAAACTTTTGAAAATTAGCTTTATTAGTATATATACTATTTTTCTAATATTTTAAAATAAATATACTTGATTTGTGAAGCTGTATAAATCCCATATTTTTTTTACCATATGTTGTTAAAAATAAGGTAAATATCTCCATTCCCGTATATTCACTGTGTGAATATTCCTAAATAATATTAGGATTAAAACATTTAATGATAATATTGATATAAACTGAAAAATATCATGCAATATATCTAATAATATTGCATAGAAAACATAATAGAAAACATAATCATTATATATATTAAAAAAAACTCATGATTAAAGTATTTAAAACAGAATAAATTCTTATCTATTCAAGTATTCCTTTAAAATTCTCTTTTTGGATCAGGGGGGGGGGGGGGGGTATATATTTCAAGCAGCTCAAAAACAACAACAACAAAATAAATAAATATAAAATGACACTTTTCACTTAATTGTTGAATGTACACATATATGTATACATTCAACATGCAACTTACTTTTTTTTTTTTTTTTTAATAATTTGTATCTGTTTATGAAATTTATTATTTTACAATAAAATATTACATCTTTACCATGAATTTCAATTCCCCTTCCCCTCCTTTCTAGGAAAGAACTTATATTTCGGAAGCTATGAATAATAAAATATATCAGAGGTATAAATAATAAAATATAATTTTTATAGAGTATAAAATAAGGTAGTTATTTATCATTATTTTTATTTGAAAACGTGGTAAGAAAACTGTGTTATTTTGAACTTCGTAAATAAAAATAAATCAAAGGTTACTGAATTTCATTTTAAATGGCTTGATTTTATTTAGTCAGTTGATTAGAAATCCCTCTAGGTTTTTTTTTTTTTTTTTTTTTTTGTAATTTTTAAGTGAGTTGATTCCTCTCAAGAATGAGTTTATTAGAAATCACCCAAGGGGTTTTGGATTAAATCTTAAATGAGTTGATTTCATTCATGTATGAATTGGTTACCAATCGCTCAAGATTTACTGGATTAAATCTGAAATGACCTCATTTCACTCAAGTTTGAAATGATTATAAATCACTCAAGTGCTACTGGATTTAACCTTCATTGATTTGATTTCACTCAAGTATGAGTAAAATAGAGATCACTCAATCATGAGTTGCTTAAAAACAACTCGGTCACTCGAGTTGTTTCAACTCTTCATGAGAAGCTGACTTTCAAATCGTGAGATGAGTGGATTTCGGGTCAACTTGAGTTATTTTGGCTCTTTCGTTTTAAGAGAGTAGTACTTACTTCTATCTATTATTATTATTTACTTCAGCGTCTTACAGTATTATTACATGGCAGTATTAATGCTCAGTATCACATAGAAGTATTTAGTACTACTTTGTAGGATTGGTAAATTGTATTTTCAGAATTTATATTTTTGGAATTTTCTATTTTCAGAATTTGTATTTCAGCAGTACATGGTATAATTATTGCTCAATATAACAAAGTATAATTTAGTAATGCTCAGTATAATTAGGTAAACAAACCTGATGGGCGGGGTTAGTTGAGCTTAAGCCGAAAGGGAGGCCTCCCAGACCGGTTTGACTTTGATCCTGTCTACTTAGTCACCATCTTTCACCATATTATTCTGTGAAGATTTTAGCATTCTGAATTTGTTGGAAAAGGTTTCATAATCTATGCTTGACGCATGATTTTTCTTACTTGTTTTTAAAACAAAAATTTCGATTAGTAAACTTTCAGATGAGTTATTAATTCGCTCAGAATGAACGAGTTAATTCCTCATCAGAACTGAATGCTCATACAAAACAAACTTTAAACCAAATGAAATGCTATAATTTTAACTGCAATAATTTTTTTCTGAAGATTAAATAAATTTTGTGTATCGTTTCCTGGTTGACACCAATATTTTTTATTATGTTTTAAAATGTAATTGGAGAAAAACTATTTCCTGTCTATCTCGAACTAATGTAATTCAAAAACACCTGCATTTTTTTTTTCGTCTTATTTGTGAATAATATCCTAGTACATTATTTCGAAACTGAAATTTTGATGAACCGTGAAATGTGTTTCTCAGTATTGCAAATGGAATGTAACTCCAAAACTTTTCAAAAGAAAAACTACATCGTTCGTCCGTGTAGATAATTTCGTAACTGATACACTTTTTTTCTTTCCAAGAAAATAATAATATATTTCATACTTATAAATACGTATCAGTAACTTCTAATTTATTAAATTTATGACAATAAATAAAAATATATCTGGAAAAAGGACCTTTTTTTTTAGTTGTAATGTTAAACAAAGACTGAGAATAAGAAAGATTTTCGAAATTTTAAGAAATATAATTAACAAGTCGAAAGACTTTGTTTTTATTATTCTTTATTTTTCTCCATTTTGTAAAATTACAAGTTTCTTATTGGTTAATAATAATTTAGCAAACTTGAAAAAAGTTGTCTCTATCGCACCAAAATGAAATAAATTACACTTTTGATTATAGATGCCAATGATATATATATGGGTATTTCTTTGTTATAAGGGGTGTTGTTATAACTCAGTCTTAAGTATGTGCGTTTCGCGCCAAACATTATAAACAATCACGAAAGTGAAACGGCGACCAATGGCCTGTTGAAAAGAATTTATAGACAATAGTAGTTATTCTTAAAAAAATATATAAAATATCACTAATATTTTACTTTAATTTTGTACATCTTCCAGACTGTTCATCGTCGCAATATAAGTGGATCATACGTAAAGTAGAAGATTATTTATACCTTTGTGAATCAGATGGTGCATAATAACTTAGTAAGATAAAGGATCAGTGTCCATAAGCCGTGTTTTTGGCCCATGAAATAAGACTAAAATTCGATTTTGTTATACTGACTTAATTATTAAACTTTTTAATATTAGAAGTTTTATCCTGTACGATTTCAACAATAGTTTTTGGATTTTGTTCGGATTTATATGACTTACGCAAGCTCAAAGTTCGTACTATTCGTAGTTTTTGATGAAAAATACGCTATTTCTCCTAATTTTACCTCAATTATTTATATGAGCGCAACCGTGCAACACTTTATTCTTTAAAAATATTATAAAATTTATCAAAATGTACAATATATGTAAAAATAAAAGTGTTTCAAAGCTGCGCTTATAGTAAAATATTAAAAATAGCGAGTTAAGTATCTGCATTCACCCACGTCACTAAGAGACTTTAGGATGCAGCAACATGTTTAAACATGCTAAAATAAAGATAACTATAGCTGATAACTGCATTTTTTTCACATTAGAAACAGTTACGTTCATTTTAGCACGTTTAAACACGTTGCTGCATCCTAAAATGAAGATAACTATAGCTGATAATTGCATTCCTTCACATTAGCAACAGTTACGTTCATTGTAGCACATTTAAACACGTTGCTGCATCCTAGAATGAAGATAACTATAGCTGATAACTGCATTCCTTCACATTAGCAACAGTTACGTACATTTTAGCACGTTTAAACACGTTGCTGCATCCTAAAGTCTCTTAGTGACGTGAGGTAATGCAGTTACTTAACTCTATTTTTAATATTTTGCTATGAGCGAAGTTTTGCAACACTTTTATTTTTACATGTTGTACATTTTGATGATTTTTATAATACAGTGGACACTCATTAATTCGAACTCAAAGATTCTCAGAAATAAGTTCGAATTATCCGATGTTAAGAGAAAATATAACTTAAAAAGTGTCACTGACTGTCACTGACGAAGAACAATCTCCTAGTATGTGTAACTCCAGAAAATATATTATACTATGCTATTTACAATTAAGCACATTAAAAAGCAATAAAGACTTACATTAAATCATAAAAGGAAGCAGTAGGTACGCAGTAGACAGAAACTTTTAATTAAAAATATGAATTACACTTTTAGGAAAAACTGGAAAATGTATGTTTGGTGTCGCGAATCGAATTGAATTACATGTGTTCTTGGCTCCCACAATCAGGCGACGTTTTCATAGATGTAAATTTCTAAGCTGTATGAGAAAGATGTTTTTGTTTTTGTAGCTGTATCTTTTTAAGCTGTGTAAAATATATATATATTGTTGTCGAAAATGGTTTTGTGGAATGTTTTACCGGCACGGAAGTGAGAGAATAAATATATTCGTTATGTTTTTTAAAAGGACTGTTTTTCACGTATTGAAATATTATTTTCTATTGCTTTAAAAATGACGGAAGTATTGAAATGGGTAGTTTCTTTCTTCCGAAAATCGCTATGTCTTTGTATTTGCGATAAACTGGCGCCCAAACGAAGGACATAGGAAGTAATATTTTTTAATTGGAAAACTGAACGGTTAAATCTTCAAGTATGGATGCTTTAAAAATTAAAAGAACGCCGCTTAGAAGCGCATTTACGAAGACTTTAAATACTTTAAACGTAGCTCTTAACCAGTGAAGCCCAGAAGTTAATGTAATAGAACAACTATTGGATCAACTAGTAGATAAAGCATCTAGATTACGTTCCACAGACGATGAAATATTGAATTTTATGTTGTCGAATGGATTTGCAGAAAAGATTATGTTAAAGAATTCGAAGCATGCGAAGAATACAATGAAAAAATGATAACAGTGAAGCAAAATGTAAAATATTTTTTTGTTAAGCCTGCCGTCGAATATCAACCTGTTTTACCGAATTCTATAGAAATCGAAAGAATGGGATCTCGCGCACTTAGATTACCTGAAATTAGCTTGCAGCCGTTTGATGGAGACTCGAGATCGTGGCTAAACTTTTGGAATACTTTCAAGAAAATTCACGAAGACACTGTGTTAGACGATCACTCCAAGTTCGTATATTTGATGCAAGCGATTTCTTCGAAATCAAAAGCTTCCCAAATAGTGAGCAGTTATCCTATATCGGCAGAAAATTATCCTAAAGTAATTCAAAATCTAAAAGAAAGGTTTGGAAGAGAAGACACGTTAATACAAATTTATGTTCGCGATCTGCTACAGCTGGTATTATGAAATAATAATACATCCAGAAGAGAGCGCAATTTGTCATCGTTATATGTCAACCTGGAAACCAAACTTAGATCGCTGGAATCTCTTGGAGTTACAGAGGATAAATACGCAAGCATTTTATTCACGTTGGTGGAATCGTGTTTGCCTCATGATGTTCTCCGAATTTGGGAATGGGAGCGTGAAAAGTCTGCTCAAGGTAAGAGTGAATTAAATTCTATACTTAATTTCTTAAAAAATGAAGTACTGTCTGAAGAACGTATTTTATTGGCGCGTACTAGTTTTGGTTTTGATAAATCTAAGAATTTTACTAGATTTAAAAATGTTGAATATAATTCTGTGCCAACTGCTACTGATTTATTTGTAGGTGATAAATCTAAAGATAAACATTTAATTAAGAAATATGATGAAACATGTATATTTTGTGACAAGTGTCACTTATCAAAAAAATGTTTTAAAGCTAATTCGTTTTCTTTTGAAGATAAACGAAGTATAATTTTGAAAAACGGGGCTTGTTTTATCTGTCTGAAGAAAAATCATATTTCACGTCACTGTAAATCGAAGAATAAATGTTTAATTTGTGGTAAAAGGCATCTTGCTGTAATGTGTCAAAATGTTTGTAATGAAGAGAGTAATACAGCGTTAGAAAGTCGTAAACATGAGTCAAGGAGTAGTGATACTGTTTTGACTACTCAAGGATCCGACCCAACTGTGTTATTACAAACTTTGCATGTACGTGTAAAGCACGATGGTAAAGAAAAAATTGTACGGGGAGTCATAGATACGGGCTCTGAGCGTTCATTTTTATCAGAAGATGTAATTAAATATTTGAATTATAAAAGTATTGATGAAGTTAAATTAATTCATAAATTATTTGGTGCTGTTGAAACAAGTGAGACAAACCACAACAAATATAGAATTCATTTAAGTAGTATTGATAATAGTTATAAATGTGATATGCATGTTTTAGATGTTCCTGTTATTTGTTCTAATACAAAAAAGGTGCCAAATGGACCTTGGTTAAAAGAATTAAATAAATATGGTATTAAGATTTCGGATGTTGAAAACAATGTATGTAAAACCGAAAATGAAATTAAATTGTTAATTGGTTCCGATGTGGCGGGAAAATTACTCACCGGAAATATTAAAGTTTTAAAAAGTGGTCCTGTTGCTGTAAAGACCCATTTGGGGTGAACTCTCATGGGGAAAATTCCAGGTATTAAATCTGAAACAAATGATTCTCTTATGGTTATTTCGTTTCTTTGGAACGAAAGTTCCGTTGCTAATTTATGGAAGCTAGATATTCTCGGTATAACTGATGCGGTTGAATCTAAAACTAAAAATGAAATTCATGAAGAAACTATGCAACATATTAAGAGAAACATAAGAATAGATTCAGATGGTAGGTATGAAGCAGCATTGCCTTGGGTACTAGATAATGCCCGCTTACCTAGTAATAGAGAATTGCCTGAAAAACGGCTTACTGCAACGAAAAAAAAAGTTATCAAATTTGAATAAAACTGAAGTTTATAATGAAGTATTTGATACATGGTTAAATGCATGAATAATTGAAAAGGTAGTCGATAATAAAAAATCCAAAATACATTATTTGCCACACAGGCCTGTATTTAAAGAATCGAGTGAAACTACTAAAGTAAGGCCGGTTTTTTTATGCTTCGGCTCATGTGAAAGGTTTTCTTTCATTAAATGATTGTCTGGATAAAGGACTAAATATGATTGAAATGATTCCTTCAATATTGCATCGTTTTCGCAAATTTCCTGTTGGTGCAGTATCTGATATAGAAAAGTCATTCCTACAGATAGGTATTACAGAAAGTGATAGAGACTATCTACGGTTTTTATGGAAGGATAATATAATTTATAGACATAAACGTGTGGTTTTCGGAATCAACTGCAGCTCCTTTTTACCCATATAGCACATGTGCTTCCCTAGGACGTCCCCAGGAAGATTGACATTCATCCTCCAGGCATCCCTGAGGATGCAAAAATTTGTCATCAGGAGGTCCTCAGGAACCGAAAATGTCCGCCTCATAGCATCCCAGGGAGCTCCCCAGGACCTCCTTCAGGTTCCTCCTCAGGTTGTTCTAGGGAAGATTTCAGGAAGTAATACCGGAGGAATTTGGGAGACTTCAGGGTCACTTAATGTGCATAAAAAACAACCGAAGTTATTATTATTCGACGTAATGTAAAAAGTATTTTTTTTTTAAATTAATAAATACGAACATTATCTTTTAAAAATTTACATAATACACATTACTTTTATTAATCACGAACACAGAATCACATGACAGTTATGATGCAGATTTTACATAATAAACTTTCTTACCGCCGACTGGACTTGAACCTGGGTACTTACGCATACCAGAAACACGCTCTAGTGATTACGCTACACGGCCGTTGTACCTGAATCGTTTATACGGTATTCATGTATTTCTTTCTCTTCTTATGAGAGTCAGTAAATAGAAAACATACATATTTTTATGCTTCGTATAGCAGGAATTCTGTAACTTTTATTGCAAATAAAGATGCATACCCTTTGATATATATTCAATACAATATTAAATTGATAACTAGAAAAAAAGGGTATCAATTATTTAATGCTGTTCTCAAACCCAAAGAAGCTGTTTTCTGACACATTTTTTAACTCGTTTTTGTTCGGAAATGCATTAAATTGGCAGGTGGTCTTATTTAGAAACTATGTAATACTAGAAAATTTTTTTCCTTTTTATTTATTTATTATTATTATTATTATTATTGTAAACGCAGATCTTTAGAAAATACTGTGAAAGTCATCGTTTTGACCCGAATTCCCCACGCGGCATCACAATAAAAAGGAAAAGGGAAGGGGTGTTTTATCATTTGCAACAACAATACGTTTTATCATTTTAGTTAGGAGCCACATATATCAGGGTCAGGGGTCTATGATAAAGGGGTCAATTAAATAAAAATATTTAAAATTAAATAAATTAAGTAAATTAAATTATAAATTATAAATAATCACAATTAAACAAAGTAAGAGAAAAATTGACGTTTTTATGAACCAAAAATTGAAAGACAAATTCAAAATGCACTTTTTTTTAAATTAGAAATATTATAATTTTAAATTTAGAATTAGAATAAGCAAAACTCAATTTGATTTCTAATATTGATATTACCATATTGCAATTTGCTAAACGATATATCTATAAAAGCTTTTCTGAGTTTATGCATGCTAGGCTGTTCTCAAATTCAAATTGGCTACTTTATGACATATTTTTTAGTTTATTTTTGTTCGGAAACGCTTGAAATTGGCAGGTGTTCTTATTTATAAACTTTGTAATCAAAAGATGTTTTCCATTTTTTTGGTAAAGACAGAAGATCGTTCAGAAAATACCGTCAAAGTCGGTGTTTTGAGCTGAATTTTCGACGCCGTAGCACGAGAAAGGAGAAAAACGTGTCGTCATGTAACATGAATCACTTATAACCCGATAAGTAATTTATTTATCAAAAAATGGAAAATTCATTTCGATCTCAAATCAATTCAATAGTCAGGCCAGCCAATTTTATGTCTTTGCGTTTAAAAATAAGTCAAAAGATGTGTCAGAAAGTTTCACGTTGTTGAGCAGATCATTTCAGAAACACCCTAAGATACATAAATACATCGTTTAATTTTCAATTACCTACATGAAACTGCTGTTTAAAATGACAATAATATTTCTCTAGCTCTTAATTTTTAAAGTATGGGCATTTCTACTCTATATCTGTAACTAGTTAAATATGAAAAAAAGTACTGTTAATAAAATTTGTGTCTGTAACAAAAATATTTTTTTTTCTTATTGTAATAAATAAAACTAGTTTACAATTAAATCTCCATTTAGTGATCTTTTGAAATCCTGTGAAAACATTCAACACATAGAAATTTCATTATGCACTATTTTTCATTGAAATATAATTTCATTTTAGCTAACAAAACTAATATTTCAGGAGATTTAAAATGCCTAAATGTACGGATACTTTGACATAAAATTAGAGTTCTTTGTTATGATTGTCAACGAAGTATTGTGTAAAAATTCTAAACAAGGAAATACTTTAAAAGCAAAACTTTTGTCTCTTATAGAATCATTGGTCGACTGCTTTAAAGATTAATTTTCTATTGTACCGACAATTGTTTATTTTAGTTATATCAAAGCTAAATTTGAAATAGCTTACTCCTTATTCTGGGAAGAAGAACGTTTCTCTGCTTTCAACCATGGAACTAAGTTCCATGCTTTCAACTACTTTTATTTGCAAGTATTGCATGCATTCCAGTAAGCATACATATCCATTCTTCATCCATCAAAAGGAATTGGAGGTTGCTCAGTACTATTCATGTTCTTATTGTAGTTAAAATTCTACCTTTACCTGACTAAATATATTTGCATTATGGGACTTTTGCAGCTGATTATATAATCTTTCTTGACATTTGGATAGAAGTATTTCCTTGCTTTTGAGAAACACCCTAAGATACATAACTAATAATAGCCGTATATTAACAGGAGTGAAGAATTTGCACGAAAAATAATATTTTATAAATATCCTAAACTAAAAAGTTTGCCAAATATAAAATAGGTTTCTTAAATGAAAGTTTTAACAACTAAAGCAAAACACAACTCAGTTTTAAATTCTGGAGAAATTGTTGTTTAGAAAGATAAATATTTATTTATATTTTCTGAATCTGTATGTTGTTAATATTTCCCAAGTTCACTAAATTGAGATTTCACCTTCATTATTAAGAATTAAAAAATATATACCATGTATCGTAATTTGAAAGATGTAATAGAAAATAACTAATTTGTATTTAAAAAATAAAATTAAATTAATATGGTAAAACCTCCAGAACAGACGCTTCATAAAAATTCATACATAATTAAAAATTGACATCATTTAGCGAACATATGCTCATTACCAACACATATATAAAGTATATTAAATGAGACAAGTGGTATTGACCAGGTCCGTGATAATAATCAGCACGAATTTATATCTTTAACCCGATTTTGTAAGAATGTATATTTAAAAAAAATCTTTCAAGCAAAACTCTTATTCAGGGGGAGGGGGGGGGGGGGGTATGTTTGTATTTTTTAAAACCAAATGTGCCATTTCAATAGAGCATGTAATCTCTAAGTTGGTGTTATAATTTAGACTTAAAAGTAAATTATTGATTTGATAATGACGATAAATATAAAATTATTAATTAGTTGAAAATGTAATAATAAAATTCATAAATATATATGTAATTTTTAAAAAGATCAGAAAAAAATATTAATAGAAGAATAATAATAAAAGTAAATATGCTCGATATGACTTAAATATGATTCAATTTTGATACATACATGAAAATTAACTTTTACAATCGAAATAAGATTTTTTTAAATAGATTGTTTAATTTAAAAATGCTTATCTCTAATCTATTAACTATCAAATTCTGAATAGATACAAATACGTAAATATATATTAAATTGTTGATAAAACCCTTATTTGTAACAAATTTTTGTTTCCTTTTGATTTCTTACGGTTACGGAAAAAAACCCCTCATTTATTAGAAACAATAATAATAATTATATATATATATGATAATTTAAAATGGTCAGCGAAAAAAAAATAATAAATCTAATTTATATTTTAAAATTAAATATTGATCTGAAAATTATTTATATATATAATTCAAATTAATATGAAATGATTAATTATTTAATACAAATAATAATAATAATTCAATATATAAGACTATATTTAAAGGATCAGAAGAAATAATTTTTACTAGGTATCTCTAATCCTTAATTTATAAAATATGGTTCTATACAAATATATAAATATATATTAAACTTCGTGTTTCGAAAAAAATAATTCTGATTTCTTATAATTGAAAATAAAAATAATTTATTAGGAGAAAGTAAATCAATTTTATATTTAAAATTAAATTATTTCTATAGAAACTAATAAAGTATATAAGTGAAATCAATGTAAAATTATTAGTTAGATGAAAAAGTAACAGTAAAAATATATAAGTAATTGTTGAAAGTTCAGAAAAAAATAATTAATGAATGTAATGATAAAATGAATTAATATATAAGTTAATTTTTAAAAGATCAGAAATAAAATAAATAATAAATTTTCAATTTATATTTAAATATTTATTTATTTTAATTATTTATTTAACTACATTTTGATTGCATTTTATAAATTAAAAATGTATCTAAATAAGGATAATTAAATATTATAATAATTAAAAGTTAAACAATAACCAGATGTGCTTAGGAAATAAAATAAATCCAATAATAATATAAACTTTATTAATTAAAAAATCGAACCAAATCAAATCAAATATTTTTTTTTATAAAAAATTATAATAAGTTATTTTAGTGTCAAAATCACCCATGAGATGGCACCAGCACCGTCTCTTCCTAGGTACTTCCCTGGGAATATCATCCCGAGGAGCTTGATCCCTGGGAGGGATCTGGGAGATCAGTCCTGAGGAGCTTGCTCCCTGGGAGGGATCTGGGAGATCAGTCCTGGGGAAGTGATTAAAGTATCTTCCCCAGGAACGCATGATAGCGTCATTACAGTTTCAGGAGGAATTTGGGATGAATTGGAACTCCTGGGGAGGTTTTCAGGAGCTTTGGTGCTATATGGGTACTAGCGGCTACTCTGAAACACCATCTGGAAAGTACACCTGACAACTTTGTTTCTACAGCAGAGACTTTGAATGAATCGTTGTATGTAGATAATTGTGTTTGTAGTTTCAACACAACTGAAGAGTTAAACAAGTTCATAATTGAATCGAGAATGTTACTGTCCTCCGCAAAATTCAATTTAAGGGGATGGCTGTCAAATTATCCAGTTCAAATTATGTCCGAAACTTCAACAGTTAACATAACACCAGTACTAGGCTTAAACTGGGATCTAGAAACCGATACCCTATCTTGCAAAATATGCCCTATTGAGGAAGAGCAAATTATTCCTACAAAACGAGCTCTAATTTCATTGGCTCAGAAGGTCTTTGATCCTCTGGGATTTGCCTCACCCGTGACTTTGCTTCCTAAACTTATTCTACAAGAATGCTGGAAGTTGAAATAAAAGTGGGATAAATTAATTCCAGAGAATTTAGCTAAACAATTTTTGAAGTGGGTGCAAGGAATAAAATTAATTTCTGACATCAAACTTGAGCGCTGGATGAATCTAGATAACTTTGAAAATGATGTAAATCTTCACATATTTTGTGACGGAAGTAAACACGCATATGCTACTTGTATTTTTCTGAGTTTTGGAGAAATTTTGGTGAGTTTTATACAAGCACACGCAAGAGTAGCTCCTCTTAAGAACCTAACTATACCGCGGTTAGAGCTTTTATCATACTGCATTGGAGCCAGGTTGGGTAGTCGTGTCATTGCTGATTTAAGAATTCCAAATTTGAAGATCTGTTATTGGTGTGATTCAACCACAGCTTTAAGCTGGATAAAGCGAGATGATAGATGGGGAACATTTGTCTGGAATCGTGTAGGAGAAATCAGGTCTTTATCACAGAAAGATCAGTGGCGACATATTTTAGGAAAATTTAATACGGCTGATCTCCCTTCCAGAGATTGTTCGGTTGAACAGTTCTTGCAGTTAAAATGGTGGGAGGGATCAGCCTGGTTGGCTGAGCCAGAATTTATTTGGCCTCAAAGTGTCGAATCATCAGATGAAGAAGTTATTAATGCTGAGAAACGGAAAAGTGTCATTTCAGCATTAAACAAGAACACGAAACCTAATGATTGGTATTATCGACGATTTTCATCATACAAGAAAATAATAAGATTGATTGCATGGATTCTAAGATTCATAAGTAATTCGTGAAAACCGAATTCAAAAGAAGTATCTGAACTTACATGTTTTGAAATAGAACCAGCTGAAAGAAAATTAATGATTTTGATCCAGAAAGACAGCTTCGATGAAAAGAATAATGAGAAAATTCGTAGTCTAAGACCAATCCTAGATGACGATGGTATCATCAGAGTAAAAACACAAGTCATCTATCGAGAAAATACTATCAATTTTAAGTACCCAATTCTTTTGCCGTCTGGCCATATTGTAGTCCACCGCATGATCTCCTGGAAACACCAAGAGCTATTACATGCAGGAGTATTTAGGGCAGTTACACCAGCAAATTTCTCTGCAAAAGAAAGTCAAGCAACTGACCATTGGTGATGTTGTTCTCGTAGAGTCTGAAAAGAAACGTACGTATTGGACTTTAGCTCGTGTGCAAGAAGTAATTTCAGAAAAAGATGATCACCCGAGAGTTGTTCGAGTAAAAATTGAAAATGGTGAAATTTTAAGACCAATACAAAAACTGTACAATCTAGAGATTCCAAAAGAACAATCTTTAGAACCAGTATTATGAACGAGAAGTGGCAGAACAGTGACTGTTCCAAAATGTTATCAGTCATAAGATTATTTTTTGAACATTGAACTTTACAAACTTTTTTCCTTATTTTAGTATTCTTTTCTTAGTGTTAATTTGAATTTGTAATAATAAGTTGAATTTTTGCAGTAAATTGTATAATTTGTCTTTGAAAATTAGTGTTAAGAATATTTATACTTTGGCCATGTAATGTAAGTATAATGTTACACATATTTTGTTTTATTTTGATTTTTGTTGTGCCTATTGTTGAGTTTTCCTCTTGAAAACTCAAGGTGGGAGATTGTCGCGAATCAAATTGAATTGCATGTGTTCTTGGTTCCTACTATCAGGCGATGTTTTCATAGATGTAAATTTCTAAGCTGTGTGAGAAAGATGTTTTTGTTTTTGTAGCTGTATCTGTCTAAGCTGAGTAAAAAAAATGTTGTTGTCGAAAATGGTTTTGTGGAATGTTTTACCGGCACGGAAGTGAGAGAATAAATATATTCGTTATGTTTTTTAAAAGGACTGTTTTTCACGTATTGAAATATTATTTTCTATTGCTTTAAAAATGACGGAAGTATTGAAACGGGTAGTTTCTTTCTTCCGAAAATCGCTATGTCTTTGTATTTGCGATATTTGGTTTTGTTTATCATGGCCACATTTTTCAGCCAGTATCTCGATTTGAAGTAAACATTTTAATTCATTTTCAGAGGAAGGTTCCACCTGAATAAATGCTTTCAGAGTTTTTATCGAGTCCATTATGGCTTGGTCATTAGCACGGTTAACAGTCTCTGCATTCTTTTCTGAATCCTATCAGGTCTCTGCTTTTTCATCTTCTCGGATAGTTTTTATTATGTCATCGTCGCTCAGTTTTCCAGAGACTTCTACGTCTCCATCTACCTTACATAATCAGAAAAAGTAACGTTATCACATTTAAATTTTTTGAATTGAGGAAAATTGGTATCAATATCGTCACATTCTTCGATATGATTGTTCTTTTCGGCGTGCATGAATTTAGCATGACAAAAGCAATTACTAATTGTTCTTTCTTTAACAGCGTCCCGTGCGACGTATAGATCATTTATAGAGCAGTAATGTCGTAATTTTCACCACAATCTAAAGAAAAATCTATTTGTTTTAAGAGTCTCCTACGATTATTTGTTTTAAGATTCTGGATGATTCCTTGATCCATTAATTGCAGCTTCGCAGTTGTGTTTGGCGGCAAATATTCAACCTTTATGGAACTCAGTTCTGGAAGATTCTTGTGGCAGCTTGCGTAATCCACAAATAAGAGAATTTTACGCTTTTGTCTCGAAAACTGCTTATCTATTCCTTTTAACCAGCTGCTGAAGATGTCTAGTGTCATCCATGCTTTTGCATTGGATACATAATCAACTGGCAGTGTTTTAACTCCTTTAAAACACCGTGGATACTTGGACATTCCAATCACTAATTATTTAAGCTTTTCGCTCCCATCCTTATTAGCACAAACTAAAGCTGTAATCCTCTCTTTATTGCTTTTACCTCCTACGCAAGTTCTCCTTTAAAATGTAATGTCTTGTTTGGCAAGAGTTTATAAAAAAGTGCAGTTTCGTCCGCATTAAAAATAACTTTCGGCAGGTAAGTAGATAAAAGCCCTGGCAGTTTCCTACCGAAATTAGTGCACACGTCTTCCTTTACATCAGAGCTTTGACCAAATACAGTTTGATAATAAATATTGTGCCTTGACTTAAATCGAGAAAGACATCTATCACTGCATTTAAAATCTTCAATACCCATTCGGCTTGTCAATTCTCCAGCCTTCGTCTGCAATAGGTGTCCATTTATCGGAAAGTTTCGAGATCTAGCATCATGGAACCATATAGCAGTAGAGCTTTTTCTAGATTTTCTTGGAACGCATTTCTCGTGCGTTTCCTTCGGCTAGCAAATTTAGATTTTTTCCCATGAATCTAAAATTGATTCCTTGTTTTCCAAATAAGTTGACAGGGTATTTTTTTTTTAATTCCATAGTCAGCTGCGAACTTTGTTTTACATTCGCCATTTTCTACTTTCTTTAAAATTTCTACCTTTGTCTCCAAAGATAAGGTTTTGTGCTTTCTACGTGTAGACATCCTAAATTTTTACACGGTAACACCACACACTGAGGAAGAAAAACTAGAGCACATTAACCTATCTGTACTGTAGTCATAACTGACGCAGCCCTCTAGAATCTGTAGTAAAGACTGTTTTTTTCTGAAATTCTGAGAAAATCGATAACAAATAAAAAATGATAGTGCTTCTCCCCCCCCCCCCCCCCCCTCCTCATGCATCTTCTTCCCGACCGTTCTGTTTCTACTCGCGCGGGGGGAGGACGGAAAAGTACGTTGGTGTGTTTTTAGTTTAAGTTTCCAACTACCTTGGGTAGTGCGCTTGGAAAAGAAATACAGATGATTTTGACACACAAAATAATAAATACAGCGTGCTTTTTTCTCCGTTAAACGAGAAAAAATATTTTTTTGTTGTAAAATTTTTTGTTTGAATTAATCGAAGTGATAAAAATTAGTTCGAATTAATGAGATATTTTTAACATTAATTCCAATACAAGTTTTTGGAGGCTTTTGGATTAGTTCGAATTAACCGAAAGTTCGAATTAACGAGCGTCCACTGTATATGTAAAGAAGAAAGTGTTGCACGATTGCGCTCATATAAATAATTGAGGTAAAATTAGGAGAAATAGCGTGTTTTTCATCAAAAACTACGAATAGTACGAACTTTGAGCTTGCGTAAGTTATATAAATTCGAACAAAATACAAAAACTATTGTTAAAATCGTACAGGATAAAACTTCTAAAATAGAAAAGTGAAATAATTAAGTCAGTATAACAAAATCGAATTTTAGTCTTATTTCATGGGCCAAAAACACGACATATGGATCCTAATCCTTTATTACTGAAATTTTAATGAAAATCTGAATAACATGTTCAAGTAAACAAATAAAATAAACTAAAGCATATTCAAAATATTTTTAAATTATATTAAAAGAATTATTTATTTTATTACGTTGACATTCTTTATTATGTTTTCCGATTTCCAAAACGAAACTTTTACACTTTCATACAAAAATGCTTCAAGAACTCCCCTTTAGTTATTGAAAAAGTTTATTTTCATTGAAACCTGATGTTTTTTTAATAAAGATTCATAAATTTCCAGACTTTTAACTAATTATAAAGATGAAATACGTTTGAAGATTTTTTCTAAAATATCAAATTCTATGACGACCTTTCAATATATTTACTGAAAATAAATTCTTCTCGTCTTAAATTTATTTTGTGATGAAGCATGAAGAACAGTTGATAATGTAATTTCATAAGTTTTATAAGATGCAAAAAAGAAGCAGAAAGAACATATACGAGTATATATATGTGCATTTTTTCCCGCATAGCAAGCGTGATGGAACTGATGTCACTCTCCTGTAATGGCAAGTCACAGTATTTAAGTCACATCTTCAAAATTTCACTCCCGAAGTCAAGGAGAAAGTCAGGAAAGATATAACACAACCAGGAAGATATAAATACATTATATAAGGGATATTCTATTAAGGTAAAGCCAGGAGAAATGGCGCTGTCGGAGAGATTGCGCACACAGAGGTCCGGGGGGGAAGGAGTAGTGTGAGCGCGCAGCCACTCCAGGTAGTTGCACAAAAGCAGTAGTGAAGTGTCTACTTGAAAGTGCACGTTGATTGTTTTGAGTGTCTAAGATAAAGCATTGCTATTTTGTTTTCTTTTCCCAAAGTAAGTGCTTGAATTTTCATAGCTATTCATCAGAATTTCTATACAATGTCAGTAATACAAAATATTTTAAACTTAAACGATTTCTCATAAGCTACTAATCTAGACTAACAATGTGGACATCAAAGATTCGTTTTAGTAGCTGCCATGTTTATATAAAAGGCCGCGCAATCTCTCCTACCAAAATTGGAGAGTTTGCGCATCTGCTACTTAAGAGAGATGGCGCATTGTTTTCATTAGTTTCCGAGCTAGGAGAGATTACGCAGCTTGTTGGTAAATTTGCCTAAAAAAATGAAAAATGACAATGGACTAATTTTAAGATATACGTATTATCAAGTGACTTAATGCTATTTTGTAAACTTACCTGGACTTGCTTTGTCTGATTCTTTAACTTTTTTCCTTTTAATTAAATTTTTTTAATCGTTTTAAAAATTATTTTCTTTTTCTGATTCTTTAATCATTAGGTTGAAAGATTCACTCCTAATACAATAATATTTGTTCACAAAAACCTTACAATAATCTCATTTAAGTGTAATTATTATTGTCAACAATTTAATTGTAGTTATTATTAGTAACAATCTCTCCTACCCATATGCGCAATCACACCAACCCTGTAAGGACAGATTGCGCAAAATAACTTTCTTGGTTTTATTACAATAGTTCTATTAAATTACAACATAACAACAAAATAGCAATGGAAATGCATAAAAAACAAATGAAGACAAAATTATTCATGGATAGTTTAGCCAAAAATTCATATTTAGATTTTTTATTGTTATTCTTTTGAATTGTGCGCAGAATCTCCTAGCTTTACCTTACCATGAGCACAACCTCCCGCGTCAGACCGCTAAAGTCACGTGATTCCTTTTTCGTGCACCTGCATCCACTACACAAATTCTGTACAATTTCTAATGGCAGTATATTAAAAAACACAATCTGTGTAATCAATAATCAAAATTTTATGTTTAGGCATAAAAAGTCTTTGAAGATACACAAATTCAAGCTTTGAATGATTTTTGTTGATTTTCAGCGAGTTTAGCAGGTATAAAACCAATTAAATAAAAATTTTAATTAAATAGATAGCATTTTCTTCTATTTACGTCATTCAACTTCTCCTTAGTTTTACGCTTTTTTACAAGGCGTGTTCAAATGAAAAAGTACAAAACATCGTAACCGTTAGCGTATTTGCATATACCGCTGTGGGAGAGAACGTAGCGAGACATCTAAGGATGCAATTGGAGTCTCCGGCGTGGATCGGAGCATGCGCGGGCGCCCGTATGCACAGGAAAACAGCAGAGGCTCTATGATAAGAAAGTCGTCCAGCCATAATTGGTTTTAACTTCAGGGAAAATTTGATTGGCCGCCTTCCTTTGCTGCTGCTCGAGTTCAAATTCTCCTGGCTTGACGTAATAGCTTTCGTTTTCCCTGTTGTGCAGTAGCAATTGTTTTTCCTTCGCCATTGCGCAAGCCCTTCCTACTGCTACTAGTTGTAGTGGTAGGAATCCCCGCTGCTCTGTCGAGGGATTTGCTTCGCGGAGAAAGGTGGAGGCATATTTCATCATTGTAAATACTGTATTACAGCGTTTTTCTTTTTCCTCTTCAATTTTCGACATTTAAACTCGTTATTTCTCATTTAATTTTTATAATTTTGTTTGTAAATTTTGTAATATAGCCCTATTTAATCATTTTATATTTTTTTGTTTTTCTACAAAATTGTAATTTATTGAATTATGTTTCGATATTCGAAAATGGCTTTTCCTCCCTTACCCTCATATGCTTGGCAATCCAAAACCAGTGCACTGATGGATTTTATTTATAAAACCCATCTTTTTGCTAAAACATCTACGCATCAAGACAATCGATTGAAGATAAACGAAGCCATTACGAGCTTCGTAGGAACTTCATGTTTCTGCATTGGAACATTGGAAAAGTGCGTGTGAGGACAGGATGGCGTTCACACTCAGAGCAAAGATGATACAAGAATTTTTTTAGAAAGTCTATGCGTTCACATTGCAAAATTTGACGATTGAGGAGCAGCGAGACGTTATCCGATTTCTGACAGCGGAAAGTGTTAAACCGGCCGCTATTAATCGCCGGATGGTGACCGTATACGGAGAAGACTGTGTGTCCGACAAGTCAGTGAGAAAATGGAGTGCCCATTTTCGTGCAGACCGTGAGAGTTTTGTTGATGACGCCAGGCAAACACAGTCATCACGGTCGATCTCATCGACAAGGTGGACGAAAAAGGTAGAAGACCTGAAAGGGAAGCGCTTCAACTCGGACGACGAACTCAAGAACAATGTGAAGGACTGGGTCTCGTCACGACCACGGGAAATCTGAGAACAAGGAATCATTCAGCTCGTTTATCAATGGGATTGTTGTGCTCAGGCCTGTGGTGTATACTTTGAATAAAGTCTTCATTTATACCCACAGTGTCGTTCGTACCTTTTCATTTGAACACCCCTTGTATTTAACTCAACTTCGTGTGTGTATGTAAAGATTAAATTTATTAATCGATTTTTCACTCCCTTCCAGTTAGGCTAGAATTATAAAAATCTCGTTTCCCATGAACATTTTAATACTTTTTGGAACTTAATTATAAATTATTAAATTAATTTTAAGGCATTTTTACTTTAGCAAGCCACAGGTGAATTATCGCCAAATATTTCCTGTAACTCGTAGAATTGTATACAAGTTTAAACAACAATGTATTCAATGTATTTAATTAAGCACCAATAAATGCTCACCAAAATATACTAACTGGCTGTGAAACTGCAAGAATGTAACATTTTAAAGGTTAAAAAGTAGAAAACAAATTATAAATAAACAAAAAATAAAGAGTCTAATAGTTTAAAGAAAATACGCTTTTATCAAATAATATTTTAATATTAATTAATTTACGTTTATACACTGAGAAATTAATTTAGAAATCCTAAAAACATAGTTTAAATAATGTTTAATTTTTTTTTCTTTCCTATTGTCCTATCTTAAAAAAGAAACAGAGCTAAAATTATATAATTTTTTAATAAATTCACTTGTTTGCGATTTCTACCAAGCATAGAAGGAGCTAACGAAAACTCATGCGTCAAGCATAGATTATGAAACACTTTCCAACACAGCCAGAAAACTGTAACGGAACTTCACCTTTAAATAAGGTGAAAGAAGATATGTGAGTAAACAGTTTAAAAAACACATACCACATTGAAAAATACAGTTTTCGAAATTACCTTCCAGTCTCAAAAAAGTAGTCGAGTTATTTTGTGCAGAAAATAGGATACATAGTATATGATCAATAGATGTGGATATATAGCATGATAAAATTTCGTTCTTCTAAGGATATTCACATTTAGCAATTTTCGCCAATCGATGGAAATGCACTCGAAATCTTTTGTACAGCCCTGTATATTACCTGAAGACTTTTGTATACACCACATATTAAGCTAAAATGCAAATTAAAACTCATTCGCAGCAATTACCAACCGTAAACGACAATGTATCTTTTTCTTTACGTAGCCCCGTATATGAATTTATTTGTATTCCACAAACTTCTATTAGTCTTCTAAATATAGTTCAGCAGGAAAATGCGTAACACAATTAAAAATTATCCTTAAGCAATTCACTCCCATAGTCTTTAATACTGACGAATTCCTTTGTGTAGCCCTGTATATGAACAACCGATTTTATAAACACACACGTACAATGAAAAAAATTAGTTAAACTTAAAAAGGCAAACCAAAGTTGAAAACGCACTTACCACACAGACTGTAAATATCGCACTCTCTTAAAACGAAAGAGCCAAAATAACTCAAGTTGAGCCGAAATCCACTCATTTCACGATTTGAAAGTGAGCTTCTCATGAAGAGTTGAAACAACTCGGGTGAACGAGTTGTTTTTAAGCAACTCATGATTGAGTGATCTCTATTTTATTCATACTTGAGTTAAATCAAATCAATGAAGGTTAAATCCAGTAGCACTTAAGTGATTTATAACTAATAACTCATACTTGAGGAGGGGAAGGGGAATTAAAATTCATGGTAAAATGTAATATTTCATTGTAAAATAATAAATTTCATGAACAGGTAGATTATTATTTTAGAAAAAAAAGTAATTTGCATATTGAATGTATACATATTTATATTACATATATGTATATATTCAACAATTAAGTGAAAAGTATCTTTTTTTTTGTGTGTGTGTTGTTGTTGTTGTTGTTTCTGAGCTGCTTGAATGAACCCCCCCCCCCCTTCCCGACCCAAAAAGAGAATTTTAAAAGGAATATTTGAAAATATAAGAATTTCTGCTGAAGTAAATATTTTAATCTTTTTATTTTTATTTTGTTATAATGATTATGTTTTCTATGCAATATTATTCGTTACATTGCATGATATTTTTCAGTTTATATCAATATTATCATTAAATATGTTTTTATCCTAATACTATTTAGGAATATTCACACCGTGAATATCCGGGAATGTAGATATTTACCTTATTTTTAACAACATATGATAAAAAATCTGGGATTTAAACAGTTTCATAAATCAAGTATATTTTAAAATATTAGAAAAACAGCGTGTATACTAATACAGCTACTTTTCAAAAATTTTCATTAACATGAAATAGATATACTAAAGCCTTTCTTATATGTTTTAGATACATTTCAAATAATCCCACTCTCAGCAACATAAAATGGCTGAAATTTATGTATGCACTTTCGAAAAGCAAGGCAGGTCAATAAAAACATCCAGGAAAAATTGCTTCAGACTGAGAATAAAATAAGAAATATAATTTGTTTACTTTAAAACAATATTTTTAAAGTCAGTCAAGTCAATTTTCAATTTATAGTATTATAAAAGTTAGAGTTCTGAAACATCGCTAAAAATATATACTATATAAACGAACGTACCGCCAAGATATTTTCTTTAAAAGTTTAAATTGCTACTAAATGCTATTTATATAAATCATATTTATTGAAACAACATTTTAAAAAAAACATAAAGGAGAGGCAAAGGATTTATTTCATTATGTTTTAGAGTATTTTTTAATATTTATCCTTCCAACTTAAAAGATCTCTAAATGTTCGCTCGTATAAATAGTCCTAAATGTTAGGGTTAAGAAATATTTAATAAAAATATTGATATAAACTGAAAAATATCACACCATATATAAAATAACAATTAATATAAAACAGAATCATTATAAAAAGCATAATTAGAGTATTTAAATAAGCAGAAATTCTTACCTTCTCAAGTATTCCTTCTTTAAAATTGTCAACAACGTGCTGTTAGCCGCGTAAAATACACACGCCTGTCGTCTCTCGTCTGTTCAGCGGATATACATTGTAGAGGGGACAGTGGAAGGTCACGTCAGCTCCGTCAGCTTACTGGTATTTCGATTTCCGCTCGCCAATGAGTGCTTTTTTATCGAGTTGAGTTGTTTAGTATTCGCTCTTCTAGAGTGCATTAGAAAAATAAAAATTCAAATCAAGATGAGTCAAACGTTTAAAAATCAACTCATTCACGATCCGGTAAATTAGAACTCTTTTTTGAGAAGCCAAATCTACTCTTTCGTTTTAAGAGAGCACATGTACTGTAACTGATATCTTTTGTGTGTCCCTGTAAATAAACACAATGGACACCACACTTTTAAGAGAGCAAATTATATTGCACCTCAGTAATGCATATACTTTTCATTCTGTTTGAAATAGTGAAATATCACTAAATTACCCACCCTGCAAACGAATTTTCTCCATAGAACAAAGTGTAACAGAATACTTTTGTTTGACTTGTAAATGAATAATTAATGCTTTACACCCCCATATGCTAGAAAAAGCATGTGTTAATGCGCTTCATAATTATATATCAATTCCATCATGAAAATGCACTTGAAACGATTATTTCCCATTGAATGTAAAGTAACGGAATACTTTTGACTGTCCCTGTAAAAAAACTATAAGTGCTACACACTTCAGTTGAAGTAGGGAACATGCTATAGTACACAACAATAACATACAAAAACTTCAGCGTGATTCGAGCATATTTACGCGAGTTTGGGCGCGGACAGACGGCAGACGGACAGACAAACCGTAGTGATAAACACTTTTCAACTAGGTTGGAAAGTGTTAAAAAGTAACTCCTGCTGCCAACCAACAAACAACGAATTTTTGGTGTCCAAGTATATGGCTAAGGACATTAATAAGTTAAGTCATAATAAATAAGTTAAGGACATTTGGAAAGTACTTTTTCATCATACCAACATCAGATTATTTTCCCCATGCCAAAATGTAACCTAAATTCACCATTTATTTCAACCCTCACTGAGCAAAGAATTTTTATTGCAAACCATGCAAAACCTACAAATTACCTGCGTTTTTTACCTTCAGGGAAAATGCAGGTTTTTAAACTTCAGGAAACCTGCAGGTTATTTAGTTCTAAATACCTGCAATTTACCTGCGTTATTTACCTTCAGGGAAAATAAAGTTTCCTTACCTTCAGAAAACCTGCAGGTTACTTAGCCCCAAATACCTGAAAATTACCTAAATTTTTTTTTAAAGGTTTTTCGCTGATTTTTTTACCTGGGTTGTGACTCACTATTTACTGAATGTTAAGCATTTTATTATTATTATTATTTAAACGTAACTGCACAAAACATCTTAATTCCCTATTCTTCATATCAAAAATACGGTTTATTTTCAACTTACATGTTTTGCTGACACTGAGAGGGATTTCATCGTTTGGCAGTTACCTGATGATCATAAAACTGCAATAAAATTGTTAGAGGGCCGTGGAATTACAGATAAAGTTTTTTTGAAATCACAATGGTGTTAATAAAAGACAGTGTGGTAGAGTTCGTCCTTATTTACAATCCTATCTCATAGATGTTCATGTGAAGATGATTTTATTCCAAAATGAAATGTTTAATGCAGTACTAAGAAAAGTTATTAAGAAAACTTTTGCATATAAGAATATGAAAATTGGGAAGTTTTATAGCAAAATATTTGATAAACATGCTGAAGAAGACAGTTTTTAAATCGAAGAATTATTTTAAGAGATATTTAATATTAAAGTCGGTCAAAATAGTTATCTTAAAAAAGTTTTAGTGGAACAAAAACTATGCACAGGAATTTAATCATCTTAGGGATATGGTTGACAAGCTTGTGGTGTGCAGTGTGTAATTATTATTTTTTTTAATTTGACTGAGCAATTCTTCTTTGTTCAAAATTTAATTATTTTAATTGAGATTTATTTCATATTTCGAAAACATTATTTATTTGTATTGTATTGTTGCCAATTTGTAAAACAACCCAAATTATAATATACTTTCAAATAAACAATGTTTACACTGTTAAAAACAGAAATAAAGCTTTAACGTAATATTTAAATGGTTGCGTGTTGAGAGCAGTAAATGAAAAAACTGAAGTCATAAAATATGTGCTATATTTACACGTACATATTAAAGAGATAAATAAAACTTTAAAATAATAATTAAATAATTACGCGTTAAAAAAATAAATGGTGAAAATTACGCCATATTTTAAATGCTCAAATAATATTTCCAACCAGTTTCAATTTAAAAATATACTAGCAGACCCCAAAGGGCAGTGATAATAAATGTATTAAAAAAACATCAAGTTCTTATTATTTTATATCTTTAACCCGATTTTGAATGAAATTATATTTTAAAATAAACAATTCACGAAAAAATATTGATATTTAGTGATAAAAACACTCATTTTCTTGTTTTTCGTTGTTGTTGTTTTTGTTTTTTACGTAGGGTCGTTTCATAGTTTTAAAATAAAAAGTTCTTTTTGTCCGAACTCCTTAAAATCTTTATTGGGGATAAATAAAACAGTTTTACAGCCCGTGTAAAAATTTCGTGAAAAAAAAATAATGTTATATAATTGTAAAAGAAATGTTTTCTTCTCGCTTTTTTGTGTGTTTGTTTTTGCGCCGGCTCCTTTAACATAGCAATTAAAAAATAGTTCTCATCTTCCGAACTCTCTGATATTTCAATCGGTTATAAATATAACTGCATTCAAACTCTCTTTAAAATTTTACGAAAAAGATGCATATTTAGTAGTGAAAACATGAGTTCTTTATATAAAAAAAAAGTTTTAGTTTTCAACCTCACAGCACAAATATCTTAGAAGTTCTATGCTTTCAATGCAATGGCACGTCTACATCCGTTTTTAATCATCCCTTCTCAAACCTCCTAGGCTAAACAGGCTAATAAATCAAGTTTCCTGTTTCTGAGGGGAAGAGCCTTAAAAAAAAAGTTGACGCATGCGCAAAGAGTCGATATTCGTGTGAAAATTTGACAGAATGCACTTTTCGTTTCAAATATATAGATTTACACTAGAGATTTATTTCATATTTAGAGATGGTCTTTTAAATTATTAAAAAATAGATTTTCACGTGAATACTAAAAGAAAAACAAAACTTACGTCAAGTTTATAACGAAACATTTAAAATTTAAAACAATCTTCTTATAGAGTTGTTATAAAATTACAGGATGTAGCAATATTGTTTACTTAGCCATTTTATAAAAACTGATTTTTCAATTATTTAATTGATCTTATTTAATCAATCACGTAAACAGTTGTTACTTGTCTCGACAGAAATTGATCCGGACCTAAAATTCCTCAATCAAAAAGAAATGAATGGAAACCCGATTACAGGAGATCGCCACTGATCATTTAATTATAATTCAATCTACCGTAATCGTTTTAAAGTATAAAACTATAGGTCAAATTAAGCGTACTTTTATTAGGTTTTGGTATAAATCTCCCAACAGGTGGCGCTGATGCTTTGCAGCATTTTTCATGATTTACTCAATTTTAGCAATAGTCATATCTCAAGAACTAATGCATGGAATTTAATAAAACTTGAGATTCAGTTAGACCTTGATACAAATTGGTGCTGATTATTTTTAGTGCATGCAAAACCTGTGTGAGATAAAAGAAAGTTTTGGGATTGGTACATCCTACTAGTTACTGATATTGTCTAGTTTATCGTTATTTGTTAAACATATTGTGTGCAGTATAAAAATGCGTCAAATACAAAGAAGTTTGATAAGAAATGAAATCCTGATGCACATTGTTTCTTAAAAAATTACACTTTATAAATTTTACAGTTTAAAACAAATTTCTTTTACCCATTTTGCCTTTTATTGTCTTGAGGGGTAATAAAAGTAATTTTTGTAAAGTAATAAGAGTAATGTAAATTTGTATGTAAATAAAAGTAATGTAAATTGTATAAAAATAATGTAAATTTTTTAAATGTAAATGTCCCTTCCCATGGCCACCGCGGCCTGATAAGAATTTTATAAAATCAAAACGTAAATAGAAAACGTAATCACTTATATAAAGTTATTTATTAAGCATAAATGAAAACAGCCATGCATTTTTAAAGATTTTTTATAATATATATATATATATATATATATATATATATATATATATATATATATATATATATATATATATATATATATTTGTATTATTTTATAGAATGGCTTATATACAAAGATAAAACCTACTTTCGTGTATAAATTAACATAACTTAAAAAGATAAATAAATTATGGAAAAAGATCTTTCTAATGTGCTTCTACTATAACAAAATAAGAATTTTAAAATATAATAATAAATAAGAATAAAAAAGAATTTAAAAATAAAATCTACAAAATAAGAACTTATAAGAATAAATAAGAATTTAAATATAAAATCTATAAAATAAGAATTTTAAAACTCTTTAAAAGTGTATATATGTACAGACACTTTAAGAATTTTAAAGGATCGTTGGACAATTGTCACACGAAAAAAAAAAAAAAAACAGACGAACAGAAGGCAGCAACCGATCAAAGAACAGAAGACAATTGTTGAGTTTTATTACTTGAATTTCAAATCACATTTAAAATAAATCAAATAACAGTAACGTAATATGTTGTCTTTTTCATATAGTAAAATGCTGGATATCGAAAATACTATAAGGCAATATTTATCCATTCAGAAAACGTTTTAATGGAAGGACCTTGTGTACAGCTTTCATTTTTGACATTTCTAACAATAGCTTATTAGCCAAGCGACGGTTGGTATCTAAAAAATCATCCCATTCAGATGTTACTAAAACAGTGCTTAGGTTCCTGTTGAAAAAACATTGAGCTGCAGTTAACAATTCCGTATCAGCATACTTATCAGCCAGGATTACAATTCCCCCCAAATTTTCTACACTCAAATTCTTCATTAGATACACTGAGCAAAATGTTTTGAGTTCTTGAATATCATATTTATCGGATGTCTCATATAAACGAAGGGCGTTGCTTGGGGATAGCTTTTCGAGCTTTCCGCAATACAAAAATTCCAAAAATTCTTTAAAAGTCTCCGGATCACAATCAGGGATATTGATGATGCCAGACTTTTTTTCTGAAGATTCGTATCGAAACATAGCAGCAAAGACGGACGACCTTGCTATCAAGATGGCTTTGTGGGCTTTGTATTCTTTATCCTGTACGTTCAGCGTTATATCGAAGTTTTCCTTATTAGCAGAAAGACTTTTAAAATCCTCCGATAACCTTTCCAATTCTAAAAAATAGAAAAATATATAACTGAAATTTGGGAAGTAAATTACATGACAGGAAATGCAATTCATAATAATTTAAATAAAAAAACTTCTTAAAAATTACAAAATTTGACCAATCAGCATTTATTTTATTGAGATATAAAACAAAATAAGAAAAATTAAAGCAATTAAAATTATATAGAAAAAACGTATGTAATACAATATGGCAAGCTTTTCATGTTTCCAGGGGTCTGTCCAGACTTTTTTCCCAGGGTCCTGTTTCTGTCAAATTGTGAACAGCTTTTTATATTTGTGAAAAATCTAGTCATAATTTTGGGAATTTGAAATGATCGTTATATTCAGGTTCTTGTTTATACATTTTTTAGATATATGGATGTAAAATAGATATATTTTCTTTATATGTGTAAAAGTGACAGGTCAGATTTTACTTTTAAATGATTAATTTGTGAAATGTTCAGTTTAAAGATGAAAAAATGTTGTGAAAAACCTATTTTTAATATAAAGAATTTTGTGAAGGGCTCTGTTTTAGGAAAAATAGTTTGAGAAGGGTCCTGTTTTAGGGAAAATAATTTTGTGAAGGGTCCAGTTTTGAAATTAAAAAATTGTGAAGGGTCCTTTAAAGGACCCATTTTTTTCCTAAACAGATCCCTGGTTTCTGATTCATTATTTTTAGTTTAGTTTATATACATGAGAGGAATAGACCTAATTATTTCCTATGCTGTACCTTGAAGTTCCAAATAAAAACGTTTTAAATTAGATTTGAGTGTGTGTGAGTAGTTAGTGCTGCTACCTGTAGAACAGCGATTCCCAAATTATGAATCTCGGGAAAATGTGATCAAATCTTCAAAGTGCATAATTTAATCTGCTGCAATAAAACAATATGAATACACTGTGAAAGATAAGTGTCAAGTGTCGTGAAAGATAAGTAACTCTGTGAAAAGACAGTATCTATACAGGGTGTCCATAAAATAACTTCAGGGTTTTAAAAAATCATATAAAGTTAACGGTATGGGTTAGGTCAGGTTAGTTAATTTAGAAGAAATCAGTAGCTCATCAAATTTTATCCACAGCAATTTCAGTTTTTTTGCAACACTAGGTTGCGTTGTGCGTCATTGATCTTGAAGTAACGTAGCAGTCGCTTATTCAGTTAATGCAGTGCGATGACGACGCCACCACAACAAAAGGGTCAGTGTGTTATCTGGCTTATAGAAGCTCGATCTGTTAACATTGTACAGCGGAACAGTGTCTTATAAAGTAAAAACATGTCCGTGAGTAACGTTGACGTCATATTTACGGTGGGAACGCATGACAAATACATTTAGTTTTATCGCCAATCTTTTTAACTTCAAAAGAACGCACAATTTCAATTTTTACACCGTTGAATAAGAAAAAAAAAATATTTCAAATGCAATTTGTTTGAAATCTGTATTTTTTGAGAATCCATCCCTTCTGCATATAGCTTGATTAACGATTACGAAAGACTAACCTGTTTGCGATCAAAACAAGATTAAAAAAATATATAATTTAACAAATTACAACAACCATTGAGAAAATGTTCCAAAAGTTTTAAAATAAAAAAAAATAAAAAAATAAAATTAATTAAAAATATTAATTATTAAAAAATATTCATTGGAACCATGTACAAATAAACGCATTTTTCGTTACTACAGTCGAAGAGATCCTGGCATTCTCTCTCCTCGCAAAAATATTCGTTTGAACTATCGCCGCAGTTATTGGAACGCTTTTTCCATTACTATATACCTTATCCTTAATATATACCTTAATATTTTGTTGGGTCCTTCCTATAATAACTTTAACTCTTGTTTAGATTGATGTCTCAGCTAAAGGTATTTTGAGGAAATTAAAGTTAAAGACCACGTATTTTGCTTTATAAAGTAATTTCTCATCCGAAGTCAATTTTTGAATTCGGCTTTTTCGTATCTGATAGTTTGCATCTATCTTTTTTGTAACAATTTTATGCATTTCTGTTGCCTATTCAAAGAAAAATTCTTCTAGTTACAGAATTTCGTTACAAACTCTTAAAAAAATAAAGTAACGACGCCAAGAGGTTCATTCTCGACCGAAAACAACAACCATTTCCCCAATGGTTAACAATTCAGCATTTGTTTCCGGTTAATATTCCATAAATAAATTAACTCTTGATCAATAAATAAATAACATAACAGAAATTTAACAGACAAGCAATCAAACAATGCTTTTAATCCACTGAAATTATCACAAGAAAAAGGCTGCTGTAAATAGCATAATCTTAAGCGATTTTTTTGTTTATTAACTCCTGTTGTTGCCACTGATACGAAAGCATCGTTTTAATAAATTTCAAGAACATAATTCAAACATTCAATTCAACTATTTCAGATACAAAATTGATATTATTCATTCAAAAATGCTTTTGGTGTTGTTAGTGGGATATCTAAAACATATTTAATGTAAAAAATATGTTAGACTTTTCAATTAAAACAAATGTTTTATACCAATGTTCACCTGGAAAGACCGAGTTGATCCCCCTTAGTTTTGTTAAATTTTGTGCAGGGAGTACCTAGACATTTGATTGTTTTTTGTGCAAAACAAAGTCGCCAATCGCTTGACTTTCCAAATGCGGTTTTGTTTGAATACGTTCATTAATAAACATATATTTTTTTACGAAATAAATTTTTTATACATATATATTCACATGACATTACCTATTACTGTCCTCCTGGGTACGTTCTGCGCCAAAGCTCTTTTCAGTTACCTTACCTAACTTGTTTACCTATATATTATCAGGGATCTGTTTAGGAAAAAATTGGGTCCTTTAAAGAACCCTTCACAAAATTTCTCATTTCAAAACAGGACCCTTCACAAAATTATTTTCCCTAAACGAGGACCCTTCACAAAACTATTTTCCCTAAAACAGGACGATTAACAAAATTCTTTGTCTTAAAAATAGGTTATTCACAAAATTTTTCCATCTTTAAACCTTTATATATGTAAAATTTGACCTCTCACTTTTACATACAGGTGGTTATCAAAATAATGGAAACACCCTAGATTTTGAAGGAATTCTTTATTAATATGGCGTAGGACCGCCTTTGGCATGTAATACAGCTTGGATTCGCCTGGGAATCGAATTATGCAAATTCTGAATAGTGTTTAGAGGAATATTGTACCATTCTTCATGGAGATATTGTGAAAGTTCCGTGAGAGATGCCGGTGGAGGATATCGATTCCGGATTGAAAGCTCTAAAATAGACCACAACGGTTCGATTATGTTGAGGTCTGGGGACTGTACGGGCCAAGGTAGATGTTCCACCTCATCCTCATGTTCATCAAACCATGATTGGACAACTCTGGCTGCATGAATAGGGGCATTATCATCCTGGAAAATTCCATCTCCTGCAGGAAACAAAATTTGCCTCATGGGATGGACCTGGTCAGCTAAAACTTCTCTATACTTCTCCCCAGTGATCCTTCCTTTCAGGGTTACGATTTGACCAGCAGAAAACCATGACACGGCTGCCCATACCATGACCGATCCACCTCCATGCTTGACAGTTGGACGGAGGCAATCAGGATCATACGCTTGTGCAGGTGTTCTCCAGACATGTACCCGTCCTGTTGTGAGGAAAAGTGTGAAAGATGATTCGTCTGACCATATAACAGTCTTCCACTTATCAATCGACCAGGTTTTGTGGTTGTGGCACCACTCTACACGACGTTTGGCATTAGCATCTGTGACAAGTGGCTTGGGAATTGCTGTTCTGCCGTAAATGTTCTCTTTATGAAGGTATCTCCGAACTGTAATTGTTGACACTGGAGAATCCAGATGCTGATTGAGCTCTGCGGTCACTTTGGCTGCAGTTGTTTTCTTTTTAGACATTACAATCCGCTTCAATACCCGTCGGTCTCTTTCACTCAGCTTCTCCTTCCGTCCACTATTTTGCTTTGCTGAGCTTGTCTTTCCGCGCTGTGTGTATGCTGTCATGACTTTAGACACCGTACCTCTAGAAACGCCTATAAGCTGCGATGTTTCGGTCACCGTTGCTCCAGCTAGCCGGGCTCCTACAATTTGGCCTCTTTGAAAATCTGTGAGGTCTGACATTTTACGCTTCTGACAAAAAAAATCAAAACGTAGACAACTCTTCTAGAGCTCTCTCATACTACCTAATATATGTACTTTTTTTATTAAAAAAAATCTGGCAGCTAAGATTATATTTTAATGCTTACGAAGGGAATTCTTAAATGTCCCTTTCATTCACAAGTGTTTCCATTATTTTGATAACCACCTGTATATAAAGAAAATATATGTATTTTACATCCATATATCTTCTTAAAAATGTATAAATAAGAACCTAAATATAACGATAATTTCAAACTCACAAAATTATTATTAGATTTTTCACAAATGTAAAAAGCTGTTCACAATTTCCCAGAAACAGGACCCTGGAAAAAAAGTCTGGACAGACCCCTGATTATGTAGGTCACGCTAAAATTTGAAACTCTAAGAATGGTTGCATAGTATTAAAGTTTGAGAACTGCTACTATAGTGGTGAATCGTGTCAATTAATTAATCACAGTAGATCTAAGACTAATTTAAATCATTTTTCTTAAGCTTTTGCGCTTAAGTAGCAGAATATTAGAGATAGAATTTTTGTTTGTTGAAACAATAGACCTTCTGATAATAGTCTAATACTGTATTTGGTCTGAGGAGTAAAAATTCACCAGATGAGATCCCCACACATGTACTCTAGTGTCACTGAATGTAGAGAAACAGGACAGTGGCGAGTCGGGAGGTTCGGGATAATCTGCCATTTTAGTTCAAACTTCAGCATTCGTCACCATTGCGCTCAAAGAAAGAAAGAAAGTACATCGCAGTACGATACATTAAGCAGATTGGAACTTAATTTTACTTTCACACTATTTTGAAAACATAAATGTAATTTTTAGAGTTTCGCTCATCTCACGAAACCCTATTAGTCCCGCTTCGTTGTCTGTCCGTCACAGAGGCGGTTCTCAGAATCAATATAACGAACAGGCATGAAATTTTGTGTATTTATAGCTGAATACTTACTGTGAAGCTCAAAGTCATAAAATTTGACAAAATTGTAATATTTTAATGTAGAGAGATAAAAAACCAAAAAATCTAACAGCCTTTTCCTATTGAATTTAAACATTTTTCGTTATAGCATTTGCCAACAATCCTTATAACCACAATAAAATTTTTTCTACAATAATTAATTTTCTATTGAAAGATTTTCACGTGGAAAATGAAATAGAAAGTTTCACCAATTGAGAAGAAGATTAATATGACGTCCTATTGGAAATAAAACGGAAATTTTCAAACATTTCTCAATAATACAAGGCGTGCGTATGAATATGTGTAAATACAGAAAGCAGCTTAATATGACGTCATTAGAGAATTAAAAAGAAAATTAATCTGACGTCATATCGGAAGTTTACGGCTTAACGGAGTTTTTCAAATATTTGCGAATAATACAATGAGAGTATCAATATGAGTATTAGAGAAAGTAAGTAGATATTACGTCAGCAAGTGATTATAGCGGCATATGAGTTTGAGGAAAGTATTGAATAATGATAAAAGCCGATTATGGAAATATTAGCATATTTCAACATTTTGAAGGTCTCTATACAACGAGTTCAATTTTGAAATTGATTTTTTTTAATACGGTATTTAGTCCACATGACAGATATTATTATGACAGAGTATAAAGCTGGCTTAGCCCGCTATCGGGCAGGTTCAGATATTCGAAAAAACAAGAAAAATAGGCATTTTTTTTCCTATAAAAAACAGGATTTTTTTAATGGAAAATGAAATTTTTTTGGATTTATTACAGAAAGGATAAAGTGTTTTGAAAGGAATATTAAACGAAACCCTTTGTGTGATTTTCGATCTCACTTACCCACTTATTGTTCTTAAATTTTCATGTAAAATGAATTTCAACCCAAAAAAAATTACATTACCCCCCCCCCCCCTCACTTTTAGTTTCTTATATAAATCTAAAGAACAGTAATTTATTATAAATGAGTTATTTTTGCATTGAAGATTTAAAAAATAAAGATTGAGTATTCGTATACGGTATATCTCTCCTTTAAAAATATACGTTATTTAAGCTTAGCTTAAAATCTGCACCTGAGTTATTCCTATTTTGTCTACTAAATGAACTTCTAGATATTGCTGTGGCTTTAAAAAAATCTAAATATACATATCCGATGTATATAATATTAGAACGAGTAGCACTACTCACGTTGAAATTTTTAAAGTATGATAATTAAATAGGACGCTGTTGTTAAGAGAAACAAGTCAGAAATATGAAGGCTGAAATTTAAATATATATATGTATTATTTATTTTAATAAATAAAGCAACTGAGTTTTTTACTTATTAATTTAAATACATAAAGAATCGATAATTCAATTGAAATTATTCGTTTAATAATTGTAATATATATTATTAAGAAAGGGATCAAAAATTCAATAAAACAACCACTGCATCTACTAAGTCCATTTTTGTATTTCTCTCTTACCGTTTAAGAGTACCAAAATTTATTAATATCTTTCAAGAAGTTAATCTATTTTTGATCAGATTCGAAATAACCCTCTAGTTTATCCATATAAAAATAATGCATTTCACAGAATTCTTATTTAATAAAGAGAAAATGCATGTAAATTTATGTTTTGCATGTATTTCTGAAGCGCAGGGATCATTCTAGAACACAAAAAAGGGCAGGGCACACATTACATAATAAGGGCAATTTTGCTGAAAAGGGCACATCATTTCATGAAAAGGGCAATTTTGTAATAAGTGCATATACTAATAAACTGGTGGGGAGGGAAGTCTGGCAACAGCTTAAAGTGCTCTTTAGTTTAAAAAATCCAATAACATTTCTAATTTCCATAACTTCACCATTTGAAAAGTATTAAAAATAGCAAAATGAAACTGATATTCTCGATTTTAATTGTAAAATTATTTACTATATTCACAGTCATTTCCCCCTTTTCCTACAACATTCAAAAACTTCTCTCTCTAAAACTTTTATTCACCAGATAACCTTTTCCCGGTTTTGGCAAAACTGGTTTTGCAAAAGTAACAAAATAAAATACAAATCTAAAGTTACTTCTCAAAATTTTTATAGAACTTATTTAAGTTATCATGTGGTCAAAGGCCAGAATGCCTGATCTAATACTACATTTCACTAGAGAAGGTGAAATTAATCAATGGCCCTTAGTCACCCTTTACGTCTTGTTCAATGGAAAAAATGCTAAATGGAAAGATGAATCGCTCAAAGTCAAAGATTAGATATACCAGAGCATTTCACAGAGAAATAAAAAGGAAAGAGGAGTATTCTTGATGTACCTTACTAGCATTCTAAAAATAAAAGATAGGTAAAGAATTTTTAAAAGTACAATGCAAACAAGGCAGTATTCTCTGCAGGAATAAAAGGAGGGTAGAATTCTACTTGGAAAAAAGGCATGGAGGGTAGAATTCCACCTCGAAAAAGGGCAAGGAGGGTGGGATTTTATCTAAAAAGGGCATGAGGGCAGGCCGCCCTTCTGAAACTCTCTAGAATGATCCCTGTGAAGCGATATAAAACGATTTTCCATAATTTTTATAAATCGAAAAGTGTCAAACGCTGGTGAAATTGTATTGCGATCCGTTGAATTTGAAACTAAGATAGCGGATTTCTGTTGTGTAAAAAACTTAAAAAGCTATAAGGATTAAAATACCATAAAATCAACAAAAATGTAGTTGTTCCAAAGGAAATTTCTTTTAAAACTACTACTAAAAATAAGCATTATTATGAATGCTAAGTGTTTCATCAACTGATTTGTACTTCTTTTCAAGTTTCTGTTTTCCTGTTGTGTATTTTGTTATGTGCTAGAACAGGACGATCTAGAAACTTCTTAAATCGATTTAACAACAACATTACCTTTAGAATATAGAACTTTTTTTTTATTTATAGTGCCGAAATCAGGTCCCTCCCCTTCCCCCCCACCCCCTATATTATATAATATACACTCATGTTTTTGAAAATTGCAACACAATGAAGGAATCGTCAGAAAATAATAAAATTTATTCCACATATTACTGATAGTGGTTTAAATAAACGATCAAATTTAAAAGACAAAAAAAAAGTCGGAAATTAGTACTTTATTTGTCCACCACGCTGAGCGATGAGAGCCAATACACAACGTGGCATTGAATCATACAGGTTCTGAATGTAATCTTGGAGAATGGCATTTCAGATGGCTTCGACTTGAAGCCAAATTTCAGTTTTACTGCGTGCCCTACCAGCTATACGAGCGAGCCTCCGACCAATGAAATCCCAGACATGCTCGATGAGAGACATATGCAGGGAATAAGCAGACCATGGGAGATGAGAAATCTGTTGTGCACTGAAGAAGGCTTGTGCAATCTGATAAACATGTGCACGGCCATTATCCTGCTGAATTACAGCACCCGGAATACGTCGAAGAAGGGGGAGGATCTCTAGCTCCACAATTTCTCTTATGTAGCGATCACTGTTGAGGTTGCCTGCAATGTGCACTAGATGGGATCAACAATTATACCCGATAGCCCCCACACCATGATGGAAGGCGTTTGTGCGGTATGACGGTGGATAATACACTGTGGGAGATACGTTCCCATCTGTAACGTCTTCCGCGTACTCTTCCATCATTGTACCCTAATTTGTAGCGAGATTCATGGGAAAAAGCAGCTTGTTGCCACTGGACACGCCACGCGCTGTGTTGCTGAGCCCATTGAAGTTGGAGGCGCCTGTGATTCAGAGAGAGAGGAATCCTGCATAGAGGAATCCTTGCACACAGTTCATGCTGCAGCAGACGGCGACAAAATGTGGAGCTAGACAACAATATACATGTAGCTGTGCTCCAACGTTCGCTAACACACGAGAGGATGCTACGGTACCTCGCAGCCATGCCGATGAGGTGTCTGTCGTCCCGTGCCGTTGTGCTATTGCGTGCACCACTGCCATATTTTCGCCTTATTTGATACTCCGTTGTCCATTTCTTCAAAACACGTCCCACTGTTGCGGCATTACAGTGCGTGCGGGATGCGATTTCTCGATGCGAAAATCTATTTTCTCACATATTGACGAGGCGGCCTCCTATGAACTCCGTTAGTCATTCGTATGGCTTCCTCCACTTTTGACGAGGTATATTAACCACCAGTGAAACGTTTACCTCAGACAGAGGAAAATAAACGGATTTCAACACATCTTTACAGTCTTTTATTTACCTGGAACAAGCGACTGATAAGCAACCGGTTATCGTTCCGCATGTGTATCGCATGCGCAATCACTTTGAAATTCTAATCATTTGCATGTCTTACCTCACTTTACATTTCCTGTAAATTTGGTTCAATTTACATAAATACTTCATGATGTTGCAATTTTTACAAACCTGAGTGTAGTTAGTTTTTGATTTTTCAAATGGCTTTGAAAAGAGGTCTATTTTATACATAAAGTTGAAATGCCCAAAGACTCTCGGCTTTTTGTATTTTAAAAATTAGTGAACTATTTTCATAAATTTGATAAACACATTATTTAAGAAATAATATAAAAAAGAGTGTATAGTTTTAAAGAAAAAGAAAAGATTATGTCTGGCTTGTGTTGGCTGCTATAATCTAATTTCTTTAGGGAAGGGGGTATGACATATCCCTAGCCATCCCAAATGGTACCCCAATGCTACAATATAAAAATTATTTTTCTTTTTACTGATACAGTATTAAAAAGAAGACTCAATGATTTCAATGACGAATTTCATCATTTAATTACCATGAGGAAAAAGGTTTTAAAAAATAAAAAGGAAAAAAGATATATGAGAAAAAATGTGCAGTTTATTTCCTTTTAAGTTTTAGATTATAGTAAAATTTGTTTAACATAAATGTTGGCATTCATGTAGGGGATCGGAAGGGATTAAAGTGTAAACCTCGGAGCGCCCAACTCCTATTCGTGATATTTTTCGTGACCGTTGACGTCCTGTAAGATTAGTAATAAAATATAAGGTATCTGGTGATAATTTGGCCAATGCTGGTAATATGGCCAACCCTCAATAATGTTATTAATTTCAGTGGATTCCAAAGGATAGCGCTTGAATCTAGTCACTGGAAGTCAGAAAAACATAGTTTGTACCAGGTTGCCTACAATCCTTGATCACGTTCACGGCAGAGTAGTCATTGTTGGTTCGTTGTTAGTTGCGTTGGTATATTATAAATTTGTCTGTGAAAAGTTTGTTACTTTTCTTACTTAAACAAAGTATTTGTATTTACTGTTATACATAATATTTTAGCTGGTTTAATGCTCTTTTTAACTGTATAAACGAATTTTAATATCGGAGTGCGCAGACAGAATTACGAACACTTTTATAAAATTGGTTTTTGTTGGCAATAGGGCCAAATGGGCGAAAAAGCTGTAGATATGGGACTATGTGTTGTTTGTCGTAATTAAATACATGATAAATGTGTCGGCCTTACCAGTTAAGATACAAAAGTTTTCATTTGCTCTACGCGTTAAAAAACAAATTAAAAATACCTTTTTCCGTAAATTTATTTTAATTTTTTTAATTTTTGTCTAATATTACTTTATATTAATTTTTCTATTATTTTTATAAATTTTCAAAATATAATTTTTTTTTGACTAATTGTTGTTTTTTCTGCGTTAAATATAGACCTTTCCATTTTATGACACCTATGCACATATTACCTGCATATAGCCATATTACCTTCATCAACTAGCATTTTTTAACAAACTGAAACGGGTGTAAATTTTGACTAACTTAAATTTTAAATTATTTTTCCAGTGCTAAAAAGAGCCCACTTTCTTAGTCAATTATTATTTTTTTTAATCAGTTATTACTGTTGTTTAAAAATGTCTAACCTTAAGGTGGCCATACTATTTGCAGATACCTTATCTAAATTTTAATGATCAGAAAACGACAAAAGAGGAGAAAATTAAAGATCCGTGGGAAAATCTCATGAATGACTTCCCCCGCCATTTCTATTCCGCTGTAAAAATCTTAAAAAATTCCATATCTTATTTATTACGCAGTGTTATGTTTCATTCAAAAGGACAGGAGACGTACCCAGAGAAATACTGATGAGGCTACAGAATTCCCTTCCTCCGTCCAATATCTGCAGATATCAGTGTTTTTTCCATATTCACTCTATTAAATACAATCAAGTAGACCAAACATTCGAATGTAAATGCAATTATCTTTTAAAAGTTCCTGTTAATTTTCTTTCATCTCAGCTTTTAAAGGAAGAAAATATTTCCCATTTTCATCTTCTTTTTCCTTTTATTTCTTTTATAATTAATCGGGGAGAAGAATTCCAAAGCAACTTTCAGAACCGCCTTAACTTGAACAAGAACAGGATAGAGACAAATTTAACAAAAAAGATAACAACTATTTTTAAAATATACATGCTTTTCGAATACAGTAGAAAAGAAAATTATTCTCAAATTATGCGAGCTGTGGACCGATGCCCTACATGTCCATGTAGAAATCGCATGATATTTTCAACTATATTGGAAAGTAGTGGAAAAAGAAAAGGAACACATTGCATATTTCTAAATTCATTTTTGTTCGTAAACAAGTGAAAATGGCCGGTACTCTTATTGAGAAACTTTACTATACGAGATATTTGGAGCAATTAATACTTGTAATTAGTTCATTTAAGTGTGTTTAAGATTTTTATTGTCTTCTCGGGTATTGCAAGTAACGGTTAATACGGGGACTTTTATAATTCCTTTGATTTCCGTATTAACCGAGTTCGACTGCGAGTATATACTGGGTCTTCCAAAAATGACTGGTGCATTTTAAAATTCAATAACTTGCAAACGGTGAGAGATATTTAAAAAAAATCTTGCAGGAGGGTTGTGTATGATGTTAGAAGTTTTCTTACTGTGATTTTTTATTTTAGTTCGAATAATAGATGGCGCTGACAGCAATTGGCGCTCTGTCGAGGCCGAAAATGGCGCCCCTCAGCGTTGATGCACCGCCCCCTTAATACTAGTCCTGCCCGCTGACAAAAATGACAGATCTTTTTTTTCAAAATTCGTGCGGTCCCTCGAACTTCAACACCAATAAAATATAAAAGTTTTCTTCGCCTAGTTTTTCTGAGATCAAATAAATCTAAGAGAACTTTTAAATATTATCATAAATATATTAAATATTATCAAAAATATCATTAACTGTTTTGTAAAAGAAACATAATTTATGTTCATTTTTAGATTATTCTAATTATAAATAAAAATCATATCTAAAGTGACATGTTAATTAACAAATTTCCTCAAAAGTATTTACTAATATAATCACGTTGTAAAATATTTTTTGACACTAAAACTTAAATTAATTAATTTTCTGTGAACGGAATAAAAGTAAAATAGAATAAATAGAAATGCTAAAATAGAATAAGAAAGAAAAAAATGTGTTTCACACTTAATCTTAGTGAAAGAGTATGAAACTTCAAGCTCATAAATGATCATATATATTAAAACAGAAATACGCAAATTGTGATTATCAAAAGTGTTATCTAACTATAATACGGCAGGCAATACAACATTCTTAAAAATAGAACGTCGGCTTACATTTACTGGCATACTACTCTACAGCAAATTGCTTGTTACAACTAAGTTACAAGAACCCCTAGGAAGGCTCTCTGACACACCAATGAAGCTGCTATGACTAGTCTTGAGTAAAACAGAGTTCATCATTTTGCCCTACTTTCCCTTATATACTTATGACTAATTGTAAGTACGAGCAGGAAAGACCGAGCTATGCTCAGTCAAAATTATCTTTGAGTTCAAATATCATGACCCATGATCAAAATGACCTATTAATCAAATTTTCTCGAACATGCGACCAAGCCCAATTGTCTTCTCGTGCCTGATACCCGTAGGATATAAAATTTAGTTAAAATAGTCTTAGCCCTTTTTTGATAAAATTAGCTCGACCCACTAATCTGATTTTCTCGAGCATGTGACCTCGCCCAATGATTTTCTCGAGCCCAAAAACCGTAGGATACAAAATTTAGTTCAAATCATCAGAGCCGTTCATAAGATAATAATAGCTTGACCCATATGACCCACTAATCGAAATTTCTCGAACATCTGACCAAACCCAATAGTCTTCTCGTTCCATAAAACTGTAGGATACTAAATTTAGCTCAAAGCCTCTGAGCCTCTTTTAAGATAAAAATAGCTTAACCCATAATGACCCACTAATTGAATTTTCTTGAACATGTGACCTAGCCCAACAGCCTTCTCGTGTCCGAAAACCAAAGGATGCAAAAGGATCAGGGTCCATAAGCCGTGTTTTTGGCCCATGAAATAAGAATAAAACCGTGACTAAAATTTTTAATATATTTTTTAATATTTTACTATGAGCGCAGCTTTGCAACACTTTTATTTTTACATATATTAATGTATTTTATAATATATGTAAAGAAGAAAGTGTTGCATCGATTGCGCTCATGTAAATAATTGAGGTAAAATTTGCAGACATTGCGTATTTTTCATCAAAAACAAAGAATAATACGAACTTTGAGCTTGTGTAAGTCATATAAATCCGAACAAAATGCAAAAACTATTGTTGAAATCGTACAGGATAAACCTTCTAATATTAAAAAGTGAAATAATTAAGTCAGTGTAACAAATTTGAGTTTTAGTCTATTTCATGGGTAAAAAACACGGCTTATGGGCCCTGATCCTTTAGTCTAAATAGTCTGAGCCGTTTTTTAAATAAAATTAGCTTGACCCACAGTGACCCAAAAAAGACCTACTCATCGAATTTTCTCGGATATGTGTCCTAGCCCAATGATTTTCTCGTGCTCGAAACTCGTAGAATACAAAATTTAATCAAAATTATTAGAGCCTTTTTCAGTTAAAATTAACTTAACTCGTGTTGACCCAAAAATGACCCACTAATTGAAAAATCGCGAATATTTGACTCCGCCCAATAGTTTTCTCGTGCCCGAAAAGGGTAGATACAAAATTTAGTCAAAATCGTTTGAACCATTTTTCAGATACAATTAGCTTGGCCCTCCTAACCCATGATGACCCACTATTCGAATTTTCTCGAACATGTGACCTTAGCCCAATACGCTAGCGAAGTGTGACGTCACTGTAATGACTGCTGGAGACAAGAAGGTTCGGTTTCCCATTAAACGTTAATGTACGCAAAAAATAAAGTCGTGTTAACAGTATTAATAAATTTTTTTAAAGAAATTTCTGTTACAGTTTTGCTAAATCTTAGGTAAGGCATTCATATGCATTCAACAAACTTCTGATTAAGTGCGTCATTTTTTTTTAATTCATCAAAAAAAAAAAAAAAAAAAAAAAAAGAAAAGAAAAAGATAAACCTTCATGGAGAGCATCAATGGCAGATGTATTGATGCTCTCATTCTGCTCTGATGCTTACATTCAAATTGAATATTTGAATGTAATTTAAAAATATTTTTAAGGTTTTAATTTCTTTTAGTTGATATTTCTATTACTCAGGCGTACTCTATGTTAAGTTTCATCTGAGTTGAAATGTGTTTCTGCTGTTTTTTTTTTTTTTTTTTTTTTCTAACAGCTAGAGCATTAATGATAATTTTATCAAATGATTTTCATAGTTACTGGATTATATTTTTTTGCGCGGTCATCGCATAATTAAATGCAGGAAGACTGACTATCTTTATAAAATTTTATTAAATACTATGAAAGTAAACAACTGTATATAGGCATTTTCGGTAATCAAGTTAAATAATTTAAAAAAAAAACCAACACAAATAACATGAAAAAGATTGAAAAATACATTTAAACTGCAGGAATATCAAGCAAAATATATTAAAATATCACCCTTTGCTTTACGATTCAGCAGAGAAATTTATGTAAATAATACACTAAATGAAGAAAAATTAAAAAGAAAAAGCAAAGAAAAAGAAAAGAAAAAAAACCCAGAGAAACACAATTTAACTCAGATGAAACTTAACATAGAGTACGCCTGAGTAATATAAATATCAACTAAAAGAAATTAAACCTTAAAAACATTTTTTAATTACATTCAAATATTCAAAACATCGACCATTGATGCTCTGCATGAAGGCTTATCTTTTTTGATGAATTTAAAAAAAAATGACGCACTTAATCAGATGTTTGTTGAATTCATATGAATGCCTTACCTCAGATTTAGCAAAACTGTAACAGAAATTTCTTTAAAAAATTTATTAATACTGTTAACACGACTTTATTTTTTGCTAACATTAACGCTCAACGGGAAATCGAAACTTCTTGTCTCCAGCAGCCATTGCAGTGACGTCATCACTTCGCTGGCGTATGGTTTTCTGGTGCCCCAAACAGATAGGATACAAAATTTCGTTAAAATCGTTAGAGTCGTTTGTAAGATAAAATTTGCATATATATATATATATATATATATATATATATATATGTATGTATGTATATACACACACACACACACAAGATTTGCTGGTATTATAATATATGGGATTTAAGAATTAGTTATAGGTTAAAGGTTATGGACGACACCCTAAAGTAAATGTTTGAATTATTTTTAAAAAACATTTATTACTTACTTATTAGTTTCTCGAGTGTTGATTCATGCTTTGGCTGAGCGAGGTGAATGTTTCCAAGCTTTAGTGTGCAAGTGATGGTAAGTACGTCAGCTGGCAAAAGCTCGCATTTCCGTTTTATTACTTCCAATCGATTTATAAGTTTAACAGCACTGTACATGCAGTTTCCTGTCAGAATTCCTGTAACTAGATGCTCCACATTATTATCTTCTCTTTTCAGACCGAGAGTATATTCCACCGAATTCTCACAACGCTCTTCGCACTGAAGATACAAGGCCACGCATTCTGTAGGATAATCGCACGGTTTTGGATACAGTTGAAAAAACCATGAATAATTTCCAAAGGCGAAAAAGGGGCTGTTGCGGTATACGAAAATTTCATTTTCATAGAACTTGGAAAAATCTTTGATTTTCCATTCGACCTGTTTTTCTTCATATATATTCTCAACGCAGCCGAACTTTTCCTTCGAATACATTGGTGGTTGATGTTGCATCTTCCAGATAAGAAGGTCAAACAATACGAAAATTCTGAAAGAAGAAATGGAAAATGTTAAAATATATTTTAGATAATCTGAAAAACAGAACATTCTGTCTGTATAATGTCCTTATCTATATATTTAAAGCGAAAAGCACATTCTGTCGAATTCAGGTTCTTTTTTCTACACGAAAATCGTCTCTTTGCGAATGCTTCAACATTTTTTTGAAGGCTTATCCCCTCAGAAACGGGAAACATGTTTAGCTCTCACTTGTTTAGTCTAGGAGGATTGAAAAGGGTTGATTGAAAACGGATTGTGTAATAGGGACATTACATTAAAAGCTTTTTTTAAGAACTTATATTTTCAATACTAAATATGCATATTTTTTTGCAAATTTTTAAAGAGAGCTTGGATACAGTTATATTTATAACCGATTGAAATTACAGAGAGTTCGGAAAATGAGAATTATTTTTTTATTGCTATGTTAAAAGAGCCGACGCGAAAACAAACAAACAATTAAAAATGCGAGAAGAAAACATTTCTTTTACAAATAGATATCAATATATTTTCACGAAATTTTTACACTGGCTGTAAAACCGTTTTATTTATAACCAATATAGATTTCAAAGTGTTCGGACAAAATAACTCTTTATTTTAGAACTATGAAACGTGAAAAAAATCTGAAAATGAGCGCTTTCATCACTAAACATCAATATTTTTTTCGGAATTTTTCATTTTAAAATATAATTTCATACAAAATCGGGTTAAAGATATAAAATAATAAAAACTTGATTTTTTTTTTTAAATTTATTATCACGGGCCTTGGCAACGCCGAGCGGGCCAGCTAGTTATATTTAAAACATATTTTAGCATACCCCTTAAAGACCTGACCTACACAATTGTGTAGGTGATCCTAAGGAAAAGAAAAACAATTTCCTCTTTCCCTGTGATTTAAAGCCGAGTCTGCACCACACAATTGTGTGGACCCTATTTGACATAACCTGACAACATAATTTTTTTTAATCAAATATGATCCTATTAATTAAGGTTAAAAACCAAGCTTTTAATTTCTACAAACTCTTCAGGTCTTAAAGGGATACCAAATATCAGGCATTAGTATTGATTTTGGATTGCAATAGTAGCAAAGATCTGTTTTTTCATATTACTATTATTCTTAGAAAATACATTATTTCACTCTAAAAATTCTTTTCCGAAGCGTCAATGTGGTATTAATATAGATGTATGTATATATCATGAGGATAAAGCTTGCAGTTTTTTTTTTTTTCAGAAGAGTACAGAAACGAGAAACATGAAATTAAAAAATTAAAGAAGTCAGAATAAGGATTGTTAAAGAATCTATACAAGAAATTGGATATGTAATATACCCTCTAAGACTTCAGATATAATCTTCCCAACTGGGCAAAAAAGTCCGGGCCGCTTTTTTTGGAAGGACTCACGGTTTCAGCACCTTGGCGCCAGTGCTACGGTTGGCGTGGTGCTGAATCCAAGGTTACGTAGAGAATATGTACCTCCTTTTTATTTGTGACTTCAAACATACAGCAAACAGCAGTCCAAAAATGTTATAAAATAGAGAAGATAGTATGAGAAATCGTTATTTTACCGTTGTTTACATTTAATACATTGCTTTAAAGCAAACATTTTTTTTTATATTTAAATGGTTTTGATTTCCCAATACATATAATTCAAACTTTTTTTTTTCCTACAGTTTCTCCCTTTTAACAAAATACAAAATTTAATTGCTCTAGTTATCTTATTTTTCACTTGCAAGAAACAATAGTCATTCTAAATGTCCCCTTCAGCTCTTCTCCCTCTGCACACACACACACACAGAGCGAGAGGCTATTTGGTTCGCCTCCATATCTCATTCAAGTTCAGATCAAAACAAAAAGCATGGACGACGATTGGCGATAGAGCTGACTGCCCATTCTCACTGTCGCACAGTGGAGTATTTGACCCGAAATCCTGGCCAAAAATATTTTTCTATGTAAATATAGTCCGATTGCCTTGAAATTGTTAGATGTTATTGGGTATCAATATGGCATGTTTGGTATTGTAAATAAAGTCTATAGCATTTATGGTTCATTTACAGAGACACCCGAAAGAATTCCATTGCATTATGTCTATCGGAAAAAATCGTTTGCTCTGTATTTTAATGATATCACACTATTTTATACGTACTGAAGTTTATATACATCACTGAGGTGTATTAAGGCACTTATTGTAGAATATGGTGTGCATAGAATGTATCGTTCATTTACAGGGACACACAAAAGAATTTGGCTGATGAATAAATTTAACTATTGAAGTCTATGACCAATATTTGCTGGAAGTGAGCTTGTAGATATGATATGCATTTTTAAATTGAATTATTTTTTAAATATTACTTGGTGTAGATACATTCTATAGATCATATACAGGGTTGAACAAAAGTTCTCAAGCACATTTCCGTTTCTTCCCTGAAATGGCTGAATGGAAATAATTAACTTTGTTATGCGTTTCACTGAACTAACTTTTAGCATACTATGTAGTATACATACAAATCCATAGCTTAGTTTAATATTTTATATCTTAAAAGCTGACAAAGTGTAAGTAAAATTTTAACACTTCACATAATAATAAGTATACATTTTATAAATATTTTGACAACTAAGAAAAATAAAGAGACATCATTTAAGAAGAACAAAAAGAAAAAAGAATTTAAAATATTAATTTACTAAGTAGATACAGTCGAACCTCGTTAACATGAACCTCAAGGGGAATCAAAATTTTGTTCATATTAACAGTAATTCAAGTTATCAGTATCAAATCTTTGTACTCGTTTTTATAGGGGACTATGAAAACAATTCATGTTAAAAGTAATTCACGTTAAGCGTGTTCATGTTAACGAGGTTTGACTGTATTTTAAAAATACGAATACATCACATGCCTATAGACTTAACAGTACCGAAGGGAGTTTGGAAGTCAAGTGACTAGCAGCCTTAAATGTTTACTGTTTATAAGAGAAAAGTAATTGCTGATAGATTTTTTTTATTTATTAGTAATGTTTACTTAAATGTATTTAATTGTACCATCTATAAAATTTATTATTTACATTTAATTTACTTTAATAATAATTACTATATTTAATTTACATTTAATAAAGATTATTTTCATTTGATAATACATTTAATATAGCCGAGTCTCTACAGTATAAAGATACTGGTTTTAGTGTATTTAATAGATTACCAGTTTCAATCTGATTCTTCAGAACTCTGTTTTTCATCTTCTTCATCTCACTCTTCTTGGCTTTTATCAGGACTACCATCAGACCTAGCTGGAAGAAAAAGTTGTAGGGTCTCGCTACTGTATGGCTTGCTCTTTTCCCTTGATCTTTGTCTAGAGCAGTTTATAAAAGGATCACTGCTTAAAAGAAGCCAATTTGGAACATCTCTATAGCAAACTTCTCTATTGTGAACTTTTCTATTGCACATTCTTGAGTACTTTGTACAGTACTGTCTAAAGTGTTTGTTTCTGGACAGCTTCTTCTGACCGTTGGCCAATGGGTACGACTGCTTTCTTAATTACAGTGCCACCATGAATCAAAACCTTGTGCATTGTTGGAATCATGGGGTACCAATTGTAAAGGTTCACATACAGTCTTGCTGTTTCATCAGCAGAGGTTTGGAACTTTTTTTCGTCAATGCGATGCCCACGTTTTATGACTCCCAATGTTACTTACAACCTTTTAATCATTTCTGCGTCTTCTCCAGACTTCTTTAATTCCCTCCTTTCTCCCCTTATTTTCTACCTATGAGCCCCCGAAACTAATTGGAGACACTTTTTTCAGTAAATAAGTATTTACAATTTGAAGCCGATCTGATATTTCTATCAACAGGTATCGAGTTGCATAGGCATGTACGTACTTACATAGGTACGTACATGCATACATACAGGATATGTAGGGGCAAAAGCTCTCAGGCAATATCCTGTAAGCTAAAAGTCTGCAATACTAGAGTAAAAATAAAGTTTTTATCTTTACAATTCGTTTGCCGCAAAAAATGGGATTTAAGTAGTCCACCCGAAAAAAAATTATTTAAAAAAATGGCAACAATATGCGAAAGATTTTTTTGCAGAAATTAGCACTCAAGACTATAACTAATACGATTATAATTCAAACATGGTCCGGCAAAGCCCGGCACATATTAAAAAAGCTTTCGATATGTTTAAATTAGAGCGAAAAACGCTTTAAAAATTACCCTTTTACACATTTAATATTTTTTATTACATTAAAAACTAAAATATTTAAATTTACACATAGTTTAACACTACGCTCTGACCTTTGTTAAACACGCAAGCCTTGTTTAGTTTCAATTCAACAATTCATTGAGACACAAAAAAATTATATTTAAGCATAACAATAATGCCTAAAATCAACAAAAAACACGTCTTATCACAAAAAAACTTCCTCTTCAACTGAGGCCAGGAGCCACTAGATATAACCCAGGTTCCAAAAATGGACATAGATAGACGTATCAATTAGTTAGCTATTAAGAAATGTGTTTTTTACAATTATTGACGAAATTTTAACTTTTGCATTTTTGGCCAGGTTTTTGGGTCAAATACTCCACTGTGTGTCGTGCACATTCTCGCCACGTGGCGATTACAGTTTAAAAGTGGCGATTAAAAAATCAGCCATCGATGGCCACCCTAGTCGCTACTCGCCAAGTGGCGATTAAAAAAATCTGTTATCGATCGCCAAGTGAAATACACCATTTTTCATGGAATATGCATCCCTACATTGATTACATCTAATTAGAGAACTGGTTAATTCTTTTTCCTACCAGATGCAAACAGATTTCAACGACTTAGCTGTATTTTCAATATTTCGGCTTTTTCTCATGTGCTTACTCTAGCTGGATTATTTTTTTCAAGAAGTACAGTTTCATTCTGCAAAATATATACATCAGCTTTGATTTCACATGCATTTCAAGTAATTTATTCCTTTTATCTTCACCGGATACAAGCGGATTTTAAGGACATTTCAGTATCTTCAATATTTCAACTCCTGCCACATGCTCATCAGTTGGATTATTTTTCTTCAAGAGATACTGTTTAATCATGGGAAATATACTCATACAATAGGTATAAAACTGTTATAGAAAAATATGTTTATATACAACGATTATAATTTATCTAGATGTCAAGAAAATTTGAAACATAATAAGTCGCCACTAACTATAAAAAGCGGCCACTAATGAAACTGAATCTACCGGCCACTGACTACTAACTAAATTTTGCAGTTTTCACCTATACAAGTTAGTGCTGAAAACGTGAGGCTTTCTGAAAAAGCGTCCGTGCCAGAATTCGACACATGTTTTTTCGGTCAGTTGGGAAGATTATATCCTGGTATGATTTCATTGCCAATAACAAATAATTGTGGTAAAATGAATCTAGTGCATCATATGTGTTTTTAAAGGAAATAACTAAATTTTGTTTTTAATGATTACTGATAATATATGTATTTTACAAAAAATATAAGAGAATTTATAATTTGAAATGGATTTTTTAAGAATAATAGTAATATGAAAAAAATCCCTGACGACTCGGCTTACAGGTATAGGTAGATTTCGAAGACGCAGAACGTGGGGCGCCTGTTTGTTTGGAATTGCGAAGCCAGCAGAGTTTTTTTTTTTTGGGGGGGGGGGCTAAGGGTTTGGTCCTATAAAAAAACTTGTCAATGTAAAAGTTGAAATATGAAGCTGAAAGACAGAAAGACAAACACAATCCTCAGAGATGAATTTTTTTAGGAGTGTGAAGGGATGTTCAATAATAGAAAAAACAAAGAATGATTACATCAGAAGAGAGCTTGAAATTATACCAATATTAAATAAAACAGGAAATTACAGAAGGAAATGGAGGGACTACATCGAAAGGATGGATACTGATCGTATACCGAAAGCAGCCTTTAATTATAAGCCAAGGGGAAAGAGAGACAGATTAAAGCCGCGAAAAAGATGGATTGAGGCAGGAACAGGCTTATAGTCTGAAACCATGGTTTGGGATGATGATGATGATGATGAATATAAGTTTTAGATAATATTAAGAGGATTTATAATAAATTTAAGCGGATTTTATATTTGCGAATTCATGAAGTTATGAATTTTTTTCTTCTAAAACCCCCCTTTTTTCACCCCTTGAAGCATTTTTAATGATATGAAAAATCTGTCATACATAAATTTTCGGCACTTTTACTAGAAGTAATAATAATTTTAAAGGATTCAATACGTATAATAATAAAAAAGTTATGGGTTTTATCTTGTCTTCACAAAAAAAAAGCCTCCCCCCTAATCCCCCCTCCCCTTGGTTTGATTTTGCCCATTAACGAACTTGACCGAGATTTTATGTATCAGTTTGAAAGAGATTTGTGCAGAATTATGGGAGTTATCGTGTCCATAAAAAAGTGACATAGATAGATAGATCGATATAGAGATAGATAAAGTTTTTAATTGGGGGTGATTTTGGGTTCTGGGAGTCATGTTCGTCGTAGATTTGCAAAACTTTTTCAACAATTCCAAATTAGGGGAGAATGTAATACGTAGTATTTCTTACGAAATCTAAAACACAACTATACTAGGAATTAAAATACGTAAATGACCACTGACCCACCCTTACGAAAATAGTTCATAGAGCTGTATAGAACTCTATTGAATTATTTACAAGTTCTATAGAGTTTTGAAGAGTTCTATAGAATACTTTTTCTACAGAAAATGTTTCTATAGAATTCTTAGAAGTTCTATAAATTTTTTTAGAACAGTTTTTCTATAGAGTACTACAAACCTTACAGAATTAAATTCTATAGACTAATGACTCTATAGATTTTTTTTCCATAAAAATAATATATATATATATTTCTTGGTCTTTTAAAATTAATGTGTGTAGTAATTTATTTATAACTGCATATTAAAAAAGAAATTTAATTAATGTACTAATGTAATACATTAGTTTAATATATAATAGTGTACCTCCATAGATTTAATATGATTATATATATATAATTTAATTCAATTCTAATACAGTGTGACTCAATTGTCAATGTAATAATATATCAGTCAAACTACTGAATTAATTTATCATTAAATAATTTGTAGGCTATAATAATTTTATAATAATTTATTAATTTGCTGTTACATTTTTAAAACCATCCATTTAATTTAATAAACTTTAGTTACTTTAATAATATTGTAATTTTTATTCAAATACTTTAATCTGAAGTATAAATATTTGAGAATTGTTTCAGTTTTAACAAATAATAATTTATTAGACTTTTAAATATTCTTAAAAGACTATATATGATTAGGAATGGAAATCACAAAATAAATTAAGTTAAAATACTGTAATAAGAGTTTTGAAACTGTCAATAGCAGTTACATGCGAGAGTACTGGTTCTTCTTCCGTTCGCTGAAGTCAAGCAGCATCGAGAGTGGCTAACACTTGGAAGGGTGACCACCTGGATTGTGGATTCTTTACCTTTTTTTAAAAAAAAGCTGTGTATATTTTCTCTATCGATTTTTTTATAGAAGCTCTACAGACATTTCTATTGAACTTCTACAGATATTTCTATAGCTTTCGGTTAAACAAGCTTATAGAAAAACGGGCCATAATTCTATAGGATTCTATAATGCGTTTTCTATAAATATTTTTTATAGAATTATATAAGAAATTTTTGTAAGGGCATACTCACCGGGGAATTTAACTAACCTTATTTTCATGATGGTCACTACTAAAATATGCAGGAAATTTCTCTTTTGAGAAATCGTCTTTTAGGGGAAGGGGGAGGCTTCTTTGTGTTTATTACTTCTACCATGTTATCCTTACCTTATTTTCTAACAAAATGATTTTGTGTACGTCAACAGAATAACTTTTTTTTATCAGTGGTTGAAAAATAAATGAGTAACAATATTAGAAGAATGGAAATTGGGTGGGCAGAAGGAACACATTATTCGGCGGGCTCAGGCCCATATAAGTTTGCGCCACTGTTTGATGTCCATGTTTTAAATTATGGTGTAATTATAGGACTATACACTTTGTAAAAACTTAAAGCCATAATGGATTTTGAAGTTCTTTTTTCTAAACATGACGTCATTTTCATCAGAAGAAGCTTTCATTGGTGCTTACATAAGAAAATCTTTCAAGTTTTCATCATCATATAAAATCAAAATACAATAAGTCTTAGGTGTTAAAAAATAAGGCGGTGGTTTTGTTAATGGTGCATAAATACGTAAATCTTAAAAAATATATTCTAGGTACCTAATTTCTGAACACAGGAATGTATCTATCTGTCGAAATGGCATAATGTTTAAAGAAAAACGTAAAACATATTTTGAAAAATTAAAATGTAAAATATTAAAAAATAATAATGTATAAAATATCTTGAAAAAAAAAAACTAACCTAAAATTAAAACATTGGGATAAAAGCAGTGGTGTAGTACTGGAAAAAAAATGGGGGGATACTCATAGAACAACAGTATAGAACAATAGAATTCGGAATTCAGCAACTCTAATTCACGCAACGAGCTTTTCGTTAAAATTTCTTTTGCAATTTCTGTTTTTGAAAAAGTCATAGAATAACATTAAACTGGAACCAGCTGTACATTGACAGCAATGAAAATTACTGCATATTTAATTTAAGCATGTATAGTGCATGAAAAATATTGCAATCATGCGGGACAAAAGACTATGAAATTTTGGCATAGCTTTACATTTTGAGGTTTTCCCTGGATCAGCTTTTTTTTTTTACAACGATTCTGTATGCATCAGCATATTTTAGTAGTTTTCTACATTTACAGTTCTCCAAAGTCCATTTTTGCTATCAAACGATGGTTTTTGACTATATACACCATTTTCAATAGGGGTAATACTGCAATGAGCATCAAAACATTCATCAATTTTGTCGCAATTTAAAACAAACTTAAAGGAAGTTAGAGTAGGAACAGACAAACGATCCGAAGTCATAAACACTTTTCAACTTTTTTGGAAAGTATTAAAAATTAGTGAGATTTATTTCTTAAAATTGTTAATTTATTAGCGTGCTTATCCTTTAAAAAAAATAGTACGCTTCAAAAGTCTGCATCGTCCCGTGTCCCTAGTGTCCCCCTGAAAATAAGAAGTAAAGGGACGTATAAAATAAAGTAAAAAAGTGGGGGGACGCCGTCCTCCCGCGTACCTCCTCGACTACACCACTGGATAAAAACTGGATTTGTCTGGTCACTGGATTTGTCTCTTTTCTGTCTATGAAAATGACATCGTATTCAAACTAAACGTGAAATATTCTAGAAAAATATATGACACCTAAAATTGATGAATATTCTAGTCACCATAACTGAAGCAGTTAAACGAAAATCAAAAGACGTCATTTTTACAGCATTTACATTACATAGTCACAGAGATTTAATTAAATCAAAATTTCGCTATCAAAGTCATTGGTTGGGATGTCATTAAATGTATCAACATTAATTTCTCTTCCAACAAAAATTAAATTATTGTTTCTATACAAATAGATATTTCAAATCAAACTGAATTACACAATATCATACAATATTAAAGATGTATAAATAACAGGCTTTACACAAGTCATAAGACAGCTGCGTGCAGAGCTATAAGGTTTAGGAGGAATATACCTGTATGTCTGAAGTTATGCATCTCGAAGCCGGTTTTTAAGATTTTTTTTATTTAAGTTTTTTGATGTTTTTAGTGCTTTTTAGCGTTTTACGGCGATTTTTCCACATTAATAAAGAAATCCGGTTTCCATCTTTTAGCTCAATACGGTTAAGTTTGTCCACGTTTGAACATAATTTTCTCCAGCTTTTTTTTTTTTTTTTAATGAGGACACATTTATTTTTGAAACTGGTTCCAAAAGTGAAAGTATTCTCAAAGCAAAACTACAACCCAATTTGATAAATTAAACAAGAACGATAAATCATGCGTCAAGCGTAGATTATGTAACACTTTCAAAATAATTTTCCAAATCTTTACCGTTTAATAAATTGAAAGATGATATCCAAGTAGACAAGGGATGAGTGCCCAGGGATATCTATCCCTTGGGCTAATGTCTATGTAGACAATTTGGAAAACGCATAACATATATACCCAATTTCAGGAATACCAATACTATTTGGAAAAATATCCGAATTATTTTGTGCACTCCTGTATATGATCTATAGGTTTGTATATATATTTCGTAGAAAGCTAAATTTTAGTTCAGTTAGGAAACGCTTAACTAGCACACTTTAAAATTCTTTTTCTGAAATTTCCGTCAATACACGGAAATGTACTCGAAAACTTTTGTGCTGCCCTGTATAGGATCTATAGAATTTATAAACACCACGTAATAGACAAAAAATGAGTTAAATTTAAAAACGCGTTCAAAAACTGAAAACGTACTTCCAGCAATTATTGTTAACAGACAGTACCGAATTATTTTGTGTGTCCCTGTAAATTAATGCTATACACACAATATTCTATAGTAAGCCTCTTGTTATAGGACTGGGCGATATTAAGATTTCTACATCGCGATACATCATCGAGGCTACATCGCGATGCATCACGATGTGACACTTCTAATATTACAAACATGGTCGTAATTTTAATATAAAATTTAAGAATCATACATACACATTAAACTTGTTTTAAAAAAACTTTTTTTTGAGGATATGTTAAAAACAACAATGCAAAAAATAATAAAACTTGCTGCAAAAAATAAATAAAAGTTTGAAAATTGTTATAATAAGTTAGAAGACTTTTTAAAAATTATCTTTAATACTTAAAAAATATCTAAAACCAGAATTTCTGATATTTAGATACATTTCACTTAACTATTCATCCTCATAATTTTATGCAATTATCTTTAATATTAACGATTTTTTCAATTTGCGGGCATAGCCCGCCTCTTGTACTGGCCAAAATTTAATTTCTGATATTGAAAGAAATTACACTTCACTATTCAAACGGAAATTTTTATGCAATTACGTTTAATATTAACGATTTCATTGATTTTCGGGCGAAGCTCGCATTTCTGTACTGCCGAAAATTCAATTTCTGATATTTAGATAGTTTACAATTGCCTAGTCAACCTCACATTTTCATGCAATTATCTTTAATATTAACGATTTTATCAATTTACGGGCGTAGCCCGCCTCCTGTACTAGCCAAAATTTAATTTTTGATATTGAAATAAATTAAGCTTAACCATTCACTCTGAAAATTTTATGCAGTTATGTTTGATATTAATGACTTTATTGATTTACGGGCGAAACCCACGTTTCTGTACAGCACAAAATTCAATATCTGATATTTAGATAGGTTGCAATTAACTATTCACCCTCATACTTTTATACAATATCTTTAATATTAACGATTTTATCAATTGCGGACGTAGCCCGCCTGTACTGGCCAAAATTTTACTTCTGATATTGAAATAAATTAAACTATTCACCCTGAAAATTTTATGCTGTTATGTTTAATATTAACGAACTTATTGATTTGCGGGCGAAGCCCGCGTTTCTGTACAGCCCATAATTCAATTTCTGATATACAGATAGGTTACAATTTACTATTCACCCTGATATTTTTATGCAATTATCGTTAATATTAACGATTTTATCAATTTGCGGACGTAGCCCGCCTCCTGTACTAGCCAAAATTTAATTTCTGATATTGAAATAAATTAAACTTAACTATTCATCTTGAAATTTTCATGTAAGTATGTTTATTATTAACGATGTTATTGATTTGCGGGCGAAGCCCGTGTTTCTGTACTGCCCAAAATTTAATTTCTGATATTTAGATAGGCTACAATTAACTATTCACCCTCATATTTTTATGCAATTATCTTTAATATTAATGATTTTATCAATTTGCGGGCGTAGACCACTTCGTGTACTGGCTAAAATTCCAGAAAATAACAGAAATTCTAAATAATAGAACAAGCACTATCACCCATAATATTTTACTTGTCCTGGCTTTAAGGGGGAAAAAATCATTTTCAGTTTAGATGAACACATAAATTGAAAATTCATGGAGGGGGAGGCGAATCCCCCTTGGCAATCTTAGACCTCTTAACTCAAATGTGAAATAATTCACTAACTGGTCCCCCCCCTCCCCGAATTGAAAATTCAGTGGGCTTTGAATACTTATTGCACAGATTCTAAGTGACTAATTCATGAAAATATATATATATACTTCACAAATCACATCGTGTTGCTGCTCACTGATCATTTGTGCGTTGTGCTTTGTGCAGCTAGAAAAACAGACATGTAACTGAGCATGCGGTGATTTGCGATCGGCATCGATTTTGGATAATCCCGGTGTCTAAAAAACTAACGATGCGATCTCTCAACGATGCTTCATGGGAGCGTTGTTTATCCACATCGAAAACCGGAGGAAAAACGAAATGATACTTTCCCACGTCCCACCGGTTACGTTCGCGCATGCGTTGTTTAATCCACTTCCACGATCGGAGCAGAAAACGATCTTTACTACCGGTCTCGTTCGCGCATGCATTATTTATCCATTTCGAAGATCGCGGGAGACCGTTCTCATTTCACATCGATGTGGTTTGATGCATCGTTAGGGCCGCGATGCATCGTTAACCGAAAGATCAAAAAGCCGGTTTGGCGATTTAGGATTTAAATCGATTTTCAGCGATATATCGATGCATCGCCCAGTGCTTAATGGTATTATATATCAATTTCAAATGTTCAATTTCAAATTTGAAATAGTAAAACATTATTAAAATAAACCGCAAATGATTCTTCTCCATAGACTGTAATGTAACGTAATTCTTTTGAGTGTCCCTGAAAAGGAACTATATGTGCTATGCACACCCTATTCTATAGTAAGCCTCCTGTAGTGCACTTCAGTGATATATATCAACTTCAATATGTTTGAAATTGTCTAACATCATTAAAATAAACCACAAATGATTTTTCCCCATAGATCGTAATGTAACGGAATTATTTTGAGTGTCCCTGTGAAAAAAAACTATAACAGCTACACGCTTCATTTTCAATACTGAACATGGTGTAGTAAGCCTCAATAAAATATATCAAATGAATGACGATCCGAGTATATTTACCCGAGTTAGAGCACGTACAGACAGACAGACAAACCGAATTCATAAACATTTTTCAACTATGTTGGAAAGTGTTAAAAACGGCCTTTGTAGAGATCAACATTAGCTATACAACGCAAAAATAAATAAATAAATAAAATTGAAATGCAAATGAGATATTTTAAAATAACCCTCCCATAGGTGCAACATTTGCTAGCGAATGTCTCCGCGTGACTGAAGTAGCCATTTGAGAGAGAATAGTTATAGGTATCCAATAATTTCCAAAGTTATAAAAGTTGCCTTTGCGCTGCCTGTCTCAAGTGTACTTAGTGAAAGAGAATCCAGCACCCAAAATCGAATAAAATCTAAATTTAGAAATTTAAAGGACCCATAAAATTTGGTGACAGTGAAAAAATAGACTTTGAAAATATAAAGCTTGACTTTCTTCCTTTTTTAAAAAAATAAAAATAAACATTTTGAATAATTATTCTGAATTGTTGATTTATTTTTTTGGATGGTATTTTGTCATGTCTGTGTGTGTATTATTTTAATTTTTAAAATAAAAACTTAAAATAATAGTGGGGTTTGAATGTATCTTTTTTATTCCTACCAAACAGTCCAACTCCCCTCCAGCCCCACCAGTGGCTGAGAGGTTCTGCTCTCGAAGCTGGTAGACGGGAGCAGGTGTGATTGTGGGTTCATGAAAAAATACCTGAAATTTTGACAAGAAAAGGGAACATAGAGAATATCCCAAGAGAGGGAACATATAATTTATTACAAGGAGGTCAAATTATGAAAAATATGAATTTTAATTATGTTTAGCAATCATATGAAATTGATATTTTAATCTTATTTTATGAAATTAACTATCAGAAAAACTGGAATTTCTGTATCGAAAATGAAAAAATACCTGAATTCAGGTATATAACCTGAACACAATCACCCCTGCGGGAGGTGCTGGGTTCGATCCCAATCGCGCCCGTCGGCCTAATCGTTCCGAGTTTTCGTGGTTTTCTTCGAGCCGTGGATTTATCCATGCGTAAATACGGATTAGGTTCCCTTAGAAAGACCCCCACGAAGGGCACTCCCCCCGGGCCTATATACCAAGTGTAGATAATTGGCCATCAATAATCAACCCAACCCAACTCAAACCAACTCCCCTCCAATTATAAATGTTGAAAAGTGGAGTTCCGTCTCCTGCGAGAAAAAGTTGAATTTCAAATTCTGCACCTATACTGTGGAATCCGGATGTTGGGTAAACGGATGCATAGCTGTAGCGTCACAGGATGGAAGTATATATAAGAAGGCATAACGAACGCTGGAATGCAACGAAGGTATGGCAAAAGGTAGAAATTCAAGTACAACAATTTTCAAAGCACAGTCATTTATTATAGCAGTTGACTCGGTGAAGGGTTCGTTAAACAGGCAATAATCACTGAAGAGGAGGCGTACCAATTAAGTTAATACTGAAACAGTCGAGATAAGAGTGATACAAATTGTTTCAAACATAATTTGCACTTTTTATTTTGGCGTGCGGTTTTTGTTATCTGTCGCCAACATATACAATGAATTTGGCGATATTCATGCAAAGGAACAAAGTATTTTGGAGAGTTAAGGGAGTAAATTTGAAAATTACAGACCGGCGCAGCATACGTGGGAAGAGAGGGTTGTACAAATTTTTGTAATTACTGAGATGCTGACCGGGCCTGTATGATTAAAATGGAATTCATGAACGTTAGAATTTAGACAATACTAAGTGCTAAATTTAGATGTTAGTTGCATATGAGAACTGAAAATTCGTTAGGAAAATGACGGCGTAGGAGGAAGTACAAAGAAAGCAGTTACTTTATCTTTCTTTTTCTTTATTTATTCGCAAATGCCGACTGGTGTGAAAAGGAAGAGAAAAATGCAGTATGGGTGTGAATACATATTTCTTTTATTTCTGCAGGCTGGGAAATGAAACTGACATGACAAGAAAAATGCGTAATATAAATTAAGTGAAACCGCACTGAATAAAACGGATATTAGAAATTAATAAGCAAAAATGGAGAAGGGTAGAATAAAGTTATTTTACTGTTAAAAAAAATAGGAAAAGCTAAATAAATTAATAATTTTGAAACAACAAAGGGGGAGGATTAATTTTAAAGAATAAGAGGATATGTAATGAGAAACGTCATTACATATCTCACCCCGCAAACGAGAATGAAATTCAATCCTTACCTAATAGCGCGAGAAAATACCGTGTCTCTTTGCATGAAAATATAAAAAAAATACAATAATACAGTAATAAAAATGTGAAAATGCAAAACAAACCTGTAATGAATCAACATGCAATACTGGCATCATAATTATTTTGACCATTAAAATTTTAACCTCTGTATAATAATCTTTTTTTTTATAGTTGCAACTTTTTATTTAACGAGGTTTTCTTTTTAACATGGATATCCTTAGTTATTTTAATACTTTTTCATTTTGACCATTCTTTCTTTAATCATCCGGTACCGGGAAATTTATAACAGTCCTTTTTTATTTTCTTTAAGGACTTCAATATGGTCATAAAATAGAGAAGATTAAAGCAGACAAATTATCATTATTCTTCTCAAAAAAAAAATGATTCATTTGAATCTAAACTGATGACAAAAATTTAAGTTCACAAAATAAACAAACACATACAATAATAAAACACACTACAAATGTATAAAAATATAGAAGAAAAGGTTATATATATATTCAAGTATAAAATGTAATAATGAATAAGCATAATTAAATGAGCAGAAAAAAAATATATAAAAAGAAAATAGCACGGGACAGAAAAGAATGCATGTGGCAAACTAATAAAAAAATCTGCCCCAAATCTTGTCATGTGACAAGTATAATGTCTCAAGCTTAAGTGCTTTACGTCCTAGGGAAGGAAAATATTGACGCAATGAGAGTCCTTATTATGGTTGTTCTTGACTACGATATTAATTTTCTGCTCCACCTTGAAGACCAGAAGTGATCTCCAACAAGGAGTACTAGTCAATGCCTTGTATGAGTCCTTATCTTGGAAAATTGCTACACCAATTGATGAATGTCTCTCCGCTTTAAGAAGTTTGGAAGCATAGGGCACAAAATTTTGAGCCGACCCGAATTTCGAATGGTAATAATTAGTAAAAAAAATAAAATTAGATATATATGTATCTTATTTATCAAACTGAAAATACTATCCGAGAGTGAAGAGAGACAGTTTGTCATTATCGTGAAAATGCAAGTGCAAGTATGTCCTAAATTTAGTTAGTGTAAAAAAAATGCATTTATTTATAATATTGAAAAGACAGAATAAAATTGAATTAGGTAATTGAAGTTGGGATTAATGTTAATGTGTGTGAAATTTTGCATTAAAAAAAAACTTTTTGTGATTTTCAGAGTGACATATCAGTCTGTGAAAGAAATAAAACGAGCCTTTTTTTTAAATAAACACAGTTAAAATGTTCAATATTGAGTAGAAATGTTTAAGACATATATTCTTATGTGTAAGCATATAAAATTAAAAGTTAAGTTGAAGTAAGATTAAAAAGGGATTGTTAATCTAATATTATTTGTAGAAGGAAATATCTTATGAATTGTGTGATGTGTATATTTTACTATAAAACAACATAAGCAAAAGAGAAAAAGTAAAGAGATATTATATGGTAAAGCTTATTTTATATGTCAAGACAAACAAAACAAAAGAGTTTTTTTTTAGTCGTCTTTGTATCAAGACTAATGTCATAACTGTAACATGTAAGGAAAAAAAAATGTGTATGACCCAACATATTATCTGAGTATTAATGTGTAGAAAGGTGCTGACTGGAATCTTTGTTTACCAACAAAGTGAGGGTGGCCTTAGAATGCCTTGAAATTACACAAAAAAAAATTTAGTGTGAAATTATTTTACAAAGATGAAAAAGAAAAAAAAATGTGTATACCTAATAAAATTAGACATATAGGAAGGGTAAAGGAAAGGAAAACTCAACGGTATGTGTGTACAAGACTCAGAATCTTTATGAAAAGATATCTTAGTCACCAATGAACCAAGTACCATGTGGCAAACGCTATGACATGATCCAAGGATGTGTCGTGTAATTGTGTCAATGAGAAAACTATGAACTAACCTATGAGTAAACAATGAGTAAAGGTTTCCGTATACACTAAAAAAAACTGAAAGTACAATGAACTATAGGCAATGAGCGTTTTTTTTTTTTTTTTTTTTTTTTTTTTTTCATAACACACAAAAAAACGAAACAATGATCTATTTAATGAGTAAACAATGAGTAACTATGAGCAGCAGTTTTCCATGTATATAAGAACCCTAAAAACAAAACAATGAACTATATGTGTTAATGTTGCAATGAACTATATGTCTTTAAAAAAACATATAAAAAATACCATTGACAATTAAAAAAAACTTTTGAAAAATAGAAGTTTCAAGTGGATTTATTAACGAATAAATTAAAATAGCAACGTGGAGTAAAGTGAGAGTTTGTTTATGTTTCAATGCAAAATGCTGTAAAACTGAAAAAAAATTAAAGTTAAAATAATATAAAAGTTTGTATGTTTGAGTGTAAATAGTAAATAAGCGAGGGAAGAAAATGCATATGTGTGTACATAACCAGTTAAAATTATCTTGTATGAGAAAAAAAAATGACGACCCGCATCAAGAAAATTACCATACAAAATAATACATCATATCATTTAACCATTTCCGATCGTTAAAATAGGTAAATGAAAAGATGAACTAAACTGTACGCAGAGATGTTTACAAAAAAAAAAACTCTAAAAAAAATTATCTATAAATGAATACAAAGAAATGTAAAATGTAATGTTGTGTATAGACGTATGAAAAGAAATGTATACAAACTGGCATGTATGTAGTTTCTGAGTTACAAGAAAAGAAAAAAAAATCGCATGGAGTGTGTTTTTTTAGTGAGAGGGAAAAAATAAAGCATGTTATTAACTCTTTTTTTTTTTAAATTAGCCTAAGTGTACTTGTAAATATGTTTCCGTTCTTCATCAATGTGTCGCTTTAGTGAAGGACAATCATGAGCAAATGCAAGGTGACAAATATAAAATTGAGTGTTGTTATTATTTTTATTTGTAATACAATTAATGCATTTCGGAGTGTTTGCACATTGAGGATCATAGTGTGGAGCTGAGCAGACAGCACATATGATATCATTACAACACCCTTTTGCAAGATGTTGATACGTCTGACATCTAAAACAACGTTTAATGTCTATAAATGGTTTCACTGGGTAAAATTTTGACTGTATGGGAATCTCTTTACGATAGAGTAATTGTTTAGCACTTTCCGGAGAAATCTCCAAAATCCAATTAAAAGCATTTATGTATTTGAGTTTGTATTTTTTCATAACTTGGATAAAAGGGACAGGTGACTGTAAAATGACAGAAATTCCTAACAAAATATCAGGGATATTGTATTTTTCGGGTAACTTACAAATTATAATACGAGTTGGCTTAAGTTCCTGCACATTAGAAGGGTCGATAGACATATTTTGCGAAAATTTGGCAGTTTCTGTACATTTTGACTGATATTTTGTAATACTTTTATTAGTCGCACTGTTAAAAATAGCCGTTGCTTTACGGTGCTTTACTGCATAATTTACTGTACATTACCGTATTACTGTAAATATTGCCCTTACCCGTTAAAAATCAGTTATTGGCTGTAAAATTCTGTCATTGACCGTAACTGATCATTTTTACAGGATTATCCCTGGTCCAACAGTCATTTACGGCCAAGAGAGAAAGAAATACAGGTTGTTACAGTCTTTTACGGCAGATCACAGGCAATTTTAGTAAATCACCGTTATTCGCTACCGCAAACCGTAAAGGAACAGTGGATTACAGCCATCTCATCTGAGTAGTTTGATTTTGGAAAATGGCAACGAACGCGCGGCGCCATGTTTGTTTATTTTCGCACGAGGAAAGAGGAAAACGCGATGAGGAAGCACGCCTGCCCTGGCTGTACCAATACCGGATTTATTCAGGTATTTATTTATCTGGTTATCTAACCTTATTAATTTAAAAATGAATTTTAATATCAAAGTTTATGTAGAGTAGACAGTGTTCGAAATTTGCAGTCGTTAGTCGTCAAATGCAACTAATTACATTATAGCATTTGACGACTACAAAATTATTCCTGGATGTGAAGTTTGACGCCGAGGCCTAGCTTTTTTAACACTTAGTTTTTGCCAATCACCCGATTTTGAAAATTTGGTCTCACACCAAACATAAATTCTAATGTGAGACAGTTAGACGGTGAATTTTAGCAGAGTGTAAAAATCCAAATGAATTTATTAATTTATGCAAACTTCTAAACTTTATAGTGAACCTGCCATTTAGCACTGCTGAATGTGAAAAGGGATTTAGTCTGTTTAATTTAATAAAAAACTAGCTGACCCCCGCCCGGCGTTGCCCGGGCCCGTGATAATAAATAAATAAATAATAATAATAATCAAGTTTTTATTATTTTACATCTTTAACCCGATTTTGTATGAAATTATATTTTAAGAAGAAAAATTCGCGAAAAAATATTGATATTTAGTGATTAGCACTCATTTTCTTGTTTTTTTTTTTTTTTTTTTTTTTTTTTTTACGCAGTATCGTTTCATAGTTTTAAAATAAAAAGTTATTTTTGTCCTAACTCTTTAAAATCTTTATGGGTGTTAAATAAAACGGTTTTACAGCCCGTGTACAAATTTCGGGAAAAAATATTGTTATCCAGTTGTAAAAGAGATGCTTTCTTCTCGCTTTTTTGTTTGTTTTCTCGTCGGCTCCTTTAACATAGCAATAAAAAATAGTCCTCATCTTCCGAACTCTTTGACATTTCAATCAGATATAAATACAACCATATCCAAGCTTTCTTTAAAATTTTGTGAAAAATATGCATATTTAGTAGTGAAAACATGAGTTCTTAAAAAAAAAAAAAAAAAAAAGCTTTAGCTTTTAACCTCAGAGCAAAAATATATTTCCATCCGTTTTCAATCAACCCTTTTCCATCCCCCTAGGCTAAACAGGTTAATCAATCAGTCTTATCATTTTTGAGGGGAGAATCCTTCAAAAAAAGTTGACGCATGCGTAAAGAGACGATATTCGTGTGAAATTTTGACAAAATGCGCTTTCTGTTTTAAATTTATAGATGATACACGTAACCATTTATCCACTGATACTGTTAATGATTTATTAATGGCAAAACTGTACGTACCCAATTTAATAGATTTTTATCCAGATAAAGCTATAAATCCCTGTGAAATGATGCAGCTGAAGGACGGTTAGACGTCCTGAGTTTAGTATCTAACTTATTAAAATTACTGGGTATTGTTTGAGATTCGGCCAAACAATACCATGATGTAGAAAAATTATTCTCCAGTCAGACAACACACAAAGTTACGAATCATAGTAAAGGCGAATTCGTGTCAAAAACCAATAAAGCGAACGATCTAGAAAATGAAAATTGTTGGTTTAAAAATTCTCTAAAATGTCGCAGGAACGATAAAATGTTGTCACAATATATGGCTCTTCATTTTTATCGCCGCCTCAAACTAGATCATTTAGAAACGACGGGCCAGAAAATGCAAGTCCTCATAAATGATATTATTCAAGTCTACCCAGGGTGCGGAAATGAGGGGCTAAAGCTTTTGGATTTTCAAAGACCAACGGCAGAGTCTGAAAACATCGAGGGTGCATTACCAAAAGTCTCTCAAAATTTAAATTCTTTTCAGTTAGAAGGTGAAGTGCCTTACAGTGACGATGTTTCAGACCCTGACTGGGATCCCTTTTGGTAAACATTAAATTATTTTTAATTAATTAATTAATTTTTTTTTTGCAAATATTAACTTTTTTTTATGTGTAATTATTTTTATATTTTTTGTATGCAATTTCCCTTTTTTCTGAATCGCCGTCTCATTTATTGGCATTTATTATATTTATCCTTTTACTTTTACTTTGAAAAAAAAAAAAAAAAAATTTGGGCAGTTGTGAGCGAGATTATAAGTTAACATTGTTTTGAATTTAGTGTAATCAAGATTGACAAAAGATTTCTGGTCAGTTTTTTTTCTCTTTTTTATTGTCCAAAATGTTTTTAAAACGGGGGTTCAGGGGGGCAGAGCCCCCCTGACAATAACAAATATTCATCTGAAAAATTACATTTCTTTAGCTTTTTAATCGTTAGTTTATTTAGAATGTTGTTAAAATTTGCGTAATTGGATCGTGATAAATTTTTCAAGATGGCAGAAAAACTTAGTTTTTAAATCTTTGTTATTTATAAATCAATGTTTTTGCATCATTTTCTACTTTTAAAAATGTTGCAAAAAGCAAAATCATTGATTTATAAATAACATACAGATTTAAAAATGATGTTTTTCTGCAATCTTTGAAAATTTTTTCATGTCGCCAAAACGGCATTTTTGCGCAATTTTTTCTGCCAAGCAGCATACACAGGATACAGATCTCTTCCCACAAAATTCATTATCGCAGAAAAATTAAAATGTCATTTAATGTAACACCGCACTTCATTCATCATGCAGAAACTCTTAAGAATGATTTTTGTTCAGTATTATACCTTTACTATAAATAATATTTGCAATGTCAACAAACTTAGATACTTTTGAGGTAAATATATATTCAATGTTTGATACTGTAATTTTGAGTAAAAAAAATTCTAAACAATAAAATTTCTTGTTACAGTAAGTAAAAAAAGGATTAATTTTCATCTAAGTCATATGTGAAACTTTATTTTACAATATTGTTATGTCTGTGCATTTTTTAAGCACTCTTTTTTAAAATACTCAAAAAAATACCAAATGACAAAATACATAATCGCAGAAAAATGAAAATTTACTTAATGTAACATCTGTGCTTCATTTATCCTTCAGAAACTCTAAAAATGATTTTTGTTCAGTATTAATAGCTTTAGTACTATAAATAATTGCTATGTACAGCAATGTTAGGCCCTTTTGAGGTAAATATTTAATGTTTGATACTTTAATTGTGAGTAAAAAAAAAGTTGTAAATAATTTCTTGTTATGCAAATATATTTTTTTTTAATCATACCAAATATTAGAAAACAAGAAATATAATAATTTAAAATGAATTTTTTCGAACTTATATATAAATATAAAACTATTTAAATCTACAAAACACGGTAATATGTGGCCGTTAACTTAACAGAAGTGGATACTAAACATACAGTCTCTACCGACCAGCCACTGCATACTAATGCAAATATTGAAATTTAACCTTTAATTGACATTATTCAAATAAATATTTCCTGGTATATATATAGATATATATTGTATCATTTTAGGTAGAACCACTCTTTCCATGAACATCGTAGCATCGCTGTACATTTTGATCATCAATTGAAGACTAATATCCGGATTGGGGTAAGCTGGAAACCTGTTCTACATGTCTATCTCTTCCTTATTAAATTTTGTTTAATTTGACTACTCATACCAGGGGTTGATACAGACAAAATTTGGGCCTATTTAGGGCTCCTTCACAAAAATCAATTTAATAAAATGGGTCCCTTTACAAAAACCAATTTGATAAAATGGTCCCCTTCTCAAAATTCTTTTTACTAAAATAGGCCTTTTCACAAAATTTTATTCCACAAAAACTTACTATTTATTATTTAATTATTATTTTGTGATGTTCTAAAATGTGTAATTTGTGAACAACTTCACCAGAGAGAAAAACTTCAGCAAAAGGATTTTAAAAAGTTTTTGTTATTAAATGCTTGACTCGAATTTGAGTAACTGGATTTCAACTTTCATTAGAAAATGTTATTTTTCACAAAAATATAATAAATTTCACAAAAATAACCTTTATTTTTCACAAAATGGGCCCCAAGGGAAAAAACCCTGCATCGACCCCTGCATACATCTCATTCGGTTCAGGAGTTATGACTCAAAAACCATCCTCTACTTTAGATTCTCATATCTCTAACGAATTAGACTTTTGTCAACTGAACCAGCCCCACCCATGTAGAAATCTACAATTTTTTGTGCATTCTTGCCTTAATATAAATAGCTTGTACTTTAATGAACAATTTAAGACCTTTTTTATGTAATTATGTCAATTACTTAATGAGTTATTCACATTTTAACATATGCTGTTTTAGTTTCTGTTTTATACCATTTTCTAAATTTTGAAAAATTCCATGTTCTTTGCATATATTTTTAATACTTTTAACTTATTGAAAACTATGTAAAACATAAAAAAAATTAATGAGGATTAATTTAGTATCATTGTTTTTAAGTTTTGTACATGTATTGATTATAGGTGCAGATTCACGGCCGCCTGTCGCCACGTGGCGACTAAATTTTTTGCTGTGGCCACTAACTTTTGATGTTTAAGTCGCCATGTGATTTAAAAGTAATCTATTTCTGGTATTCCCAGTCCCCATCGTGAAATGTTGATATTTTTTTTTAAGATTAAGACCAAAACACACACATTATTGTTATCTTTTAATAACATTTCAGAATGATCTGTTTAACACAGCAAACTATTAAATATATTCGAATAGCAATGTTATTCGTAACATCTAATAATTTTATTTTACATAGACTGTGATTTATATATATATATATATATATAAACAAATGTTTGAAGTGTGTTTTTATTTTTATAGTGCAAAATATTCTCACAAATTCAGATTTTCTGTCATATGTACTTTTGTCTGGCAAAATCAAAATAAGAAATATTGTTTTTCTGATATTCCCCGCTATCATGATTGCTTAGCTTATCTACATATTGTTTTTTAAACCGTATCTTGCCCAACTTTATCTTCTGACTGTACATGATTTAATTAATATTCAAATTTTGTTGTACACGTGTTTATATTAAATAAATTACTTTACACTTTGAATTAATTATTATTATTTTTTTTTTTAGTTTTTTACCCTATATAAATACTATTGTTTTTATGCATTTGTTTTACAATTGTGGCCACTGGATTTTTTGGGTTTAGGAGCCAGTGACTCCTTCCAAATGTTGGGTATCTGCACCTATAGTATTGATGCAATTTTCAAAACTTCATTTTTTCCTCATGTTTTTCCAGTGGTGTTTTCATTTAACATCCTCCTTTTGTGCACCCACTTTTTAATATGTTTTCATACTTTTAACAACTTTAAACATTAATGGCATCTTAGCTTATAATACGTAGGGTAGATGTGCCAGTAATGGACACCCTTAAGGAATTTCTTTAAAAAATATTTTTTAATTAATAGTTATAATTGTTATATTCCATATTTTTTAATATTATATTAATCTACCAACAATATTTAAACATGCTCATAGTCACATTTCCCAATGTGAATCGAAATTTAATTATAAATAACAAAAATAAATCAAAACACCCTAAATTCCAGTAATGGACACCCCACAAAAAATAATAGATAATTGATATTATGATTGTATTTAAAACTAGAATTTTAAAAAAGCATATTAATGAAATAAAAAAAGCTGAATTTTTATTATTTATTTTTTTATAAACCAAAAATGTTGAAGGTGGCCCATTACTGGAAGGCGGTCCATTACTGGCACATCTACCCTACATGGTTTTAGTATTCATTATTTTTAGTTTTGATGGGTTTTAATATGTATAAGTTATATTTTTGTAAACGCTGTTTTTATTCTAAATTGCAAATGGCGCCCCATAGACTTAACATTATATTGTTTACGTTAAATTTTCATTGTTTTTATAATCTTTAATATAATCTTTTTTAGTATATATATTTTTTAATTTAGTTAGGGTAACCTTTTACTCATCTTACTTGTCTAAAATTTTAATTAATGGAACCATTTTAATATTTTAAATAAATTATTTTTTGAGTATCGCTTTGTAAAGTTGTTTACATTCACTTAACATTGATTTCGATGTTTTTTAATAAATTAATTAAAAATACAAATTTTTAATTTTTTGGTTATTTTAGGAATTTAAATCATGCTTGAATTAAACTTTTATTTTCCTTTGGATTTTTAAAAAAAAAATTAATATTTTGTATTTTTAATTGTTAATTAAAATTTGTTTTGATAATTCAAAAAGGGCAACTTAGTTCATTTCTGCAATAACCAGGAGTCGAGGCAGGTTTTTTTTCTTGGGGCCCATTTTGTGAAAAATAAAGGTTATTTTTGTGAAATTTATTATATTTTTCTGAAAAATAACATTTTGTAACGAAATTTGAAATCCAGTTATACTCAAATTTGAACCAAGCATTTATAAACAAAAACTTTTTAAAATCCTTTTACTGAAGTTTTCTTCTCTATAATTACTTGTTTGTTATACTTGTTTGTTTACAAATTACACATTTTAAAACATCACAAAATAATAAATAAATATTAAATGGTAAGTTTTTATGGAACTGAATTTTGTGAAAGGACCTATTTTAGTAAAAGGAATTTTGTGAAGAGGTCCATTTTATCAGATTGATTTTTGTGAAGGGGCCCATTTTATTAAATTGATTTTTGTGACGGGGCCTTAAAAAGGCCCCAAATTTTGCCTGGATCGCCCCCTGATAACATATATCTCCAGTCAGATAGTTTAGTTGTTTTTTGCAGCAAATATTAATAAATATTCTATTTAAAAGAACCCGATATGTATCCAAGCACTTTTGACAGATAGAGGAAAACTTTTATGAATCTTTCCTGACCAATCGTATTCCATCTTTTCATTATTTGGGTTTTAAAGCTGATTTTTAATTGGCCATTGATAGTAATGATTTATAATATGAGTTTTAGTACAATTAGCGCTTGGACAATGGAAAATTGTGATGTATATGGTAGACATGGTAAAAAAGAGAATGTTATTTATGAGTCACAAGTAAAGTTACAGTTTAAATAGATCTTAATTTCTTTTGTTTATTGTTTATCCTGTATTAAATGTCAATTTTATGTAAAGTTATGGGCACATAATTTAATTATCTTTTATACTGGTTTGTAAGCATTCATATAGAGTATTAATACCCTTGATATAATTTACAGAGTTATAATACCTTTAAATTCAATTTAATTATAATTTGCTTTTAATTAAACTCATTGTATAATTATTGCTTTCCCCCCAGCATATAAACAATGCATATAAACAATTTTACAGGGCTTGAAATTCAATTTTAACAAGGAGGGGAGCCTCCCTACCAACATTTTTAAATGGAGGGGAGTTGTAATGTTTTGGGAGGGAGAAAAAAATCTTTAAACCCCACTATTATTTTACGTTCTCTTTAAAGAATTACATTAATGCAGACATGACAAAATACCATTGAAAAAATTAAGTCAACTGAGAATGATTATGTAAAATGTTTATTTTTATTATAAAAAAGGGAAGAAAGTTAAGTATATATATATGCAGTGTATTTTTCAAGTTCCATTAAATGTGTTAAGGACCCTTAACAATTAGGTTGTTAAATAAATTTCTGAATTTATATTTTATTTGATTGAGATTCACCTATCGATCGCAGAAAAGAAGCAAAGTTTGTCGATCTGTCACCAAAAAATGCAAAGTTCCTCGATCAGTCATGGGAAAAAAGCAAATTTTGTCCATCGATTGTGGAATAAATGCAAAGTTTGTCGATCTGTCCCCCAAAAAACGCAATGTTTGTCAATCTGTCACAGAAAAAACTCAAAGTTCGTTGATCAGTCATTTAAAAAACGCAAAGTTCGTTGATCAGTCATTTAAAAAACGCAAAGTTTGTTGATCAGTCATTTAAAAAATGCAAAGTTCGTTGATCAGTCATTTTAAAAATGCAAAGTTCGTTGATCAGTCATTTTAAAAATGCAAAGTTCGTTGATCAGTCATTTAAAAAATGCAAAGTTGGTTGATCAGTCATTTAAAAAACGCAAAGTTCGTTGATCAGTCGTTTAAAAAATGAAAAGTTTGTCGACCAGTCGCTTAAAAAACTAAAAGTTCGTCAGATAAGTCACTTAAAAAACCTTAAGTTCGTCGATCAGTTGTGAAAAAAAAATGCAAAGTTCGTCGATCTGTGGTTGAAAAACAAAAGTTTGTGGATCTGTCGCAGAAAAAATGCAAAGTATGTCGATCTGTCGCAGAAAAACCCCACAAAGTTCGTCGATCTGTCGCGGGAAAAAACGCAAAGTTCGTTGATCTGTCACCAAAAAATGCAAAGTTCGTTGATCTGTCACCAAAAAATGCAAAGTTTGTCGATCAGTTGCGGGGAAAAAAAGCAAATTTCGTCGATCGATTGTGGAATAAACGCAAAGTTTATCGATCTGTCTCCAAAAAACTCAAGGTTTGTCGATCAGTCGCTTAAAAAACACAATGTTCGTCGATCTGTCGCAGAAAAAATGCAAAGTTCGAAGATCAGTCATTTAAAAAATGAAAAGTTCATCGATCTGTCCCCAAAAAGTGCAAGGTTCGTCGATCAGTCGCTTAAAAAATGCAATGATCATCAATCTGTCGCAGCAAAAACGCAAAGTTCGTTGATCAGTCATTTAAAAAAATACAAAGTTCGTTGATCAGTCGTTTAAATAACGAAAAGTTCGTCGACCAGTCGCTTAAGAAACGAAAAGTTCGTCGATCAGTCGCTTAAAAAACCTTAAGTTCGTCAATCAGTCATTTAAAAAACCTTAAGTTCGTCAATCAGTCGTTTAAAAACCTTAAGTTCGTCGATCAGTCGTGAAAAAAATGCAAAGTTCGTCGATCTGTGGTTGAAAAAACGAAAGTTCGTGGATCTGTCGCAGAAAAAATGTAAAGTTTGTCGATCTGTCGCGAAAAAAACCCCACAAAGTTCGTCGATCTGTCACGGAAAAAACGCAAAGTTCGTTGATCTGTCACCAAAAAATGCAAAGTTTGTTGATCTGTCCCCCAAAAATGCAAAGTTCGTCGATCTGTCACCAAAAAATGCAAATTTCGTCGATCTGTCCCCAAAAAACGCAAGGTTCGTCGATCAGTCGCTTAAAAAACACAATGTTCGTCAATCTGTCGCAGAAAAAACGCAAAGTTCGTCGATCAGTCGTTTAAAAAATGCAAAGTTTGGCGACCAGTCGTTTAAAAAATGCAAAGTTAGTCGACCAGTCGCTTAAAAAGCGAAAAGTTCATCGACCAGTCGCTTAAAAAGCGAAAAGTTCGTCGACCAGTCGCTTAAAAAGCGAAAAGTTTGTCGACCAGTCGCTTAAAAAGCGAAAAGTTTGTCGACCAGTCGCTTAAAAAGCGAAAAGTTCGTCGACCAGTCGCTTAAAAAGCGAAAAGTTCGTCCACCAGTCGCTTTAAAAGCGAAAAGTTCGTCAACCAGTCGCTTTAAAAGCGAAAAGTTCGTTGACCAGTGGCTTAAAAAGCGAAAAGTTCGTGGACCAGTCGCTTAAAAAGCGAAAAGTTCGTCGATCAGTCGTGAAAAAAATGCAAAGTTCGTCGATCTGTGGTTGAAAAAACACAAAGTTCGTCGATCTGTGGTTGAAAAAACACAAAGTTCCTGGATCTGTCGCGGAAAAACTGCAAAGTTTGTCGATCTGTCGCAGAAAAAACCACAAAGTTTGTCGTGAAATTCGTTAATCGATAGTCGATAAATCACGAAATTCAACAATTAATAGCAGTAAACTCGCAAAATTCATCAAATTGTCTCGGGGAGGGGTGTGTGTGTGTGTGAATATCGTTGATTGGCTTCAAGAAAAAAGATTCTCAATTCGTCAAATGGTTTCAGGGGAAAAATCATGAAATTCGCCAAATGGTTTCGATATTCGACGAGCGACAGCAGGAAATAAAATCTGTTTCCATTCAATCATCACAGTTGGTGAGTGTGGCTATTAAGTTTGGCCAGTGGTAATATAATAAAGTCAGTCGCCAAATTTTCAGTATTACTCACCGGATGGCGAGTGCTAATTTTGTCCTATATTACTTTACAGCTCTATATACTTTATATTTGGCATAATAGTGTTTAAGATACTAAGACAAACTAAAAACTTTGGAAAATTCCAACAAATCAAAAACTTTAATTTTTCTTTTTTTTTTTTATGACCAGATCAGTTGATGGAAAATATCTCAAAATTTGCCAATCAGTTGAGGGTAAAAAGGCATGATTATGGCGAAAAAAATTTCGAAATTCCTCGATTGGTACGACAAAATATCGGAAAAATTGCTAGTTAATTGAGGAGAAAATCTAAAAAATGTTGCGAAATTCGTCAATTGAATGCAAGGAAAAATCACGAAATTCTTAAATCAGTCGCATGGAAAAAATACAAAAATTGTCGATTTATCGTGAGAGAAAGTCACGAAATTTTTCAGTTGATTGTGGGGAAAAATCATGAAATCCTTTAGCCAGTTGCAAAAAAAAAAAATGCAAAATTTGTTGATCAGTTGCAGAAAAAAATGCAAAATTTGTCGATCAGTTAAAAGAACTTTTGGTCTAGTGTCAACACTATTTTCTTCACATACTTTGCAGATCTTGGTAATCAAATCAAAAAATTTAAATTCATGGTGCAGTGTAGTTGCCTACAACAAATGTTACTTATAACCTGTTAGATAACATGTATTCAGTAATGAATGAGCTCAAATGAAATTTCTTACCACTCATTGACACTAGTGGGCTATTGAGTTCTGTCATATATGCTAATTAATCCATTTTGTTCTGGCTTTAAAGATAAGAAAAACAATAAAGGGTTTATAAAGCACAAAAAGTTTTTCTTCATGAATGTTATTTTGTAGACATTCTATGCACGTGTTATTGAGGAGTTTAATATCTGCTATCTGTTATAATTTGATAATTACGAGATTAGTTGTTCATTCGATTATGGCTTGATGTATTTACAGTAACGTTATTTTTTAAAAGATGTGATACTATTAATATTTTTTTCTTTATTTTCAGAGCTTTTTTGGACATCAATCCTGAAAAAAGTTCAAAAACAAAGTAAAATCCAAAATCATGTAATATAAATAAAGTCAGGAAGTTGATGACAAAATTAGCAGCAATTAGATGTATTGTTTAAAACCTGTCGTATCTTATGTAAAATATGTACAGAATAAATAATTTCAGAGTTCCTGAATTAAAATTTTTATTTTTGTCTGTGAATTTTTTTAAATTATTTAAAAAAATGCTTGTTTTTAATATGTGTGATGACATATTTTAAAGATTTTTCTTGAACAGTTCTTAGAAGATCATTCCTTGTTATATTAAAATTTTTCCTGAAATTAGGATTTAGAGTTTCTTTAGTTTTTGAAAATTGATGAAATTGTTCATTATTTCAGGGTGTTCTGGACATTGATAAATTAGTCACAGAACAAAAGGCAGGATGTTACTGAAATGTGAAATTGATGACTCAGCATTCTATCCTGTCCTTCCCAAAACACGAAAATCTGTATAGTACTTCCCAGTATGTAAACATTCATTATTTAACCACAGTAGCTGACCCAAGTTAAATCGGGGGTAATAACACTGTTCCCTATCTAAACGGACGTTGAAGTGGTTAAGTTATTTGCATTTTTACAAATAGTTTATTTTGGCTGTAGTATTTTCAACCAAGAATTTTTTTTTCTCCGATGATCCTGAACAATTTCCCATTTTTACAGATAAATCCATGTTTTATACTATCTCCAAGTAAAATGTTTAACACAAAACTGAAGTGTTTTTGTGATTTTTTTAAAAGGCAAATATTATACTCTATTCCTGCATTATTAGCTAAAACGACATTAATCTCACTTGGGTTTGGGTAGAAACCAAAAGAACCCAGGCATCAAAATGCAAAAGAATGTGCAAGTAGATAAATACCGAAGTGATTCTCAAAAAACTTAAAACAAAAGTTATATTGAAAGAAATAGAAATAATTTTAACATTTTGATATTCATTAAATTATGTCTTTGATACATTATTATGCAAAAGTTTATTATAATCACCTTCCTCATTACATTAAAAAAAATCATGAATAAGTTCATTTGTTGTTACGAATACATAATCGTAAATATTCAGAGTATGATATTAAATAAGAGATAAGTACTAAAAAAATTTCTGATTTTTTCTATATTTTTCAAAGGTGTGCATTGTTGAGCTAAGAGTTATACTTGATATTGTGTTAGGGTTTGGACAAATTTAGCCTGTGATTTGTAACAAATTTGATAAGTGTTTGTTACTCTGCCTGGTTAATATTGCTTAAGTTAATTTTTATTTTACTTAGATGTTGGCAAAAATTACTACACTTGTATATGAAGTTTTACGTAATTTTTTTTTTTCGGAAATATGAAACAATCATGTTTAATAAAACTTATACACATGTCATTTTTCAATGCTAAATATAATTTTATTTTGTAAGCTGTATAGTGTTGTAAATAGAAAAAATATGTAATATTGAGAAAGTCGCTAATTGTTAAAAAAAATTATATGCAAACCACCATATATATGTAGTGGTAGAATAATCTTAGAAATATTATCAAGTTTTAAATATACAGGCTGTCTAAAAAAAGCTATACAGTTTATTTTTGTATCTATATGAGATGGATAAATAATGTAATCTGCAAAAATGTGGATTGGTTTTAATCATCTCCAAACATTATGAAGTTGCAGAGAGTCAAAAATTGTGACTTGCTTCACTTTGCATGCAATTTGAAAAGTGAAATCTGTTCAAGCTTGGCGAATGTTTACAAACTAAGATTTAATGTGCCATCAATTACATCAACACATTATTATTAATCAATACATTTAAATATCAGATTTGTAGACATTATTCTCCAATAATGATTAGATTCCATGTTTCGAATTGCATGGCAAAGTGAGATAATTCCTGATTTTTGGAGGTACTGAAGCCACCTGTTTGGTTACAAAGAATGTATAAAAACTAATTTTGGAAATATCTCCATGGAGATGAAAAGTATAGAATTGAAATTTTGTACCTTATGGACATTTTTGCAATTTATACTATTTATCTCTTATACAGAAATAAAATGTTGCATTTCTTGACATCCTATGTATAAATATACAGTTACTGTTGGAAGTAATCATGCGAATTCTTGAAATAACTATTTCATGGTCATTTGCAGTTCTGATAACTACTGCAATTTACAGCGATATATGTAAATGAGTAGAAAATGATGGGCATTTATGCTTATTTACAATCTTGATATTACAGTCATATACGATAATTTATAATCTACAGGGTGTCCCAAAAGTCTCCGTACAACTTCATAAATTTATTTTTAAAAAAGTAATAGGCCTACAGCAAAAATAATTAGAACAGTGCATAGAGTAACTTAAAAAGTTTTTTTTTACAGCCTTAGTAAACTTCAAAATGAGATACTTGCGTAGCACGAAGAATATCAAGACTGTATTTCAATTCAATCCACAAATGTTTTTCATGCTAACATCAACAGTAGCTACTGCTGTTTGGATCTTTTGTTTCAACATTTTATTTCATCAAACAGTTGTAACTACTGTTGATGTTAGCATGCTGAAACGCACGTGAAGGGAATTGGAATATCGACTTGATATTCTTCGTGCAACGAAAGGATCTCATGTACAAGTATACTAAGGTAGTAGAAAAAAACTTTTTAAGTTACTCTGTGTACTGTTGTAAATATTTTTGCGGTAGGCCTATTATTTTTTTAATCAATTTTTGAAGTTGTACGGAGGCTTTTGGGACACCCTGTATATTACTGTGATTTACAGTCAGACACATTCTTGAAAGTAACGGTTATTTACGGTCAGATACATTCTTGAAAGTAACGGTTATTTACGGTCAGATACATTCTTGAAAGTAACGGTTATTTACGGTCAGATACATTCTTGAAAGTAACGGTTATTTACGGTCAGATACGTTCTTGAAAGTAACGGTTATTTACGGTCAGATACGTTTTTGAAAGTTACTGTGGTTTACGGTCAGATACGTTCTTGAAATTTACTGCCATTTACGGTCTAATACAGTCTAAATAGATTACGGTACAAACTGTAATATTACAGGAAAATCTTGGAGTCTGTGCTGCCAAGCTTTTCCCGTAATCCAACGGTGAAATTTTTATCAGTGCGTGGTAAGTTGTGAATCTTCGAGACATATTTCCTGAGATGCTACATTGTGTAAATGTTCGTCAACAAAAATTTCAGTTTGTGTGCATACTTCATGCATAAATTGACGTTTTTCATTTTTAAGAAGCCTTATATTACCAATTTGTGTTTCTTCAGACTTGAGTTCATGTTTGCTTTTCAATGATAGTGTGTGAAGTCGTTCTAAGATTTTTCTGTTTACTGTTAATAAATTATCTTTCTCTTTCATTATTTCGTTATGTTCCTGTAAAACAAATTTATAATTTTCTATGAGAAATTTAAACTGTACATTTATTTGATTTCTTAAGGTCAAGAATTCTTTAGACAAAGTAGGGTTATTAATCGAAGTGACAAGTTTGTCAAAAGCTTCGAAGTCAGTGGAAATAATTTCAGCATCACGATTTAGTGTCTCTTCAAACAGATGGGTCCAAGAAATTTTGAAAAGGGATTTATCTAATATAGAAATGGGTTCGTTGTTCTCAGTTAAAGAAACTTGTCCATGTAACATTTTAATATCTTGAATAAATTTCTGTTTATTTTTATTTTTCCTAGGCATATTTCCGTTAAAAAGATAAACACAGATCAATAATACTGAAATAAGCTATAAATTAAAAAAAATTAAGTGAGAGAGAAGATATGTGCGAATAACTTTTTAATAAAATGCCTTTTGAAACTACACACTACATAAAATAACAACGGTTAACTGAAACAAATGCAATTCCCTTTTTTTTTAATTATGAAAGAAGAATAAAATCCGAAATATGTGCAGAGAGTTTTTTTTTAAATTGAAGTAAAATAAAACCAAAATCGAAAAGTTAGCCTTTTTTGATAAATACTATCGAAATGCATATGCGCGATCACCAAAAAGTATGTATTGTGCCAGATTACTTCATCAAAATTCAACCAAAATAAGATAAAGTCACAAAATATTTATGCTGGGTTCTAAGTATATCTTTTTAAGGTAAAGGCAAAAACTATAATTTCACAAGAATACAAAAAAAAATATATATCTCTCTCTATATATATATAGAACTGCAAATAATTTTTTTTTTTTTTTTTTTTTTTTTTTTTTATAAACGTACTTACCGTCACCATGACTATTACACACAAACATCCTATCTGTACTCTTCAATTTTTTTGATAAACATCAAAATTATGCAAACATATTTAGATACAATATAGAACTGATCTTCAGTATCTTTGATTATATTGGAGGTAAAAAAAATGTAAAACAAAAATAATAACTAATTGAGGAGTTCTCAAAAAAATGAAGGAGTACAAGAAAAAAAAAATAATAACTAATTGTTACACGATACAAACCTTTGAGGGAAAAAAATATTTATGTTATTTCCCATAAATGTAAGTTAAATTTGCAAAAAGGTAACACAAAAAAATTATGAATATATATCTGTATAGGATATTGTAAACTATTAAAAATATGAAAAAAAAAGTATTTTTAATAATATAAAAATGAAGAAAAGAAGGAAAAAGGGTGATTTAAATATCCTGTTAAAATATAAACCAAATATTGATAATGGTTAAAATCTTGAGCATGAAAGAGAAGTTTAGGGAAACAATGCATAATTATTAGAACGCAACATTTTAATTAGAAATTGGAAAAAGTAACTTCTCCGTTTATGCTCTAAAAATCCCAAATATTTTCTACCTTGTTAAATTAGGATCCACAATTTTATTTATTTATTTTATTTTATTTTTTTTTTTTTTTGCACGCTATTATTTATTATCTATCTATTTATTTATTATTTTGTTATGAGAGAAAAAAATTGTATTTGGAGACACAAAGTACCTCATTTTTGATATTGTTTTCGATATTCCTGTGATTTATCTATATTTTCACAACTGTGTTACCTTCTTTGTTGATTTATTTCATTCAGTGATACTAATATGTTCGTTTCATTCAACAGTTAGTATCATCCTGAGAAATTAGGATCCTAGAAGAACACAAACTTTGGAGGTGCAAATCTTTGCAGGTACAAAATTCACTTGCACACAAATTACGTAGTTAAAGGAGAAAAAAAATATACCCCAATATTTCGTATACAAACACTTTGAAGGAAGTTTCTGTTTTCCTATTTATATAAACTGCTGTCGAACACAATCCGCGCGTACCAGTTGTCACATATCACTCATATGATTTAAAATCACACATATCACTGAAAATCACTTAAGAAATTGTAAATATTCTTTCACAAAGCCACGCACATTGAAGTTAGAGAGACCCGCAAATTGGATCAACTATTGGACCTGCAATATTCCCAAAACGAAGAGCGCGGAGCAAATTTTCGACGCACGATTATGTCCTCTTTCGCCGAACGAATTCCCCAGGTACCCTGTTGTTTCCTCTGACAGCCCCTACGAGCGAATGGAGATGACAGGGAAGCAAAATAAAACGTGTTTGAAGAAACACGAAAAACTGAACTTCAAAAATGGGACATTTCCGAACCCTTTTCAGAAAAAATATCTTCCCCTCAAAAACGATTAGGCCACTAATTACAAGATTTCGTCCAAAGATGTTCGAGGTGACTATTAATTTCAAGATGACACTTCTCAAACCATTAAGTAAGAAAAGCAATAAACTAAACCATTAAGATAAATCCTTTCTTGTTGATTATCTTTCTTATCAGTTCAACTTGGAAAATTACATGAAATTGTATTTCTTCAGCAAAGAGGAATGTGGTCTTTTTACGTTAAAAACATATTTATTTTATATAAGTACAATTTTTTTTAATTTTAATGCTTGTATTTTATATGCGTCTGAAAGAAAAGTCAAAAATTGGTATAGTTTTCTGACAATTAATGATGAATTTGCAACAATCTTCTTTGCTAAAATAATTAAGAAATATTTTATCTCGCATATTTAATGCATTGATAATAATAATAATAATGATAACTACAATAATAATTATACTACTAATAATAATAATAATTATACTAACAATAATTATATAGCATTATTATAGAGAAATCTTTGATAAACACGCTGAAATAGACAGTTTTTAAATCGAAGAATTATTTAAAGAGATTTTTAATATTAAAGTCTGCCAGAATCTTTCCATTAAAAAAATTTTTAAGAACAAAACAATGCAAATTTTTTTTTTTTTTTTGGTAGGGATATACTTCTCAAACTACACTGAGAAAAATGACACTTTCAAATCTGAGCAAATCGATGTTTTCATTTTGTTATGAAACTTTTTGTTTCAAATAGGACGACCCAATGATTTCAATTCTGAAATACCAGAAATTCTCAGAATATTTAAACATGGACATATTCAAAACTGAAAACATAGAGGTCAGTTTATACTCATTTTTGAAACATGGACATACTCAAAAATGATTAGAATCAGTTCAAACACATTTTTGAAACATGGAAATATTAAAAACTAAAGACATAGATGTCAATTTATATTCATTTTTGAAAGATGGACATACTCAAATATGAGTACATTATGTTTTATTCTTATGTGTGTGCATGTTTACAGAAATGAGTATATACATGTTTCAAACTTGAGTCATTTTGATTCAAAGCTATTTTGACTATGTAACATACTCAGATTTAAGTACTTTTTGATCAGTTTTGAAAATGTCGTTTATAGAGTGTAGCTGTGTGCAAACTGCGCTTACTTTTCAAATTTAATTCTTTAGAGCTCTTTTTTTTTTCAATTTTTTATTCAAATTTTCGTTATTTCAATTTTTTTTTTTTTTCATATTTAGAAAAGGTCATTTTTTTTATGCTGTTACCAATTTGTAAAACTGCGCAAAGAATTATATTTCCTCTCAAATAAAAAATGTATTTACACGTAATTATTAAAAAAAATCCCTGACGGCTTGGCCTACAGGCACAGGTAGATTTCGAAGACGCAGACGGTGGGGCGCCTGTTTGTTGGAAATTGCGGAGCAAATGACCTTTATGCCATGATGCGGCAGTTGGAACCGCCTACTTCGAAACCTAACTTGTTTGCAGGCGAAGCCAGCAGGGATTTTTTTTTTTTTTTTTTTTTTTTTTTTGCTATAAGAGTTGGTTCTATAAAAAGCTTGTCAATATAAAAGTTTTAGATAATATTAAGAGGATTTATATTATAAATTTAAGCGGATTTGAAGTCTTGGGAATTGACGAAGTTATCAATTTTTTTCTTCTAAACCCCCCCTCGCGCCCCCACCCTTGGAGCCATTTTTAATTATATCAAAAATCTGCCATACATAAATTTTCGGCCTTTCTCCTAGAAGTAATAATAACTTCAAACGGATTCGATACGTATCATAATTAAGAAATTATGGGGTTTTTTCTGTTTTCGCAAAAAGCCTCCCCCTTGGTTCGATTTTGCCCATTAACGAACTTGACCAAGATTTTATGACCCTTGATTTCATGTATCAGTTTCAAAAAGATGCGGGAGTTGGAACCGCCTACTTCGAAAAATAACTTGTTTGCAGGCGGAGCCGACAATTTTTTTTTTTTCTAATTTTATTTTGCTATAAGGGTTGGTCATATAAAAACTTGTCAATATAAAAGTTTTAGATAATATTAAGAGGATTTATAAAAATTTAAGCGGATTTGATATGTTGGGAATTGACGAAGTTATAAATTTTTTTCTTCTAAAACACACCCTTCCCCCCCCCCCCCCTTGGGGCCATTTTTAATTATATCAAAAATCTGTCATACATAAATTTTCGGCCCTTCTCCTAGAAGTAATAATAATTTCAAACGGATTCGATACATATCATAATTAAGAAATTATTTAATAAAGGATGTGCAAGAAGAGAAAGAGGCAACTATGCGAATGCTCAGAGTAGGGAGCTCAAGAGCACCAGCATCGAAAACTAAATACAGAGAATTAAATGAAAAGATTGCAAGTTTAAAACGTAGTTTGATAAATGGCACCATTGATTTACATAATTATATTAATTCAATATCCTATTTAATACATTTGGTTGACTAGTCCTGTTTTGTTTTTCGAAATAAATACATTCTGTCTGATTTTCTGTCTATTTGATATGTACTATATTTATGAAATGATTATTTTGAAGCTAAGTGAAGATTTTATACATAACTAATAAGATAATTAACGATATATATATATTTTTTAAATAGTAGTTTTTATTATGAGTGAGAAGTTTGAATTAGTGCTTATTTTCAAGTAAACATTTTAGTAAAATTTATCATTTATATTATATCACATAACAATAAGACACGGCATAAAATAAATTAAAAGTACACAATTTCGAAGCAAACCGTGATGTCCTATCTAAATGATATCTATCATCTACCTACGTATAGGGGGGTTCGTCAGAAATTGACCGGTGCCAATGATTTTTTAATTCTACAATGGAAAATAAATGCGCAGTTGCTGACGAAATTTCATTTTGCAACCATTACCGTAAATATAAATAATGTAGAAAATGAATAAGGAAAAAGTTTCCGAATTACTAAACTCATACCTCTTTTATATAGATATATATATAGGAAATTTACAGAAAAATGTTTAGCAATTTTATTGGAAAAAAGTAATTGGATAAAAGTCTATTAAACTGTTAATAGCAGTGAAAATATTGTACTAAAAATATGAAATTAGCCTCGCATTATTTGAAACACAACATCCAGAAAAATGCACGAAAATTACAGTAATTAAACTAGTGGTACCACATAATACTAGCCATATCCAATGTCCAGTGCCCGTTTTGGCACGAAAAATGGCAATTTCTAGAACTTGTTTTGTATCTTCTTAGAACTTGTCTGTATTTAATTTCTCATGAAGCTAGATAAGTCTCTTCAATATTTTATTGCAATATTTTCCCTTTTCTAAGGTTATTAAAAGAGAGGAGAGGGAGAAAACATATTTTATAAGAAACAAATTATTTAAAAATATATATAAATTACTGAAGCATTGAAATCCAAACTGGCTTCTTTCTGACATATTCACAAAGTTATTGTTCATGCACAAAATAAGCAGTTATTATTCTTCATGGACTGAGGAATCGGAAAGCATTTTTCATATTTTTATAAAGACAAAATACCATTCAGAATATGCCGTCCAAATTGGCGTTTTAAGCCGAGTTTCTGGATTCTACAACCCGAGAAATGTTGTTTTGAGACAGCAATTAATGAGAACTCAATATGATATACAATTATAGAAAATGTAAAATACTGTTCGATTTCAAATTACCCCAATAGTCATGCCTGAAAATTCCTTACATTTATGTATAAAATGAGTCGGTGAATATATATTTTGAGTTACTGAGTGAGGGACTTTCTAATTCGCATTTCAGAGAAAGAAAAATATCAAGTGAATGAAAATTAGAATTGTCTAATAGTAAATTGGTACAGCGCACTCAGAAAATGGCACGAAACAGTTTTGTACTAATTACGTCTAAATAAAACTCAAACTGTATTTCTCATATAATGCGAGCACTTTTTAATCAGTTTAATATTTAGAAATACACACAAATTTTGATCTGAAGATATTTGTTTTAAATGGAACATTTTTATTTTAATCACACGTTTTATTTCAAGGAATCATCGTATATGATAAGATTAAAATCTTGAAATTTTATTACTTTACTAATTCGATTCATTCATACTTATAAATTATCATTAAAATAAAGAGAAATTTTCATCTTTTAATAACATATCATTGATATATCGCTGCATAAATATGGTATTACCAAAATTGTTTCGCCCATACTAATAGTATTGCAAAGAGTAATTTTTCAATATAATCATAATCCAGCATAACATTTGTATTTTAATTCATATGCTGCTAATTATTATGCTCGATACAAGTATTGTGTTAAATCAACCGTGGTTTAAATCAACTGGTTCCTCCCCCCCCCTTTTTTTTAAAAAAAAAGAACAATTCTTATACAATGTTTCTCCCCTTTTTTGTAATTTAATTTTCCATTTTTAGGGTTAAAATAATCTTTTTTCTACAACCAACACTATATATAGTAAGTCTAAGGTCATGCTTGTATGTATATTAGTATGAAATTTAACATGCATTAATGAACCTATCGGGTTCAAAGAGTTATCTTAAAACATTGTCAACGCGTATAAACATATGCACACAACATGATACAACTGACAGAAAATAATATAGATAAAAAATATTCAACATTTAGCATAAAATGTTTTCTCTCTCTCTTTTTTTTCCCTTTTTTTTAATGGGATTATTTACAGCAATTAGTAACATAAGATGCTCTTAAAGTATTTGGTCATATTAAAAGAAAATTTTCTCGATTGGGAAGATTATCCTTTAACAATTCGAAAAAGAATACGCAAGATATGAAATTGAATAAAATGATATTCAAAAATTGGGTGCCAGTTACAGCATTTTAGTAACACCAGTGTATTTTTTTTTTTGTTACTTACTGAATTTAAAGGCCAAAAATGTTGACTTACAGTTGTCGTTAAAAAAAAAAAAAAAAATCGCAATTTTTTTTAAAAATTAAGTTCAGATACTGAGATTTATACAAAATAGTTAGCCAATCGGGTGATACTGTCTTGAAGAAGAATTAGTTTATAATTTTAAAGTATTGTTTAGGTCAAGAAGAAAATATTAACATGTTCAGTGAACTGATTTTCGCTTTAAAAAGTTACTGCGTGGTCAATGTATCCAAAATCTATTATTGGTGGGAGTTTGTATAAATAAAATCGCAACAAGAGATTGCTTAATAAAAAAACGTTTATATCTTTTTTTTTTTAAATTTTAAATAAAAATTCTGTTGAATGTAAATATTTACTTCTAAGTAAAATAATAATAAGATATATTTAAAGGCTCTTTAACACAACAAATCCCATTATCTTGAACGAAAGAGGAAAATAAGGGAAAATCAGGCTTGCTTGAGACATCAAGGTTTCCTAAAAAATAATGACTAAAAATATATAATTGTATTAATGCTTAATTTTGACATGTAAAATAAATGTGTATTACAAGAAAGTCCAACGTAGAAAGCATTAGTATGAAATAAGTTTAAATTTCAGCATATTTAGGTGCATATGACTTATTTTATAGAATATTAAAGTCATAAAAATGTAATCAGAAGATCGTGAAGATTCCTATGTTCAATAATTCGCAAAATTTGGGGGGGGGGGGGGAGATTCGGGTCGTACCCGACCCAAACACGAAATACTTCAACCGGCAATCCGACCCGAGCCCGACATAAAATGAAAGTAAATCATGTTTTAATGCAATGAAAAGTAATCTACAATTATATCTCTAATACCAATTTTATGTTTTATAGAATAAAATGGACTAATCTATATTTTTAATATTCAATTATAGTAAAACCTCTGAATAGAAACTTCGGCATCGTTGAATAGAGTTCTGCATCGTGTCGGGTTATCCCTAACTTTCTTTTTCGGGTCAGGATGACTTTAATTTTCTTTCTGTGGGTAGGTTTCACCCAAGAATAATTCTTGCGTGTCATAGTAAGTTTTTTTGCAAGTTGGATTGTTGGGCTTTTCACAAAAAGTTTCAGCAGAATTATGTTTCAGGTGAAAATAAATACCTATTTCAATCTAAATAAGCATATATTTAATTTACTGCATGAGAGTACTTTATAAAAAAAATGTGATCACAATTTATTCCTTCTTTAAGAACCATTTATTCTTCTCGGAATATGAAAATTATTACCAACAATTCGTCTATCAAACAAACAAAAATACATGTATCGTATTTGTGATAATTTATGCACACATACACTCGCACATGTGTGTGTAGATTAGGAAGTGCCCACTAATCAGAGATATATTTAAGCGTACGAGTATTTAGGAATTGAAAAAGTATTCGTTGAATAAAGGTGTCCGCTTTTCGGGAGTTTCCATTATGGAGGTCTTATTGTATATAGATTTTTAACCTGAAAAAATATCGTGAAAATTACTTTGAAAAATCCCGTCAACCCGAACCCAACTCGCAAGAGTCAAAATCCGAAAAAGGCCCGAACTCGAAACAATGAAAGTCAACCCAAACCCGGATCCAACCATTGACTAGAAATATAATTTATTTATTATTTTATTATTTATTTAATATTTATATTTCTAGTCAATGGATCCAACCCGCGACGAAAATATGTAGCGACAATCCGACCCGAACCACGAGTTCGGTCAAGTGCGGGTAACCCGACGCAGTTGAGAATTCTAATCCAAACCGCTGAATTTTATTTACCGTTTCTTTTCATTTGAGGGGGGGGGGGGGGAGGAGAAAATGTTTGAACAAGTTTCCTTTTTCTTTTATCCAGTTTTACGATTCTCCAAAAATAATAAATTATTTGTAAAACACCTTAATACAATCAAAGAAGTTATATTTATTCGTAAATTTATTAAATTAGTCGAAATTCTTATTTGGATATCAAGAAATCCAGTATATATTTTTCCTCTATAAAGACAAGAAATTACCTTCGATAAAATAGTGTCAAAGTCTATTTTCAATCGATTATAACTCAATATGTAATAAATTCATCAATAACTTAAAATCGCTGTTTGATTCCAAATCGTTCGCATATAGTTATGGCTGCAATTTTAAGCATTTAATAATAAAAAAAATACATAAATAAATGAATAAATAAAAGACTACGGAACGGATATGTATTGATATATGTGGATACGTATATATGTGATAAATATTTATATGTATATGTAATAAAAATGTTTAAAAATCTGAATTGTATTTTATTTCAAAAACAATAAAAACGTAAAAGATGCTTCCGAAAAATTTTCAACAGGAAAAAAGGTAATGTGAGAATATAGATTGAATATATACGCGGAGAAAGATAGATTGGTACTTCGGTGATTTGAAACATTATACGTATCAAGTAATTACGTTACTTGAATTACGTTAAAGCATTATACGTTACCCCCTACTGACAATTATTCAACTAATCGAATACAGTTTTGGAGAAAGTTTGGAGCGACCCGACGGAATCAGTTTAGAGGCGAATCAAAATGGCCAGCTTGGTTTTTTTTTAGGATAAAAAAAAGAGTCTCTCTCAAGAACTTTCGTCGAGTATTTTCCTACCGGAAGTATTTGATTGATAGAGACGTATTACTGCTTCGGCGAGTCCGGACTTTACCTCGACGCACAGGGGAGGGAGCGGGAGCGGGAATATTCCCGAGCGAAGAACAGGGCGAGCGATTTCCTTTTTTTTTTTTAATATCCCACATCAGTAAGGAAGGCACACTGTTTGTTGTGATTCTTAGACGGAGCACAGAAAAAAAAAAGGCTGGCACATTAGTGGCGAAAAACAGGGCGAGCTGAGGAAGGAACCGTACTGACAGATGAGGCGGCGAGGGTGGGGTGTTTACGAAGTCAATCCGAACACGCGAAGATATTCTGCCGCTAACACATTGGAGAACTCTTGATTTCGCAGTCAGCAGGGATAAAAATGATCAGAACTTCAGTCACCGGTCTAGATATCCGGGTAGCAAAAACAGGAAGCTGACAATATAATCCATATATAGTTCCCATAATCCACAGAGTCTTGTTATATTATATATATTTATTTTTTTAACTCGAAAGAAGAAGCAGTCATTTCATGGAACGGACAGTTTTTAAGAGATATCATTTTTTAGTCCTTGTATAAACATATTTGATCCGTCATGTGATTAAATTAAAAATCCCTCCTCTCCAGTGACGAAAAAATATTGCCTGTACTCTAGATGCACCAATTGTTTATACTGTTGAATCCAGACTTTGAGTAAACGGATGCATAGCTGCGGCGTCACAGGAATAATATATATATATGTGGAAATACTGCTAAGCTGGAATAAAAGTTAGATGTGGTAGAGAATAGTTTCATTACAAAATTGTCCAAAGCACAATTTTATTTTGCAGTTGATTTGGTATCCAGGTTCGTGTTACAGGCAATAATCACTGAAGAGGAGGCGTACCAATTAGGTTAATACTGAAACAGTCGAGATAAGAGTGATACAAATTGTTTCAAACATAATTTGCACTTTTTATTTTGGCGTGCGGTTTTTGTTATCTGTCGCCAACATATACAATGAATTTGGCGATATTCATGCAAAGGAACAAAGTATTTTGGAGAGTTAAGGGAGTAAATTTGAAAATTACAGACCGGCGCAGCATACGTGGGAAGAGAGGGTTGTACAAATTTTTGTAATTACTGAGATGCTGACCGGGCCTGTATGATTAAAATGGAATTCATGAACGTTAGAATTTAGACAATACTAAGTGCTAAATTTAGATGTTAGTTGCATATGAGAACTGAAAATTCGTTAGGAAAATGACGGCGTAGGAGGAAGTACAAAGAAAGCAGTTACTTTATCTTTCTTTTTCTTTATTTATTCGCAAATGCCGACTGGTGTGAAAAGGAAGAGAAAAATGCAGTATGGGTGTGAATACATATTTCTTTTATTTCTGCAGGCTGGGAAATGAAACTGACATGACAAGAAAAATGCGTAATATAAATTAAGTGAAACCGCACTGAATAAAACGGATATTAGAAATTAATAAGCAAAAATGGAGAAGGGTAGAATAAAGTTATTTTACTGTTAAAAAAAAATAGGAAAAGCTAAATAAATTAATAATTTTGAAACAACAAAGGGGGAGGATTAATTTTAAAGAATAAGAGGATATGTAATGAGAAACGTCATTACAGCACCCCCCCCCCTCCTTCCCCCAATTAAAAATGTTTTGAATCCACTACATGTTTATGTATTTCATTAATTTTTTTACAAACCACACATTTAAATTTATCATTAGGTTATTTTCCACATTTTACATTTTTTCACTGTGAACAAAGATTACAGAAACCGTAATGAGAAATCTCTATAAATATAAATAAAAATACTTTTTTAAGGCCTATGTACTCAGGGATCTGTTTAAGAAGAATTTTGGTTCTCTAAAGGACCCTTCACAAAATTTTTCATTCTCCAAACCTTCACATTACCTTAAGCTCAAAACAGGAATCTTCCCAAAACATGACCCTTCACATTTTTTTTTTTTTTTGAATAAATAGACCTTTTAGAAAACTTTTCCATCTTCAAACTGAACCTTTAAAAAATTTAATTATTTAAAAGTAAAATCTGACCAAACACTTTTACAAATAAAAAGAAAATATATACATTTTACATACTTACAAATGTATGAACAAGAACCTGAATATGACGATCATTTCAAATTCACAAAATTATGACAAGCTTTTTCACAAATATAAAAAGCTCTTCACAATTTCACAAAATCAGACCTCTTGTACTTATTCTAAAGTCTTCCATATCATTGCAGAAAGCGTCCATGTTTTTGTATTAATTAAAAATTCACAAAAGTTTTGCATATTTTCTAATAGGTAAATTGCATAACTTAATCTTTTAACATTTTACAACGGTGATTCTCTATTTTTAAATTAGGGTTTTTCTTTTAAAGTTTTTATTTAAGTAAAATTCAATAGGTATGGATTTCTGGTTCCCAATTATTTCCCACTCCTCAAATTTGCAATGAATTTTTGGATAAGCGTAATCATAATTGCGAAATATTCTTGAAATAAATTTTAAATAAACATTTTTAAAAAGGTTGATTTAAATCAATATTTTTTGCAAAAAAGAAACAATTGATTTGAATCATGTAAAAAATCAAGCTGGTAAATCAACGAATACTGGATAAATGTTTAAAAAAAAATGCAAAATAGATATGCTAATATAATGTATAAATAAAGCAAAATGGATAATGATAATGTAATGTATAAATAAACATAAATAGTTTTCATTTTCATATTGAAGAATATTTCATTTAAAATAACAGTCTTAATATGTTTAATCTAAAGTAAATCAGCGTTGCTTAAATGTGTCCTTAATACTATTATTATTATTATTATTATTATTTGGAAACATTATTTTTATTGTTTCTGATATTTACAAAAATTAAAAACATTTTCCTATGGCAAAAGAAATCTAACCAAAATATATGCACTCACATATGTCTACTATTATTATTATTATTATTATTATTATTTGGAAAAATTATTTTTATTGTTTCTGATATTTACAAAAATTAACAACATTTTCCTATGGCAAAAGACAATCTAACCAAAAAAATATGCACTCACATATGTAAGTAAAATAAATAAATATTTTACTTTCAAAATACTTAGGAATGTATTTATTACATAAAAGATATCAATTTTAATCTTTTTAATCCATTAGCTTTTAAGCAACTTACTTATTTGAATGTGCTCCCCTTTTACAGTTTATAAATTTCTGCATCTTATTTAACATAATATGTGAGTAATTAAATATAAATTATCACATTAGGAAATTCACCACGTGCACCCACGAACGATATCATTTTGTGGGGAAAAAACTATCAAAACATAAAAAAATAGAAAGTATACAGAAAATTATTAGGAAATATTACCTGAACTTGTTACTTAAATTAACTTGCTAATAAAGACAAAAGAACTAACAACGTCTTTTTGTCACATCATACGCAACAACAACCAACTTGTGACAGCAATTTTATTCATTGACTAATGAATCTTCCATGCATCGCATGGATAACGTTTCCATTCTAGATATTGTGCTGGTGCCATCTATCGGCGATTATTATAAAAGGAAAGAACTTTCTTTTAAAATAGTAGATTTTCAGGCATTTTGTAAAAATAATTGTAATGATTAAATTTAAAATCAATTTTTAAAAGCTTCCGATATATAACTTTAAAATTTCATTCAATATAAATAAAATGAACATTATTATTTTTTTCATGAAATTTTAAATTATAGTTTTATCCATTTTTTATAGATAGACAGAAATTTTGAAATTTTTCTTGCATTGTAAATAAAAGGAATATTTCTTATTAAATGTAATTAATACATTAGGAAAATAGAATATTATGTACTACATATAATAATTATATCAATGTAGATAATACTTTGATATTTAATATAGTAACATTTGTATTGGAAAATAAAATTGCAATTTACTTATGAATAACGAAAAAAAAGATTTTTAATGATAAATATTTATTCTAGTTTTAATAGTCATATTTTTAAAATAAGAATAATTCCGGATTTAATTTGAAAGAGACTTTTCAATGTTTTAGTTATATAAATTAAATTAAATAGAATGAAAAATATTATTATTATTATTATTTTCGTAAATACGAGGTAGAGTCAATAAATTCCCGGAATGGTCGCCTACATTCACGCAGGTGTTCGTTGTAGGGGAAATATCTTCTTTGGAGGTTCGCAGCACTTATAAGGAAAACACACAGGCATCTGGAATTCATTTCCGATACTGTTGACGTTAGCTGCAGATCATGTCTGACAAAGTGAATTTTCCATTCGTCGGATTTTGAAAGGTCGTTTTTGGAGCAGCGTGCAAACATCAAATTCTGCGTTTTGCTCGATAAATCGCCTTCCGAGACGCTCGAGATGCTGAAGAAAGCCTATGGAAACGATGGCATAAGCGTTTTCGTAAAGATCAGTTAAAACATCACAAATGAAGGAAAAATTTCGCTTGGAAAAAACCCGAGGGAAAGTGATGATGGAGGTTTTTTTCGATTACGAGGGCGTCATTCACTACGAATTTATTCCTGAATGCCAAACAGTCAATAAAGAACTTTACCTGGATATCCTTAAAGACAACGAGATGCAATCAGACGAAAACGACCTGAAAAATTGGCAACAAATGATTGGTTTATTTTACACGATAATGCTCCACCACATCGCGCTCTGATTGTGAAAAATTACCTTGTCAGACACAGTGTTACCACTCTGGAACACCCTCCTTATTCACCCGACCTACCCCAGCGGATTTTTACGTGTTTCCACGGCAGAAAATAAAATTGAAGGGACACAGTTTTATGTATTCAGATGAGATGACAAAAAATGCGACGAAGCTACTGAAGGACGTCTAAAAAATGGATTCAAGGAGTGATTTGAACAGTTATATGAACGCTGGAAGAAGTGTGTGGATGCAGGAGGAAAAGTACTTTGATGGCCAATAAGATAAAATTATTGTTCCATTTTTTAATAATTTGTAATTGACCTATTCCGGGAACTTTTTGACCCTACCTTGTATATTTATGATCTAAGAAAAATTCAAATTGTGATAATTTAGTGTTACCACTTTTTAAGAGTTTAACTTTTCTACATTTAATGTTTTAAAATTTTATTTGCATTACAAATTATATGTTTTTTTGTTTTTTTTAATATAATAATAAGGATTATACAATATCATTTGCTCATATATTAACACAGATCAAATTTTGATTTTTAACATAATATTTGAACTTAATTTTGTGGTGAAAGAATTTTTAATTCAATAGTAGAAAATGTGAGGAAATAATTTTTGGGACAGCTTTGCGATTAGCTTGCTGTCCGCCATCTTGTTTGTTATTTGGCGCGAAAAACCCGTTTTCGCCAAGTAGTAAATGTCGCCAAGTGGTTATTTATAGCCCTTTTAGACTTAAAATTAAAAAAAAATTTAAAGTAAAAAAAAAGAGGGAAAGCGAAGCAATTAAAGTCATGAATATTTTATAAAACGTTTATTAAATTAATCATGAGTTTAACTGCTTTTTTTTTTATTTCTACTTTAAAAAAAATTATAATTAAGTTTAAAGTGGCTATAAATGACAACTCAGTGACATGAAGCATAAAAAACTGAAAGTTTGCACCGAGAAAGCGATAAATACTTAATGATTCTGAGATTAAAATATTAAAATAAAGCAAATACACATCATTTGAAAAAAAAAAAAAAAATAGGGAGTTGGGGGAGGCGACATACAGATAATCAAACAAATTTACAACAGAAAATATTTTTAAAAAACACAGATCTTATGAAAAAAAAAATCACTTACTTAGATTTATTTTTTTGAATGATGATTTTTTAGTAAGTGTTAGTGGTCTAAAAAAAGTTTTTTTTTTTTTTTTTTTTTTTTTTTTTTTTTTCACTCATATGGCTTAAAACAAGATGATTGCCGCTGCAAAAATGATGAAAAGCTGCAAACAATCAAAATATATCTTCAAAAACATATAAACATTAAAAAAACATAAATATTTAAAAAATATTTTCGGAAGTTAAATAATGTTTTCGCTTAGCAAAAAGATAGCTTCAAACATAAAAAGATTTCACTTACCTAGAACATTAAAAACTGTTGGAGTTTGGGGGGTGGGGGGTATAAAAAGGTGTTTATTTCTTGTCAGGGGTGCTCTGCCCCCTGACCCCCCCCTTTTTTTTCTTTTAACACGATAAATCCACTTTTTGGAATTTGGCAAAAGCTTCAAAACATATAAATATTAAAAAATATATAAATAATTTTATAAATATTTTCGGAAGTTAAATAATGTTTTCTCGTAGCAAAAACCTAGCTTCAAACATAAAAAGATTTCACTTACCTAGAAACATTAAAAACTGTTGGAGTTTGGAGGGTGGGGGTTATAAAAAGGTGTTTATTTCTTGTCAGGGGTACTCTGCCCCCTGAACCCCCTTTTTTTTTCGTTTAACACGATAAATCCACTTTTTGGAATTTGGCAAAAGCTTCAAAACATATAAATATTAAAAAATATATAAATAATTTTAAAAATATTTTCGGAAGTTAAATAATGTTTTCTCGTAGCGAAAACCTAGCTTCAAACATAAAAAGATTTCACTTACCTAGAAACATTAAAAACTGTTGGAGTTTGGGTGGGGGGATAAAAAGTTGTTTATTTGTTGTCAGGGGGGGGGGGTGTCCCCTGAACCCCATTTTTTCTTTTAACGATAAATCCACATTTTGGAATTTGGCAAAGTAAGAATCAAACTCACCTCATTTTAAAATTGCTTGAAGCAAGAATAAATTCCAAATAACAATAAAACATGTTCAAAAGACAAAAGAAATTAAAACACATGTACTTAATACAAAAGAATCGTGTTAAACGTAACTAAATTGCTAAAATAAACGTAACTCGAATACCTAAACTCACATTAAAAAAATCTCTAATTCTACATTCACAAAGCAAATACATAAAAATAATGGAACAAAACCGGGAAAATTTTATCAAAAATATATCTAATTTCAAATATAACAAATCTATCCCTAAATTCCAATAATTTAATGCATTGATAATAAATAAATCGGAAAAATGCAACCTGTAAAAAAAAAAAAACAAAAAAAAAAAACACGTGGAGTCATAAAATCGAGCTACAGAACAATCAAAAATGGTCAAAAGACAAAACAAATTAAAACTCATCTTACTTAATACAAAAGAATCGTGTAAATCATAAAATCAAGATAGAAAAAAATGCTATTATCCCATAGACCTTACAATAAACATTTATATAACACATTACAATAGATTATTTCTCTGAGTATTATCCACTAACGCTAGGGGGAAATAAAGGGCTAAAATTTTAGAGCGGACAAAAAGTCGGGGTTGCAATCTCCAAAAATCAAAAGTGAAGCTCACCAAAAATAAAAACAAGTGGGTAAGTGTGATCGAAGATCGCACAAAGGGTTTCGTTTAATATTCCTTTAAAAACACATTATCTTTTCTTTAATAAATCCAAATATTATCCAAATATATAAATAAATAAATAAATAAAAATAAATAAAAATTTATATAAAAATAAAATAAATAAATAAATTCCAAATATATTATCCAAATAAATTACTTTTTCGAAAAGAAAAAGTCCTCATTTTTATAAAGTAAAAATTTTTACCGGTCTATTTTTCTCGTTTTTCCGAATATCTTAACCGGCCCGACAGCGGGCGAAGCCCACTATTATACTCTGTCATAATAATAATATCCGCCATGTGGACTAAATGCAATATTAAAAAAAGCAATTTCAAAATTTAAAATGTTGTATAGAGACATTCAAAATGTTAAAATATGCCAATATTTCCATAATCGGGTTTTTATCAGGATTCAATACGTTCCTCAAACTTATATATTATACTATTATCCATTATTCATGCTGATACTCCCTCTGTGTTATTCTCAAACACTTGAAATATTCGTTATGACGTCAGATTAATTTTCTTTTTAATTCCTTAATGACGTTATATTAAGCTATTTTCTGTATTTACACATACCCATACTCCTTGTATTATTGAGAAATGTTTGAAAATTTCCGTTTTATTACCAATAGGACGTTATATTAATCATTTTTTTTTTCAATTGGTGAAAATTTTTATTTCATTTTCATTTTTCACGCGGAAATCTTCCAATAGAAAATTAATTATTGCCTAAAGAAGTTTATTGTGGATTTTTAATTGTTGGCAACGGCTATAACGAAAAATGTTTAAATTTAATAGGAAAAGGCTGTTAGAATTTTTTTTTTTTTTATCTCTATATATTAAAATAATACGATTTTTTCAAATTTTAATATTTTGAGCTTCATAGTAGTTATTTAGCTATAAGTACACAAATTTTCAGGCGTGTAAGTCATATAGTTTCTGAGAACGGCTCTGTGACGGACAGACGACGGAGCGGGAGTAATAGGGTTTCGTGAGATGAACGAAACACTAAAAACGACAAAATGTGTCGGACCAATGAAAACGGCCGATAGGATCGCAAGTTTCTGAGAACGGCTCTGTGACGGACAGACAACGGAGCGGGAGTAATAGGGTTTCGTGAGATGAACGAAACACTAACAGCGACAAAATGTGTTGGACGAGAACCAATGAAAACGGCCGATAGGATCGCAGGCTTGTTCGAAAGCCAAGCCTAATTTTTTGTCATATATAGTAATGCAATTAGGATTTTTTTTTTTTTGGTGATATAATGAGAAATGTGATTTATAATGATCAAAAGTGAGAATAACAGATTTTGACCTTTCTTATAGCGAAAAATGCTAGTAATCTGAAAGTGCATTATTTTATAAATATATGTACATTGCAAGTGTCTGTTTTTTCCAATAATACAGTTCTAAACCTTCTTCTGATTTCTCTAAATATTCCTACTGTATAAATCAGTCAGATCATATATATCAAAGTTCTGCTGTTCAGTGTAGAATTTCAGATAAGACTCAATTCTAATAACCATTATAAATTACCATTCTGTATCGCTCCACCAGTGACTGAGTGGTTCTACTCTCAAAGCTGGTAGACAGGAGGTTCTGGGTTCAAATCCCTGTTGCGCACATCCACCTAACCGTTTGTAGTTTACCGTGGTTTACTTCGAACTTTGTCGTAGATACGGGCTAGGATCCTTTAGAAAGACCCCCCACAGAGGGCACTCCCACCGCCGGCCTATATCCCTAGCGCAGATAATCGGCGGTAACAAATAACTAACCAACTACCTTTTTCATTATACCATTAACAAACTGTATGTTTTAATTACATAAGCCTGAATGAAAATTATTTTTTCACATTTTTAACAATTAAGTTTTATTTTACCATAAAGTTAAGTTCAAAAATTGGAGTTTTATCTGCATTATAGTATTACAAAATGATATTTTATATTTCTTATTATTTAATTAGGTTTGAAAAAATAATAATACTATTTTCATTTATAATGCAAACATTATTAAAATATTTAAATAGGTAAAATTTATTTTCCTGAAAATTTATAAAACTCAATTTGCACGTTTTCAATTTTTCATGGTTAATAAATATACTTTCGAAAATAATAATATTATTATTTTTATTCTATTTAATTTTATATAAAATTATGTAACTCTAAATTAAAAGTTTATCTCGAAATAAATCGTGAATTTTTCCTTTGTAGAAGCAGTTCATCCAGAATACGACATAATAATAATAGTTTTTTATCATTAAATTCAGGATCATTCGATCTTTTTCTTTATTCCATAACTAAATTGAAACTGTTATAGTTGCACTACTGTGGTTGAAAATTATTTTTCACGTTTTCTTAATAAATTACATTTTTTTTCTTTTTTTTAGGGTTTCGTTCATCTCACGAAACCCTATTACTCCCGCTCCGTTGTCTGTCTGTCACAGAGCTATTCTTAGAAACTATGTAACTTACAGAGTTGAAACTTAGTGTATAAATCTGAATACCAGCTATGAAGAGCTCAAAATATTAAAATTTGAAAAATTCGTATTATTTTAATAAATAGAGATAAAAAATAATAATTCTAACAGCCTTTTCCTATTAAATTTAAACATTTTTCGTTATAGCCGATGCCAAAAATTAAAAATCCACGTTGAAATTCTTTCTACAATAATTAATTTTCTATCAGACGATTTCCATAGTCAAGTAGATCTGAAAATTCCCAGTTGTCTTTCACCACATGGCGTCTAAACAAAAAATGTGGCAACTAAATAAAGTTTTTAAAAACTTTCACTTTTTCCAGAAGTATTCCAATTTTAAAATAATTTGACCCATATTTTTATACTTGCTACTCTTTATACTTTTTTAACCACAATTTAAATGGCCATTTTTAGCAGAGGCTTTTTTAACTGTTGTAATCTATATGTATTGTAATCTATATTCATCTATTTAATTCGACAAAAATTAAGATTGTGAAAAAGTGGCTACTATTCCACAAAAGTCAGGCCACTGACTTCTAACTAAAATTCTTGATTTTCAAGTTAGTAGTCAAGTTGAACTTATGCAGTTACTAGTCAATAAAGAGAAAAAAAAACTTTAAATCATGATTTCTTTTGTTTGCAGATAAAACAAGAATATTTTGAAAATGTATTAGCTGTCTTATGAAGCTGGAAGATTACACAAAAGCAAATTAATTACTAATGATCATATACAATAGCATATAATTCTGCTAAAATCCAACACAATCACACATAGCTGTATAATATATGGCATAACATTAATTTTGGATCCATTTGTGACCTGTTTACTAAGCTGAAAGAAAAGCTCAATAATTATGAAAAAAAAAGTACTTATTTACCCAGGTGCTTTTTATTTTGTCTTATTTTTGAGAAATACTTATACAAATCAAGTTTCTATAGTACATTATAAAACAATTTCTATATATTTGTAAGCATATGTATCTTATTTTTTTCGTACATGCCACACCTTCATTTTTAATATCCTCTGTAATTAGTTTTTAGCTCACAGGCTATCAAAGCCCGAGAGCTGATATGCCCACAGGTTATGTACATAATCCAATAACTCTTGATAGAATTATCCGATTTGCTACAAATTTTGTATATGGGTTCATTCTGATAAGGCGCTTCCCTGATTAGTTTTGGGGGTTCATTGGTTAAGTATAAAGCCCCCCTCTTAATTTATTGTTCATTTCTTTATTTTCCAAGGGGAATTATTCTTTGCAATAAGAGTACAATATACAATTAGTGTGAATAGCCTGTAAGCTTAATGCCATCAGTTTACATGGACACTTTTCTTTTAATTTACAACTGTGCCACTTTTTAGAACACTCGAGTTATGCCCATTTAGACTCTGCAGCCTCTAAGACAGAACCTTTTAAGACAGAGCACATGTTTTATGTAATGTGCTCTGTCTTAAAAAAGATTACCCAGTTATGGAAGATTGAATTATAAGGACGATCTTCTGTAATCAGGTTGCTATGTTTTACCATTCAACTGGGACATTTTTATATTCCCATGGCCTGATCCACTGCTGGTGTGTCAGCTGATGGCTGTTTTTGGGACTGATATGTAAGGTCAATTCACAATTGAAAATCAGCTTGTATAAAATTAAAATGGTTGAGTAAAAAATGTAACTGCCTCTAGGACTTAATAACAATATTCTTCCTTTGGGTTTGATGCTACAAAAATTCATCTGTTTGGGAATATCATTCAAACATGGCATTGAAAAGCATGTGCTCCAATATAGAATCTGCCACTGCTTCATGGCATCTTCTATGAATAAATAATAATTTTAAAAAAAAAACCTATTTTCCAAGACAAATTTTAGATTATTTTCTGAGACAGGAAATGTTTAAACAAAAAAACGACAGATTTTATCATATAATATTGCATAACTTTCGTTTATTCATAATTTGCCTTTGTTGAATTATTGCTATAGATAAAAAAAAAAAAAAAAACAAGAACGAAAAATCATGCATCAAGCATAGATTATGTAACACTTTCCAACGCTTCCAAAATAATTTTACAAATCATTACCGCTTAATAAGCTGAAAGATAACATCTAAGTAAACAGTTTGGAAAACGCATAACATATTTAAAAACATAATTTCATGCATTTCCAACATATACAATATTCAGAAAAATATCCGAATACTTTTATTCAGCCCTGTATATGATCTATAGATTTGTATAATATACTACATAGTATGCTAAATTTTAGTTTAGTTAGGAAACGCGTAGCACAGTTTAAAATTCTCCTTCCGGAGTTTGTTAATAAACTGAAATGTGTTCGCAAATTTTTGTGCTGCCCTGTATATGATCTACAGAATTTATACACACCAAGTAATAGACAAAAAGGGAGTTAAATTTAAAATCACGTTCAGCAACTTAAAACGCACTTCCACGAATTATTGTTAACAGACAGTAGAGAATTCTTTTGTGTGTCCCTGTAAATGAACAATGACTGCTATACACACAATATTCAGTAGTAAGCCTCTTGTAATGCATCTTAGTGATATATATAAATTTCAATGTGTTTAAAATAGTGAAACATTATTTAATTAAACCAGAAACGATTTTTCTCCATAGACGTAATATAACGGAATTCTTTTGACTGTACCTGTAAAGTAACTATAAGTGCTATGCACACCAGATTCCATATTAAGCTTCTTATAATGCATCTTAGTGATATATATCGATTACAATGTGTTTGAAATTGTGTAACATCATTAAAATCAGCCGCAAATGATTTTTCCCCATGGACCGTAATGTAACGGAATACTTTTGAGTGTCCCTGTAAAAAAACTATAAGTGCTACACACTTCAGTTGAAATAGGGAACATGCTATAGATAACGACAGTAACATATAAAAATTGCAGGGCAATCCGAGCATATTTACGGGAATTATAGCATGGACAGATGGCAGACAATCCAAAGTCATAAACATTATTCAACTCGGTTGGAAAGTGTTGAAAAAAGTTTTTAAAACCTCATACATTTCTATAAATATAGCATTAATAATTTCATGAAGTATCATTTTTTAAATATTAAACAGATTTTATATAAATATGATCCCATTTTTTTATTATTCTTAAATTTATGACAGTTAAAATAACAGGTAAGTAATTTTTCTTCCAGAATTTTGAAAGATTTTTCTAATGCAGGGGCACATCAACCTGGTGTGCAATGTATGTGTGGCACACACAGGTGCCAAAGTAGAAAAGACGCCAAAGATTTCGGTTGAGGCGAAACATCTCAAAAAGAAAAAATCTTTAATTATTAAAAAATATATTACATTTTCTTGATGCCTTAATTATGATTTACCTGAGATAAATTTACTTATTATCATTTAATTATTATTTTCTTTTTATTCTACGTCAGAGTCCTCTAATAAGTGATTTAGAGAAACAATGTAAAAGTAGAATTTGTATGAGTGTTCTGATCAGTGTAGAGATTTTGGATTAGAGAGACTGGTGTGAACTATTCGACAATTTTTAATTGGTAAAAACGAAGTCGCTTGTGAAGGTTTTGGAATTCCATGCTGTAAATTTCACGCTTTGTGATTTTAGCACTCGTTGAATAAAGTCTGCTTTAGGTGGATAAATAAATATTTTATCAGCGCCTCTACAAATGATCACTTCTGTAGAAACTATTATATATATTGAACAAAAATTGCGTGTTTATTCTGACCATTAGGGTTTAGACCTGTCGAGCAAAACATATTTTTTATCTATTCTATCTTATACTCTGGAGCTACTTTCATGCCATACGGAGGATTTTTGTTAAGGAAGAGTGGGTGCGGGTAAAATGGGAAAAATAGGCTAAATCTGGCAAAAAATTCTTACTTTTTCAAAGATTTAGATTGGCAACACTCCCCTGCACCTCCTGCATATATATGCCCATGTGTGTATCACAAACTCAATAAATAAATGTGATTATTGTCAGATCTATTCATTTGAATTCAAAATATAAAATTGAAAGTATTGAAATACATTTGCATTTATTAGATTTATATGTAATGTTAGACGCTACGGGTACTGAATTGGTCAAAACAGTTCAGTTTAAACATAAATAACTTATGATCTACAACGATGGCTCTAATATGCAAGGAAAAATATAATTTATAAAAGATAGTTTTAAATTCCAGTGCATTTTATGTCCTACTAGCTGATTTGCCCGACACTGGCCAGTGAAATCGGCTTAACTACTTAAAATACGAACAAATAAAACATGACAATCTATAGCTATGTACATTTTTCTTTCTAGCGGTGCAATCCGTTAAAAAAAAATATTAATGTTATCTCTTAAAAAAAAAAATCGAAACTTCGAATTTGTATTTTTTTTTTATCTGCATTGGCTTAACTATTTGAAATTTGAAAACAAATACCCACTTAATCTGGGTACCTTTGTTTCTTCAGCGGTGCAGGCTGTTTTAAAAAATATTAACCCTTTCAAAAAAATTCCTTTCCGAACGATATTTCGAAGTATTTCGCTTTTCATACATTTTTTAAAAATGTGCATCAATTCTGGAAATTAAAATACGAAAAAAAAAAAAAAAAAAAAAAAAACATAGCTACGTTCATTTTTTTGTCGAACAGTGTAATCTGTTTGAAAAAATATATCAATTTTAACCCTTTCAAAAAAAATTTGTTCTCGAAAGTCACTTTTGTGGTTTTTGTCTTTTCTGCTGCGTGCAGACTTTAAAAATCAGCATTCATTTTCCTGTTTCAAAATACAAAATAAATATTCAATTAATGAGTTCATTTTTCTTTATAACGACATGTTGGGTTTAAAAATATATTAATAATAAATCTTTTAAAAAATATATTCTTTTCCGGAACTAACTTCACAATTTTGCCAGACTTTATTCTTTCTCGGTATAATCAAAAAATGGATTTTCACTTAAAAATACAGGGTGTTTCTATGATCATGGGATGAATGTGGAGGGGTGGTACAGGACACTGTAACAAACAATATTTGTATAGGAAAGCAGTGTCGCAAATCTATTTATGTAGTCAAAAATACAGGGCCTCTCACTCCAATCCAAGGTTGTGTTTTTGTTCATAACTTTAACAGTAGTGAAGATATTTTAACGAAATCCTTACAGTATGCATATGATTCATACAAAGATGAGTCTGTTGCGAATTTTGTTAAAGTATCTTCACTACTGTTAAAGTTATGAACGAAAACGGGACTTCGGTACTGTATTTTTGACTATATAAATGCATTTCGACCCTGCTTTCCTATACAAAAATTGTTACTCTTGCAGTGTCCTGTACCACCCCTCCAGGCAGGGACCGATTTACAAATTTGGGGGCCCTGGGCACAGATGCTTAAGGGGCCCCCTTGCACCAATGCTTACAGCTGCCTTATATTAATAAAAAAAACTGCAAACAAAATCAAAAAAGGAAAAAAAACGGTTCTGTAGAGATTGACCACAACTATCTAATGAGAAAAAATCATTTAAAAATATTGAAATGCAAACGAGATATTTTAAGAAATGTCTCCCATCGGATTAACATCAGAAAACGGGTGTTTACACTTGAATGAAGTAGCCTCTTAAAAATTACTTTTTAAATGAAATAAACGATAAACAGATTTTCCATATTATTATTTTTAATAGTTAAAACGTCATCATATTTTGGCCAATAATTGAAAAATCTTCAGTAGCATTTGGGGCCCCCTGAAATTCGGGGCCCTGGGCCCGTGCCCCGAATGCCCTGCCATAAATCAGGCACTGCCTCCAGGTTTGTCCCATGATCATAGAAAGACTCTGTATAAAATCATATAAATTCGAGGATGTACACTGTCGAAGACAGTAAGGCTCCCCCCAACATTAAGTTCGTTTGGACAGATTTTCATTTAAAAATATAAAATCATTCAACAGATATGTTTAAGGACTGCATCACGGGCCTGGCAACGCCGCCGTCCGGGTCAACAAGTTTAATATAGTTATTCAAATGAATTAATCACTGTTTATCCAAACTTTATAATTGCTTTTTGGATTCTTTTGTCATTGTAGGTATCTATAGCATTTACGGTACCCTTGTTTTCTAAACTTAAAATTATGAAAAAAGGAATAAAAATAAATGTGTTTCATAATGGTGAAAGACAGACTTTATGTATTGTATTATTTTCTCTGAGGAAATGAAATGTTTCCGATTGATGCTATATTCTGATACAGAAAGGTTCCATTTTCAAAGTTTTATTGTATTTCGAATTTTATTTACATAGCTGTAAACCTTACTTATTTTTCAAGTTAAATAATCATATTTTGAACCAGAAATTTTATTTAACAAATGTAATCAAATAAGAACCCTATAGAAACAAGACACATCTTATTAAATACATTTTTTAGTTTGAAATATGTTTATTTGACATTGAAAAAAACCCTGGAAGATTGGCAGCTATGCATTTATACTCATTGAAAAAAAAAATCTGGAGAAGGGGGACATAGGGTGCCAACTGAAGTTTTGGACACAAGTGCCAGATACTGCTGGCACACCCCTGTCCTAATGTACTAGACACTGATCAAAATACAATATTCTCAAATGTATTTTTAAATGTCAATATGTTATTAAATTTCAGAATAATATTTTATAAAAAGAAAACGCTTCATTTTCCCTTTTTTCAATATATGTAAAAAAGAAGTTAATAAATTATGCTTAACCCGTCAGCACACGCGCTGGGATAAAATCTACCACAGCTCAGAATCATTACTTAAAATGTGAGAAACTCGTTCGTTATCATTCTGAGCTTTATACTTTTTTAGGTAACTTTCAATACAAAAAGTCCTTCCGGCCTGTACCGGGAGGAAAAGGTAGCTTTCCTATATCTACGTTTTAAAATTTTAGCTAATGTTACACGAAAACAGCAAGCTACAATGCAAAGAAACGTTTACAAAAGATTCGTTAATACTGCATTTGAATAAGAAATTCGTCAAATTATTGAGCAATAGCCAAATTGGCTTCATTTATGAAGACTTATTTTGATCGCCAAATTTCGCGATATTTCGCCAAATGTCGCCAATTTTGTCGCCAATGTCGCCAATTTTGGCGCTAACGGATATGAATATATAGTTTTATGCGTATGATTGGGAAAATTATTACAACAATGAAAGAAAATAATTTGCGAGTAATCGCGTTAATGTGCTGTTTTGTTTCAAAATGTCAGCCACCCTAGAATTTCAAACTGCTCTATCTCAGCCATTTTTTAAGATAGAGGTAAACCAAAAAAAGCTCTGGAATCCTTGTATCAAGGCCTAACACGTAATTAAAAATAAATTTGAATTTTTAACTTTTTTGTATAGTTATTTTAGATTTTAAGTTAATTTAAATCTTTAAGTGGCCGCCATCTTGAAACAAGATGGCGGACCAAGCTGGCCAACGAACTCGGTCGAGACATTAGTGACCTTAATACACACAATTAGTTTCATCAAAATCGATTCATAAATACGGGCGTTATCGTATGACATAGGTCAGATATATATATATATATATATATATATATATATATATATATATATATATATATATATATATATATATATATATATATATGGATATATCTATATATATAAATCAACATTTGGACGGAGGGTGGTTTTGGGGTCTGGGGGTCATGATCGGTGAAAATATATCGAAATTTTCCGGAACTGCTTTCCTCCGAACGGCTGCAATAGGTAGCTTTATACTTTTTTGTATTGAAAGCTACCTAAAAAGTATTAAAATTTTCTATATTACGGTTGAAATGAAACAAGAAATTCCACCGCGCATATTGTAGGGGAGACCGGTACACAGCGGACAACTTTTTCAGTTAACATTTTTTTTTCTCTTTAACAGACTGACCGATCTGTAAGAAAATATTTTTGAATATTCCTTATACCTTCTTACATCCATCATAATTTTCTCACAACATAGTTTTCAATACATTTTTCAAAAATAAATAAATAAATAAATAAATAAAATTATATACACTTGTAAAGTGGACCAGTGTACCCCGGAAGCGGGGTGCAGTGGACAACTATTAGGTATTATCTAAAATACAATATAAATCTATTTTTCATTAAAATCGAATTCTTTTTTGTTGCCCCTTCACCCGCAAAATAGCATAGTAATATAAATTTTGAAACAAAAACAAAAAATTAATTATATTTTGAAACTAATAACAGATTAATACAGGAACAATTGCGATTTAGTTGAAGTTATTACTTAAGTACAAAAAAATCAGCGCACATTAAAATTTGCAAATGAAATTCCAAAGTACTTATGAGTAAGATTGAGCCTGGAATTTTCAAGAAATAATTTTGGGTCCGAGAGCAACACTATGAAATCATTGACATCAACAGCAGATTCATCTACAGTTTCGGGAGAAATAAACTGATTTCCATTCAATTTGCGTCTTATGAATCTTACTTGAATAGAATCATCAACAATTATACTACAGTTATATTTATCAAAGGCAGTAAATACAAAACAAAATATTTCTTACTATGTTAAATAAATTGTTATTTTTATTTTATTTACTTTATTTTACAGTTAAATCTACTTTAAAACAATTTTTCTTTATATAAAAGGAGTAATTATTAATTATTTTGAACATTCTGCATTACGGGAGCAGAGTGAATTGTGGACCACTGTACCCCATGTTGAAGTTCAATAAATAATCATATTAATATTGTTTATAGTTTTCTTTTAAACATATTAACTTTAAAGTAAAAATTAAAAAAAAAAACAAGTATCTTAGCTTTGCAAAAAAGCTGTTTTATTTTATTTATCTACAACCTTTAATTACTAAAAAAATAAAAATATGATGAAAATTTTTACTTTTAGAAGCTCAAAACAACCAATTAGGATAAAATAGTTCAATCTGAGCTAAACATATTTTCTGAAGGCTATAAATAATCATTGCAGTGCTGTTGTCTAGAATGAAAGGATGAATGTTAGGATAAAAAAGAAGCTTAAAAATTCTTTAAATAAATAAAATGTTAGGGGGGGGGGGGGGTCCACTGTACCCCATGTTGAAGTTCAATAAATAATCATATTAATATTGTTTATAGTTTTCTTTTAAACATATTAACTTTAAAGTAAAAAAAAACAAAAGCAAGTATCTTAGCTTTGCAAAAAAGCTGTTTTATTTTATTTATCTACACCCTTTAATTACTAAAAAAATAAAAATATGATGAAAATTTTTACTTTTAGAAGCTCAAAACAACCAATCAGGATAGAATAGTTCAATATGAGCTAAACATATTTTCTGAAGGCTATAAATAATCATTGCAGTGCTATTGTCTAGAATGAAAGGATGAATGTTAGGATGAAAAAAAAGCTTAAAAAAATTTAAATAAATAAAATATTAGGGTGTGGTCCACTATGCCTGTAGGTCCAGTGTGTACCGGTCTCCCCTACGTATTAAATTAAAGTATTAAAAATATCTGGAGATTCTTTTGTTTCAATTTTCACGTGTAAATATATATTTTAATTAAAATTAGTGTACGGAAAGGTCTATAATTTTTTTTTTTTAAGTGACTTTTCAAATATTCCCTTTTATATATAATTTAATTTTTACCAAGACAAGTTAAAAAATGGGCTGCCACTCTCGACTTACATATTTCGTACGCACCATTATTTTTAAAATAAATTTCCTCGTACATTTCTCTTGCACATATTGTTAAAGTGTATGTAAAAGATTTTAGTTTTGAGAAAGTGGTGTGAGATAGAATTGAAACATAGTCGCCAATGGTAGTCGTGACAATATTTTTGTTCAATTGTGTAATATTTGAGATAGTCTTGTAATTTTTTTTTCATTTTATTAATTCATTTGTTAATTTTAAGCTTGTTTAATTTTTTCCAATTAATCAATAAAGTACAGATTAATACAATTATATCTTACGCTTATAACGTCCTCTATCCGGGAATGGGGATAAATTCAAATAAAATTTATTTTTATATTTCAGATGTATTAACATTCATAATAAGCTTAAGTCGCGTCATTTTTATATTTTGTGGATGAATAGAAAATATTTTATTAACGATTGAAAATTTGAACAAGATATATAAATATATAGAGAATGTGAGCTAATAGTAGGAATTGGGGGGAAAAAAAAGAGGGTTAATAATTTATATTGTGTACTATGTTTGTATATATCCATGTTCCTTTTAAAAATAAAAATACTTGAAATACTTTTTCTCTCTTTAAGGTTAGTGAAACAGCAATGTCGTGTTCAGAATCTAATTGCTTGACTCTGAAGTTTAAAGTTCAGAAACTTGTCAAGTTGCTTAAGGAATCTTCGGAGCTCATGACGGAAGAACTACAGTTTGAAGGAGAATCTTTTGTGATATACTTGAGTAAAATCAAGTCTAAAGTTTTTGTTAGTATTGAAAACTATATGTCATGAGGATTAGAAATGAAATAAGAGTCCATAAAAAAAAAAAAAAAAACCTGTAAAAACAGGTCCCCCCAGTCTGAACCAGTAAAGTTCAGATTGGGGGTTTTATGTGGCATGAACACCATGTACAATGTCAAGCGAGAGAAGGGGATACTTGAAGTCAAGCTTGAAATACCTTATATCAACTACTCACTTTATACTATGAGTAAGTAGGTTTTCTTTAGTCATTTATTATATTTCTATAAATATGTATGTAAAAGAGTAAATATATACTATTTTTTAAATGATCGCTTAGCAAAAAAAATAAAAAATAAACAACATTCACAAAACAAACCAGACAGTATAACAAGGATTCATGTTTATAACATAATTGATCAGGAAAAATTGTTGATAGGTTTGTTTTATTTACAAGTAATCTTTAATTAAACGTGGTTAATTTTACTGTAGATGAAAGTTTCATTATTTATATAAGCCAATGGTATATACTTGCATATAGTATTTAGAAATGTTGAGACTCTATAGTATTGAGATACTGGTTTTTGAGTGTCTTTAATAGATTACTAGGCCTCTCCTGCCAAAAACATATATAAAAATGGTTCGCAAATAAATAAAATAAAGGCAAGGTGTGTACACTATACAAAATCTATACGCAATTTATATGCGAAACATTTCTTAAAAAATTTGGTCTTCAAAACTATGACCAATACTAATAAAATTCAAAAATGGTCTGACAATCCCTAACACCTTTTTAAAAAAACTTTCAATATATCTAAATCGGAGCTAAAAGGCTTAAAAAATAAAAATAATAAAAATGGGTTATCATATTAAAAATAAATCTCTTTAAATACACCTATAAAAATATACGTTTAAACATAATTCAGCTGGTCTGTAACATAAAAACGTCTTCTCACAAAAATCTTTTCGACTGAGGATAAGAGCCGACGGATATAGACTCATGTTCCTGAAATACATGATGAAAAAAGGATTGTTTAATCTTCTGGATGGATTTTCTTTTTCTGTTTTTGCTGCTGTATTTTATTTTAATGTTATAAAATGGCTTTGTTCTTGTAATAAATGTTACTTAAATTATATATTTTTTATTAGTGATATAAGATATTAAATACGATAACACAAATTATTTCGAGATTTCTGCTTGGAAAGCTTCAATTTGACACAATCATTTCACGAAATGTAACAAATTAATGTCAGATTTTTTTTTTTTTTCTAAAAATGCATTAAATTTTGCAGGCATTATTAAAATAACAGAAAATCGAACAGTATTTACAGTATCTTTTTTTTTCTTACAAAAGTGAAGAATTTGTGGAAAGTTAGCAGTGACATGTTATAAAATATTATTTAATTTGATAATGTATTTTATAGGTTTTGAAAACTTGAAATCACATACTGTCTTTATTTAACAATACATTCTATAGAACATATTTTTGCTGCAATCCAGAATTTTTGTTTTGCTTTTGATGTTCCAATTTAAAGACATATTTTTTGCAATCTTTCATATATATATATATATATATATATTTAATTGAAAGTATAAATGTATTACAATATTTTTAATCAAAAGGAAAACATCGATAGATAACATATACGCATGTATAGAAAAAAAAAATACAAATGCACAGTATTTTTTTTTTTTGTATGAAAAATTCCAGGATATTTCATATCTACTAAATTAGAGCTTGTGTAATTGTTTCTCTGTTAAAATAACTATTATTTTGCATAAGTTTCTGAGAAAAAATAATTTGCAACTTTTGAATGCTATAAAAAATTAAGTTTAACTCTCAACTGTTTTTTTTTTCTTCACAATTATTGAAAATAATAACCACAGGCAACTACTGAAGATGTTGACTTCTAAACAATACTTGCTGTCATAATTAGATGCTATAAAACCTTCTCAAATACAAAATGGCTACTTTATGATTTTAGGTAGATTTCGTAAGAAATACTCCTATTACATTCTCCCCTATGTTGGAATTTCTGAAAAGTTTTTGCAGATCTACGCCGATCGTCACTTCCAGAACCCAAAACCACCCCCAATTCAAAACTTTTATCTATCTAGATCACTTTTTTATGGACACGGTAACTTCAATAATTCTGCACAAATCTCTTCCAAACTGATACCAGGGGTCGATGCAGGGTTTTTTTTCTTGGGGCCCATTTTGTGAAAAGTAAAGTTTATTTTTGTGAAATTTATTATATTTTTGTGAAAAATAACATTTTGTAACGAAAGTTGAAATCTAGTTAATCAAATTCGAACCAAGCATTTATAAACAAAAACTTTTTTAAACCCTTTTGCTGAAGTTTTTCTCTCTGGTGAACTTGTTTGTTTACAAATTACACATTTTAAAACATCATAAAATAATAAATAAATAATAAATAGTAAGTTTTTATGAAATAGAATTTTGTGAAGTCAATTTTATCAAATTGATTTTTGTGAAGGGGCCCATTTTACCAAATTTATTTTTGTGAAGGGAAACCTTTTATTAAATAGATTTTTGTGAAGGGGCCCTAAATAGGCCCCAAATTTTTCCTGGATCGACCTCTGGATACACAAAATTAAGGGGCATAAAATCTTGGTCAAGTTCGATAATGGGCAAAATTGAACCAAAGGGGGGGAGGGGGGTGTAAACAGAAAAAATCCCCATAACTTCTTAATTAAATGATACGTATCGAATCCGTTTAAAGTTATTAATACTTCTAGAAAAAGGGCCGAAAATTTATGTATGACAGATTTTTGATATCATTAAAAATGATCTGAAGGGGGTGGGGATAGGGTTTAAGAAGAAAAGAATTCAAAACTTCGTCAATTCACAAGATATCAAATCTGCTTAAATTTATTATAAATCCTCTTAATAGTATCTATAACTTTTACTTTGACAAGTTTTTTTATAAGACCAACTCTTATAGCCCGAAAGAAAAAAAAATCCTGTCTACAGACACAGGTAGATTTTGAAGTGGGTAGTTTAAACTGCCGCATCATGGCAAAAGGGTCATTTCTTCTGCAATTCCCAATAAACAGGTGCCCCACTATCTGTATTTTCAAAATCTACCTGTGCCTGTAGGCCGAGCCGTCAGGAAATTGTTTCATTAATTTGTGATCGGAAATGTATGAAATTGGCAGGTGTTCTTATTTAGAAAGTTTGTAATCAAAAGATGCTTTCAATAAAAGAAGAAGATATTTCAGAAAAGTCCTGATGCGGCCGTTTCTTTGGAGCTGAAAATGGAACAATTTTGTGGCATTTTGATTTAATAAGTTCTTAAAAGAACTGTTTGGAATTTAAAATATTCGAAACAGCAAGACCACAGACAGGCACAGACGCAATATAAAGTTTCGGGAAAATGGGGGAAATAATTCCAAGTAGATTTTGGCGGGAGAAAAACCAGTTTGGAGGAATAAATCTACCACCTCCACCTCTGATGTCGGTCAACGAAAAGGTTGCCAATGTAAATCTAGTTTATTGTAAGGTCTATGACTGGAAGTGTCTTGCAATATTATAAAAAAATTGATTATCATGTTTTTACAATTGTTATTTGTTAAATAAAACTTTTTCGTTTAATACGTACCGATGTTTTGATTATATGTGACAACGACACCACAGTTGTATTATCCTGAAAATTTTAAATCTAACTTTTCTTGTAGGAACCAAGGACATAAAAACGGAAGCCACCGGTATCTGTAAGGATGTTAAACGGGATTTTGGAAAGACTAAGTTCATCAAGATGGTTGAAAATGTAGCGGGAAAGCTGGGTTTAACACGTAAAAAACTCCAGAGCGCTAAAGATGCTTCTTCTGAAAATGGTGATGAATCTAATTCCAAAGATGTTTCGTCTGAAAATGGAGATGAAACCGAAGAAAAAAGCGACGACGAAGCCCCTTTATTGCATTAATAATGTTTGAATTTTTTTTTAAATGTTAATGGACTAAAAGGAGTTCTTTTAATTGATGTTCAGAAAGTTTAACATATAAATAAAATTTTCTTAATTCTGCATAATTCTTAAACTGCCTCATCAAATTATTTCTGATTTGGTATCATTGGGTAAAAAGCTTAACAGAAGCAACTTTCTTTAGAAGTTTTGGGAGTAGCTAAATTTAAAATTCACCATTTCGCTAAAAAAAAAAAAAAAAAAAAAAGAAATTAGCACGTAATTTCGTAATCAAATGAAATCTAGGCTTTATTCAAATTAACATTTTGTGCAGAACTATCAATTTATAGTTTATCTACTGCTAAAACTATAATAGAAAATACTGTAATTGCTATAGAATTTCTCGACTAAAAGCTATATTAAAAATAACTATTTTACATGTAATTTCACAAATGTTCTCGATCTTTAAATAAATTTCATATGATAAATTGTGTAGGGTAGATAGGGGGCAAAAATACGCACTTTCCATAAAATTTGATATTGAATGAACACATTGGTCTAAATTCGTTTGATGACTTATTAAAATGTTATATTGGGACTTCAGTCAATGCCAACAACAACCTAGATTCTGTCAAATTATTATTTCGCGAGAAATTCTAATTTTTAAATACATTGCTCTGCGGGGCTTTGCCTCATTGATTGCGATAAAAACTCGCAGTGATGAGGAAAAACCCGCACTGCGTACTTTTTCCCCATTACCACTAATATGAGTTAGGGGAAACTTTTTGTGTTCAAATTTGTCAAGTTATCTCCGAAATATGCTATTTTGATACCTTGCAGAACTCTTTTGGATCCGTTTAGATAAGAGAAGTTGAACACAATCCATGTGTATCGCTGTGGTTTCACAGAACTTTTTAATTGGGAACTATTTTTTAAAGCTGCCCATGAACCGTTATCATAAAACTAAATTTTATGTAGAGCCGAAAGCAGATATCATAGTTACCTTGTATACTTTGACAATATCAAGGCAGTTTTTTAAAAGATAGTGCCCATTAGTTAGATTCTGTGAAACCAATGACGATGCTTTCATACACAAGAGCGATGGGAATTATGCAAAAACAAGCGATTTAAGTATTTGAGGACAATTTATGTTCTGCTCATTAGAAATGTTGAAACGAAAGTGTTTCATGGAACAAAAAGAAATGATTTTTAAAGTAAGTAGGTAGATACATAGTTCTATATTTCAAAACTTAACTTGAAAAGAAAAAATGACAGTTAAGTAGATTACGTTAGTCAGGCATGTATTTCATACAATACAAACTTAAATATATAAAGCTTCTCACAACGTATTTCGGAAAGCTTTGCACCTCGGTAAAACGCTGAGGTAAAAACCCAGCAGCTTGAACTTGTGCGGGTCGTTGCCCCAAGACAGATGCGGGTTTTTACCCCATTCTGCAGTGTTTTACTAAACCGGTCATCTAAAAGTTTAGGCAAATGAAATAGAGGTAAACTACACGACATTTAGAAGCTAGTTTCCGCTCGCTATTGAATGTTTGGATTTATAAATATTTGAAGTAATATCAGCTCAGCAATCACGTGAATTTGTAAAAATTTGAAATAAAAATTGAAAAATTGAAGCTTGCCTTATTGTCTCTACACGGAGTACTAAGTTTGTCACTAGTTATAAATACATAAATGGTCCAATTGAAGCTTAACTACCGTCTACTTCTTAGATTGAAAAAAAAACGTTGCTATCATATTAAACCAGCCAGTGCGGGCTGTTGCCCCTACCTACCCTACAATTTGGCCTATGAAGGAAATTTTAACCCTTAACTGCTGTTTGCTTCATCGCAAACCGCTGGAATTTTTATGTTAAAGGTTTAAGTTGTAATTTTTAGTTTAATTACAGGTAGAAGGGAAATTTTGTTTCGTTTGGTGTACTAGTATTATTGCTAGTCTTCCGAATAGGTGGATTTTTTAATTACAATAGTTCTATATATGTAAAGTTTAGTACAGAAACCATACCTTATGAATTAATAGAGCTTTTTATTAATTTTCAATCAAGCGGTTTCTCAAACAGTTCGCAGTAGCTTTGCGACAATTTCTGTCCCAGCAGTTAAGGATTAAAAGATTAAAGAAAGTCACAAAAATGAAGAAATTGACTATGTTGCGAAACTGGGGTAGTAAGAGTTATGGAAAGGAAAGAAAACAAAGAATTTGTTCACAGCCTATACTAGTCACGCAAAGAAACGATGATGTTAAACCTAGGGGAGAAATTTTTACAGATTTCTTGCTTATATTTTTAAATGATTTTTTTTCATAGGATACCAGAGGTCGATATCTAATGTTATGTGTTGATACTTTTTAGGTGCGTTCGTAATTATATAAATACGTAACACATATAGTCGTCGTCTGGTCCGTCTGTCTGTCCTCATATAACAGCGCAAAAACTACCCATCCGAATGGTTTGAAATTTATATAAGCTTTGTATAATTTTGTCGAATCATTTTAAATTTTATGAAAATCTAATCGAAACATAAAGATATTAATAAAAGTTTTCTTCATTCTATTAAATCCTATCTACGTAATTAATTCAATGATATCCCATGATAGGTAATGATTCTAGGTTGCCATGGTGATTACGTCATATTTAAGATTGAGTCCTATTATTTCCGTATTATTGAATTTAAAAAGAGTTTGCTATAATTAAACAATTTTAGTATACAATCATGTAATGACCGACAGTTTTTTGGATCCCTTTTTCCGGAGAAATAGATATTAAATTTTTTTAAAAAAAGTATAAATATTCATTTCAAATTCTGAAATTTTCAAAGTTAGGTTTAAGTTTCCATTAAATTTTCAGTTAATGTCAACAAAATATAAAACGTTGCCAACTTAAAATGTACTTATTTTATTACGGAAATTATTAGTATCATATTAACATACGATATAATTCATTTTTTCGGTTAAATAATAACGATTTTTTTGTTCATTGTCTTGTATTAGATATCTGCGCATAGTATAATTTTAATGTGAAAGAATTGTAATTTACAGTTTGTAAAAGTGTATTGAAAGTTAATTTCATAAAATAAAATTAATATCTAGAATAAGAAAATCTGCACATAAAATAAATTTTGTATTCATGCATTTTTGCATAAGAGTGCAACAGCTATTGCACCAAGATATGAATATTTATAAAACTATTTATAGTAAGAATGCACCTCATTTGTCATATTTGACGTACAATTTCCAATTTTTATAAATTTTGGTTAGTTTTCTATATACGGACACTTTCACTTTTGGAATTTGTTTGAACCTAATCTGAATTCGCATATAAAAAAACTGAAACCAAAATCGAAATAGTAAAAACGCACAACCTTTGATATCGACCACATTTATCCTATGCGAAAATAATTATTTAAAAATATTAAAATGCAGTCGAGGAATTTGAGGGATTTATCTCATGTGTTTCACAATATTGTGTTCGTTTCTTCGCAGGACTAATGTTGCCTGGTAACGTAAAGGGGGGGGGGGGGAGGGGAGAAGCTTAGATATGTTTAAGTTTTTTATAATAAAATCGGATTATCGCAGTGAAGTTAGACCTTTCTGATGTCAGTAAATTCAACATCTTTGAGTCAGTCATATGAACAAAGATGTCAAGAATTCTATAAAGAAAACTACCACCAGTGACATCTGACATGGTGATGTTATAGCATGGACAGGCTCTCATGATTCCTACTTTCAAGTACCACTACTTCCGAATAGTTGTCTCCGTGTTATTGAATGACAAGCTCTACGATTAAATGAAATGGATTACTATTCAAAATAATGGTGTCGTGCAAGCCATATATGTAGGACCAAAGCCATTAAATAATAAGCCCAGTCAGATAGTGTTAAATTTGTTAGCGACACACTAGCGTCAAACCTCTGCTGCGGAAGGAGGACAAAACAGAAGTGCGTCGCAGAGAAACGATACGATTTATTTATATCGATATTTTATACGATTTTTATCTATTTTTTATTTTTGCACTTCCTTTAAAAGCTTGCTAATTATTGGGATCTTTTACATTAAAGCTAAAACTATAATAAAAAAAAAAAATGTGGAAATTTACTGGATTAATATTTCTATATAAATATAGTGGTGGCGAAGAAGTTGATTTATTTATTAAAAGTTAAATAAAAAGTGATGGAAATTTACATCACTATGCAATTAACCCTTTCCGGCACAGACAAATTCTGTTCGTAAAATGTGAAATTACTGACTGACACCGGAATTTACAAACGACTTTCTTAGAAAATATGAACTCCTTATTTTAAGCTTTAATTTTAGAGGCAAAATTTTATTAAAATATTCTTGGTGCCGAATGCAGCACTCCCAACCGCTAGATGGCGCTATTTTCAACTTGCGAAAAGTTTCCCATTTATCTGACTGGGCTTATTATTTAATGGCTTGTGTAGGACCGATTTACTATGAAACCTTTTTAGATCATTTCGCTTTTCATTCTACTTTTCTGGATAAACATACTTGCATAGAATTTAAAAGATTTTATTAAACTTATCTGCATTTTAAGCGTTTCCAGTAACTTGCTCTATTCAAGGTATCGAACTACCAGGATTTTTCATGTTTGGAATTCTATAATACGCTGAATAGCGTTTAAGGATGTTGGTCAGATCCCCAAATTCTCCTCGGTAATGTTAAATCTATGGGAGTGGAATACATTCTTGTATTTAAACTATCTCCTCAGGAAAATAACATCGAACTTCTTTTTTTTTCTTTTTGTGGGTATATATTGCGTTGTTGTGAAAATATTTCTAAAATATATGCTTTATTTAATATTTTATGTGTTTAAAATTGTACGAGCTTTGAGTAGGATTTTAGCTAAAATTAAATGTATATTTTAGAAATATTTTGACAACTAAGAATAAAAGAGGTATCCTTTAACAAGAGTACACAGAAAAAATCCAGAAATATAAAGAAATTAATGAGATATTTAAAAATAAAAATTCATTCCACTCCGTAGGTTTAACCCTTAACTGCTGTTATCGGTCTCACAGACCACTGCATTTTCTACTTTTCAGAATTTAACGCTTAACTTTCAGTTTAACTACAGATACTAGTGAAAATTTGCTTCGTTTAGGTCCCTAGTACTATCGCTAGAAACTTCTGAAGGGGTGAATTTGGATTAGAAACAGCCTGTACATAAAGTTTAGTACAGAAACCGTATCTAATGCGTTAATCCAGCCTTTTATTCTTATCTCGATCTATTGGTCTCAGAGACCGATTCACAGTAGTTATGCAACAATTTTTCTCACAGTAGTTAAGGGTTAACATTAGCGAGGGGAATTTGATATCTTACTGACCAAATCCCTTAACTTTATCAAAGGTAATCGATCTACTGGAAGTTTTATTTTGCCACTTCCTTTTACCCCATACTGATGCAAGCTGTAAATTTTAAATCGAATCGCGATGGATTTCCTAAAACTTATTTGAATTGTAAGAACATTGTTTAATGATATAATAGCAAAAATTAAAATCCTTTTGATACCTTTTTAAAATTATTTAATAATTCTGAAATTTGAGTTCTATTGCATTTTTAGAAGTTACTATGCAGTATGCAGTTGCTACATTTGAGTTTGAGTTTATTGATGAAACTCTCAATAGTCATATTTAAAAAAATACAATATATACAATAGATCTATAGTCGGAGGATCGCACACACTAAATTCATGTATGACCATCACGGAAGCCCAATTTTTTGCAAAATACATTTTAAACTACCTAATAAGGTGTATTAATAAAAGAAATTGAGGTATGGAAATTTAAAAGCAGAATTTTATGATAATAATTTGCAGACTCTGTGAATAAGAAATTCCTTTAACTTAATTTACCCCCCCCCCCCCTTCTCCTCTGTGTGAACTATTTTCTAAATTGTGAATTATATCAACCTAGTAACTTTAAAGTAAATATTATGTATATGCTTATTGTCTGCTTTACATTTTAATTCAATCTGAAGTTCAGTTCGTTAGCGTCACAGAAGCAATAGAACAATATTAATTTTGACGACACTAGCATTGGCATGTTGAGTTTCAAGATAGTAGTTATACACTAGTTATTTTTTTTATCCATTTAAATAACTTCAACTTCAAACTATTTTCCAATTCTATTTTTTAGATTCGAGTAATATTCACAATAGTACCTTATTAATATATTTAAATGTAAATGTAGGTAGCTATTTTTAAAAAGGAAGAATTTTTTGCTATATTTAAGTTTTGTACAGACCCTGAACCCTCAGACCCTGAACGCGTACTTAAAGTAGAATCTCGTTGAACTCGTACGTGTAAACGTAGGCAAACATTGTGGTATTTATTGAACACTGCGGAAAACGAAACAATTTAAAGAGTTTCCACTTCAGAATACGTAATTTATGTACCACTTTGAATACACAATTTTCTGCTTCTAAAATGAAAATTTAAAAAATACGTAGATTGCAAAAGACAATGTATTTTCATTCACACTATGTATTCACACATTACTTTTTGTTCTTCGAAGATGGTCAGTTTCAATTTTGAAGCTGGTTTAATTATTTGGGAACAATTAATTTTTTACAATATTTTTTCACCGTTAAGCGTTGTTGTGAATTTTTTGGAAGTAGACTTTTCTAATTACTTCATATTCCAGAAAATTTAAAAGGTGAGAAAGTGTAACAGAATATTCTGCGAAATTCTCAGACATTCGCAAATGATAGCCTATCATCTAGATTGTCTTGGAATTTCTTTTTTCTTCGTATAGTGCATCCAATTAAATGCATTTCAGTATTCATTCCCAGAAAATTTTATAAACAATATTTAGGGCACCCTCCCACAGAAAAGTTCGCAATAGAAAAATGGATTTTGAGCTTTTACATTTCAAATATTTTCCAAATAAGTTACAATAACACAACATTTTTCGTATATAGTTTTACAAAACATATGGCTACGATTACTTAATGTTTGTATATTATATATTTACATATTAATAAATAACAACATAAAAAAATAAATGAATAATCGTAATTTTGAAAAACGTTTTTTAATTGATTTCATTGAGACTTCTGTAGAAAATAAAATTCTTTGAAACTCTTTAATTATATATATAAAAAAATATCCTCGCCCAAGAAATATAAAGAAGAATAAATGAAAAATTCCTTGGAATTTAATTCATTTACTCTTTTTAAAATACGAGCAGGGAAGACCGAGCTATGCTCGGTCAAAATTAAATTTGAGTTCAAATATCATGACCCATGACCAAAATGACCCACTAATTGAATTTTCTCGAACATGTGACTTAGCCCAACAGTCATCTCGTGACAGAAAATCATAGGATGCAAAATTTAGTGTAAATAGTCTGAGCCGTTTTTAAGATAAAAAAACTTGACCCATAATGACCCATGATTAAAATGACTCACTAATCAAAATTTCTCGAACATGTGACCTAGCCTAATAGTCTTCTTGTTCCCTAAACATGTAGGGTGCTAAATTTATTCCAAATCTTCTGAACCGTTTTTAAGATAAAATAGCTTGACCCATAATGACCCATGACCCACTAATTGAATTTTCTCGAACATGTGACCTAGATCAACAGTCTTCTCGTGCTCGAAAACCATTGGATGCAAAATTTAGTGTAAATTGAGCCGCTTTTTAGATCTTGACCCACAATGACCCAGAAATGACCCACTAATCGAATTTTTTCGAACATGTGACCTAGCCCAATGATTTTCACGTGCCCGAAACTTGTAGAATACAAAATTTAATCAAAATCGTTAGAGCCGTTTTTTAGATAAAATTAATTTGATCCGCTTTGACCCACTAATCGAAAGTTCTCGAACATGTGACCCAGCCCAATAGTCTTCTCGTGCCCGAAAATAGTCGGATACAAAATTTCGTCAAAATCGTTTGAACCGTTTTTTAGATACAATTAGCTTGACCATGACCCAAAATGACCCACTAATTGAATTTTCTCGAACACGTGACCTAGCGCAACAGTCTTCTCGTGCCCGAAAACCATTGGATGCAAAATTTAGTGTAAATTGAGCCGCTTTTTAGATCTTGACCCACAATGACCCAGAAATGACCCACTAATCGAATTTTCTCGGACATGTGACCTAGCCCAATGATTTTATCGTGTTCGAAACTCGTAGGACCCAAAATTTAATCAAAATCGTTAGAGCCGTTTTTTAGATAAAATCAATATGACCCGCGGTGACCCAAAAATGACCCACTAATCGAAAGTTCTCGAACATGTGACCCAGCCCAATAGTCTTCTCGTGCCCGAAAAGGGTCGGTTACAAAATTTCGTCAAAATCGTTTGAACCGTTTTTTAGATACAATTAGCTAGACCATGACCCAAAATGACCCAAAATGACCCACTAATCGAATTTTCTCGAACATATGACTTAGCCCAATGGTTTTCTTGTGCCCCAAAACGGTAGGATACGAAATTTCGTCAAAATCGTTAAAGCCGTTTTTAAGATAAAATTTGCATATATATATATATATATATATATATATATATATATATATATATATATATATATATAACCACACACAAGATTTGCTCGTATTAGAATATATGATATTAGGAAAATGTGTGTGATTTGTGGCATCGGATTGTAATGTTTCTTGAAAGCATAATTTAGAACTATTTTTCTAAGCCATTTTCTGTAATTAAGAGTTTAGAAATCCAAAGTTTCAGATTTAAACATTTGAATTTATTCCCTACTAGCTGACCTGCCCGGCGTTGCCCGAGCCCGTGTAATAAACTCAAACCTTTTAAAAAACGAAACTGTGGCCAAGGTCTCCGATGGCTTCGACACGGTATACCAGGCACGATCGCACGCTCCGAAAAATCTTTTATTTCCCCCTTCCACCGCCAAGGGAGCAACCTCTTTCGGAAAGAACCTCTGAGACAGGTCAACGTTTCCTACGGTACTGTATAGTAGGCGTGCGACAAATTCGAGCTGGTTTTGAGAAGATGGAACATTATAGCCGAGTTATTGAAATAAGGCACAATTAGAGAAAATAATCATGAGTGAGGTGCAGGTGCCAGGTGAAGGGGATGTTCAAGTGTCCTTCAGAAAATGACTAATTAGGAGGACTACGATGCATCTTTAAAAATTCGTTCGTTTGCTTAAGCTAGGAACTTAATTACAAATTTGCCTTAAACTATTATTCGGAAATAGTGGTAACCGCTGCTCATAAATTTACTTTAATGTTATAGAAGGTGACTATTAAGTTAATTGTAATGTTTGGAATCAGTTGCGTTGAAATCGGAAAGATAGTTGCGGAGATACGGAAACGGGGCATAGTTAGAGAAAAACTTTGAAGGAGGGGCCGGGGGGAGGGGATGTTCAAGTGCCTTTCAGAAAATGACTAATTAAGAGGACCACTATGCATCTTTAAAAATTCATTCGTTTGGTTAAGCTAGAAACTTAATTACAAATTTGGCTTAAACTATTATTCGGAAATAGTGGTAGCCTCTACTCATAAATTTAGTTTAATGTTATAAAGGGTGTCTATTAAGTTAATTATAATGTTTGGAATCACTTGCGTTCAAATCGGAAAGATAGTTGCTGAGATACGGAAACGGGGCATAGTTAAGTAAAAAACCTTGAAGGAGGGGTAGGGGGGGAGGGGATGTTCAAGTGCCGTTCAGCAAATGACTAATTAGGACAACCACTATGCATCTTTAAAAAATCGTTCGTTTGGTTAAGCTAGGAACTTAATTATAAATTTGGCTTAAACTATTATTCAGAAATAGAGGTAACCGCTACTCATAAATTTAGTTTAATGTTATAAAGAATGACTATTAAAGCTCCCGTTGAGCAAGCGCTCGGGAATACGGTGCTAATGTTAATCCAATGGGGCATTATTTTGCTAATATCTTGCTTGCATTTGAATATTTTGAAACGATTTTTTCTGCACTGGATAGCAGAGATCAATCTCTATTTTCGCCGTTGATTACTTTTTTCGATTTTCTTTGCGTATTTTTTTTAGGAAGATACTTTCACTTTCGAAACCGGTTCCGAAAGCGAAAGTATCTTCGGAAAAAAAATACGCAAAGAAAATCAAAAAAGTAATCAACGGAGGAAATAGAGATTGATCTCTGCTATCCAGTGCAAAAAAAATCGTTTAAAAATATTCAAATGCAAGCGAGATATTAGCAAAATAATGCCCCATTGGATTAACATTAGCGACTTATTCCCGAGCGCTTGCTCAACGGGAGCCTTAAGTTAATTATAATGTTTGGAATCACTTGCGTTGAAATCGGAAAGATAGTTGCTGAGATATGGAAACGGGGAATAGTTAGAGAAAACTTTGAAGGAGGGCCCCGGAGGTGGGGGGGGGGGGGGAGTTGCGGATGTTCAAGTGACCTTCAGCAAATAACTATAATTAGGAGCATCACTATACATCTTTAAAGATTGATTCATTTGGTTAAGCTAGGAACTTTTGAAATTTGGCTTAGGCTATTATTCGGAAATACTGGTAATTGCTTTTTAGAAATACAACTTGAAGCAATGAATGTTGATTTTTACGATAATTTATAAAAATGGAACTAAATGAGAAATTCGGAACATTATTACTGAGATATTACTGAGAAACTAAAATTTAAAATAGCGGTATTCTGTATATAAAACAACAATTAAATGCTACGGGTGAAGCTAAAAAAATTTTTTGAATTGTTAAATGTAATTTGACCCTTACCACTCGCCATTCCCGCAAATATATAACAAATAATCTGCTAAATAAAGTTTTCTGTATAAAGTCTCTATCATAATAATATATGTCCTGTTTTAAATAAACCTTAAACCCAGATAATTATAATGAACAAAAACGTGCCTGAAAATGTCTTAAACAGGTGGCGTTTGTGTAATTTGCCGTGAGTAGATGGCGTAACATTAGCTTGGCTATATGCAGGTAACTGCAATTCATGTTGGCACTATTTCGTTATAAGTTCTTATCTAAGCATCGTTACTCTGATTTATTTAATGTGTTTTGATAAGATATTCTACACAACCAACCAACCGAAGAAAAAAAGCGTATTTCTAAAGAGAGTTCTTCGTACATTTTAATTAATATTTCAGAAAGTTATTAAAATATTAAAATTCTGACGTTCAAGTACACCAGGAGAGGGTTTGGACTCCATCGCCAACAGACACTCACACACACACACACACAGAGAGAGAGAGAGACACACACACACACAGAGAAAGACACACACACACACAGAGAGAGACACACACACAGAGCGAAACTTTCTTTTATTAGTATATAGATTATTCACTATTATATAAAGTTAAGGGTTAAAGTAATTTCTATTAGTGGTCTCACAGATCGCAGCTTTTGTTTAATTTTTACAGTTTAACTTGTAATTTAGAGTTTAAATACAGATACAAGTAAAATTTTGTTTTGTTTGGAGCTCTAATACTATCGTTAGACTTTTGAGTTGGTGAATTTCAATTTTTATCGTTCTGTTCAAAAGTTTAGTACAGAAATAGTATTCTGCGTGTTAATCGAGACTTTTATTTATCTTTAGATCAGGCGGTCTCACAGATCGCTTACACATGCGACAAATTTTATCACAGCAGTTAAGGGTTAAGAGCCTACATCAGTCACGCGAAAAAACGCTCCAGCTAATGTTAAGTCTATGGAAAGGTTATTGCGCGATTTCAAGCTCGCATTTTAATATTTTTAAATGATTCTTTTTGCATAGGATAGCTGAGGTCGATCTCTAACGTTGTCAGTTTTTACTTTTTCGATTTTGGTTCCAGTTTTTTTATATAAAGGTAATTTCACTTTCAGAACCGGTTCCAACTGGTTCCAAAATTGAAAATGTCCGCTTATAAAAAACCGTAACCACAATCAAAAAGTTTCTTCACTTGACAAGTGTAGAATATTAAGAGCCTACGCTAGTCACGCGAAGAAATGCTCAAGCTAATGTTAAGTCTATGGGAAGGTTATGCGAGTTATACAACAAATCATAATAAGCAAAAACTTATATCCACGTTCACCAGAATCTAAAGTTTGATGAAAATCTGTGTATTAGTTCTTGAGATAGAGCTATCATGAAAATTATGACTAATGCAGCTTAGCAGTGCCAACTTTTGGGAGGTATACACCAAAATCTAATCAACAACTTATGTCCACTTCCAACTAAATCTGATGTTTGATCAAAATCTGTGTATTAGTTCTTGAGATAGAGCTAGTGCGCAAATCCTGAAAAATGCAGTTAGCTGTGCCACCTGTTTGGAGATTTACATCAAAAAATAATCAGTATACATTTATAAAAGTCTAACTGAATCTGAAATTTTATTAAATTCCGTGCATTAGTTCTTGAGGTATGACTATCACTAAAATCGTGTAAAATCCTGAAACATGCATTATGGAAGCGCCACTTGTTGGACGATTTACACCAAAACCTAATAAGCAACAACTTATGTCAATGCCTAACTAAACCTGTACTGTAATGAAAATCCGTGCATTAGTCCTTGAGATAGAGTTATCTTGAAATTCGTAAATACTGCAACTTAGCAGCGCTACATATTGGGCGTCCACTTCTAACTAAATTTGATGTTTGATGAAAATCTGTTTATTAGTTCTTGAGATAGAGCTAGTGCGCAAATCCTGAAAAATGCAGCCTAGCTGCGCCACCTGTTTGGCGATTTACATCAAAAAACAATCAGTACACATTTATGAAAGTCTAACTGAATCTAAAATTTTATTAAATTCCGTGCATTTGTTCTTGAGATATAACTATCGCTAAAATTGTGTAAATCCTGAAAAATGCAACTTAGCAGCGCCACCTGTTCGTCGGTATACACGACAACTTAATAAGCAAATACTTATGTCCACATCTAACGGAATCTGAAGTTTGATGAAAATCTGTGCACTAGTATACATGAAATAGAGTTATGGAGCAAATCCTGAAAAAGTGCAGCATAGCAGCGCCACTTGTTGGGCGATTTACACCAAAACCTAAAAAGCAACAACTTATGTCAACGTATAACGGAATCTGTAATTTAATGAAAATCCCTGCATTATTTCTTCAGATATAGCTATATAATATCATGAATAATGCAGCGTACATTTTGGGCGGTATACATTAAACTAATCAGCAACAACCTATGTCAATGTCTAACTGAATCTGAAATTTGTTGAAACTCCCTGCGTTACTTCTTCAAATGGAGCTATTACGGAAATCGAGAAAAATACAGTATACGTCAAACTGAATCTGAATGTAGATGAAAATCTGTGCATTAGTTCTTGATATACAGCTGTTGCAGAAATCCTGAAAAATGCAGCATACCAACGCCATCTGTTGGACGATTTATACCAAAACCTAATAAGTGACATCTCATGTCAACTTCTAACTGAATCTTAAATTTAATGAAAACCTGTGCTTTAGTTCTTGAGATATATCTATCCTGAAAATCGTGAATAATGCAGCAGAAGCACGGTACATACCACCTTTCGGGCGGTATGTACCGAAACCTTATCAGCAACAACTTATGATGTGAATGCCAAACTGAATCTGAAATTTCTTGTAAATCCATGCATTAGTTCTTGTGATAAAGCTATTGTGGAGATCCTGAAAAATGCAGCATATAAGCGCAACCTGTTGGGCGGTATACACCAAAGCCTAATCTTCAACATCTTATGTCGATGTTTATCTGAATCTGAAGGTGTATGGAAATCTGTGTATTAGTTCTTGAGGTACAGCTATTGCGGGAATCCTGAAAAATGCAGCATAGCAGCGCCATGTTTTGGGCTATTTACACCAAAACATACTAAGCAGCAACTTATGTCAACGTCTTTCTGAATGTAAAATTTGAAAGAAAATTCGTGCATTAGACCTTGAGATATAGCTTTCTTGAAAATCCTGAATAATGCAGTTTCGCAGCTCCACCTGTTGGTCGGTATACAGCTAAACTTAATCAGAAACTTCTCATGTCCACATCTAACTGAATGTGAAAGTAGATATAAATTTGTGCATTAGTCCTTGAAATACAGCTATTGCTGAAATCGTGAAAAATGCAGCATAGCAGCGCCACCTTTTTAGCGATATTCACCAAAAACTAATCAGCACCAATTCATATCAAGGCCTAACTGAATCCAAATTTTTATTGAATTCCATGTATTAGTTCTTGAGATGTGACCATCACTAAAATCGTATAAATCCTGATAAATGCAGCATAGCACCGCCAATTGTTGGGCAATTAACACGAAAACCTAACAAGCAACAACTTATGTCAAAGTCTTACTGTATCTAAAATTTGATGAAAATTCATGCATTATTCCTTGACCATGAATTAGTCCTTGATAGCTTTCTTGAAAATCCTGAATAATGCAGCTTCGCAGCGCCACCTGTTGGGCGGTATAGAGCTAAACCTAATCAGAAATTTCTTATGTCCACTCTAACTGAATCTGAGGGTAGATGAAAATCTGTGCATTAGTCTTTGAAATACAGCTAATGCGGAAATCGTGAAAAATAAAATTTGGGATAAAATTTGTGACTAGCGTAACCTCTTAAGAGGTTACGCTAGTCACAAATTTTATCGCTTCAAGATGGCCGCCGGCGTTTTCAAACAAACAAGAGGATAGTCTAACTTCAAATGATTAACAAGACAACTCCTTCAATTGAGAAAAAGGATGAATTCAACAAAAGATAACTGACATTTTCATCGCACTGTCACTCTTGGGTAGTTGCCAAGATTTTAAGTCCACAAAAAGAAAGGATTTTGCATCTTATCTTTGCATGGAATTAGAAAAAAAAATGTTAAACAGATATACAGATTTAAAACATTATGTATTTTGTACTAGGGGAAAGGTAGAAATGAAATCTAAGTGAGGGCGATGGGGCGATCCCCATTTTTTAGAAAATTTAGATATTTAGAAAATTTAGAGTTTAGAAAATTAGAATTTTTTAGAAATTCGCCCCCACCCAGGGCTTAATTTCTAAAAAAAAAATTACCGGAGCCCTAATATTCCGTAGTACTAACACCCGTAGCGTACCGTTCCCCTCCGCCGTCACTTCAGTCTGCATATTTATATTTTATACATTATTTTCAAAATTTAAAGTATTTTTATATTATTATTATTATTTCACAAAATAAAAAAAATTAAATACATCTCTCTGCGTGCACTTAGCTATCAACTATTCTACTTTTTAGTCATTATTACTTCCAAATATAGATCTTTGCCGAATCTTAATGTTAATTAATCGCAGAATTATGCGATTAAATAAGCTCAGAATTATGATTCGGAAATTGGTGTTAACACAAAAAATGAATAGTTCGCAGCTATGCAGAATAGAAAAAGACTTTACCATACTTGCCAATTTTTACACATTAGGTGTAAAATTTACACTTTTTGATCATTTTTTACACTTTTACACTTAGGAGGTTTATTTTTACACTTTCTTGCAAAATTTCTTCTAAACTCTATTTTACTTCCTAAAATTAGGAAATACTTTTTAACTTCTTTTATTAATGATAGTTGCTGAATGTAAAGCAATATTTTATATTATTAAAATCATGAAACAAGGGTTCGTATTCAAAATATACTATATGATATCTTTGAATTTTCATTGTATTTAAATGGAAGTGTGTTTTGAGTAAGGTTTTTGCTTAGACTTTCTTAAAGAAAACAAAGAATCTGTCTGTATATGTTTCAGATCAAAATATCAGTGTATTATTTGTATATTATGTGTAACAATATTCATCTGTTACATGCTTAAATGTTGTTTATGTGTTTTTTTATATGAGGACATCAGTTTCAAAACTTACCTTATCCAAAATTGAAAAAAATTGTGTTTTCTCAGTCAATCTATTCTATTGGTAAATCTTCACTGAAGAAACACTACAATCCTTAGAAAAACTAGTTTTAACATGTATTTCTGGCATTCTAAAATATTGGTTTACAATGAAAACCAATGGGAGCAGTCAGAGTTTTTTCGCGATTTCCTCAAATTTGATTTTTTGGATAAGGTGAGTTTTGAAACTCATGTCCTCATATAATGTGTTATATGTGTTATATGCTCACATGAAAGAAAAAATTGCATGAAATGCACTTCACGCGTTATTTTACACTTTGCCATTTTGAAAAGTTGGCAGGTATGCTTTACTCTTTATTCTAATCAAAATAGCATTAAAATAATTTGAAATGGAAAAAAAAATAAAGTTTGAAATTTAAAAACAGATTGAGGTCGTGTCTGCCGAAACCCGAAGAGTGATATAAAAACCGAGCCCGTTTCATCTCCATCTCTTACGTGAGCGACACTTTACATCATTTATTAGTGTTTTGATACAAAAGAAGGCAGAAGATTGGAGATGGGAGGAAAAGGAAAGGGTCATTTAGGATTCGTTTTTCGGAAGTGTTATGGCACTGGGGTCCGGAACTTCTACCTTTACAAGAAGAAAGTATTGGATTCGTAAAAATTTTAGACTTCCGATTTTAAACGGATTTATACGTTTTAGAAGACTTGAATACGCTATGACTGTTTTTAGAAAATGTCTGTCTGTATGTATATGACAAAAATGTTATGGGCGGTCTATCTCAAGAACTAATACACAGAATTTAATAAAATTTTAGATTCATTTAGACCTTGATATAAATTGGTGCTGATTAGTTTTTGGTGTGAACCACCTCGCGGCTATGCTGCTTTTTTCACGATTTCCGCAATAGCTCTCTCTCAAGAACTAATACACAGAAGTTCACCTACCTTCCAATTCAGCTAGGGGTGGATATAAGTTGTTGCTGATTAGGTTTTGGTGTACACTGTCCAAGAGGTGGCGCTGCTATGCTGCATTATTCACGATTTTCATATCTCAAGAACTAATGCATGAATTTTCATTAAATTTCAGATTCAGTTAGGCGTTGACAAAAGTTGTTGCTTATTTAGTTTTGGTGTTAACTAGCCAAAAGGAGGCGCTGCTATGCTCCATTTTTCAGGATATACACGATTTTAGTGATAGTCATATCTCGAGAAACTATTGCATGGAATTTAATTAAACTTTAGATTCAGTTAGGTATTGATATACATTTGTGCTGATTAGCTTTTGGTGTAAATCACACAACAGGTGGCGCAGCTATATTTTATTTTTCACGATTTCCGCTATAGCTCTATCTCAAGAACTAGTAAACAAATGTTCATCTACCTTCAGATTCAGTTAGGCGTGGACATAAGAAATTTCTGATTAGGTTTAGCTCTATACCGCCCAACAGGTGGCACTTCGAAGCTGCATTATTCAGGATTTTCAAGAAAGCTATATCTCAAGGACAAATGCATGAATTTTCATCAAATTTTGGATTCAGTAAGACGTTGACATAAGGTGTTGCTTCTTAGGTTTTGGTGTAAATTGCCCGAAAAGTGGCGGTGCTATGCTGCATTTATCAGGATTTATACAATTTTAGTGATAGTTACATCTCAAGAACTAATACATGGAATTTAATAAAACTTTAGATTCAATTAGGCCTTGATATAAATTGGTGCTTATTAGTTTTTGGTGAACATCGCCCAAAAGGTGGCGCTGCTATGCTGCATTTCTACGATTTCCGCATTAGCTGTATTTCAAGGACACAGATTTTCATCTACCTTCAGATTCAGTAAGATGTGGTCATAAGTAGTTTCTGATTCGGTTTAGCTGTATACCGCCGAACAGGTGGAGCTGCAAAGCTGCATTATTCAGGATTTTCAAGAAAGCTATATCTCAATTACAAATGCACGAATTTTCATCAAATTTTAGATTCAGAAAGACGTTGACATAAGATGTTGCTTATTAGGTTTTGGTGTAAATTGCCCAACAGGTGGCGGTGCTATGCTGCATTTATCAGGATTTATACGATTTTAGTGATAGTCACATCTCAAGAACTAATGCATGGAATTTAATAAAACTTTAGATTCAGTTAGGCCTTGATATAAATTGGCGTTGCTATGCTGCATTTTTCACGATTTCCGCATTAGCAGTATTTCAAAGACTAATGCACAGATTTTCATCTACCTTCAGAGTCAGTTAGCGTGAGCGTTTCTTCGCGTGACTAGTGTAGGCTCTTAACTCTCCCGTTGATTTTTCAGAAACACCCGCTCGCTAATAGTAATCCTATGGGATAGTTATTGTGTAATATCACATTTGTATTTCAGTATCTTTAAACGATTTTTTTTCTGCATTAGATAGCTGAGATTGATCTCGATAATCGCCGATTTTTAATTTTTCGATTTTGTTTGCAGGTTATTATTATTTTTTTTTATGAGGATACTTTCACTTTCAGAATTCAACTGTCCATTTTTTTCCAAGGGCCTGAATACTTTTATAGTATAAAACTGGTGTGTTAGTTTTCTGAAAGATTCGGAAATTTGAAATAGTCTTATAATTCTGCCTTTGTATAGGTAATTTTGGAAGTACAGTGAATCCTCTCTGTAAGGGCCACCTGTCGTTCCATTGAAAATTGGCCCTTATGAGGGGTGGCCCTTGAATAGGGGTGACAAAAAAAAAACTAAAATAAGGAAATCAAAACCTATATAGGTGAAAAAACTGTTTATTAACATTTTTAAATTCTATACATGATTGAAAAAAATTTCTATTAAAGTTTGTTTCTTTTTCATAATTTTTTCGCAGACAATTTTAGTTTCTAATGATTTTTTTACTGTATGGAACAAATTACTTAAATTTGCATTATTTATTAATGCCTTAGAATGAGATATTAGTATATTTCTGTTAGCGTGTTCTGACAGGATATATTCATAGCTGCAGACTCATCAGACTCATTATCATTATCTGAATCAGATTGAACTCCTGATATAAAAAATAATTTTTTTTAAGTTAAAAAAATAACACTTCTTTAAAGTTTAAAACAGTAAATTTTTATGTTTTATCTGTATCTATTTCATCTATAATTATTTTTTCCCAATCTTCTGATAAATCGTCATAGCATTCAACCACATTTTCACATTTATCTGAATCTGGATCATATTCAAATTCAGCAGATTTCGAAAGTTGAACCTGTTTAGGATATAAGGCAGATGTAAAGAAAAAAAAAAAAAAAAAAAAAAAATAGAGGTGGCCTTTGAATAGGGGTGGCCTCTAAAAGAAGTTTCACTGTATTTGTAGAATTATATATTGTAAAAACGTAGTTTATTTTAAGAGTTGTTTAATATTCTTTATCAAACATTGTTTTTTTTTTATAAACTTTTCCTTTGTTTTCAGATCTGGATATGCTGTCGGAGGACTTAAAAAGTCTTTCCGTAAATGATGATAGCTACGACGTGATACTCAAAGTAAAAGAGAAAGAATTTCCAGCGCACAAGGCCATTTTGGTGGCTCGTTCGCCTGTATTCGCTGCCATGTTCAAGCATGATACATTGGAGAAAAGAACGAGTATCATAAATATACCTGACTGTGATCCGGATTCTTTCCACGAATTCTTGAAGTATTTATATTGCGGAAAACTGGAAGATATTTCGTTTCGCAGCGCTTTTCATTTGTATAAGACTTTCGACAAATATAATTTCCGGGAGCTGATGCCTTTTTGTGTTGAAAAAATGAAGCAGTGTTTGACCGAAGACAACGTTTGTGATGTCGCAATACTGGCAGAGTTGCACTACGAGACAAAGTTGATGGCTGCAGCTCAGGACTTTTTCAATAAGAATGAAAGCAAAGTTGTACAAACAGCTGCATGGGAAAATTTAATGGATACTAATAAACGCTTGGTTAATAAAATGATAATAGGGATGGAATCAACTATCTATGAAAAAAATGGATTGATTGTTCGAATGAAAAATCTCTATTTGAAGATTTTTCCTTAAAAAAAAAAAGAAAACATCACACTTTGGGTTTTTTCAACCTCTTTAAGTGTTCGATATTATAATTTGACTGTAATTCTTTCTAATAAAATCATGACGACATTTTATTTTGATTGACAAGTTATTCTGTCTTTATTGCATTATTGTCAGTTTGCTAGAATTTCTGAAGTTTTTCTTTTAAAATTATTGTATATACATACAGAAATCCTTTACCGTATACTCGTGTATAAGTCGACCCACCTAATTCTTACGCAAAATTTTGAAAAAAAAGTGAATTTTCGTGTATAAGTCGAACTACATTTCTGGTAGTAAGTTGAAAAATAATTTATAATCGAGAATAAAAAAAAAATAAAACAATAAAAAATAAATAAAATAAATTTGTAATAATTTTTTTTAATTACGTTTCTAATCAGACTTAAAAAAAAAAATCAACATTTTAAATCTGTATAATTATGTGAAACTGAAGAAGCTTAAACTATTTTGAAACCTATTTACATCAATTTAGTGATACTTAAAAAGAAAAAAAAAATCTTTGAAAAATCTATTCAAGCCTTATTTACAGGGTAAACAACTTCTTAGACTGCTAAAATAGAGTACTTCTTTGTATTTTAGGACTTTTAGGAGAGAAATCTAGAAGCATTCTCATTTTGAAGTTTTTTTTAAAAGGGGATTAAAATGTTGAAAGGAATTCCCTGTATTGAAGGGAATTCTATCCCAAGAGAAAATGAGTGCAGAACAATTACAGTGACGTTATTGCTGAGTTTTTTTAGTCAATCACAGGGAAATGACCATTGTCCGCTTTTATTTCTCTCTCTAACCTGGACCCGGTGACTCCAGTGTTTCACTCCGCTATTTCTTCCGAAATGTGAAATATTCTTTTTTATTTTTTTTATTTTTACTACTAACTCGTGTATAAGTCGACCCCCATTTTCAACACCCAAATTTTGTTTAAAATTATTCGACTTATACACGAGTATATACGGTAGTTGATACTCCAAAAATATTTCTACCTTAATAAGTCTTATTGCTATGTTTCGATATTTAGATCTGTTTTGGATATATGAATAAAAATACATGGGGATTCACTGTTACATTTTTCATTATGTATCTAAATCATGGGTGCAAGACTTCAGTCTCAGGATTGATTTCAGTCCTGGAGAGATTCTTGACTGACAATAGATTCTTCTCTATGTGCTTAAATTATAGCAATTTTACTAGCAAAAACTTTTAATCAGTTTCTTTCTATATTATAAAGGACAAACGTGTCCGTGCGTAACGCTGACGTCATTTTGCGAATGGCAACACTGAACGATGAAATTTTAGGTTTGCAATTTTTACTACTGCAATTTTTTTAATTTCTAAACATCGCACATTTTCAATTTTTACACCGTTATATAGGGGAAAAAATCTACTTTCAAATGGAATTTGTCTGAAAATTGCAAACGCAATTTATTCATTTATTATATAATTTAAATTAAATTCCAAGCATGATTTTAAAAAAAATCTATATCGCTTGCAGACGATTGCAAAATATTAATCTATTTGCACTTTAAACAATATAAAAAGTTCAGCATTTGTTTCCAGCTAATATTTAATAACGAAATTAAAACTTCTATAAATAAATTAGTATAAATAAAACACAAATTTAACAGACATGTAATCGAAATAAGCGCTGAAATTATCCGAATAAGAAAAACTGCTATAAACCATTTTTTTTTTTTCAGTTTCTCCGGTTATTAACTTCTGGCACAAGGCCAATACGAAATTACCGTTTTTAATAAATTTCAATCTTTTATTTGAATATATATTTGACATATTTCATATAAAATGCTGTTTGGTATTTTTAGAGGGCAATTAAAAATAATAATAAATGTAAAAAATCTGTTAGATTTTTCAATAAAAAAAATGGTTTTCACAATTATCCTCTATACCGGGATTGGATGCCCTAGTTATAATAAAAGATCAATTTTTAGAAATAATACAAGTCATAGATATCTTGTAGCCCATTTCTATTTGGTTATACTACCTAATACTCAGAAAAGTTTTCACTCTTGATTTGAATGGCGTCTTGCACCCATGATCTAAATTGAAATATACATCCAAACTAGTAAATCTGCAGATTAGAAGCCTCAACGTCAGCTGTAAAAGTCATTGTTTTTTAATCTCACTTTTAATATTATTTAGAATCTTAAAATCCGCAATTTAATCTTTTTTTTTTATATTTCATACATATTTATAGGCATATAAAATACTTCGGAGGTTTCAGAAATTAGAAGTATTTAATTAAACACGTTTTATGCAATTATATTCTGAAATTTTTATGAACTTCTTATTCAGCTAACTTTTTAGATAAAAGAAATAAACTTGTATCAAAATTAATTCTCATTTATGTCAAAAAATACTAAATACTAAGAATACTAAAATCTCCGGAAAGTAATTTATTTTGCTAATAAAATATTGCAGCAAAATAGTGGGAGTTACTTGAATTTTACTATTTTGATATTCTTTGAAATAGGGTTGCTAAACAACTAATAAATTAAAGAGCACAGTAAAAAGAAATGCATTTTAAAATTTGTAAAAAATATGAAAATAAAATGTTTTATTTTTCCCGAACAGATGCAAAAAAATTTCCATTAATTTCTAAATTCTAATGAATGTATCAGCAATTTTTCAAAGCTATTGGATATATTTAAAACATCAATATCAAACATTTAGCATTAATAATTTTACGTTTAATTCCATTATTCAAATATGTGACTTTCATTTCAGTTAAAAATAAAATTTGAAAATCGTCTGCATTCCCATAGGAAAGCATTATAATCTGAAAAGAAATGTTCTATATTTTTCGGACGAATGAACCAAATGTAACTAAAAACTATACAGCTGATTCCGGGTACCTCACCAACATACCTACCAAAAATCAACCTAATACGACGATTCTTACGGCAGTTATCACGGAACAGACAGACAGACAGAAACCAAAAACTTTTCGCGTCTCCACAGTGAGCCTGAACTGACGTTTCGGCAATTAGTAGCTATACAAATATTATATTTATATCAGCTATGAAAACTAAAATTCCTCTATAGTCTTTTCGTGTTTGTTTTGAAAAGAAATGAAAAAAAAAAAAAACTATCTACAAGGTGCCCTTTTATCATTTCTTAATATACAATTTAGAAACCATTAGTTTTAGAGGTATTTTCTAATTTCAAAAATGTTTCATATATAGTTTTTCGTCATATTATTAGTAGTCATGTTCTTTAATACTATGTGACAATAATTGCTACATAATGTACTTTACAAGGATCTCTACTCCTACACTTAACTTTTTTACCTGTTTATTATGAACCACTCGCAGACTACGCCCGCTGCGCTGGTCGGTTTCCCCAAAAGAACCTTGAATCAAACGAAATATATCGATGAATTTAACCTTGTATTTTAAAGTAATCTGTACCTTTACCTAGATATCCTATGATAACATAAAAACGGATACTTATTTAACTAAGTTATGTTTTTTTAATACGGTTTATTATTACGTTTACAATTTATTACCTACCGTTTTCCATTGATTTATATGTTTTATAGCTACATATTTTAATAACGGAAATAAACCTATATTATTCACAACTAAATAGAAACGGCGCATCTAGTATTTGTCGAGCATTAAATAAAAATCATGCACTCGTGACATCACAATTCACTTTTATATTTTAACAGAATAATACGGTTACTATAATTTGTGACTCGTGCTGACATATTGCTGTTATTATTATTTTTTACGCGTGAAGTTTTCGCTATGGTAATGCATTGTGAAATTTGGTCATTTTTGAAATTCAATATTTGAAAAATGGCATAATCAGTGGATTTGAAATTTATATCAAGAAAAATACAATTTTTTACATTTCTAACGCAGTTTGTCTAACAATTTTCCGACAAATACCTTTCGAGCAATTAATTTTTTCAGTAACTTCAGATGTTTCAATTTCTGAGATTAATCTGTGGCAACGATCCCGCAGTCGTCAGCAACACATACCTTTTTATTAAAGAGGATTTTCGCCATGAAAAATTTTCACGCGTGAGATATTTTTTTTTCTGCTTCACAGTTCGTGCACAGGATTGTATTTCGGCATTGTCCTTATGGGTGCGTGTTCAGGACGATAAAAATTGGAGAACTCTAGTAAAGTTTTATCGTATGGCTTTATATCAGATGTCTATGTGAATCCCCATTTAAATAATTCACCAGCCTCCATTTATTTCCCCTCTAAGATTAATTGATGAAAAAAGAAAAGGAAAGGAGATGAAGGAATTATTGTACCTGCCGGTCATCTGAAAATTATGTTATTTCTGGTAAAGGGATGAATTTTTGTTCTTGATAAGCAGGACCCGATTAACCTCTGAATCTAGGGGAAGCATGGTATCACTTTGGGGTTCCCTTTCATTTGGCAAAAGTTTTCTTATTCTTCATTCATGAAAACTCGCCAATGATACTAATATTATTCTCGGGAGTAGCTCAGCAGAGGTCACATATACTTCATTCACATTAAACAACTTTTTTAATGTTCTCTGTGTATACTTCAGATATATTCAGTACCTATAGCTGTATACTCAATTTCCCGAGTGGTTTCTAAGCAGGCACACCAGGATGCTATATGATAAATCTATATATTTAAAACGAAAGACGCATTCTGTCAAATTTTCACACGAATATCGTCTCTTTACGCATGCGTCAACGTTTATTTGAAGGATTCTCCCCTCGAAACGGGAAACTTGACTGATTAGCCTGTTTAGCCTAGGGGGGTTGAAAAGGGTTGATTTAAAAACCTTCTAATATATTTTTGCTCTGAGGTTGAAAGCTAAAGCTTTTTTTTTCTTTAAAGAACTTAAGTTTTCACTACTAAATATGCATCTTTTTTTGCAAAATTTTAAAGAGAGCTTGGTATCATGGTTTACCTGGGTTTTAGAGTCAGGCTGATAAAAGTAAAATTAATGAAAATTTTTAAAGGCCACGTAATTAAAAAAAAAAAAAATAGAAAATACTAAATATTGATATATATTTTATTTTAAAAACACAAATTGCACAAATTGTGCCTATTAGTTGCTAAAATCAGTGTAAAAATTGTTTTAAACTCATAAAAGAGCTAAAATCCTACATGTTTCGGCTTTAAACTTAAAGCCATCATCGGGGAAGAAGAACAACACAAACGACTACGGACCTTTTAATTTTCGGCACGAGAAAATTGAAATCAACAGCTTGGAAAAATTTAAATAAAATAAGCGGGCGCTCTCTGTTGCCAAAGAGCGAAAAACTAAACTATGAATTAACAAGGGGTTAAAAATGTATTCCATAAACTAGGTATGTTGAAAGAAAAGTTATCATTACAAATACAATCCTTCCTAATTTTAATCTCCAATGATTCCCTAATGGTGGCTTTAAATGGGTTATTGAACCTATAGATAATTCTTGCTTTATCGAAAAAAAAATTAAAAATCATATTATAATGCATATATTATATAATTATAAATCATTACTAAATTAATACATACTAAAATTAATAATTTTAGTTAAATTCTTGCTAAAATAATTCATGTATATAATAGGATGTAAATTACAAACTTAAAATTATTTCACTTCATTAGTTGAGTAGACTGGACTGACAACACAATCTATCGTTTTACATCTATAGAAATCGCTTACACAATATAACAGTTCATAAAATTTTCAATAATTAATTAATTTAAAAGCAGCTAATTAAAAATAAAAGTACATTTTTAAAGGAGCTTTTAAGTTATTTACAGTCAAATTTTGACGGGTACCATCTTATGCTATATGAAAACACCATGGTCGTGGTAGCTATATCTCATGGAATGGAATATCATCAAACTTGATAGTCAGTTACCAGTTAAACTTTGGCATAAGTTGGAATCCTATTGATAAAATTCATATTTCTTCCTCTTGTTAAACTTTCTTTTCCATAAAAATTAAAAATACGATGTAAAAGAAATTAAAATGGGAATTAGAGATCCCTTTTCAAAGTCTTTTTGGGGACTCTTTTAAATTTTAGAAGGGAAGCATGTGCTTCCCATGCCTTTTGGATAATCAGACCCTGTTGATAAGGGGTATGAACCCTGTTATTCATCAATCTCTTTTGTGCCCCTTTTCCATTAAATGTCTGCTGCTTGCTCGTTCATTCTAGCCGCCAGCCTCTCAAACAGGGTTGCTATAAAGCCGAATCTAAAAGAATCTGGCCTTTTTAAAATTGTATTTGCTCAAAAAAATTGTTTTACTTTTTCCCACTTTTCTTTTTGTTTTTCTTTCTTTTTTTTCTTTTTTTACTTACCCATCATACGTAGTATAGGGTAAGTTTTGTAATCGTTTTAAAAACCGATTTTTTTTTCTTTTTTTTTTTTTTTATACGCATTTACACGTTTCAGACACTAGAGATGCCGGGAAACAGATTTTTAGGGGGAAAAAAATGCCGTCCGTCTCTGTGTGTATGTGTGTCTGTAAACGCTCTATCTCCGAACAAACTGAGATAGAGACTTGAAATTTGGTATATATATATGGAATAATGGGAAGAAGCTTATTGAATTTCAGTTACCTCGATTATCGGAAACTATTTTTTTCGGACTCACGAAATATTCGTTCTGATAAAAGGTATATAAAATTTTTCGATTTTGTTTATTTTAAAGAGTGAATATAAAAGACAATAAAAAAACGTGAATTTTGCATAAAGAATGAAGTTGATCGGATAATGAGTTGCCGAGATATTTGTAATCCTATTTTTCACACTTTTTGAATTTTCATGACTCTGTATTTCATCCAAATTTCAATTCAAAGATATATTTTAATGGGAAATGAGAAGTGTAATCCAACGCAGTAAACTCTTAGTTAATAGGATTATCATTTTTGGAGTTATAAGATGTTTCTTTTACGCAATTCAGTAGTAGAGCATTGAAAGTTTATGACGTCATCAAGCCACGATTTTATTCGAATTGCAATGCATTTTATAAGTACAGACAGTTACAGTTTATAGTTTACACATGTTTTATTTTCATATTTTATACTATGCATATTCATGATGGGTAAGTATTACGGTGGCACCCAACGATTAGTTTGTATTTTGAATTATTTTTACCATCATTAACTTTTAAAGCTATTTTCAAATCCAAACTGACTATCTTCAGACACATTTTTTTATTCATTTTTGTCTCAAATACGTGAAATTGGCAAGGTATACACTTATTCAAAAACTATGTAATCGAACATTTTTTCTGTTTTTTTATAAAGACAGAAGATTTTGAATATCTTTAAAAGTTGCTCTAACATTATCCTGTTTGCTTCTGACACATTTTTTAAATTCATTTTTGTTCTCAAATACATGACATTGACAACTGCACTTATTCAGAAACTATGTAATCGAACACTTTTTTTAAGTAAAAGCATAATTTTTCATGAACTTCCTGAAAGTTGGCGTTTTGCGCGGAATTTAACAACGACAGCGCGAGGAAAAAAAACAAACATTAGAAGTGAACGAAGATGTATTTATTCATTTCTCACATTCATTCGATTTCATTTATCGCAAATGAAAAAAAAAACTGTTTGATTACAAATCTCTGTAATAACCAGGCTTGCAAGTCTCACGCTTTTACGTTTACAAATGAACCAGAAAATGTTTAAGAAAGTTTCGCATTCTTCAGCAAGGATTTTTTTTTTCTAGAGAACTGCTTTAAAAAGCATTAAGCTTCGTGTGGTATGCTTCATAACTTATTTAATGATGTTTTTTTAGCTCACAGGCTATCAAAGCCTGAGAGCTTATGTGCCCGCCGGTTCTGTATGTTACGTACGTACGTATGTATGTATGTATGTATGTACGTAACGCGATAACTCTTGATAGAACTAACCGTTTTACTCTAAATTTTGTTTATAGGTTCCTTGTGATAAGGCGCTTCCCTGATTAGTTTTGGAGGTTCATTGGTTAAGCATAAAGGGGGGAAATGGGGGGCTAACCCCCATAATTTAGATAAATAGGTTTTTCATGCAGAATTATCCCATTTTCTTCAAATTTTGTATATAGGTTCATTTTTTTTATATAATGCGCTTCTGTCAATAGTTTTGGGGGTTCATTGGTTAAGTATAAAGAGGGAAAGGGGGATACCCCCCCCCCCTAATTTAGATAAATGTGTTTTTATGCAGAATTATTCGATTTTTTTCAAATTTTGTATATAGGTTCATTGTGATAATGCGCTTCTCTGAAGAGTTTTGGGGGCTCATTGGTTAAGTATAAAGGGGGAAAGGGGGGTGCTAATCCCCCTTAATTTAGATAAATGGTTTTTTCATGCCGAATTATCCGATTTTCTTCAAATTTTGTATACAGGTTAATGGTGATAAAGCGTTTTCCTGATTGGTTTTGGGGATTCATTGTTTAAGTATAAAGGGGGTAACGGAGGGCTGCCCCCCTTTAATTTAGATAACTGCGATTTTCATGCAGAATTATGCGATTTTCTTAAAATTTTGTATATAGGTTCATTGTGATAAGGCGCTTTCCTGATTAGTTTAGGGGGTTCTTTGGTTAAGTATAAAGAGGGTAAAGGAGGGGTTTATCCTCCCCCCTTAATTTAGATGAATGTTTTTTTCATGGAGAATTATCCGATTTTCTTCAAATTTTGTATATAGGCTCATTGTGGTAAGGAGCTTCCCTGGTTAGTCTTGGAGTTCATTGGTTAAGTATAAAGGGGGATACGGGGGGGGGGTAATCCCCCTTAATTTAGATAAATGGGTTTTTCATGCAGAATTATCCGATATGCTTCGAATTTAGTATATATGTTCATTGTAATAAAGGGCTTCCCTGATTAGGTTTGGGGGTTCAATTGTTAACTATAAGGGAGTGGGGGAACGGGGGGATGATCCCCTCTTAATATATTGTCGATTTCTTTTTTTTTCGAGGGGCTTATTTCAATTTCTTTGAAATAAATGTATAATATACAATTAGTGTGAATAGCCTGTGAGCTCAATGCCCTCAGTTTAACTGGGCAGTTTTCTTTTTTATTATCTTGTCCACCAATCGGGAACCAGGTAGACTGGCTTGGATTACAATGGGAAGTGCAACTGCATACCAAAGTCAAGCGGTCCACTACGAGAGAGAACCGTGACTACCTCTGTAGGTCTTCACATTCCTCGAGTTGTGGTAGAGCAAGTACGGGTTGGAGCATCCCGACTTAAGGCCTAGGGCCAGGTTCCCTTTTGGGTTTCCAGCTCCGAAGCTGTTGGGGGATGCCGGCCCGTCTCCAAGTGTCTCGCGGTTTCGGGATAACTGCGCGTCTCGCACGGGGAGTGCGCGTCTCGCGGTGACTCCCCTTGGTTTCACCGCGTATCGCAACGGCCTACGTCGTCGACACGTGGGTTCGAGGTTAGAGGGTCACCAGGTGGCGGTCCTCTGACCGGCCGAAGCGCCGCAGGGAGATAAACCTGCTGGTGCGATATTAGTCCCTCAGGACTTGGGTTTGGAGGTCGTCTGACGCGCAGCTTACTTTTATACCAAAGTCATGCTAAATTAAAACTAAATTAACTAAATTCTCAAAACTGATCTTGATCTCAACTGTTAATTTTAAATTAATTAGAGACGTGTTAAAACATTGTCCATTGTATAATGTGCTGAGTTTAAAAAAATTACTGGTTTTAATTTTTGGCTTTAAAAAAATTGTTTGTTCTTTGTTAGGCTTTTTTTCTTCTGTGATTTATGCCCTTACCTGATAAATTCATTCTTGCAACTCTGATCTCAAATCTGGGTGAGCTGTTCAAAATTCACATCTACATCTGAAGAGAAGAATGGGACAGCAGTCTTTTTCCTGGATGAATGGTGCAGGTTTATGTGTAATTATGACGGTCGATTATCTGCACAAAGAAAAGAGGTCCGAGGGGAGAAGTGTCCTACGTGGACAGGGCTAGAGAAAAGATATATTCTCTAGCCCTGTTCGTGGGGCACTAAGGGAATCTAACTCTTGGAGACCGCTGACCAAGCCCCTACCTACCGGGATTCGACCCAGTTTGACGGGTTTGAGTGCCTGGAGAGTGGGGCGAAATTCGCCTGATCGCCTCATAGGGCGATTCACAATGACAAGTACCCAGGTCGGCTGACCTATAATGTCCGGATTTTACTGGTTGATCACTCCTAGGCTTTAGTATTCTGAGAACTGTTGCCGCTCGCCACATACTCGTCATGATAGTTGGAATGGGACTGGACAATTTAGTGCCGAAACTATGGTACTCAACTTAGCTTGAAAAAAAGGGAATCTAACTCGTATTTACACTAGGAAATCCAAAGTTCGACAAAAACTGCGAACGATTAGACCTACCGGAGCGATTGGGTTCGAACCCAGCACCTCCCGTTTACCAGCTTTGAGCTAGATTAATGGAGTTTCCGTGCATGTATTACGCTTTGTTTTGGCGTCATCTATCGGCATTTAACATAAACAAAGGAATGTTTTGTTGAAACTGTAGATTATTTATTTATTATTAATTAATTAATTAATTAATTAATTAGTTTATTTATTTATTTATTTTTATTTATTTATTTATTTATTTATTTTTCTTTTTTTTTTGTAAGTAAGAGAAGTTTACTATGTATTGATTGAACTTGCTATCAGCTTTTAACAGCTTCAACTATATAACTTTAACATTTCATACAATAAAAATAAAATAAAATAATTATTATTTCTTTCGTAAAATTTTAATCAATATTTTGAAATTTGCTTGCAATGTAAATAAAAAGATTATTTTATATAAATGTAATTAAAATATAAGAAATATATAATACCGTGTACTACATATATTAATTGTATGAATATAGACATTTTTTTATATACATATATCAGCATTATGTTTGCGTTATAGATAAAAATGTTATTTTTTTTTCAAACCTAATTAAATTATAAGAAATATAAAATATCATTTGCTCATGCTATAATTCAGATAAAACTTTAGCTTTATCTGCATTATAGTAGCTTATTTTAACTTAACTTTGCGGTGAAAGAATACATAACATAATTGTTAGAAAACAATTTTCATTCATGCTAATGTAATAAAAAGATGCAGCGTGTTTATGGTATAAAGAGAAAGGTAGTTATTTGGTTATTTGTTACGGCCGATTACCTGCGATTAGCCCGGCGTTGGGAGTGTTCTCCGTGGGGGGCATTTTAAGGGACCCTAGCGCGTATTTACGGCAAGGTTCGAAGAAAGCCACGGAAAATTCCGAACGGTTAGTTCGACGAGCACGACTGGGGTTTGAACCCAGCACTACCCGTCTGCCAGCTTTGAGAGAAGAACATCTCAGCCACTGCTGGAGAAAAAGCGAATGGTAATTTATAATGATTACAATTGAGTCGTATCTAAAAATCTGCATTGAACAGCAAAACTTTGATATGTATGATTTCATTGATTTATACAGTAGGAATAATTAAAGAAATCAGAAGAACGATTAGAACTGTATTATTGGAAAATAACAGACACTTGCAATTTACATATATTTATAAACTTATATATTTTACACTTTTAGTTTACTAACAATTTTTGCTATAAGAATGGTCAAAATATGTGATTCTCACTTTTGCTCATTATAAATCACATTTCTCATTATATCACAATAATAATAATAATAATAATAATAATAATAATTACATCTCTTAATTTCATAACTATGACAAAAAATTATTTTCGCACATTTTCTACTATTACCGTATATACTTGTGTATAAGCCGACTCGTGTATAAGTTGCCCCCCCCCCCCCCCCAATTCTTACGCAAAATTTTGGAAAAAAAATTGAATTTTCGTGTATAAGTCGAACCACATTTCTGGCAGTATGTTGAAAAATGATTTGTAATCCAGGATAAAAAAATAAAATAAATTTTCATTAAATTAGTATTTTTTTATTTTTTTTTTTTTTTTGCGTTTCTAATCAGACTTCTTTTTTTTTTTAATTCAACATTTTAAAATTGTATAATTATGTGAAACTAAAGAAGCTTAAACTATTTTAAAAGCTATTCACATCAATTTAATGATTACTTACTTTTTTTATTTATTTATTTATTTATTTTTTTTTTGAAAAATCTATTCAAGCCTTATTTGCAAGGGTAAACAACTTCTTAAATTGCTAAAATATAGTACTTCTTTGTATTGTAGGACTTTTAGGAGAGAAATCTAGAAGCATTCTCAAGTTGAACTCTTTTTAAAAAGGCGATTAAAATGTTGAAACGAATGCCCCTGTATTGAAGGGAATTCTATCGCAAGAGAAAATGAGTGCAGAACAATTACAGAAACATTATTGTTGATCTTTTATTTTTTTATCAATCACCATTGTTTGCTTTTATCTGTCTCTCCAACCTAGACCCATATGTGATTAATTAAAAGACTTTCACATTCACCAACTATCTTCGAAAAAATATGACTCCGGTATTTCACTCCGCTATTTTTTTTTTTTTTTTTTTTTTTTTTTTACTTACTTGTGTGTAAGTCGACCCCCCATTTTCAGCTCCCAAATTTTGTCTAAAATTCTTCGGCTTATACACGAGTATATACGGTAAATTAAAAATTCTTTCACCGCATAATTAAGTTCAAATATTACGTTAAAAATTAAAATTTGATCTGTGTTAATATATGAGCAAATGCTATTGTATACTCCTTATTCTTATATTAAAAAAGAAAAAATATACCCATATCATTTATAATGCATTAAAACATTAAATGTATAAAAGTTAAGCTCTTAAAAAGGTAATAAGACTAAATTATCACAATTTGAATTTTTCTTAGTTAATAAATATATTTCAGTGGCTGAGAGGTTCTTCTCTCAAAGCTGGTAGACAAACCCCTGTCGTGCTCGTCGACCTAACCGTTCGGAGTTTTCCGTGGGTTTCTTCGAGCCTTGCCGTAAATACGGGTTAGGATCCCTTAGAAAGACCCCCATGGAGGGCACTCGCCCCAGGGCCTATATTCCTCGTGTTGATAATTGGCCGTCATATAATCAACCAATCAATAAATATATTTACGAAAATAATAATAATAATATTTTTAATTTAATTTAATTTAATTTAATTTTAATTTATATAACTTAAACTTTGAAAAGTTGCTTTCGAATTAAATCCAGAATTTTTCTTACATAAAATATGCCCATTAAAAATATGAAAATTTGTATCATTAAAAATCTCTTTTTTCGTTATTCCATAAGTAACTTGCAATTTTATTTTTAAATACAAATGTTACTACATTAAAAATCAAAATATTATCTGCATTGATATAACATTCTATTTTCCTTATATACTAATTACATTTAATAAGAAATATTCCTTTTATTTACAATGCAAGAAAAATTTCAAAATTTATGTCTATCTCTTAAAAATGGATAAAACTATATAAATTTTCATGAAAAAAATAATAATAATGTTCATTTTATTTATATTGAGTGAAATTTTAAAGTTATATAGCGGAAGCTTTTAAAAGTTGATTTAGAATTCAATCAATACATCATTATTTCTACAAAATGCCTGAAAAACTAAAATTTTAACAGAAAGTTCCTTCCTTTTATATTAATCGCCGATAGATGGCACCAGCACAATATCTAGAAAAGAAACGTTATTGATGTATGGAAAGATCCACCAGTCGAATAAAATTGCCGTCACGAGTTGGTTGTTGTGTATGATTGTAACAAAACGACGTTGTTAGTTCTTTTGTCTTTAATAGCACGTTAATTTAAGTAACAAGTTCAGGTAATATATTATAATAATTTTTCTGTATACTTTCTTTTTCTTATGTTTTGATCTTATTTTTTCTCCCAAAAAGATATCGTTAGTGTGTGCACGTGGTGACTTCCCTAATGTGATAATTTGTATTCGAATAGCATATTAAATTATTCACAGGTTATATGTTAAAGAAGGTGCAGAAATTTATAAACTATAAAAGGGGGGGGGGGGCATATTAAAAAAAGTAAGTTGCTTAAAAGCTAATAGATTAAAACTGATATATTTTATGTGATAAATAGATATTAGTATTTTGAAAGTAATATATTTATTTTACTTACATACGTGAGTGCATATTTTTTTGTTAGATTGTCTTTTGCCATAGGAAAATGTTATTAATTTTTGTAAATATCAGAAACAATTAAAATAATGTTTCCAAATAATAATAATAAATATAATAACTATATTAATAATAATAATAAAATTTAGTACAACTACTATTATTATTAATAATGTAAGGACACCTTTAAGCAACGTTGATTTACTTTAGATTAAACATATATTCAAACTGTTATTTTAAATGAAATATTCTTCAAAATGAAAATGAAAATTATTTATGTTTATTTATACATTACATTATCATTATTTATTTTTAAACATTTATCCAGGGTACGTTGATTAAAACCATCTTGATTTTTAACGTATTTCAGATAAATTGTTTCTTTTTTACAAAAATCATTGACTTAAATCAACTTTTAAAAAATGTTTATTTAAAATATATGTCCATTTTATTTCGGAATATCGGAATTAAGATTAAGCTTGGCCAAAATTTGAATCCATTGCAAATTTTGGGAGTGGGAAATAATTGGAAACCAGAAATTAGAGGTGAAAATTAGTGGTCACCACTCGCCACGTGGCGATTAAAAATCTGTTATCGATCGCCAAGTGAAATACACCATTTTTCATGGAAATAAGCATCTCTACATTGATTACATCTAATTAGAGAACTGGTTAATTTTTTTTCCTACCAGATGCAAACAGATTTCAAAGACTTAGCCGTATTTTCAATATTTCGGCTTTTTCTCACGTGCTTACTCTTTAGTTGGACTATTTTTTCAAGAAATAGTTTTATTCTGCAAAATATATTCATCAGCTTTGATTCCACATGCATTTCAAGTAATTTATTCCTTTTTCCCACCGGATACAAGCAGATTTTAAGGACATTTCAGTATCTTCAATATTTCGACTCCTGCCACATGCTCACCGGTTGTATTATTTTTCTTCAAGAGATACTGTTTAATCATGCGAAATACACTCATACTCATACAATAGGTATAAAACTCTTATAGAAAAATATGTTTATATACAACGATTATAAATAATCTAGATGTAAAGAAAGTTTGAATCATAATAGTGGCCACTAACTTTAAAAAGTGGTCACTAATGAAACTGAGTCTACCGGTCACTGGCTACTACCTAATCTTCCCAGTTTTCACCTATACCAGAAATCCATACATATTCAATTTTAGTTAAATCAAATATCTAACCTTAAAAAGAAAAACCCTAATTTAAAAATAGAGAATCACAGCTGTAAAATGTTAAATATTAAGGCATGCAATTTTACTATTAAAAAATATATAAAATTTTTGTGAATTTTTAAATTAATAGAAAAACATGTATACGCTTTCTGCAATGTTATGGAAGACTTTAGAATAAGTACCAGCAGGGGTGGATCCTGGAAAAATTTGGGGCCTATTTAAGGGCCCTTCACAAAAATCTGTTTAATAAAATGGGCCCCTTCACAAAAATCTATTTAATAAAATGGACCCCTTCACAAAAATCAATTTGATAAAATGGATCCCTTCACAAAAATCAATTTGATAAAATGGGACCCTTCACAAAAATCAATTTGATAAAATTGACCCCTTCACAAAAATCAATTTGATAAAATTGACCCCTTCACAAAATTCTATTCCATAAAAACTTACTATTATTTATTTATTTATTATTATGTGATGTTTTAAGATGTGTAATTTGTAAACAAACAAGTTCACAAGAGAGAAAAACTTCAGCAAAATGATTTAAAAAGGTTTTTGCTTATAAATGCTTGGTTCGAATTTGATTAACTCGTTTTCAACTTTCATTGCAAAATGTTATTTTTCACAAAAATAACCTTTACTTTTCACAAAATGGGCCCCAAGAAAAAAAACCTACATCGACCCCTGACCAGGGTTCTGATTTTGCGAAATTGGGAAGAGCAAAAAGCTAGTCATAATTTTGTGAATTTGAAATGATGGTCACATTCAGGTTCTTATTTATACATTTTTAAGTATGTAAAATACACATTCATTTTCCTTTTATTTGTAAAAGTGTTATGTTAGATTTTACTTTTAAATAATTAAATTTGTGAGAGGTTCAGTTTGTAGACGGAAAATTTTTATAAAAGGTCTATTAAAAAAATAAATAAAAAAAAAATTGTGACGGGTCATGTTTTAAGGTGAAAAGTTTTGTGAAGGTTCTTGTTTTGAGATGGAAAAATTATGTGAAGACCCCTGTTTTGAAAATGAAAAAATTTGTGAAGGGTCTTTTAGAGGACCAAAATTCTTCTTAAATAGATCCCTGAGTACTTAGACCTTTAAAAAATATTTTTAGTGATATTTATATAGATTTCTCATTGAGGTTTCTGTAGTCCTTGTTCACAGTGAAAACATGTAAAATGTGAAAAATAACCTAATGATAAATTAAAATGTGTGATCCTATCAGCATCTAGAATTGGTGGGGATTTGGACTGTTTGGTAGGAAGAAAATAATACCTTCAAACCCCACTGTTATTTTAGTTTTTTATTTACAGAATTAAAATAATACAGACATGACAAAATACCATCCAAAAAAAAAAAACTAAATCAATAATTCCGAATAATTATTCAAAATATTTATTTTTATTTTTTAAAAAAGGAAGAAAGTCAAGTTTTATATTTCCAAAATATATTTTGCCTATTTTTTCACTGTCACCAAACCTTATGGGTCTTTTGAATTTCTGAATTTAGATTTTATTCGATTTTGGGTGATGGAGCCTCTTTCACTAAGTACACTTGAGACTGGCAACGCAAATGCAACTTTTATAACTTTGGAAATTATTGGGTACCTATAACTATTCTCTCTCAAATGGCTACTTAAGTCACGCGAAGACATTCACTATTTAATGTTGCACCTATGGGAGGGTAAATTTAAAATATCTCATTTGCATTTCAATATTTTTTTTTCTTGCGTTGTATAGCTTATGTCGATCTCGACAAAGGCCGTTTTTAACACTTTCCAACATATTTGAAAAGTGTTTATGAATTCGGTTTGTTTGTCTGTCTGCCCGTGCTCTAACTCTCGTAAATATACTCGGATCGTCATGCAATTGATATATTGTGTTGAGGTTTACTATAGCATGTTCGGTATTAAAAATTAACTGTATAGCACTTATAGTTTTTTTACAGGGTCACTCAAATGATTCCGCTACATTACGATCTATCGGGGAAAAATCATTTGTGGTTTATTTTAATTATGTTACACAATTTCAAACAAATTGAAATTGATATATATCACTTAAGTGCACTGCAAGAGGCTTATTATAGAATATGGTGTGCATAGCACTTATAATTCCATTACAGGGACACTCAAAAGAATTCCGTTACATTACAGTCTATGGCTAAAAATCGTTTGCGGTTTATTTTAATAATGTTTTACTATTTCAAACATATTGAAATTGATATATAATATTATAAAAATTACAAGAGGCTTACTATAGAATATTGTGTGTATAACATTAATTTACAGGGACACACAAAATAATTCGGTACTGTTAATAATAACAATAATTGTTGGAAGTACGTTTTCAGTTTCTGAACGCGTTTTTAAATTTAACTCATTTTTTGTCTATTACTTGGTGTTTATAAACTATATAGATTATATACAGGGCAGCACAAAAGTTTTAGAGTACATTTCCTTCTATTGACGGAAATTCCAGAAGATGAATTTTAAACTGTGCTACTCGTTTCCTAAATGAACTAAAATTTAGCTTTCTACGTAGTATATACAAATCTATAGATCATATACAGGACGGCACAAAATAATTCGGATATTTTTCCGAATACTGTTGGTAATTCCTGAAATTGGGTTTTTAAATATGTTATGCGTTTTCCAAATTGTCTACTTAGAGATCCCGGGGTGGTCATCCCTTGTCTACTTGGATATCATCTTTCACCTTATTAAACGGTAAAGATTTGTAAAATTATTTTGGAAGTGCCAGAAAGTGTTACATAATCTATGCTTGACGCATGATTTTTTGTTCTGGTTTAATTTCTTAATTTTGGTTGTAGTTTTGTTTTGAGAATACTTTCACATTTGGAACAGGTTTCGAAAGTAAATGTGTCCTCATAAAAAAAAAAAAAAAAAAAAAAAAAAAAAAAAAAAAAAACTGGAGTAAAATATGTTGAAACGTGGACTATTTGCTAATATTTGTATTTCATTTTCTGATTTTTACATCTTTAATATTGCACGATATTGTGTTATTCAGTTTGATTCGAAATATCTGTTTGTATAGAAACAGTATTTTTTTATTTTTATTGGAAGAGAAATTAATGTTGTTGTATTTTATGACATCCCAATCAACGATTTTATTGCGAAATTTTGGTTTAATTAAATCTCTATGACTATGTAATGTAAATGCAGCAAAAATGATGTCATTTAATTTTCGTTTAACTGCTTCAGTTATAGCGACTAGAATAGACTTATTACTATTCTTCAATTTTAGGTATCGTATATTTTTCCAGAATGTTTTACGTTTACGTTTGAATATGATGTCATTTTCTTTTTATCTCAAAGTTTGGATTTTAGGTTCTTTTTATTCCCCCCAAGATATTTTATATATTATTATTATGTTTTTTTTTTTAATACTTTACATTTTAATTTTTTTAAATAATTTTTAAGTTGTCCTTTAAACATTATGCCATTTCAACAGATAGATACATTCCTGATCCTGGGTTCAGAAATTAGATACCTAGAATAATTTTTTGGAGATTTACGTACTTATGCACCATTAATAATGCCTTATTTTTTACAACTTAAAAATTATTGTATTTTAGTTTTATATGATGATGAAAACTTAAAGATTTTCTTATATAAGCACGAATGAAAGTTTCTGCTGATGAAAATGGCCACATGTTAAAAAAAAAAAGAACTTCAAAATCCATTATGGCTTTAAGTTTTTACAAAGTATATAGTCCTATAACTGCGCCATAATTTAAAAAGGAGCGTCAGATATTATGAAAATCACCTTTACTCAATAGATGGCGCTGACTTTCGCATGGGCGAATAACTTCTGTTCTTGGCAGCCCTATTTTCTAGGAAACGTCACTTCCCGTTTGAAGCCGATTCAGAGTAAACACAGAGGCTCTGTGCCAAGTAAATGTAAGTTAGAAGATTAGAGATTAGCTTTTGGTTATAGATCTGTATAGAGGATGGGTTTTGGTTTTGGACTTTACTTTCTGGGGACTCCGGAACAAGATGGCTTAATTCGGGCCGGGCCCAGTTGTGAATATTTCAGCCCATGCAAATCTCAGCGCGGTTTAAGCCAGTTTTTTAATTTAATAGATATCGACTGGTCAATTGTAATCTCATGTTATTGAGAGAAACACAGGGTTTAGCTATAATTAAAAAGGGATTTTGTAATGTAACAGGAGGAAAATAGCTGCGCTAAATAACAATAACGCTTTTAAGTTAAAGGATCTAGATTCAGAATTTCCGAAATATTGATATGTTTTAATTATATTTCCTCAAATTTGGAGTTAAATTGCTAATGTATTTAGCTATCCAAATTAATGGTTCAATGTTTTTTTTTTGTTTTGTTTTTTGTTTTTTTTTTTGGGGGGGGGGGGGAGCATTGTACATCAATATTTCTGCTTACCCATATCAATAGAAACCCAGTAATCCGAACCGAAATTGAAAAAAAAAAGTAATCAAGATTAAGCGAAGCTTTGTAAATATAAATTTAATTAAACACAAAAAATATTTAGAATTTTAAATATATGATAATTATCAGTAAATATATTTTATTAAATATTATTACATAATGCATTTGTTTTATTTTCTGACTTAATTTTTTTGCATATACGTTTTATTTACTTAAGGCTGTTCTGAAGTCCAAACTGTGCACTTTCTGACACATTTTTTAATTGATTTTTTTAAATTCCTACTATTAGCTCACACTCTCTCTATATATATCTTGTTCAAATTTTCAATCGTTAATAAAATATTTTCTATTCATCCACTCAAGTTCAAATAATTTTTTTTAAACTTGTAGTGGATGACACTTTATGTTAATACAGTTTTTTCAAATATTAATTCATTCATTAAATTTAATTAATTAATTTTAGTTTTAAATGGGAGAAAAAAATTCCTCCCATTGTTTTCATAAATGAAATGAAAGATTTATCTCAAATGAGTGATGCCACAGAAATAAAATACCGCAACGATGATTATAAAATAATGTTCAATAAAGATAACATGGGACATTAATGCTGCACGGGTTTATTTTATATACACTGCTCAAAACAATTAAAGGATATTGCAGTTTTAGGTGGATTTTGTATCTGGGAAACTTTTTAGCTGCTTGATACATGGTCGACAGACATAGTAGGTTATATGAGAATAAATTACACATGTTTGGCAGAAAAAAACGCATTTTATTGCGCATTTGTGTACAAAAGGAAAAAAACACAATTTGTGCATATGAGAAAAAAAGAATAAGAAAAGGTGTTTTCTTCAAAGAAAATCATTTTCAGTAGGGGGTATGGTTTCCACGGGCGGCCAGCAACGTTGAACACCTTTGAGGCATGGACTCAATGAGGCTATTAATGACGAGTTGGGGTATTCTGCCCCACTCTTCCAGAAGAGCTCTTTCCAGTTCTTAGAGAGTTTGTGGGGGTTGTTGGCGGCCAGAAACTCGTCTTCCTAGAGCGTCCCAAACGTGCTCGATTGGATTCATGTCTGGAGAACACGCTGGCCTTTCCATTCGAACGATTTCTTCCTCGAAAAGGAAATCCTCCACCAGGTTTGCACGATGTGGCCTGCAGTTATCGTCCATTAAAATGAAGTTATCTCCGATTGCTGCAGCGTAAGGGACTACAATAGGTCTGAGGATCTCATCCCTATATCGGCGACCAGTCAGAGCTCCATCTCGAATGATGTAGAGGTCAGTGCGCCCGTCAATGGAGATGCCACTATACACCAACACTCCTCCACCGCCAAATCTGACACTTTCGTGCACGAACGCAGGATTATTCCTACTGCTACGGTCCCTCCAGATGAAATTCCAGATGGAGCCCAGATGGATTCCAGATGGTCCCTCCAGATGGAGCCGGTTTCGGAGAGTCTGAGTTGAAATCGTGGTGCCTGTAGCCGAGCGAAGGTGTTGTTGGAGAAGAGTAGCGTTCATGTTTCGGTGTCTCCGAGCTGTTAACGCTAAATACCGATCTTCATTGGGCGTTGTTGCCCGTCTACGACCTTGCCCTGGTCTTCGGCCTGCACATCCACTCTCCAAAAAACGGTTCCAGATCCTGGAAATGACACTTTGTGACACTCCAATGGCTTGCGCTATTTCGGTTTGAGTTTGGCCCCTTCTAACCTACCAACAATTCTCCAAGCTTCTGAATCTGTCAAATGACTTCGCTGAGACATCGTACTCATCGAAACAAAGCAATCACTGAATGCCGATCATCCTTGTCTTCATTCTCTTTTATCCAGTTGAAAGTCAAATTTCATTCGCTGCCGCTGAAGCGACGTTTTTGACGTCGAACTCAAAATTTGCATACTCCACAGTTTGAAAACCAGAAAAATTTGCATTTGTGATTCTCTTCTTCTATTTTCGGCAAAAAAATTTTCGTTTATATCTTTATTTTATATAAAACTTCAAATATCCTTTAATTGTTTTGAGCAGTGTATTTATGATTAAAAAGTAGGAATTTACTTTTTTTTTTTTAATTATATTACTTGTTATTCACAAACTTATTAAGAAACTATGTAATATATATTTTTTTCATTTTCCTGTAAAGGCAAAAGATTTTCAAATAATGCTGTCAAAGTTGTCATTTTAAACTGAATTTTAGGACGTGACAGCGCAGGAAAGGAACAAATTGCCGTCCTTAGACAATAATAGCCTATAGCTCAAGATGTAATTCCTTTATTTGAAAATAAAGAACTGTTCAATCATTTCAATAATCATGCTTGCAAGTAGTATTATGCTTTTATGCTTAAAAATGAATCAGAAAATCGCTAGCAACAATACATTTACTAACAGTACCATTTGATACACGTGAAAGCTATTCTACGATGTTTGCATAGCTGCCAACTTTTACGCTGTTTTCCTTCTACTATTTTTTAACATCAAAATCACCTTAAAGTAATAAAAAATTTAAAACACAGTTTGATTTATTACAGGAATTATATAAACTAAAAATAAATTACAAAATAACTGTGATAAGAGACCGATTTATTTTTTAGGTAGATTTCGTAAGAAATACTACCTATTACATTCTCACCTAAGTTGGAATTTTTGAAAATTTTTTGCAGATCTACGCCGATCATGACTCCCAGAACCCAAAACCACCCCCAGTTCAAAACTTTATCTATCTATCTATCTATCTATCTATGTCACTTTTTTATGGACACGATAACTGCAATAATTCTACACAAATCTCTTCCAAATTGATACATAAAATCAAGGGACATAAAATCTCGGTCAAGTTCGTTAATGGGCAAAATCGAACCAAGGGGGAGGGGGGGGAGGGCTTTTTGTGAAAACAGAAAAAACCCCATAATGTCTTAATTATGATACGTATCGAATCCGTTTAAAGTTATTATTACTTCTAGGCGAAGGGCCGAAAATGTATGTATGACAGATTTTTGATATAATTAAAAATGGCCCCGAGGGCGGGAAAAAAGGGGGGTTTTAGAAGAAAAAAAATCATAACTGCGTCAATTCACAAGATATCAAATCCGCTTAAATTTATTATAAATCCTCTTAATATTATCTAAAACTTTTATATTGACAAGTTTTTTATAGGACCAACTCTTATAGCAGAAAAAAAATCCCTGTTGGCTCCGCCTGCAAACAAGTTAGGTTTTGAAGTAGGCGGTTCCAACTGCCGCATCATGGCAAAAACGTCATTTCTTCTGCAATTCCCAACATACAGGCGCCCCACGATCTGCGTCTTCGAAATCTACCAGTGCCTGTAGGCCGAGCAGTCAGGGATTTTTCATATATAAATTACTTGAGTTGCAATTATACCTAATTGTATGTATTTTAATATTTTATATAGGCTTTCATTTTAAGAATAAAAATTTATGTAATTTTTCATATTAGAAGTTTTAGATTTATCATACAATGAGTTATCATTTCTGACTTCCTTCTACTTACATATGCTTTAAAATTTTACATGAGTTAATCATATGTATTATTTCTGTTGCCAACATCCCTTTTTCTATGCATTTACAAAATGCACAAAAATGAATGACCTATCATTCGAAAGGTTTTTGAACAGGCTTCTGAGATAGTATACTCACATTTCTTTAAAACACGTTTTTTGATTAAAAATTACACTTAATTAAAAATTATATCAGCATTTTTTTTTCAATGAAATGATTTTTTTTTTCTCAAATTATTGTTGCCATAAAAAATATATATATACTACATTATATTGTGCTTAACAATAATTAAAGATAAATAAATAAATAGCACAATAAAAGATAAAGCGGGACGCACGGGTTTATTTTATATTTATGATTAAAAAGCAAAATTCAAATTCAAATGTTTGGAGAAAAAGACACCATCGATCGATCGAAGCAGTGGTATTTTACGTGTAGTCTAAAATGTATGTTATGTTATATTATATTAAATTCTATTTTATATGTGCTCAATTTATTTTTTTTGTCCGTGTTTTTCCCGAAGTGGATGACGTCATCTTCCAATGAAGTTAAATTACGATTGTTATTTTTTTTTCTCGTGCGTGCCTCTTGATATCTTTGATTAGTTTTTACTTCAATTTTGATGGGATGAATGACATGATATTCTGGCTTGACTAATGTTGTTTGCAGATATTTTCATCCTTATTTTTTCTTTAGAAATTTAAACTTGCATCTAAAAAATATTAGACTGCAGTGCGAAATCATCGCACAGGTGTACTGGTAAATTTATAATTACCTTATCTGTAGAATTTATATTTTCTTTGGTACACGTACATTTTAGGATTGTGTGGCATCAATTCATGTGTATATTATATCATATTTAAATCTGCCAAATTAATTTTTTTATAAAGAAATCTTAATGTTACTAAGAACATAACTGATGTGGCCAGGGATTCTTAGTTTTTCATTTACATTTTTACTTTTCGATCACATCTAGTGCTGGGAAAATGGTTGTAATCATTATAAAAACCTTACTATGGAAATATTTATATATCTTTACATTTTGAGGATGTCTTTAAATGTTGAAGGTTTGATATTTTTTACAATTATTCCGTAATGTATACGTGAATGTTGGTATTTTTTCGTTTTCAGACCATGTGTGTCTTTTTATGGTACTTTTATGATGATGCCTATATATGTATTTGTATATATGTGAGTGAACACAATAGCGTCTAAACCTTGCTTTTGATTGACCTCCCATTTGGCGCATATGATACATCAACTGTCGTAAGAACTGTACTCATTTTTATCGGACAACGTGTTTAGTGTTTGATCATTTTTTTTAAGATTTCGTAAGAAATACTACCTATTACATTCTCCACTCTGCTGGAATTTCTGGAAAATTTTTGCAGATCTACACCGATCATGACTCCCAGAACCCAAAACCACCCCCAGTTCAAAACTTTATCTATCTACCTATCTATCTATCAATCTATCTATGCAACTTTTTTATGGACAAGATAACTTGAAAAATTCTACATAAATGTCTTCCAAACTGATACATAGAATCAAGGGGCATAAAATCTCTGTCAAGTTTGTTAATGGGCAAAATCGAACCAGGGGGAGGGGGGGGGGAAGGGAGGCCTTTTTGTGAAAACAGAAAATCCCCATAAATCTTAATTATGATACGTATCGAATCCGTTTAAAGTTATTATTACTTCTAGGAAAACGGCCAAAAATTTATGTATGACAGATTTTTGATATCATTAAAAATGGCCCCGAGGAGGGGAAAAAGAGGGGTTTCAGAAGAAAAAAATTCATAACTTTGTCAATTCACAAGATATCAAATCCGCTTAAATGTATTATTAATCCTCTTAATATTATCTACAACTTTTATACTGGCAAGTTTTTTATAGGATTAACCCTTACAGCAAAATAATAATAATAATACTAATAGAGTTGCTTATAAATAAATAAGACATAATACATTTTACACATTTCACGCAATTGAATAATCTATACTATACAAAGAATTCATAATGTAGGTTATACTTTACAGTTTCCTTCGAAATACATATCCGTTTCCTTCAGAAATTAAAAAAAAAAGTGTTCGAGGATTCAAGAGTGCAGCCGATTATAAATAAATAAGACGTGATACAGTTTACACATTTTACGCAATTGAAAAATCTACAAAGAATTTATAATATAGGTTTTACTTTACAGTTTCATTCAGACAGTTTTTGTATAGGAAACCAGGTTCTAATCCATTTATTCAAATACAGAGTATTTCACTTCAAGCCGAACTTGAATTTTTTTCCCAACTTTAATTATAGTAAAGATATTGTTACGATATTTTTTATCAGACTTACACTGCTTTATCTGAAATATGATATTACGAAAAGTGGTAGAAACGAAATTTGTATTAATTTATTTTAATTCACATAGAAAGCCAAAGTTAAGAGCGTTATTTACAAGTATTAAAATTATAATCTTATTTAATAATTCGAAACAGATTTTTTTCCCTTCTCTTTTTAGTGTGAAGTTTACTTGTGAGAAAGTAATGTTCATAAAAATAGGAATAAAGTTAAAAGTTAGAGAAAAAATTAAAATTGAGGCAGCATTTGTATTAAATATGAGATAAAGCGATTTTAATATTTAACCTTTTAATATTTTAACCCTGGAACATTGGAGTATTCAGCCGACCGAATATTCGGTATTCGGCTTACTTGTGTGTGTCGAATTTACATTGGGCGCAATTTACATTGTTTAGACGTTAAATTCTCTTTCACACAAAAATGTACATTAATTTCTTTCAATTAAAAATTGTGTACATCTAATGCAATGTCAACTAAAGGTAACAAGGAATGAAAACTATTTTTTTAAAGGGAAAAGTTATACAACGAATGTATTTGAAGGGAAAAATCAAAGAAACAAAAATCGCCTGCTTCACTTTATTTTTAGAAAGTATAACTTTCGCTAACAGAAAGTTACCCATTTTGAAGATATCCCTTCGCAAACCTAGTGATACTGAAAATTTGAAACCTTCGGAACATAGAGAGTGGGTCAGGAGGTCAGGGGTCAACCAACAGTTCCCTTTCCCAGATTCAATAAATGCTTTCTACAAAGCAGACAAATTTCCTTTTACAGAGAGAAAAGCAAATGACCACAAATGTAACCCCCCCCCCCCTCCTCCCGTTCTCTTCCCTTTCAAAGGCAAGCGTAGAGAAAAAGGTGATATCGGAAATCTCAACGGAAGTGTTTTAGGGTTGCTGAAAATTTGGAAAAATTTGTCTTTCTGACATGGCAGCTGGGAATGAAATTACTGCAGCAAAGGCAAAAATGCTTGTTGAACGATATTTTTTATATAATATCGTGTAAAAAATACCCCTTATTAAATTTATAACAAGATAATGACAACAATTAACAAGAAAATATATAAAAACTGCCTGAAACAATCGTTTTGTAACCTATGCCGAAAATCTGCAGTACCCGCAGTGCCCTCTGGTGAAATCTATTGGAAACAAATTAAAAAATTTTAAATTTAAATTAAAAAAAGGGTAATTACATCTCACATATGAAATTTGCGTCGTTTCAAAGAAATAAGTCATATTTATCACCAAATTTTTTTTTAAATAAATCGGTTCAATAGTAAATGCGCAATTCTGATGTTAAAAATATAGCATTAGCAGTATAAGGAAAATATAAGTGATGATCACCCTTAAAGCATGAGTATCAAACAGTGGCGCAAACTTATATGGGCCTGAGCCCACCGAATAATTTGCCTTTTCTACCCATCCAATTTCCATTCTTCTAATAGTTATACTTATTTATTATTCAACCATTGATAAAAAAATTTTGTTGACGCACACAAAATCTTTTTGTTAGAAAATGTGGTAAGGATAGCACATGAGAAGTAATAAACACAAAGTAGTCTCCCCCTTCTCCTAAAAGACGTACAATTTTCTCTCCAAAGAGAAATTTCTCCCATATTTCAGTAGTGACTATCAAGGAAATAAGATTAGGTGAATTCCTCGGTGAGTATGGGTCAGTAGCCATTTATTTTGATGCTTTTTGACACATATGTTGCTTGCTCAAAATGTGTGTTTTGGGAACAGGCGAAATGTTAACAATATTCAGGGGTCGATGCAGGTTTTTTTTCTTGGGGCCCATTTTGTGAAAAATAAAGGTTATTTTTGTGAAATTTATTATATTTTTGTGAAAAATAACATTTTGTAACGAAAGTTGAAATCCAGTTAATCAAATTCAAACCAAGCATTTATAAACAAAAACCTTTTAAAATCCTTTTGCTGAAGTTTTCCTCGCTGGTGAACTTGTTTGTTTACAAATTATTTTATCATTTTGATTTTTGTGAAGTGGCCCTAAATAGGACCCAAATTTTTCCTGGATCGACCCCTGATATTCCTTTATATATAATTGTACACAGGCACATTTCTCTTTCTACATAGTAGGATTATCTAAGTATGAAAATATGCACTAAATCCCGCCTCCCTCAGCTTAATTGGACAAAAAGTAGACAAAATATCAGGAAACAAAACTGGGGTAAAATGTGTAAAAAGAGCCCCTCTGGGTTTGGCTTAGGCTCCTACAACTCGGGCTGACTCACGCCACAATTTAATTGCTCGAGCGGACGCCTGACTTGGCGTCTTATCGCGTAAGAAGGCGAGTGAATTTATTTACTTAATCACATGCAAAAATATAAGAATAAATATATATTTAATATCGCCATACATTAAAAAGTAAAAAAAAAAAAAAAGAAAAAAAAAGTACATGTAATTATGCTTTTGTATAATACTATATTAAAATTAAGAATGAAATTATAAATTTAACCAATAATAATAACAGTAATAATACTAATAGTAATAAACTAATAATAATAATAACAGGGTTCATACTGTGCTTGAAAGTCCTTGAATTTTTAAGAGAGAAAAAAGGTCCTTGAAAGTGCTTGAATTTGTTTATATTTTAATGAAAGTGCTTAATTTTCATTATTTTTTTAAAAGGTGCTTAATTTTTCTTATTCAGATATTCGAAATTAAATATAATTGCAAGCTTTAAAAAAAATAAAATAAAATAAATAAAAATATTTGTTCCGAGATCGTTTTCTTTTCAGGAGTTCAAAGTACGAGCATTTGTCGCTTCTCCTTTCCCTCTATAGGATTAAGTTAACAAAAGAAAAATGAAAAGAAGGGTAACTTGTTGCTACTACCGACAACAAGATCGGAAATTTTGTTCTTATCTTTCTTCCTTTGTATGTTCTGTTTCTTCAATATTGCTACACCTATTGCAACGCTAAAACTCGGTCAGTTGACGCATGCATGTATGCCGGTTTTCACAACAAGTAGTTTTCATCTGTACTTGTGCATTCTGTAGATCTGTACTCGTAATTATTCGTTGAGATCTATGCTATAAAGATGCCTAGAACATGCAATTTCAGTGACTTGTGGCTAGAACGAGAAGAATACAAGTGTTGGTTAGAAGCAGTACTGAATAGTGCATACCAGTTCCGATGCAAGTTATGCTGTGTTACCCGGCAATTGGAGAATATGGGAGAATCTGCATTAACAAGTCATATGAGAGGAAAGTGTTTTCCATAACAATAAATATATAATTCTGATACTTATTGTAAAATGTGAGGGAGATTGGAGGTGATGTGATAGCAATGTTATTCACGTGTCGTGAATCATGGGTACCAGCAAACGGGAGCAAGGAAAGGTCGTCGCCCTTGTTGTAATTTTAATTGTTTTAATTGGATAATTTAAATTATTTGGATTTACTTTAATTTTAGTTTTAAGAAAAATAATGAAATTTATTTTTGTTGCGTGACTTTGTTTTGATTTAATATACCAGGGGTCGATGCAGGTTTTTTTTCTTGGGGCCCATTTTGTGAAAAGTAAAGGTTATTTTTGTGAAAAATAACATTTTACAACGAAAGTTGAAATCCAGTTAATCAAATTCGAACCAAGCATTTATAAATAAAAACTTTTTTTAATCTTTTTGCTGAAGTTTTCCGCTCTGGTGAACTTGTTTGTTTACAAATTACACATTTTAAAACATCACAAAATACTAAATAAATAATAAATAGTAAGTTTTTATGGAATAGAATTTTGTGAAGGGTCCCATTTTATCAAATTGATTTTTGTGAAGGGCCCCATTTTATCAAATTGATTTTTGTGAAGGGGCCCATTTTATTAAATAGATTTTTGTGAAGGGGCCCTAAACAGGCCCCAAATTTTTCCTGGATCGACCCCTGAATATAATCATCTTAATTACTGAGAAATTATTAATTTCATCATAAAAAAATCTTTAGTTGAAAAAAGCAATTGTTAGTCTGATTTTTATGCTGCAATAAATTAACAATATTGCAAAATCTACAGAAATTTTAAACACTTCTAGTTTTAAAATAAGATGTATCAACCTATCAATCAGCATAGTGCAATAATTCAGAGATGCAATATATAAGCAATAGTAGTAAGTACATGTATTAATATATTGTGTTCAAATAAGTGAAATCTTAATTTTCTTTTAAAATATTAAATATCTTAATAACAATAACATAAAAAATTACACATTCAACATTTAGCGGCACTTACATCATCAGCATCATTACAAAATAATTCTTTTTTCAGCATTCCATAACAAAAAACAACTTTGGAAACAATACTTATTGTCAACCTATTTCGAATTTTTAAGTGGACAAAAGAGAAATTGGAAAATATTCTCTCGATTGCAGCACTACTGGCTGGGCATGCTTGCAAGTGTGCTATTAACCCACAAAATTCTTTGGAAATTCATGACTTTGCGACACTTCTCCACCACTTATTGGCATCAATTGTCATAATTACTTGTTCTGAAAACAATGTACTTTGAAAAGGTTTTTCTTTTCAAAGTTCACGGCATATGATAGGGAAGATGGATTTATTTTTTGTAGCCATTCTCTGGCCTGTTCTTTTTGTTCGTAACTAAGGTGCTCACCCTTATATTTTGCAGAGATCTGTTTAGGGAAAAATTGGGTCCTTTAAAGGATTCTTCACAAAATTTTTCATTTCAAAAAAGGACCCTTCACAAAATTATTTTACCTAAAACAGGATCCTTCACAAAATTTTTCCATCTTTAAACCAAACATTTCACAAATTAATCATTTGAAAGTAAAATCTCACCTGTCACTTTTACATATAATAAAGAAAATATATGTATTTTATATCCATATATCTTCTTAAAAATACATAAATAAGAACCTGAATATGACCATTTCAAATTCACAAATATAAAAAGCTGTTCACAATTTCACAAAAACAGGACCCTGTGAAAAAAGTCTGGACAGACCCCTGTTTTGGGTGTAACAAATAGGCAAGAAGATGTCAGGGCAAAATTTCTTTTTCAAACCTTTTTTTAACTTTTACAAAATGGGGCTTCAAATTATCATCTTTCAGCAAATTGCACCATAAATGGCAAGCATGTGCTATTGTTGTTGAATCAGCCTGCAAGATATCTAAAGCTGTTGAGACTGGTTTTAATTGCTTAATGAGATCTTTTACTTGTTGCAAAAGATTAAAATCATGTATGCAAGCAATGATATTTAAGTCCATTTCTTGTAAATGGTTATTTGATACTTTTATATATGAATTATGATTTCGTTCAAAAGTTTCTACGCAAGTCAACTGACTAGTCCATCTAGTACTTCCTGGTAACTGAGGTGAAACATATTCACTACATTCTTTCAGCCATGCTGAAGGAGCATGTTGGTTTTCGAAAATATTTATGAACCTCCACTACATACTTAATGGTAGTAGAAGGTGTAGTGTCTTCCCCAAGGAGGTTTAACCAATGAGCTGCACAACCACATGATATCGGACATGAATTTTCACTTTTATACTCCAGTTCAACCTCCCGTCTCATTTTTTCCATGTTTTTAGCATGGTCAGTAATTATGCTTTTTATTTGACAGTCATACTTTTTTCTAACAGTCTGAATAATATCACTGCATTTTTTTGACAAGAATTCTGCAGTCTTTTTGGTGGCACCTGTATCCTCTATGTCTACAATGTATGATTTTCCATCAACTTGAACAAATGAAGCAGTTATGGGTTCATTGTGGTTGTTACTCTATCCGTCTATAACAAGTGTACCTTCTCTGCCTTTCAAACTTTCATGTACTGATTCTTCCATTTGACTGTGAACAGAAGCTAAAAGATTACCTGCCAATTCTTTGCGTGAAGGCGGTTTGTAGCTTGGTCTCAAGATGTGGATTAAGTTTTTAAACGCATCACTTTCCACGACATTAAATTATATGTTGCAAGCATAAAAGAATTTTGCAACAATTAGATCAGTCTTCCTTTTATCTTGATCTGAAGTTTTTGACACAAATTTGTTTATACTACTTTCTAAATATCTTGCCTTTTTTAAAAGAGGCTGTGACTTGTCCACCTCTTCATCAATCACTGTTATTCTGGTTTAAATCTGCTTGTCTTTCAGATGAAGAGGATGCTTCCACATTCACATTCATTTGTTACAATTTTTACACATTTTGAAACATATCGCCTCATTCTGGCGTCTTTATTGCTCTGAATGTTTCCACATTTTGTACACTTAGCAACAGTTTTTCCATCTACAGATAAGTTATAAAAGGACTCCCAAATTGGATCTTGTCTTCTTCCTCCTTTATTCATTATTTCTTGCAATTGTTATTTCTTTAGTTTCTGCAGCCAAGCTTAGAATCTAAGCTACATGTAAACGTCACTATAGCAGGGTTGGGTTTCTTCCGGAAGAAACTTGTTTCTTCCAGGACAGTGGAAGAAACTGGAAAAAACCGGAAGAAATGGAAAAAACTGGAAGAAACCAACAGAAAACAAAACAGATGCTCAAAATTAAAGTATATTAGCTATATAAAAGAATTAAATTCAAAACCTGATTATATGAAATATAAATTGGAAACTTTAATATTAAAAATATTATTTATGGAAAAATAGGTTATTTTTTAATAAACTTCAGGTCAGCAGGTATTTACAGGTTATGTTTTTTACAACTTTAGAGTTAGGGGGGTGGGATATCTTTTCATTGTTTATGTCATTTCTGTTAAAAAAAACTACCTACCAATTCTTTATTTATGATATAATAATGCAGTATTTCAAAAACTATTGTGCAACACTTAAAATAAACAAATTTTTAATTATGTATATCTCAATGCTGATTTTAAAAGATAAATGTTCTAAAAATAAACTCTACGGGTATTCCAAAATTCTTTTAAACTCTCCAAATTCTGCAGGACTTGAAAGACTATTTTCATTGTTTGCATTCATCCATTCTAAGTTGAGAAATTGATTGCAGCATCCTACTGCTAAAATACTTTTGTTTTGTTATACCATGTTGCACTGTAGTAAGGAAAATGGAGATTTTTAATGAAATCTTTCAATACAGTAATTATTGTATATTAATTCCCGTAATACAATGCATATAAATTAAAAGCACTGTCTTTTATTTAAAGGCGTTTCATTCTACAGTAGGTAAATGATCCACATACTATTTACTACTGGTTACAGCAGTTTAAAAAATATGTGCCTGTTTTGAATTGAATTACTTAATTGATTTTGTGTATTTTTGATAAATTTATTTGGTACATTTCCGTTATACCAACACCATTGTTGCCAAGCGTAATAATTGGCATAAAATGAAAAAAATTCATGTATAATAATTCATTAAAAAAAAAAAAACATTGTTGGCACAAAATTGAGCAATTAAAATGTAACATTTGAAAATTAAAGACTTTCACGAACTATTTTATTAAATCAATACAAATCTAGACTTAAAATAAAAGAACAAATAAACATTATACGATAAATAATAAAATTAAACTCAATTTAAACTACAGGCATGTAATTGTAATTGTCTCTTAGCATTGCAGTAAACATTTCACTTTTTGAATGAAGACACTTATGTTTTTTTTTAAATACATTTTTTATCCAAAGTTCTGAAACAATTTTATTGCAGCTTCCTCATCATCTGGTAACTGCCAAATGTTAAAATCCATATCAGTGTCAACAATAAATATAAGTTACAACTTAATATTAAATATTTTCCATTTCAAAAATAGCAAATTGAATGTTTTGTGAGGTTATGATTAAGTAATAACAGTAATAATTAAAAAGATTTATGTTCAATAAATAGCAAATCACAATATTTGGCATGGTTTGCAATAAAAATCGTTTGAAATAAATACACATTAACATACATTTTGGCATGGTGTTAGTATAACGGAGTACCATTTATTTTATTCAGGTACTCAATGATTGGAAAGCTTTAGACATTTGTGTAATCTGGGCTAAAAAACTAATGTAATTATCAATTTATGATATTTAATTAAAGTTTTATAGGTCTAATTAAATTTACATAAGGTTATCTATTAGAAAAATGCATTTATTTTTATTGTATCTTACAAAATTGCAACTTATATGGAAAATTCCTAAAGAAAAACAGTTTCTTCCACTTGGAAGAAACCTATTTCTTCCATGGTTTTTTCCGCGGTTTTTTCCACTTTGGAAGAAACTTGCCAACCCTGCACTACAAATATTCGGATCTAGGTTATGACATGTTCGATATGGTTGCCATCATTGGCTATGATGTGGCGCAGACGAATAGCAAAATTCTGCATGACCCGCTGAAGTGTCGGAACATCGATGCTGTCGAGGACCTCTGAATGGCAGTTTTCAGCTCAAAAATGGTTTTGAGGTTATTTAACTACACGTTGTCTTTAATGTAGCCCCACAAAAATGAGTCGCATGTGTTCAGATCCGGAGAATATGGCGGCCAAGTGAGTTCTATTCCAGTGGCCTTTGGGTACCCCAAAGTGCTCCTCCAGGACATCAAACACTTTCTTGGTCCAATGTGGTCGAGCTCCGTGTTGCATGAACCACATCTTGTTGAAATCTGGGTCACTTTGGATAATGGGGATGAAACTATTTTCCAAAACCTTCACGTATCGTTCAGTAGTCACCATGCGGTCAACGAATATCGGACCAATTATTCCGTGACTGGACATTGCACACCACACAGTCACCCGTTGAGGGTGGAGAGACTTCTCTATCGCAAAATGCGCCCAGGCACGCTGTACCGTGACATTTTCACTTTCAAATGACCGACAACAAGCTGCGTGCGCATGTGCATACTAATTCCCATCATGCCCTGCGGCCAACCACGAAGTTTGAACTTCATCACGCAAACCTTTCAAAAGTTTTGACGGTTTAATTTCATATAGTTCAATAATTGTTACCCTGTAAATAGTATCTAGCAAATGTCCACCAATATCATGTCTATTAGGAGGGTTGTATCCCGGACGAAGTTGCTGCATTAATTTTATAAATTGTGGATGTTCCACGCTTCGGAATGATGTGCTTGTTGAATACACAAAACGAGCCACTTGTTCATCCAAAGATTTCTTTTGGCTTGCAGTTAATCTGACGATGTATGAATCCAAAGAATGAGCGACTTTTTTGCTTTTTATTTTGTATGAATGAAATTTCTTGGTTGTCTTTTTGTGATGTACTGCTTAAATTTCTTTCTAAGTCGGGACATTTCAGAAGAAATGGATGACTGATAGCTCAAAATATCACCTGAAAGTGAAAAGTAAAAGATTAATTGTTTTGGATCTGTTCTAGAAAATGTAAATGTCATATTTTTAATTTGACTGCAGATCATTTCATGAGATTTAAATGATGCTGCTTACTACTGATTGACTATTAATTAATCTTGACTAATTAATCGAATGCAAGAAATAAAAGAGAATAATGTTAATGGGTCAAATGGATTTGTCCATTGAAAAAAGCTACATTACACATAATACTAAAATAGGGAATCAATTAATTGGAATTGTTGGGACCAGATAATTGTAGATAGCTGGGTTTTTTTCGAAAATTGGTTGCAAGCCCCCACACCCATCAATTAAACTTGTAGAATGCACATGGTTCTACTTTTATTGCTGAATAAAAATTAATTGATCAGATTTAAGTAGAATTTTAAATTAATCTAACAAAAATTTAAAAATCAAATTCAATCAAAATAAAGCATCAATTAGAATTTGAGAGGAGGCAGAGGCAGTTATATAAGAATCCCTTGTTAACCCTACATTAAAAATCAAAATCTGTCCTAATCTTAATGCAACTCTGATGATTTTAAAATCTGAAATCCAATTTATAGCAAAAGAATGAAAATATAATAGAAGACTGTACAAAGTTTCAAATAGTGTAATGCTTATTATTTTTACTACTTACAAAAATTTAGGTTCTTACACCTTTTTAAATTTGTTAAAAGATGCTCGTCAAAACCTAAAACTTTTTGATTAAATAATAATAATGTATTTGTTTAAGATTATTTTAAATAAAGTGGTAAATTTTACGGTTTGAAAATTTGTAATTTTGTTCTATGTTCTCATACAAGATTTAGGCACATAACAACCAATATATTTTATAAATAATAAATAATTACTTGTTTTATCCAAAATATCTTCCTTTTCTATTTCTATATACTTTCCAAGATGATCCTTTATTCTTTTAACTTGCCCTTCTATCTCATGGCCACAATGTTTACATTTGTCTATTAAGCCTTTTATTGATGTATTTCTTATTTCTTCAAATGAAAGCCAAATTAGATTTTTCTTTCTTTCAGTGCTAGACAATCTTTTATTTCACAAATCAGTATAAATAACTTTCTTAAATTAAATACAAAATAACTTGTAATGAAATAAAAAATATAATGTAAAATCCCCAATCGCAATGTAAGTATCTAAGAAGAACAAAGGCTTACTAAACCCAATAGACATAGAGCAGAGAAAACTCCCAGCCAATCACTCATTAGGATACAGAACAAAGAGTAACCAATGGGAAGAATGATTATGATTATGTCATAATTGATTCTTTGATGCAGGATGCAATCCTTAGTAAATCTTAACTAATCAAGCAATCTCAGGGTTCCCAGCAACATGGAAAATCTGGAAAGTCAGGAAATTTCAAAGTAGTCGGGGAAAATCATGAAAATTTAAAAATATATAGGAAAAGTCAGGGAATTTACAAATATTTCCTAAAAAAGTCATGGAAAGGTCGGGGGGGGGGGGATTTGAGTTTGAAATCATTTCTTTTTCAGAAAAGTGTTACTATATTTCTCGCTACATGGCGCCTCTGAAAAATCTCTAGACTCTCGTCGGTTTCAAGCAGGGTTGTAGTGGGTAGCCTCGCGGGTACCTGCCCAAACTGGGTTAAAAAAAAACCTTTTTACAACCCTAGTTTCCAGTAGGGATGCACTGAATAGTGAATTTGCCCGAATTCCAAATATTCAGCACACAGATCAGCCGAATATTTGGCTAGCCGAATAGTAACTGTTCGGCCGAATATTTTTTTATTTCAGAGTTTAAAAGTATTAAAAGTTAAATTATAAAACAATTTTACATAATATTTAACACAGATACTACCATTTTATAAACTAGACGTTTTTTACAAGAAACCTTTACACACACACACACAAAATAAAAGAAAGAAGAAAGAAATCTGTGCTTTGAGTTATAACTTAAAAAAAAAGGATAGTCTTAAAACTTTTTTAATTAATAAAGTTTTAAACTTTCTAGCTTCTTCTGAGAATTAAAATAACTTTATAAAATGTTCTTATATTCTAAAACAAATACTTTAAAATCAAAGAAAATTTTTTAATGAATTAGAAGAAACACTTTACAGTGATATAGTGTTTATTTGTCAGGAACGGACAAAGTAAAACAATACAATGTATTAAAATGGTGGCAAATCAGCAAGAATAACTTTCCTGCTCCTTTTGATTTGGCAAGGAAGTTTTTAAATGAACCAGAGAGCAGGTGTCTGGAATGGGCGATCATATTCAGGTTGTAAACATACAGGATGTTCATACATTTTGGAACAAACTTTCTGTGTAGATAATATGGTCAAAGCAAACATTTATTGAGCAAGAAACTGTATCTCAATCCACTTATTCCATCAAAAATACAATACATTCAGTAAAAACACAGGGTGTGTCACCACAAGCTGAAACTGAATTTTCGTTCACAACTTTAACAACAATGAAGATATTTTAGCAAGATTTGCATCGCATTAATTTTGCTTGTAGCAAATATGATGATATTATTGGAAGTTGCTGAATTTTGGCCAGTGACACAGTATAAATAGTACTGTCAACTGCACTCTGAATAAAGGAATATCTAGCTCAGTGTTGTTTAGTTATGAATGGTTGCAATTTCCAGTACTTCCCTTGATTCGCAGAAATCAAAGCAGGAGTCGATCTACGAAAAATTTGGGGCCTATTTAGGGCACCTTCACAAAAATCTATTTAATAAAATGGGCCCTTTCACAAAAATCAATATGATAAAATGGGCCCCTTCACAAAAATCAATATGATAAAATGGACCCTTCACAAAATTCTATTCCATAAAAACTTACTATTTATTATTTATTTATTATTTTGTGATGTTTTAAAATGTGTAATTTGTAAAGAAACAAGTTCACCAGAGAGGAAAACTTCAGCAAAAGGATTTAAAAAAGTTTTTGTTTATAAATGCTTGGTTCGAATTTGATTAACCGAATTTCAACTTTCGTTGCAAAATGTTATTTTTCACAAAAATATAATAAATTTCACAAAAATAATCTTTACTTTTCACAAAATGGGCTCCAAGATACAAAACCTGCATCGACCCCTGCAAAGTAACTATGTTGAAAATATAGTTACAATATCTTCAATATTATTAAAGTAACAAACGAAAATTCATATTTAACCTGGAGTGAGATACACTTTATTTTCGTTTGAATAAGTGTGTTGCGATCCAGGTTTCCTGAACAACACTTGTCTGTCTTGGTGTCTATTACCACTTGTGAAAGTTTTTTTCCCGTTTTAATTAGAAACATGATGTTTGCGAAAAAACAAACATATTATTATTTACCTAGACAATATTCAGGACAAATTGGTAATCGAACTATCCCTTCAACAAGTCGCGTTCCATCCAAGCTTTTTTATTCTTATAATACACAGGAAATGAGTTGATGTTAATGTTTTTGAATGCTCGTGGTTTCGCCAATTTGCCTATTACTATCATCAGAAGTTTGTTTGTTGCCGACACGTTTTCTGCAAGCTAAGACAGTTAGACATTGTTTGTCCATTTTAGACACTGGGGAAGATTTCTCTTCTTGCAAAGTAAGACTTGGTAGGCAAAGCCTTAAAATTCAGGCCGGTTTCATCTGCGTTCTAAATTTGCTGCGGTGAGTAATTTTGAGAAGAAACAAGGTCTTTAAATTAATTTATGTAATCCACAGCTAATCCGTTGTCGGCTGACAGCTACTTCCCAGCAATCGTGCGATGTCTAATTCTGTGTCTTTGCTTCCAACGATCCAAAAAACCACAGCTAGCTGAAAATGATGGGTTACCATCAATAAGCTTGTTCAGTTGAAGGGCCTTTTCTTTTACCGAAGGAACAGAAATGGGAATTCCTTTCTGTCTTCCTTGAATGAACCACAAGAATAAGGCGTGGTCAAGTTTTTCACATGAAGCCACAGTCGTTTTTTGAAGAGTTTTTCCACTTGAAGCAGAACAAAACTGCTCAATTTTAAGGTGATTTTTTACAGTCACTAACTGTTGCTTTTACAACACCATATTCGAATGATAATTTAGTAGCACTTTCTCCCTTGTCCAGTCTTTTTAACACTTCAAGTTTTTCTTTTAAAGTACACGAAGAATGACTTTGCCATGTTTAACAGTTGACGCCAAGGACTACGAACATAAATAAAAAAAAAAGCACAGTGACTCGGTAAAGTAGTAACTCAATACTCACGGAACTACAATTTTTCGCAATAAATTTGCAATAAGCGCAATATAATTCATCAAAATCCGCTAGAGTAAACACTGACCTGTTGGCGAGTTTCAAAATCATTTAGTCAACATTGGTGAAAACACGGAATCTATATGCCATATCTATATCTCTGTGGCAGCGGAAATGCAGTAACCCTGGTACTAATACTTGGAATGCGGAAAGGAAAGGGATAGGTAGGGTGGGGTGATGAGTCGTCGAAGGTCACTGCTCTTCCCTCCCCATTTTTACTGAACCTGTTCACAACGAGCTGATCAATGATGCATAGAGCTGATACTAGCCGATGTCCCCGCACTTAATTTACGCCTTAATAAGTCAACATATTGATTATTATTAATGAAATCTGCCTATTCCGAATTCCCGCTAATTCGAACAGTGTTCAGTCCCAATTAGTTTGGAATAGCAGGACTCTACTGTACTACCTATTTGCATTCTCCCCTAAGTTGGCATTTTTGAAAAAAAATTGTAGATCTACACCGATTATGGCTCCCAGAACCCAAAACCACCCCCAGTTCAAAACTTTATCTATCTATGTCACTTTTTTATGGACATGATAACTCGAATAATTCTGCACAAATCTTTTCCAAACTAATGCATAAAATCTCGGTCAAGTTTGTTAATGGGCAAAATTGAACCAGGGGAGAGGGGGGGGGGGGCAAATGGGGGCTTTTTGTGAAAACAGAAAAAAACCCATAATTTCTGAATTATGATATGTATCAAATCCGTTTAAAGTTATTATTACTTCTAGGATAAGGCCGAAAATTTATGTAAGGCAAATTTTTGAAATCATTAAAAATGGCCCCAAGGGGGGGGGGGCGTTTACAAATTTCATAATTTTTTTTTTACGATTTGCTTCACTTGTAGCTTGTGCATAACTTGGATTTTGCATTTTTCAATAATGTGCAAAATAAATGAAAACATTAGGGAAAATAAAAAAAACAGGTTGAAAAAAAACCAGGTTAAAAAAAACCAGCATGGTTTTTTTTAAAAACCACGGTTTAAACCAGACAACCCTGATTAAAGTAATTAAAGATAATGAGGGTAATTTACAGCTTGAACATCATACTGTTAAAGAAAAAGAGGAAGATGAAAGTATTAATTATTGTCTTTCTAAAGTATTCAGTAGTAAGTTTTTCTCATAAAATTAATTTATTATTACTAAACTATTTAGCTGATAGTATTATAACTAAAAATTTAAAATAATGTAATTATAATATTAGTACTAAAACTGAAAATATAAAAATAATTGTTAATAGAAAATTTTAAAATTAGATAAAAAAGAAAATTAATAACATAGTAATGGCTAGCTAATCTAAACCCATGTTTATTATTTTTTTTAAAATAAATAAAAGTAAAAAAAATAACACTTGAAAACATACTGCAGCCGGATATCCGGTTGCAAGTTATGTCGGATATCCGACATCTTTCAAAATTGACATCCGGTTTATCTCTAGTTTATTTTAGTGATCTCTCTAGTTTATTTTAGTGATCAATCAAGTAGAGAAATTTGAATAAGAAAAAACTTCCCAAGCCGCTCTATTGAGTAGCAAATAACATAACAAATCATTTTAAGCAATTGAAGAACGTTATGCATGACCAGGGGTCGATCCAGGAAAAATTTGGGGCCTATTTAGGGCTCCTTCACAAAAATCTATTTAATAAAATGGGGCCCTTCACAAAAATCAATTTGGTAAAATGGGGCCCTTCACAAAAATCAATTTGGTAAAATGGGCCCCTTCACAAAAATCAATTTGATAAAATGGGCCCCTTCACAAAAATCAATTTGATAAAATGGGATCCTTCACAAAAATCAATTTGATAAAATGGACCCCTTCACAAAATTCTATTCCATAAAAACTTACTATTTATTATTTATTTATTATTTTGTGATGTTTTAAAATGTGTAATTTGTAAACAAACAAGTTCACCAGAGAGGAAAACTTCAGTAAAAGGATTTTAAAAAGTTTTTGTTTATAAATGCTTGGTTCGAATTTGATTAACTGGATTTCAGCTTTCATTGCAAAATGTTATTTTTCACAAAAATAACCTTTACTTTTCACAAAATGGGCCTCAAGAAAAAAACCCTGCATCAACCCCTGATGACAGGAGCTATGATTTAAGGAGTTTCGAAAGAAATTTGTTTCCAGTTAGATCTCACTTCTTTTATTAGCGGAGCCTTTAACGAACTTGGCCTTCTTTCACATGTATGTTTTTGATGGGATTCCATTACTTTTTGTACAGTTACAATATACTTAAACACTATACTTAATGGTTTTTAATGTGTTTACAAGTGACTATTTTATTTACCAGGCCTGCAACTTTCAATTTAATTTAAATTTCCTACATCAAAATATTTGGCTGTCAATTTGCGACAGAAATTTGTATTTTAATACTGCTGTATTTAATATTTGTTTTGAAACGAAGTGTATTGATTCGAAATTTTTATTATTTCTGAAATAACAATAATCATATTGACATAATTTTATGTTTTACCATTACAGACTCATTAACATATAAATCAACAGTCCGATTCATATTTACAAATAAAATGACGAAGCTATTCAAATAATACCAAACAAATAGTATAAAATTTACAGATAATTGAAAATTAAATCGGCATTGTCTTCATAAATGAAATGAAATTTTCCTCATAGTAGTTTTGCCACAAAAATAAAATTCTGGAGTATATCATGCTCAACAATGCTTATAAGAAAATAAATAGCACAAAAGAGATAAAGTGTGACATCTCTGCACGTGTTTGTTTTATATTTTATGATTAAAAAGTAAAATTGAAATTGCAATGTTTAGGAGAGAAAAACACCATAGATTGTCCCATGTTTTTTTTTCGATGCAATTAAGATACGACTACATGGAACCCGCCAAAACTTGACGGAAAAAATTACTATAACAATATCAGTGACATAATCTACTTTATTACATAAGAAAGTTTGAAACAGTCTTTCAAATATTTTATTTTAAAAGTTTTTTTCCCCCCGGTGAAATACAGTACTATTTCCAAACAAACAATCCGTAAACAACTGTGTAATGCAAATCAGTTTGACAAAACCGCCATATTCCCCATGGCAAGAAAAAAAATTTCATGGACCTATGAAGTATCATACAAATAGTATATCCTTACTTTTATCTCATATTCAGTAAATAAAAGAACATAATAAATAAAGCACACATCCCATCCCCCGTGATAATGCAACCGAATGAGCGCCTATGCGCATGTGCGTGCATTGCATCTTCCCAAAGGCACCGTTAAAATTCGACGTTAGAAAAAGTTTTAAAATGTTTAAATTAAAGACTTTAAAATGTCCTCTTTAATCATTGTTTGTTCAAATTCATATCTTCTTAAACGCATCCATTGTTTTAAGCTAATAAATTTTTATGTAAAAAGGAAGAATGTTTTTTATAATAATAAATCAATCTGCAGATGAGGGAGATTTTTAATGTTTTCAAGTGTAATTTATCTGTATGGTTTTTTCGGTTCCTTTACATAATCAGGATGATTATTCCTTTTCCATCCAGGGATGAGATTCTTCCGACTTTTCGTAAATTTTTGAAAAAAATTCGGATTTTTATCTGCTAAAAAAAAAAAAAAAAAAAAAAAAAAAATCCGACTTTTCCATTTTTTTCTATCTGGCAACGAAAAGAAAATGCGCCAAACGAGACATCAGGGGTGATCCTGGTCCGAATTTTCCGAAAAAAAAAGTATGGGTCATAAATCCGAAAATTCGGACATAAAATGTATCGGTATTTCGGCACATGTCCTCCGAAAAAAATCAATCACGTCATTCATTCGAAGAAAAGTCGCCAATTTTGTCAAAAGATCGCGGGAAAAGGTAACTTTCGTCAGAGAATCGCGAAAAAATGGCAAATTTCGTCGAAAACATTGCGAAAAGCGGCAAATTTCGTCAAAAGATCGCGAAAAAACGACAAATTTTGACAACAGATCGCGGGAAAAACAGGACTTTCGTCAGAGAATCGCGATAAAACGGCAAATTTCGTCAAAAACATTGCGAAAAACGGCAAATTTCGTCAAAATATTGCCGTAAAACGACAAATTTTGTCAATAGATCGCGGGAAAAACGTGACTTTCGTCTGAGAATTGCGAAAAAAGGGCAAATTTCGTCAAAAGATCGCAAAAAAACCGACAAATTTCGTCAAAAACATTGCGAAAAAGGGCAAATTTCGTCAAAAGATCGCGAAAAAATTACAAATTTTGTCAACAGATCGTGGGAAAAACATAACTTTCGTCAGAGAATTGTGAAAAGACGGCAATTTCGTCAAAAGATCGCAAAAAAACGACAAATTTTTTCAACAGATCGCGGGATAAACGTGACTTTCGTCAGAAAATCGCGTGAAAACGGCAAATTTCGTCAAAAGATCGAAAAAAAAAAACCCGACAAATTTTGTCATTAGATCGCGAGAAAAAGTGACTTTCGGCAGAAAATCGAGTAAAAACGACAAATTTCGTCAAAAGATCGCGAAAAAACGGCAAATTTTATCAACAGATCTTGAAAAAACGCAAATAGGTAGAAGTGCAGATCAAATATATATGATTGCTTTTTAAAAACTTATTCTTGCTGGTAAAAAAATTTTCAATTTTCATTCTTAAATTCAAAATCTGACACCATTAATTTTATTTTTTATAATGAGTAAAATGCAACTTTATGTTGCAAACTGTAAATTCATTATTTTAAAAAATGTTTAAAAAATCTTGCATTATTTTATTTTTAATATTAATAATTTCTTTATTAATAAAGAATTATTATTCATAGCTGTATATTTTTCTGAGAAGACAAAATCCATTCCTGGTATTTATAATGATTTTTAAATTGTTTCAAAACATATTTTATGTCATTTGCTTTAAAAGCATTTTTAAAGTTATTAAGTATATACAACTTTAATATTATTTCAAATTAATTTAATTTTTATGATCATTTTATGTTTGCATTTAAACAAAAAAAAAGTCATAGAAAACTCTCCTGATTTCTTTTTAAAAATCTCTTTATTTTCACCCTCTGGAACTTGGCAATTATGCTAAAGTGAAAGTGTATATAATACTGGAAGAAAGTCTGTTTTAAGTTTTACTTCGTGGTATTTGTCAATATTGCAAAACAATCATAAATTCTGTATTTATAATATAATTTATAATCAAAATAATGTTTAGTATAAATAGGAAGGCACTCTTGTAATGAAATTTACTGTATGGTAAATAATAATAAAAAGTTGCAAGAGTGTTATTTGTATTGTTTCTTTATTTCTGCATTTTGATTACTTTGTTCTTTTAAATCAGAACTACTGTACATGAAACTTAACAATTTATAGGACTTATAGATGTATAGAAAACATTAAGTAAATAATTTTTTGTTGTAGTAAAATTATTCTAAAGTATGTAGTATTATTATACATTATTGTTGTGTATTTATGAGAAATAATTGCATTTTTAATTTTATTTTTAAAAACTGTTTTGTGATGTATTTGAGTAATATAGTTTTATGCATTTTTTTCTTTTGTGCAAAATATGGTTTCGCACGCGTTTATATATATATATTTTTTAATTTTGAGCCTACGCGTATTTTCAGACTTTTTGTTCTGTACCCACTCGTTTGCCTGTCCATCACAGTCTGGTATCTTTTCCCTCTTATACAGTTAAATACCCAATGGGTCTTTAAAAAAATAATAAAATACAGTTCCTAGATCATTCTGGTGCAACATATACATCAACGAATTCAACATATCAATTTTATGTTAATCATAAACTGGAAAAAAAAAATATATATATATTATTTTTTTCTTTTGACAGATTTTAGTTTAGCGCCAAAATGCTTCTATCTTATGGATAATCTGATCTTATGATTTATCAGGCTTTTTTATTATTTTTTTCACTTTTTATGATGGTTAGGGAAATCTGTTTTCAACTGTGGCAACTTTCCCAGGGGCTATTTTACATTATTAAAGAAAACTGAAGGTCATTGTTGAGATAGAATTGAAAAATATTTCATGCTTGAAAATTATTTATTAAGTCGTTAAAATTATGCGGCAGTTTTCAAATAAATTTGAATCGAAAGCTAATTTTTTTTCTAATTGGTGATGTGAGAATTGAAATTGTAAATTGTAGTAAAAAATTGAAATTTGTAGCATTTAGAAGTGATGTAAGAGCGATGAAAGCTAAAGCTATAGTGCCGTTTGTTGTCAGAACCGTTACAAATTTTAAAAATTGCCACTGTGTTTTGGCTTGCGTCCTAAAGTAGACTGACTACCATTTTTTGACATCAAAAGAGAAATTCAGAGTGAAAGAAATAGGACTTTGCCGCTAATAAGGAACTGTTAAATGAACTTATAACAAACCTACCAAAATAATTCCTTTAAAATATTAGCCTTATATTGTTTATTCTAGCTAAAAAAACAATTATTTCAAGTTTTTTTTTATACCATAACACTACTTTTAATAATTTTAATTTTCCTGAAATCCTTTACTTTTGTGATTTTTTTTTTAAATTTAAAATTGAAATCGTCTAACCTACAATTTAAATAAAGTAATTGGTAGCATGTAATCAAAATGAAGCATCCAATAAAAGCTCCAGTTCTAATCTTTAAAATTAAAAATTGAAAAATCAGTTAACATTACGTCATGTTGACACAATCATATAATTTTTTCTTTTTAGTTTTATCAATGTTAAAATGCATTTCAAGCTAAGTATAACGTTATTTTCACCGGTGCAAACTTTTCACACGTACTTTGTATACGTTAATTTTATGCTTAAACACCATGTATAAAAATAAAAATGGCATCAACAAAGTTATAATGCACAATGGTAAAATAAACCCAATGGACAATATTCCCGTGACGTCACAATAAATATGAATTTTTATTTTCTCATTAAACACGCGGATAAATATTTTTACCGAAATTTAACTTGCAAATTAAAAAATTCCCCCTAAAAGCCACGTGCTTTTTATATTTGTTATCTCTTTTTTATCCTCGCAACCACAGAGTTCAGAGAATAAACTATGTGCCTCGCAACAGTGGGTGTATTCCGATTGCTGACTTTATGACGTCATAAGCAGATATAAAAGTTTAATTTGAAATTAATAAAATTTTTGAACACACGAATGTACAATAACAAATCTGTGTCCAAATATCTTTCATTTAAAAAAAGAATGATGTAATTTGATGCAGTAGTTTGTTCTCTTGGTTTGTGGAAAGAAAACACTTAAACCGCATAAACGCATTTTAAATATATAGAATTGTTTTTTTTCCCCCTCGCGCGTGCCTTTTTGTAAGTTTGATGGAATAAATGAGTTGATATTTTGCCACAGCCAGGGTTGGCAAGTTTTTGACATGCGACGGTTTTAACCGGCTTTAACCATGGTTTAAACCGTCATGACAAAAACCTCTGTGTCAAAAATGTCAAAAAGTGTCAAAAACCTAATTTTAATAAAACAGTGTCCAACAAGTTATTTAGCAGGGTTAGATAGACTTTAATCAATAAATTTTTTAATTAATAATTTTGACTTTAATTAATAAAATAAAACTGCATAAATAACATTAAATCTACACAAATACATTCTTGCAGTAGCTTAGGCAATATCTATAATCTAGGATGGGCTTTATCTTTTATTTATAAAAATTATAAAAAATCAACAAATTCATTTTTATATGTGTACAAAAACAGGTTTTCTTATTGTTATTGGAGATTCTTAACCCCTAAAGTTTCCTATTTGCTATGCCACTGCATTCTTGAGACTTATCCTATTTGTAGAGGATATGGTAGAATACAAACAGAATGTGGCATGACATTTTTTTTAATAAAAAATAATTCTTATTTAATAAATTATTTTATTGTTAATGCATGCTTATAATTACTTTTAGTAAAGATGAACAGTTAATAAATCCTTAATTATTTATAGTAATTAAGATTGTGTAGGTTTAATCCAATATTCTGCAGAAGTAAATATTTTAGATTTTTTTTTCTTTCTTTTAATGGCTAGAAGCAGAAAGTATTTCACCATCACCACAAGTTAAATCTTGAGGGTGTTTATTTTCTCTAAGGTAGAGCAAATTCAAAGATACTTCCCTACAAGTACAAAGCAGTATTGTTAGAAAACCAGTTTTCCTTGCTTTCCTCTTTTTCATACATTCCTGTTCTGATGGATGGGGTTGCTTAAGAAAGGAAAGAGGGTATATGCAGATAAAAGAACTAGTTTATCTTATCTCCTATCTTCTTATCTTTGTTTGAAGAAAATTCTAGTTATTTCAGTGTGTCAAAGAAAAGGGGAAAGAAAAGTGCCATGTGCAGTTAAGTGTACAGGTACAAATTCATTTAGTTCAACTCAGTTGCCTGAAAGTGAGTTCAGTTTTCTAGTTGCTTGGATTATAAGAGTTTTTCTGATTTTGAACTACTATAAAATGAATCGTGGAGGAAGGCCTATTGATCCTGTTTGGGAACATTTTTATAAAGTTGAGAGAAGTGGAAAGGCATGTGCAAAGTATAAATACTGTGGAAATGCCCGTTCCAATCATGTGGAAAGGATGAAAAACCATTTGTCCCAGTGTTTGAAAAACAAAGCCCCAGATTTAGCTGAGGTTAATTATGCTGATGAATCAGAATCAGAACTACTAGTACTAGGAAATCAAGCCAAAAAATCAAAATTGGACTCCTTTGTTGTAAAAACCAGTATTTCTTCAGCTCAAAAATTGGATTTGTTAGTGGCAAATTTTTTTTTAATGCGAACAATATCCCATTCAATGTTGTGGAACATACAACTTTCCAAGACTTAATCTCAGCACTGCGACCAGGTTACCAGATTCCGAGCAGAAAAGCTTTATCTGGTTCACTCCTTGATGAGGTTGCTGCTGAAGTTGAAGAAGTAGCAAAGAAAAGTCTTGAAGGAAAAAACGTTACATTAATTGAAGATGGATGGAGCAATATCCATAATGACCCAGTTATTGCATCCTGTTTGCATGTTTCTGGTAAAGCTGTCTTTCTTGATGCTGTTGATAGTGGTACAAATGTAAAAAATGCCGAATATCACCAAAAAATAATACAAAATGCAATCAAGAAAGCCAAAACCAAATTTGGTTGTGATGTAAAATCTCGAAAGTGATGGAAAAAACAAGAAATTTACTTCAACTGGAAGGAGAGTACTAAAGATATAATTGCTTATGGCTGCTCATCTCACTGGCTAAATTTATTAGGCCAAGATCTTACACCAGATGCCATTATAAAACCAGTTACAAAAATTCAAAAATACTTCAGAAATAATCACTTACCTGCAGCATGGCTTCAGGAATATAAGGAATCTGTAAAGCCTCAATTACAATGTGATACAAGATGGAATAGTCAGCTTACATGCATCGATACATTTCTGAAAAACAGGCCATTTTTTCAAAAAATTGTTGAAGAGCATGAAGATAAAATTGATAAAGACATTGCTAAACTCATCAATAATTATAATCTTTATAAGCAATGCAAAGACCTGTTAATACAACTTAAACCCATTAGTGCTGGACTGGATAGACTTCAACGAGATACTGCAACTTTAGCAGATGGATGTTCAGTTTGGCTAGGACTCTTGAAGGAAGAATCTTTGCAGCCACACATTGAGACCGTAGAAAAAAGAGTAGAACAAGCTCTAGAACCTTTTCATTTCTTAGCATATCTTCTTCATCCTAAATATCAAGGTGATGGATTAAACAGTGTGCAAATTGAGTCTGCTCGTATTTGGGCAAAAGAAAAAATTTCTAACTGTCTTCCACTCTTAATTGCATTTGAAGCCTGTGAATTACCATTTCCTGCATCTTATTTTAGTGAAAGTGCTAGATTGACTAATCCTGTGACATGGTGGAAAGCAGTTTCTAAAGAATTTACAGAAAAGAATAGTTTGGCTTATGAGTTTGTTAACATGGCAATCTTACTTCTATCTTGTTCAGCCAGTTCTGCCGCCATTGAAAGAATGTTTTCAAACTTTGGACTAGTACATTCCAAGATTCGAAATCGTTTAGGATTAGAAAAATGCTCAAAATTAGTAATGTGTTATCGCATGTTACGTGGTTCTTTTGAACCAGATTATTAATTAAACATGCTATATAGTAATCAATCATAAGTAAAATATAAGATGTATATGTATTTAAAATAAACGTTTCAAAAGTTCTTACGTTATATTTCCATAATTTGTATACAAAACTAACAAGAAAAATTTCCTCATTTGGAAAGGTAAGTAACTATTTCTTTTTCCCTAGTGATATGCTGAATGATTAATCTGTTCCTAATTGCATGAGAATTCTCTAAATAAGATAATTTTATCAGTAAGGTGATTATCAGTCAATAACAAAATTTAATTTGGGGATAAAAGCATTGAAATGTTATTTAATCTTTTTATTACACCATTTCATTCTTTTCCCGTTTATAAAATAAATTTTACTTTTTATTATGTATCTGTCCCAAATGAAAAAAATAATGCTGCAATAAAAATATTTCTATCTCTAAAAAGCTATATATATATTATATATTTTTTTAAATTCAAGATGAAAAATAATGAAAATTTATGAAATGCAGGTGCTAGAATAGAACATTAAAAAAATCTTAAATTTGAAAAACATGAACCATGAACAAGAATTAAAAAATCAACAACTCTTAGCTCTTTGGAAGGTGAAAGGAGCAAAAACCACCAAAATAATTGTAGCTTATCAGGTTTCGCAAGGTATTGCCAGCTTGCATGCTCCTTTATATACAAAACGAATTGAAAATAACAAAATTTTAAAAAAACATACAACAGTATGCGTAACCAAATAAATCAAAACTGAAATATCTGAGTGAATTTTTGCAAATATTTAAATTAAACAGATCAGTGATTTTTGAATTCTTGCTCATGGTTCATGTTTTTTCAAATTTAAGATGTTTATTAACATGCTCAAGCACCTGCATTTCATAAATTTTCATTATTTTTCATCTTTAATTTTAAAATATATATTGTTTGTGTGCTCATGAGAGCTGCTTACTGCCTGGGGCACATAAATCACTTTTTTACATCTTTTATAAATTAATATATATTTAAAATATAAGGTACTCAACCAAGGATGACAAAAAGCCACACCAGAAATCCACATAAAAAATTTGGAAATTTTATCATAAACAAAAAAAAAATAATAATCATTTCACATTTGAGTACAGTTTAATTCAAAATATACTATAACTAACTAAAGTACACTATCATTAAACAAAAGCAATGCTGTATCTGGCTATATTATGTCATTTTTCTTTTCTGTTATGATTGTAGTAAAATATTGGTGTTTTAGACGGTTTAAACCGGTTTAAACGCGGTTTAAACCTATGTCACGTCAAAAACTAGTTTTTGACGGCTAAAACCCAACCCTGGCCACAGCTACACTGCCTAGACCCATGGTAGCTACACATCCATGTTCAATATTTATTTGAATCATAGGAATGACTCTCTTTTGTTTACATTTTTAATTATAGGATTAGACGAATTTCAACTGCAGATGTTTCGAAATATATGCGTATTTCGATATATGTATTCTCTCAAGATGTTTTTGTTTTTTCACAATATGTCTAAAACCGTAAATTTTATGCACCATTACTCAAAAAATTAATTATCTGAAATTAGCCCAAAATGGCTGATAATCAAATATTTTGCTGCAAGGTCCGCCCGGATTCAACATTTGGCGCTTTTTTGGCAAATTAGAATTTTGCCTAATAGACGTAACGTTAAAGTAAAAATGGACACCCCCAAGTGGGCAATTAACCGATTTTCAAAATTTTTGGATTTTTTTTTCGATTTCTTATAGTGTAAACGAACTTCTTACCAAATTTTAAGTCCAAGTGCAGTAGTATGTAAGTGCGTAAGTGCAGTAGATAAGATATATAAAATCTTTTTTGATGAGTGAGTAAGTCACTGATAAAATTATCGATTATCAGACATTTTAAAATATCATTATCTCGGAAACTAATTATGCGTTATTTATAAAATTTTGGATTCTGGATAATTAAGGGAACCTTACTACACATTTAAAATTACAAGTGCGTAGATCAAATGGATTTTCAGTAGTAGAGTGCGAAATTTGGCGAAAACAGCTTGAAATGGTTCGTGTAAATATACCCACGGCCGGTGTATCGACTTTTTTGCTTTGGGAACTTGACTGACACACTACCGTGTGTCTAAAATCACACAAATTAAAAAAAAAAATCTAATTTTCACAATTAAAATTTTTTTTCTTTTTTTTTATATCAAATCTATGGATTCTCCTCCAAAATTCCACATTTTTTTTCTTTTGCTATTACCTATAATTAAAAAATGATCAAACATGGATGCCGCAGATAAAAAAATTACAATGGCTTAAGCATGGCGAATAAACTCAGCAGTGGCGCTATACCACAGTTAGCCTGTGATGCAAACAAATCCGTGCCAAGAACAGAATTTTGAGCCCCGCTCATTAAATTTGTAGCTCTGGGATTATTCAGATATGCTCTTACAGGTATGCACTAGATATCAGCATGTGAACTTAATGAAAACGGCATAGGAATCGGCTAACGGGCCAAATATTTCTCCCATGCCTATTTGTAAGTATGTTTGAAATTTGTAAAAACATATCTAACATGTGAGATCAATGTATGTATGTAAGATGCATGAATGTGAGCATATGAGGAAATAAAGAATGTTTGTACGTAATGTATTAAGTATGAAATATTCAGAATAAAAGTACAGTGCAACCTCGATTATCCGAGCTAATTGGGACCGCTTGTACCTCGGATATCGGAAATCTCGGTTAATAGAAATTGTGCATAAAAACTCACCGTGCTTGCGAATTTAACATATCTTACAATAAAAAACAATAGAACGTTTTTTAAATGGTAAAAATAAACATATATAAAGTTATGTTTCACAGCTCAACAAATTTAAAAAGGAAATCTATTTAGAATAGTAAATTTTAAAAAGCAAATTGAAAACATTTTAACTATTCTAAATTAAATATTGAAAGATGCATTTTCAAAAATAAAACAAATCTCAAGAAAATATTTTTTAAATTTAATTACATTAATTTGTTAAATTTACATTATTTTTTTAAAAAGTCTGTTACCTTTCGTTGAAAAAGTCCAGATTTTCTATCAGTGGCTGCCCGATCACGCCAATTTTTGAGCAACAGAAGATCTATCGGCGTAACATCGCTTCTTTGCTCCAAATATTTTAGGGCAGTTGTTAGTGCTTGAACACCTTCAGTATGACTTATAGTCCTTGAATCCTCAATGTCCTGGTCCTGATTGTCAGCATCATTAATGTCCGATGAGGAATTAACGGTTTGTATAATTTCTTCATCATTAAGGATTTTAAAACTTGGATGTTGGTTTTCAATGTCCAGCCATTCGGAAATGTCCTCTTCCAAAACTTCTTCACACCCTTTAATGACATTGATAATCTCAAATAGTTCTTCGTCTGACGGTGGGTTTACCGTCTGCTGGGATTCATCCTCTCTTCTCTTTTGAATAATTATTTTGTGGAATGATTTTCGGATCGTAGCTGCATTTACTACTTGCCATGCCTGGGCAATCATGTAGATTATGTCTTTCACAGTTAATTTTTTCAGAGCTTCATTTAGATTTTCTTCACATTCAAGAATATGAGTGATAAGTTTCTTTTTGTAATGTCTCTTCATTGCTTCAATCACCCCTTGGTCCATGGGCTGTATCAACGATGTCACGTTTGGGGGAAGAAAAATCGCTCTTATTTCTCCTGAAGTCAGCATTTCTTCTTCCGGATGACAAGGAGCGTTGTCAATCAGCAGAACTGCTTTAGGTGGGAGATTTAGTTGCACCAAATGTTGATTTACATGTGGTACAAAGTCATCATGAAACCATTTTTCAAAAATTTCGGATTTCATCCAAGCAGACCTATTATTTCTGTACTTCAAGGGCAACGAACTTACATTGATGTTTTTAAATGCTCTCGGTTTCTTTGATTTACCGATGAGAAGCAGCGGTAACATATCAGTTCCACTTGCATTTGCGCAAACAAGAAGCGACACCCTGTCTTTGCTTTTCTTATAGCCCGGAGCACTGGCTTCTTCTTTAGATGCCAAAGTTTTCGATGGCAACATTCTGTAAAACAATCCGGTTTCATCGGCGTTATAAATTTGATCTAATGTCAAATTTTCTTTTTCGATCATTTCTTCAAATCTTATAACAAAATCTTTAACAGAATCTTCATTGGCAGACAACTTTTCTCCTGCAATCGCCATTTGTCGAATGCCATGTCTTTTTTTAAATTTATCTAACCAACCTTGACTTGCAGAAGAACTTTCATTTTCATGTAATTTGTGGCTGTGAAGAAGATCTTTCTCTTTTAAAATGTTCCCGGAAATTGGAATCCCCTGTGCGCGTTGTTGCTTGAACCAAAGATAGACTGCTTCATCAAGCTTTTCACTTTTGGCTTTTTTTAATGTCGACCGTTCTTCTAAGGCCTTTGACGAATCCATCTTTGAACAAAAAGCCTCTATTTCAGCTTTATTTCGTCTCCAATCACCCACTGTGGTTTCACCAACTCCAAATTCCAGAGCAATTTTTTTTAAACTTTCACCATTATTAATTCTTTTAATAGCCTCAAGCTTTTTACCCACCGAAACAACAACTCTCTTTCTTTTTTGGTTCTGCATTTTAAAAATGAACGACTTACTATTTGCCGGATGGTCAGACGTGAAATGATTAAAGAAAAGGTTCACAACAAAACAGGGGATTCGCGAAAGAAAGGACAAACAGAAGAATGTCATGAAACCCAAATGTCTATTGCGAGAGTCGCCTATCCCCTCCACTGTCGGCAGTCAAGTGTGGGGGGGGGGGGTGTAATTGTCCGATAACACATTGCACCTGGTGTTCAATAGGGCCACAGGGTTACTGGAAACAAAGCATTGTTCGCTGTTGGCTTCTCAGGGTGCAATGTTTCTTGGAAATTGAGTGCTTTTGATTCAGAATAGCCTGTAGCATGGACACGGACAGTGAACTAAAACGTGTGGTCTTTTCCAACAAAGCTCATTCGCAAAAAAAAAAAAAAAAAAAAAAAAAAAAAACAGATTTTATTAACGCCTCGGTTAACAGAAACCTCGATTAATCGAAGCTTGGTTAATCGAGGTTCTACTGTAATCTAAAATTAAAAAAGGTATATATATTTAACCTTTCAGGATCTGCCAACAGAGCAGTCTTTCTTTTTTCTTTATTCATTGTGCAAATTTATATATATCTTAACATGATTTTTTTTTTTTTTTACAGGGCACCCACTCAAGTTTTTCTGCATTTTAAGAAGGACTTAACTAATGTCACTAATGTCTAGTCGTAAACATATCAGCAAAACTTTGTACGAAGAAACACAATTTGAATGGGAACTTGCTGATTATTTTTCGAATAGTGTAACTGAAAAAAATGTTTACTTAGATAGCAATACTTTCACCTTCGGAAAAAGCTTGTGGAAATTAAGACTGCTTCAAAATTACTCTAGAGACAGTGAATTTCTGTATATCCAAAATATGACAAACAATGATGAAGTAGATTTGGAATTTGAAATTCTCTTGAAGAAAGTTGAAGGTAATTTTGAACAATTTTCTGCAGGCAAGCTTTTTGAAGCAGATCCCTTTTTCATGTCGCAATTTCTTCCTATAAATGTTGCTCTTATCTCAAAGTCAGAAATGTTGAAACGAAAGCACAAGTTAGCACCACCTAATGGACTGACCATTATCTGCATTCTGAAGCGTGGCACAGCCCAGCAATTTTTATTGCAAGCACCACCCACAAAATTTATAAGTAAGTAACTGATAATATATTTTCAATCAAATTATTAAAATATAAATGACGTATTTTTATCCATATACAGCATGCCCACTGAAGTTTTTGGTAGGAATAAGTCCCTTTTTTGTTTGAAGTCATTATTGCTCTTTTTTTATCAGACTTTATACTGATGTTTTCTTTAAAATTTATCTGTCTTCATTTAAATGAATATTATTTGCGCAGGAGAGCAGTTAATAATTCTGCATTAAAACTAAGTGTTGACTAGATTATAATTATTTTTATTTATTTATTTTCCCCTGTTCATGCAGCATTTGACATTTTCCCGTTGTTTGATTCTGCTCATGTTTGATGCAGAAAATACTTTTTGCATGAACATACTTGCACTAACCTATACGAAAATAAGAAATTTTGCATAGTAGCCACTGGCTGGTAGATTTTTTTAAGTAGCCAGTTACTGGCTAGTGAGAATAATTTCTTTAGTAGCCAGTAAGTACATTTATGTCAATGAAAATTTAATTTTAAAATATAATGACTTTACAATAAACAAGTAATTTATGTACTAAATAAAAATATTTTAATTTATATAGTTTTGAATAAACTTGAGATACTCATTTCCATTTTAAAATTTAAAATAAGTTAACAGCAAAGTTATACACAACATGCTTATGTAGCTAACTACATAAGTCCTACTAAGCTTAGGTACTTGTGTAGCTAATTGCATAAGAACCTTTTTTTAATTATTTGTCTAGAATTAAGATCTGACAATAATAAAATAGGTAAGTTTATACATTAAACTAGGGGGCTCAGCCTCCTACTCGCTAACGCTCGCCAACCCCCCGTGAATTGCAAAGCAATTCACATTGAGAACGCTACGCGGTACCAGCTAGCTTCGCTTGTTCACCCCTTTTTATTTGTCGATTAATTCTAGCCGGAATAAGTACTACAATAAATCATTTGAACATATAAAATTGACAATTTTTTTAATGTAAAAAAGTAATTGAAAACTCCGTTGAAAACACAACTAAAAATGCATTTAGTTGATGCTACTAATGGGCATAAAAACCATTTAAATACTATGAAAATAGGATCTTGGAAACATAATTAGTTTAAAACTTATTGCATCTATAATATTGTACAGCACGGCTTAAATTAATAATTAAAAAAAAAACACTACGTGGTAGGAAGATAGTTTATCATCAATGATTGTTTAAATTTCGTTCAACATTTTATTATTTTAATTGATTATAGATTTCTGCAAAAGAAATTATTTTTACTTCAATAAAACAGCAACAGATGGCAGCAGGGGCATTATAGAAAGTTTATCTCCGATTTTTTGTGTGAGTGAAATTCGTAAATAAATTCTAAATAAGAGTTGAGAATTCATTTGAAATTAACAATATTACGCATAATTAAAATGAGGAATCATCTCAGACGCTTTGGATTACGTTCACATTATTTTATTTTTAATAATTGCTAGCTTGAATTTCACTGCTTGTGACACTGATCGCCATATTGGAGACGGAGCTAACACAATTTTGTCTGTTCATTGGTCTGAGCTCTGGAAACTACGGTTGTTGCCAACGATAAGGTAGAAATTCAGCCCTATTTCCGCGCCACGTAAGACAAATATATATATATAGACAATAACCCAGAACATGGTATACATTATTATACATGCACAACCTGTGGCTCACAGGCCAAAAATGGTCGATATCTCAAGAAATTCAGGAATTGTGTATTTCGCCAATTATTCTAAAAAAAAATCGTTAATTTCATCTTTTGAGAGCATAAAAATCATGAATTTTGTGGATCGGGTGCGTACCCGGTAGCAGAAAGTGCGCGACGTGCGTCACATATTTATTTTAGACCTTGCAGTAAAATTTAAAAAAAAAAATTTAATTTGAGTTGGGATGCAAACAAATTATTCTTACGCTGGTCCCTCCGTTTTCAAACGCGTAAATTCTTCGAAGAATCGCGAAATAAACACAAATTCCGGCCAAGGATCGCGAAAAAAACGGCGAATTTCTTCAAAAAATCGCTGAAAAAAAGACTAATTTTGTCGAGGAATCGCAAAAAAAATCCAAATTTCGTAGAAGAATCGCATAAAGAAGACAAATTTCGTCAAAGGGCCGCAGAAAAAAGACTAATTTCGAGAAAAAACGGAAATTTCGTCGAAGAATCGGAAAAAATGGAGAATTTCGTCTTAGGATCGCGAAAAAAAGGCAGATTTCGTCGTAGGATTTCGAAAAAATGGCAAACTTTGTCAAAGAATCGCGAAAAAAGGCAAATTTTGTCGAAGAATCTCAAATTTCGTCGAAGGATCGTGAAAAAATGGCAAATTTCGTCGAAGAGTCGCGGATAAAACGCGAATTTAGGGCCAAAGCCCGAATAAAGAACGCGAAATTCATTATAGAATTGCGGAAAATGGGTAATTTGGTTGACAGATCGCGAAAAAAAAAGCGCAAATTTCGTCCAAGGGTCGTGGAAAAACAAATTTCGTCAAAGCGTCGTGGAAAAACGGCCAATTTCGTCGAAGAATCCGAAGAAACGGCAAATTTCATCGCAGGAGCGCTAAAAACGACGAATTCTGTTAGACCGGGAGGAGGCAGCACAAACAAACACCTCATCGAGTTCACGGCTAAAATTCATAATTAGTTAAAACTCGATTCGCATATTAAAACACAATCGGTCTGCTAAGTCATATCTTGGTGGAAAACACGTGAAAACCCGATTTTAGTGGTTGACTCGTAGGTTTACCATTGTGTTTTCGTGCACCCAGTTCTCCATGTTTTCATACTTTTGGGTGCAGGAAAACACAATGGTAAACCCTACGAGTCAACCACTAAAATCGGGTTTTCACGTGTTTTCCACCAAGATATGACTTGGCAAACCGATTGCGTTTTAATATGCGAATTGAGTTTTAACTAATTCTGGAATTTCAGCCGTGAACTCGATGAGGTGATTGTCTGTGCTGCCGCCTCCCGGTCTATGTCGAACGATCGTAAAAAAACGGCGAATTTCGTCGAAGGAGCTTGAAAAAGACACGGCGAATTTCGTCGAAAGATCGCGGGAAAAACGCGGAAGTCATCAAAAGATCTCTCGGAAAATGGCTAATTTCGTTGTCAGATCGCGAAAAAAAACTCAAATTTCATCAAAGAGCCGCTAAAAAACGTGAATTTTGTCAAAAGACCATCAAGGGGGGTTGCGCGAGGGCATGAAAGTTCAGTTTTTTTTTTTTGTGAGCTTGTACCATATCTGTATTATGTTATTCATATTATTCAATGAAATTAGATTTTCTTCCAGTGTATCTAAAAAATTATTCTCTTTCAGATTTTTTTTTCATAATATATTTATTTAGTTTTTCAAGGTGTCACCCAACATTTCTGCACAATTTAGCAAAAATATTGTATCAAATGTTATTTCAAAAATTATGAATAATTCTGAATGTCTACCTTGTTTTAAACTGTATGTCATAAAAATATGGCACATAAAAAAAAAAAAATCTGATTTGAAATGATTTTCTTTGTGCATTTGTATATAGAGGTTTTCAGGTTAATTTTTACAGTTCATTTTAGTTATGTTTTATATTGTTGGTTTGATTTAATAAGAAATATATTAAGTTAGGCATATTATTCAAAGAAATTAGATTTTCTTCCAGTGTATCTAAAAAATTATTCTCATTCAGAATTTTTTTTTAATAATATTTAATTAGGTTTTCAAAGTGTCATTGCTATAAAATTATGACCTATATAATATAGTTATATTTTTATAAAATTAATCAGTAAGAACCATATTTTTTTAACACTTATAATGTATATAAAAAAATTGTAGCACGCGATTTCTGCAGACAATTTTCATTCCACAAAATTGCTGTCGCCTTTCTGCTACTGGGGGTGTGTAAAAATTATGAATTTGGCGATCGGGCTCGTAAATATCATGAATTTCGTCAATTGGAAGCATTAAAAATCATTAATTTCATCAATCAGGCATGAAAAAAAGCTTGAATTTTATTGGACGGGGGTGAAACATAATCAAGAATTTCATCGATCCAGCACTTAAAAATCACTAAATTCGTCCATAGGGCCCGGCCCGTAAATGAATTTCATCGGTCGGGAGCAGAAAAATCATGAATTTTGTCGAACAAGCATGGAAAAATTGTGAATTTTAGGGATAAAAGGAAATCAGAAAATTCAGCATTTGCTGATTTTTCCCATATTTTTAATTGCCGAGTGGGGATTGGCCAGTGCCTATTTTCACCTTTACACAAACTGTGGCTGCAGTTCAGTTTTTACCAAGTTGGGAAATTTTTTCACCCAAAATATTTACTACTGTTTCAGAACAGTAATCCTCGCTTTATTTAATGTCGGATATTCCATTATTAAATACTTTATTATTTATAAAACTAGTAGCTATTTCGAAAAAAAAAATTCTAAATTCTGGCATTAGACATGGCAAACATCAGAAATTATAGTACAAGTAACTAATTTCTTTTGTCATATATAGTTTGTCTATGGCAAGATCTAACGCATTAGGTGAGTTCGTAAATATATAAATACATAGCACTTATAGTCGTCGTCTGGTGTGTCCCTCTGACTTCTAATAAAAGTGCAAAAACTACCCAACCGAATGGTTTGAAATGTAATACATATTATCGTTGCAGAACTTTGTCGTCATTTAAAATTTTATCAAAATCAAATGAAAACATAACAAGAACGAAAAATCATGCGTCAAGCATAGATTATGTAACACTTTCCAACGCTTCCAAAATAATTTTACAAATCATACCGTTTAATAAGCTAAAAGATAACAACTAAGTATACAATTTGGAAAACGCATAACCTATTTAAAAACACAATTTCAGGAATTTCCAACATATACAATATTCGGAAAGATATCCGAATACTTTTATTCAGCCCTGTATAGGATCTATAGATTTGTATATATACTACATAGGATGCTAAATTTCAGTTCAGTTAAGAAACGCGTAGCACAGTTTAAAATTCTCCGTCTGGAGTTTCTGTCAATAAACGGAAATGTGTTCGCGAAGTTTTGTGCTTCCCTGTATAGGATCTACAGAATTTATACACACCACGTAATGGACAAAAAGCGAATTAAAATTAAAATCGCGTTCAGTAACTTAAAACGCACTTCCAGGAATTATGGTTAACAGACAGTAGAGAATTCTTTTGTGTTAAAAAGGTGCTGCAAAGAGCAAATCTTGAATCTGAAAATTTAAAGAGTTATAAAGTTTGCATAGTATTTCTTTATAAGTTGTTGTGTGTTTTATGTTACAGTGAATGCTCTCTTCAATTTACATCACATTAAGAAATAATGTGTAATATTTATTAGGTACTAAAAAATGTATCGAAAGACTATTAAAATACCGTGCTTATTAATGATAATTAAAAGTATAAATAACTAACAGGGCTGGCATTCCCCCTAAAATTCCTAAATTTCCTAACTATTATTTTATCCCCTAAAATTCCTAAAATTCTCCTAAAATTTTCTTTTTGTTCCTAAAAATTCGAGATCGGCAAAATTTCACCAAAAAATATCGCGGATTTCGACAAATGGTCACCGAAAAAGACGCGTATTTCGTCAAAAGATCGCTAAAATAACGCAAATTTCCTCAAAAGATCGCTAAAACAATTCAAATTTCGTCAAAAGATGGTGAAAAAAACGCAAATTTCGTCAAAAGATCACGGAAAAAAGCAAATTTCGACAAAGAATTGAGGAAAAAACTTAAATTTCATCTAAGGATATCGTGGGGGAATAAAAGCTAATTTCGACATACAATCCTGAAAAAAAACTCAAAGTTCATATAAATAAAATTTTTAGTACAGTTATTATTACTAATTGATACTTCTTATCACACAAAAAGGCTGATTAAATCTATATTTGATGGGATTAAAATTAGTATACAAAGAATGAAACTTTTATGTTAGCCATAGGCGCAGATTAGAAATTATTATTCTCTATCAAATATTGTTTCCCTCCTCAATAATTTGTACTTCATTAATTTCAATTACACGTATTGCACTCATTACGTTAAAAATACAACTTCTTTAAAATAATAATAAGAAATAACAACATAAACATTTTAATTCTTCATAAAAATAGTGTTTCTAATTAACCCGTGTAAAAAATAAAAGTTGTTATTGGCAGGATTTGCACCCAGCTAACATAAAAACAAGTACCTAAAGAATCTAGTGATATATTACCACTAAAGTTTTTGCACAAAATAAACATTATTCTGAAACACTTGAGATTTTTCTTTTATATTATCAATTTAAAAAGTCAGTGTAATTTTTAGATGTATAGAAGATAAAGATCAAGCTTCTTTCACAATTGCATGTGCATAAAGAACATCTGAATGTGTTGGACATAAACTAAATAAATAGCTTTAAAAAATTGAAAGTGGCACACATTTTTTTTTTTTTGAAGGGAAAGGAACTAGAAATAACCTGGCTTATCCCTTTCAGGGGTCGATCCAGGAAAAATTTGGGTCCTGTTTAGGCCCCCTTCACAAAAATCTATTTAATAAAATGGGCCCTTCACAAAAATCAATTTGATAAAATGGGACCCTTCACAAAAATCAATTTGATAAAATGGGACCCTTCACAAAAATCAATTTGATAAATATTTATTTTTCCTTCACAAAATTCTATTCCATAAAAACTTACTATTTATTATTTATTTATTATTTTGTTATGTTTTAAAATGTGTAATTTGTAAACAAGCAAGTTCACCAGAGCGGAAAACTTCAGCAAACGGATTTAAAAAAGTTTTTATTTATAAATGCTTGGTTCGAATTTGATTAACTGGATTTCAACTTTCGTTGTAAAATGTTATTTTTCACAAAAATATAATAAATTTCACAAAAATAACCTTTACTTTTCACAAAATGGGCCCCAAGAAAAAAACCCTGCATCGACCCCTGCCTTTGGGTATATATAACGGAATATGAGGATTTTGGATTTTTCAATATTTACAGGGGTCATAGACGTGCTCCAATTGCACCAAACTGCTCCAAATGAAAATATCTGCTACAAATGCATTTTTTTTTACTATTTTTGCTCCAAAACGAGTAGTTTTTCTTTTCTACAGTGAAATCGGATTTCTTTGCGCTATTTTCTTCCCAGGAATGCCATTTTTCTGCCGAACAGCAGATTTCCCCTTTTTTCATTTTTAAAAATCAAATCCACGATCTGAAATCAAGATTTTCGTCATGTGATCACAGAAAAAAACTGCAATTTTCATCGGACTCTCATAAAATAAAATCTCGATTTTCGGCAAGCGAACTTGAAGAAAAATCATGATTTTTGGCAAGTGACCAAGAAATAATATTGCGATTTTCATCAAACGATCGCAAATTGAAACTGCAATTTTTGTTTGACGATCACAAAATAAAACCTCGATTTTCGGCAAGTAACTGCGATATATGACTGCAATTTTCGGTGATTGACCGTGAAATAAGACCGCTATATTTGTCAAACAATCGCGAAATAAAACCGTGCTTTTCGTCAAACAACTGCAAAATAAAACTGCAATTTTCGTCAATGAGTGTGAAATAAAACCTCTATTTTTGGAAGCGACCTCGAAGTAAAATATCGATTTTTAGCAAGCGACCCCAAAGTAAAACAATTATTTTCGGTAAGTGACTGAGAAATACCACGATTTTCGTCAAACAATCCCGAAATAAAACCGTGATTTCTGCGAAATAAGCTGCAATTTTCGTCAGACGACCTCGGAGATTGCTGACCAGGCCCCTACCTACCGGGATTCGACCTAGTTTGACGGGTTTGAGTGCTTGGAGAGTGGGATGAAATTCACCTGATCGCCTCATGGGGCGATCCACAATGACAAGTACCCAGGGCGACTGACCAATAAAGTCTGGATTTAACTGGGTTGATTACTCCTAGGTTTTAGTGTTCTGAGATCTGTTGCCGCACGCCACATACTCGTCATGATAGTTGGAATGGGGCTGGACAATTTAGTGCCGAAACTTTGGTATTCAACTTCGCTTGAAAAAGGGGGGGGGGGGGAGAATTTTGAGGGAAGACAATTAAAACCACTGAAATTAAAATATATATATATATATATATATATATATATTGCCAATAGCTAAATCGTACCAGCAAGGAAAATTTTTGGGCGAATAGCAAGACCGACAAAAACGCTGCGTGGGCTGACGGGACTGCGCCTTTCTACCGTACCCCACCTGGTAAAAACTGGCTCCGTGGGCTGTCCCATTAGAGCGGGTCCGGTAGCTTGTGCGGACAATGTCCATTTGCACCTAATAAAGAGGCGAACAGTGAAAAAAAAACTGCTCCTAAAAAAACCCTTGTGCTACCAGTTGGGGCCGGCCATTGGCCTGTCCCAGCCGGCAGCACGAGAAACTGCAAGGGGAACCTGGAAGAGAAGAATGTTAGTAACATTTTAAACTGAACTTATTCTGAATTATACTTTAACTACCTTATTGAAATTAATTTACTTTTATTGTGCTATTTGACTTGGCTACCCATCCATTGGGCCCATGAAAGGTTGTTAAATAATTAACAATTTGCATTTTAAAATAAATACTTTCGTCGTTAACTGACTAAACCATAGGCCCAATGGGTTGTTGTTGTTGTTGGTTTGGCCCAAGGTCCCGGTTTTGCAGCTTTTTATTTCTATATAGCTGACATGATCCATGTGACTGTGAAACTAGTCTCCTAATTTTGAACCAATTCCAGATGTGAGACCTGCATCTGAATTAGCACCCCCAGAGGTAACGCTTATATAGAACTTGGAGGACATTAGAGCCACGAACAGATTTAACGTGCACCAGCTCCCATTAATGTACACGGGCGAAGTAAAATCTCAGGACCTCGATTTTCCACATGCGACCTCGAAGTAAAAACCATGATTTTCGGCAAGTGACCGAGAAATAATACCACGATTTTTGTGAAACGATCGCTAAATAAAACTGCAATTTTCATCTGATGATCGCGAAATAAAACCTTGATTTTCGGCAAGCGACCTCGGTTTAAAACGATTTTCGACAAGTGACTGCAAAATAAGACTGCGATTTTCGTCAAACATTCACGAAATAAAGCCGTAATTTTCATCAAACAATCGTGAAATAAAACCGTAATTTTCGTCAAACAATCGTGAAATAAAACCGTTATTTCTGTCAAACGACAGTGAAATAAAACTGCAATTTTCATCAGACGATCGAGAAATAAAACCGTGATTTTCGTGAGACGGTCGCAAAATAGAATCAAGATTTTTGTCATAAATTGGAGAAATAAAACTACGATTATCAGCAAGTGACCGCGAAAAAACTCTGTGATTTTCGTCAGACGATCGCGAAATAAAACTACAATTTTCGTAAGGTGATTGCGAAATAAAACTGTGATTTTCGACCTTGAAATAAAACTGCAATTTCTGTCCAATGATCACGAAAGAAAACTGCGAAGTTTGTGAATCGATCGCAGAAAAAATTGTTAATTTCGCCAATGAGTGACTGAAAAAAATTGCAAATTTTGTTAATCAGTCGTATTTTTAAAAAATTGGTCGTTATGGAAAAAAATAATTTTGATTTAATGCCAACAAATATATAATTTTTTTATTGGAAAAATATTCAGGACTTACTTTTGAAAAATCAGATCAACCCGAAGCATTTAAAGCCAACCCGACCAGCAACGGACGCGCGGGTTGGAATCAGGTTCCGTGCCTCAAAACAGGACACTATCTGCAGTAAGTAATTGCTGTTTTTGTTTGATAGTACCCTATCTCAAGAACTGAAATACGTAATTTAAGCAAACTTCAGATTCAGTTAGACTTTGACATGAATTGTGCTAATTAAGTTTTGGTGTAAACTGCCCAACAAGTAGAGCTGCTATGCTGCATTTTTCATGATTTCCTTAATTAATAGCTAATACCTCAAGCAGGCATGAAAGTTTTCAGTGTTTTCACTGAAATCAGCTTTTTTCAGTGTCTTTCTGGCTGTTTCTGAGATTGATGCAGAAACATAGAGAAATCATGATCATAATTTTCTTTTTCTTTTTTTTTTTTGGGGGGGGGGGGGGGGTGAGTAGGTAAAATTGCATAAAATGGATGCTTCTAAATTTTTCTTATGAAACATATAACAGATTTTTTAACATTTTAAAAAGTTTAATGATCAAAATATTATAAGCTGAAACAATGTTTTTAAGATGAGTAATAAAATCATTCATAATTAATTGTTACTACCTTTTTTCGAGTGGTCCCAGTTTTAGTAAGTGTTCTTTCAGTTGTAAAATTAGAATAAAAGCAAAATAAGAAAAAAAAAAAGGAAACAATTTTTGAAAAACTATACCTTTAAAAGCACAAATTGAAATGTAAATAAAATTTATAATTGTATTTTGTACATGTAATACATGTAACTGCTCATGTTATAATACTACTAGCTCCATTTTTTGTTTAGTGTCCATGTTCTTAGCTTTATTTTTTTTCTGGTTCAGTGCTGCCAACATGGGGTTGTGTTTTTAATTCATATTGTAGTAGTACAAATGAAAAAAAAATGTTTATTATTATTATTTTAGTGTTAAAATCTTATGTATATTATTTTCATTGATAAAACTATTCTGCACATATTTCCATGCATTATTGCGATAACTTCTTATCAGTGCATAGTTCAGATTTTCAGGTGAGCTTCAAATTTCATGCCTGCTCAAGAATTAATGCACGGAATTTCTTCAAAATTCAGATTTACACTTTGACATAAATAAATGCTGATTAGGTTTTGGTTTAAATTGTCTGACAGGGGGCATTGCTATGCTACATTTTTCATGATTTGTGCAATAACTATATCTCAAGAACTAATGCACAGAATTTCATGAAATTTCAGACTCTGTTAGACCTTTAGTTTTGGGTGCATACTGCCCGACAAGTGTCGCTGCTATGTTTTGTTTTCATGATTTCTGCGATAGCTATATCTCAAGCTCGAATACATTGGCATTTAATTTTTTTTGCAGACGATTTGATTTATATAGAAGAATATTTTGTGATGGCCACACCATACTAGTTAGTAATGCTAATGCATCCCTGATATAAATATTTCATGGAATAAGGGAGGGGTTAAATTAGTTTTTTATGGCAAATGATCCGAAATTTGGAATCGCTAAGGTCCGGAGTATAGATTTTGCACTCTATGAGATTTCAACATATGTGTTGGGTACAATGGTGATAATGAATTTATTTTCAAAAGAAGAGCTTTTGCTGCTCCAAAAACTCGATTTCCTGCTCCACAAGTCGTTTTTTGTTGCTCCAAAAGCTCACTTTCCTGCTCCAATTCTTCCTGAGTGAATGTGACCTTGTATTTAGGTTAGTAAACGTGTCATTGTCAATGACACTTATGTAATCTTTATCTTTTTGTTTCATTTTTATAAACATACTTGCACACATTTTGCAATTTAAAAAAATATGATAAATCTCTCTATAAGTGTGAATAAACATGATAAATTGAAGATGAACATCCCAGATTGAAGAAATCAATTTGTAATACTTTTATATTCAAATAAAAACTGATTTTTTTTTCATATATTGAAACTTGAATTGTGTTTATGAAGTTTATTAAAGGTAAAACACCTGCTTAAAGGGGAAAAAAAAGAACCTATTACATTCAATTGAATGCAGTCATTCACTACAATGTAGTAGAAATGATGTATAGATTAGATAAAGAAAGATTTGAAATTAAGATTAGCTAAAATATATGTGCTATTGCTAGAGAGATTTGTGATAGAATCAGAAATTTCAGTAATAAAATGAAATCCATAATTTCAATATTTTTTGCCTATTACATTTCATTGTAAATAATGAAAGTACTAGCTGGTTTTTCCTGCTAGTGGGCCCCTAATTTACATCGGGTTTCGAATCTAATTAATTTCTCAATTTGTATTAAACCTCGATACAAACAAACCTCCGGCTTAAGTCCCCGCTGCCTTCAGCACCGTATACTAGGCATGCTTCGCATGAACCGGAAAAATCCTAAATTTCCACCTTGAATACTATAAACCTCTCATTAGTTCCACCGGCGCACATAGGAGTATTTTATGAAAAATGTGGACAAAAATATTTTGTGAGCTATATCAAATTGAAATGTTGTGAAAAGCTATTTAGAGCCATTATATATAATTTTTTAACAAAACATATAACTTTTTTTACGAATTTACAAAAAAATATTTGTTTTTTACAAAGTAAACTATATATTTAAAACAATTCAGAATAAACGTTTAGGATATTCAATAAAATATTCAGTTTTTTGCATATTTATAAAAAGTATTTTCTTTAACTTATCAGATTCATCTTCATCTGTTTCATCTTCATCCTCATCTTCCTCTTTTTTTAGATGTTGTCCGTATGGTGTTTGTGGGAATAATAGTTCTATTGTTTCGCTAGAAAATGGACTGCTTTTTTTTTTCTTAGGCTTTGGTCTTGAACTACTTATAAAAGGATCACAATTTAGTAAAATTCTGTTCAAAACATCTGTATTATATTGCTCTCGAGAAAATCTTCAGGAAAAATTTTGCCTATTTTGGCGGAAATGTTTGTTTTTAGCTTCAGCAGCCTCCTCCGAAAGTTGGTCGATAGGTAATATTGCATGTTTAATTACTGTGGACCCATGTACTAAAACTTTATGTACAGTTGGTGACATTGGGTGCCACACATATAATTCGACATAAAGCTTTGCAGTTTCTTCGGTGTAATTTTCAAATTTCTTAACATCAATTCTATATCTACTTGACAGTGCCTCAAAAATTACTTTGAACCTTTTTATAAGGTCAAAATTTATTCCAGTGATTCGGGAAGCAGCATTGGGGTCCACAAAAAATCTTCTTGATACTTTTCCTCTTGCGTGTTGCCAAAACCTGCCTTGGGAATATCCACTAGACCCATTTCTTCTCTGAAACTATTTTGAATTCTTTTTTTTTTTTTTTGTTTCTGCCACAACATTTTTGTCTTCATTGATTCTCGCTTGCCACTTTTTAAAATGAATTTTTATATGACAAATGCAAAAGTGATTTAAAAAATCGAATCCGTGCATGAAGAATTGATAAACCGAATCTTAAGGCATCAGGATTTTCAGGATTCTTTTTCTCCAACGTATTAAATTTTTTTGAAGTTTCTCCACATATGTAACATCTCATTGTTGATGAAGTACTTGTCGCAGCATTGCAAACCTTCGTATCTACCATAGTAGGTATCAGCGTGTGTTTTACATATTATAAACTACCATTAGTAGTAGGTATATTATCAGTTTTCTTAAGATTTTTAACTTGATTTTCAATGTATTCAATTTCTTCATTAATAATATAGTTCGTTTCATGAACAAAACGAATGCGTATTGGCCTACTGAACCCTGTAGGGGAAGGTAGAGGGTTCTGCCACAAAATCTTTTATTGGTCGCCAACTTCTTCAGCCAATTTTATGTTAAGCCAATGTTCATTTACCTTAAGAAAGCAACTTTTTTCCCTATTTGGCAGTTTCCCATGTTTCTTTAAAATCCGAATTGAAACGGCTTAACGAACGTTTTATTGATTCTTGTTCATCTACTGGGCATTTCGTCCTTTCTATAACTTGCTTTCCATGAAACATTATTTTTCAGCTATTTTCTTATTAGAACAATCTTGCATCAAGTCAAACAGCAACTTTCTTGAAACATCTTTCGCTGTCACTGAAGTTTCTAAAAGAAAAATGAAGATTTTTCGTTTTCAAAATATCGTCATCTTCTGATACCATTTTTTTTATAAAAGGGTAAAAAAAAATGGGTCAAATTGGGGCAAGATTTTATTTTATGAATATAACAAGGAATATCTAAATTTTATATTACAACAAAAAGTTTTGCCGGGAAAAGGGCGGAACGTATTTATAAATCACTAATAATTTTAAAGAACTAGTAAAAATCACACTTATTTTTAAAGATAAAACAATGTAGTTTTATTCATAATTATATTCATTTATAACTAAAACTAAATACAGTAATTTAAGCTACATACCTTCCATTTCTTTGTCCATAAAGGGTTTTTTCAGATCTTTACTGTTTACAACGATAAATGCAATTAAATTATGCGCTTCTCACAACAGCGCAGTGAAAAGAGACATCTGCGATTCACGACAGCTGTATTCAGACTGATAACGCGACGGGTAGTGTTACCGAACATTCCTAAGATAGTGTTTACGTGAAGCACCCACTACTAAGCTATACAAACAAATAAAGTATTGCGGTTTTTAACGAACTTCATTTTTCGACTTTTGTCCAGCTTTTTTTAGAAATACTCCTCTGTGCGGCGGGGGCGCTACCTGTCCTCAGGCATGTATCCCCGCTGCCTGCGGCACCGTATAGCAGGCAGGGTTGGTCATCTTGCCAGCAAAAAGGTATTTGTGCCAGGACAGTGGTAAAAAGTGGTAAAAACCAGCAAAAGTCCAATTTTGCATAACTACATGCTGTGATGTAGTTTATATAAAAAAGAATCATAACAACAAATGAAACCAAATGTTTTCTTGGTAAAAATAAACAAAAGTATAAACCAAAAATATATTCTTAGCCTGTTTTCATGCATTACTCTTGCCTCTACCCCCCCCCCCCCCCCCTGATATAAAAAAAGATTTTCATGCACCTGCCTTTCCATTTATCATCCACAAACCTGTTTCCCTCCTGCTCTCCATGAGCTAAGCAAGTGTGGATCCTCCCTCCCTACACAGGTGGCCAATTACCAATCAGGAATCAGCACAACAGCAGGTGCACAAAATTCCTGTTTTCAGTTCTCACCTTATCAGTTTTACAGTTAATCTGAGAAGTAACTTTAGCCATTTTGTTTTTGATAGCTTAGATTCTAAGCTTAGCTGCAGAAATCCTTATGTCATAAATTGCAAAGAATTGCACCTTATTTTAATTGAAAGAAAAATCATATTAAAAAGTATCTCATACATACCTTAATGCTCTTTTATAATTTATCTTTTATGAATAAAGCGCATCTTGCAATTTCTAACCCGTGGAGGCACAAATGTACGCTGAGGAAATCATGACCAGAATGAGAAAATACTTAGTCATCAAATGCTCCAATGTTCAGGTTCCAGTTTGCCATAAAACTAATCAGCTTTCACCACCATAATGGTCTAGATTTTCACAAAGGATTTTTTTCAAAAAGAAATTGTCAGGACAACTCATCTGACTAAATTTAAGAGAGTGCAATACTGCTGAGATATGTCTCATTTGGTGCTCTTTTTTTTTCATTGCCAAATAGAAAAAAAGGCAAAAGTCTTTTTTCAGATTTACGAAAAGTCAGAAATTCTAAATTATTTTCTTAGTTTTGGCTGACTGGCTGTTTGTTTGCTTGAACTACATGAAATCATTTCATCAAAACTCTTTAATTCTGAAATTCAAAAATCTGAAATTCTTTATCAAACAACGTTTTTCTTATGAACTTTTCATTTGTTTTCAGAGCTGGATTTGCTGTCGGAGAACTTCAAAAGTCTTTCCGAAAATGAAGATAGCTGCGACGTTATCCTCAAAGTGAAAGAAAAGGAATTTCTTGCGCACAAGGCCATTTTGGTGGCTCGTTCGCCTGTATTCGCTGCCATGTTCAAGCATGATACATCAGAGAAAAGAACAGGAATCATAGATATACCTGACTGTGATCCGGATTCTTTCCACGAATTCTTGGATTATTTATATTGCGGTAAACTGGAAGATATTTCTTTCCGTAGCGCTTTTCATTTGTATAAGACTTCAGACAAATATAGTGTCCAGGAGCTGATGCCTTTTTGTGTTGATCACATGAAGCATTGTTTGACTGAAGACAACGTGTGTGATGTCATAATACTGGCAGAGTTGTACGCTGACACAAAGTTGATGGCTGCAGCTCAGGCTTTTTTCAATAAGAATGCAAGCAAAGTTGTAGTGACAACTGCATGGGAAAGTTTAATGGAAGCTAATTATCACTTGGCTAATAAAGTTATAATAGAGATGCTATCAACAATTAAAATCATGGATGAGTAAAAAAAAATCTTCATTTGAAGATTTTTCATTTAAAAAAAAAACTTCTTTTTTGTTGTTTGATATTACAATTGCATACAATTGTTACTTGAATGTAATTCTTTCTGATAAAATCATGACTAAATTTATTTTTAATTAAAAGTTTTATTTCACTTTGTCAGTTATTGGTCCAATTTCTGAAATTTTTCTATATAAATGATTGTGTATATATGTAAAAATTAATATTTCATAACAGGGTTCATACGGACGTTAAACTCCTTACATTTTGATAGTCCTTAATAAGGATCCTTAAATTCCTTATTTTTTAACGTGAGCTGAATATTTAACGCAAGTCCGTAAAATATTTAAAAAAATAATCACCAAACATTCATAATCTGCCAAGTATGGCAGCTTAAAAAAAAATCTCTAATTTCTGATTGGACATTGGAACTGCATGTTTTGTTTCCCTTCCAGTCCTAAATCGTATCTTTGTACCGTAATTTGATTTTTATTTCAGCCTGTGTCAAGCTCAAGTTTTTTTCCTTCATCGCATCATCTCCTATTTTTTTTATCTGCCTGCTTCTATCGTTCTTGCCTCCCACGATTTCATTGCGAGTGTAAGCTTTTGGTATTTCCTCTTCCATCGCTGATGTCATTCTTCCGATGTGCACATTTTCTGCATTGGTGAGTGCATGCTTTTCTTTACGGCATTTTGGCATGCTCCCTCGGTAAGCGTCGAGTGTGAATGCTCCTTCGGCAGTCTGGTAGTTTCTTTTGTAAGCGTCGCACGTACTTGAGTTTCAGCTTGAAGCAGGACACTAATGCCATTTGCACTAGTTATTTCCCTTTTATTTTAAAAAGATCACTTTAAACCTCCAAACTTTATTATAAAAGGAACGATATCTTTTTATCATACCGATTTTAATTGTTTATTAAGACGTCTTTCGTGAGCCTTAACGATGCTGTCGGACATCAGCGAAGAGAACGTCCCTCCTATCTGAAACATGATATTAAAGATCTATTTCCAAGTATTAAAAGAATCTTCATTTATGTGTCTTGTGTACATCTCTACATCCAAGTAAAAACTTGGGTGTATTACGGTCAAAACTCGAACACTCTTAACGCGAATTACTTTTAGCACGAACTGTTTTTGATTGCCCCGTCCAGTTGTATGTAATGTATTTCAGTTTGGATAACACAAACAAAAAAGTTTCCCCTTGAGTGTTCGCGTTAATGAAATTTGCGTTTGGCTGTATTATTATTTTGAAGTAGATGACATTGAACTCTAGTAAAGAACCTGGGAATATTCATTGAAGAACTCAATTTTAGGAAAAGTTTCCTAATGACATTTTTATTATTAATTTAATTTAGTGTTCCCGCTAGGCTTTTTTTGAAGGGCGCAGCGCCCTGCCCTTTTTAAAATCCGCAAAATGCGCCCTGCCCTTTTTGAAATCGGCAAAATGCGCCCTACCTTTATTAAAACTAGTCAAAAGTGGCCAAAAACATCGCGAAAAAACGGCAAACTTCGTCAAAAACATTGCGAAAAGCGGCAATTTTCGTCAAAAGATCGCGAAAAAAACGGCAAATTTTGTCAACAGATCGCGGGAAAAACGTGAATTTCGTCTGAGAATCGCGAAAAAACGGTAAATTTCGTCAAAAACATTGCAAAAAACGACAAATTTCGTCAAAAGATCGCGAGAAAACGGCAAATTTCGTCAAAAACATTGCAAAAAACGACAAATTTCGTCAAAAGATCGCGAGAAAACGGCAAATTTCGTCAAAAACATTGCGAAAAACGGTAAATTTCGTCAACAGATCGCGGGAAAAACGTGAATTTTGTCAGAGAATCGCGATAAAACGGCAAACTTCGTCAAAAACATTGCGAAAAGCGGCAAATTTCGTCAAAAGATCGCGAAAAAACGGCAAATTTCGTCAAAAACATTGCGAAAAGCGGCAAATTTCATCAAAAGATCGCGAAAAAACGGTAAATTTTGCCAACAAATCGCGATAAAACGGTAAATTTCGTCGAAAACATTGCGAAAAAACGACAAATTTCGTCAAAAACATTGCGAAAAACGGCAAATTTCGTCAAAAATATTGCGAAAAAACGTCAAATTTTGTCAACAAATCGCGAAAAAGGCAAATTTCGTCAAAAAAAATAGCGAAAAAACCCGCAAATTTTATCAACAGATCTCGAAAAAACTGCAAATTTCGTCAAAAGATCGCACTAAAACGCAAATTTCGTCAAAAACATTGCGAAAAGTGGCAAATTTCGTCAAAAGATCGCGAAAAACGGCAAATTTCGTCAAAAAAATAACGAAAAAACCCGCAAATTTTGTCAACAAATCGCTGGAAAAACGTGACTTTCGTCAAAGAATCGTGAAAAACGGCAAATTTCGCAAAAAACATTGCGAAAAATGGCAAATTTTGTCAACAGATCGCGAAAAACGGCAAATTTCGTCAAAAAAATAACGAAAAAAAACCGCAAATTTTATCAACAGATCTCGAAAAAACTGCAAATTTCGTCAAAAGATCGCGATAAAACGGTAAACTTCGTCAAAAACATTGTGAAAAGCGGCAATTTTCGTGAAAAGATTGCGAAAAAACGGCAAATTTCGTCAAAAACATTGCAAAAAACGACAAATTTCGTCAAAAGATCGCGAGAAAACGGCAAATTTCGTCAAAAGCATTGTGAAAAACGGTAAATTTCGTCAACAGATCGCGAAAAACGGCAAATTTCTTCAAAAAAAAATAGCGAAAAAAACCGCAAATTTTATCAACAGATCTCGAAAAAACTGCAAATTTCTTCAAAAGATCGCGATAAAACGCAAATTTCGTCAAAGGAACGCAACCCCCCCCCCCTTAACACCCTGGAAAAAAAATATAAAAAAAACATCTTTTGCTCTCCCAGCTCACCAAGCTTAAAAGCCTTATCTTTTTTTTTTTTTTACTTTTTCTGCTGTGTCACTTTATTATAGCAAATAATCGATCAAGTAATTTTCCACACCCTCACCCAAAATTGATGCCCCCCCCCCCCTTCTTTCCAAGCACACAAAATTTAAAGTTAAAACTCTTTTATTTAAATTTTTTTGTCCTATTGTTAAATCTTTAGTAAGGTAACTAAATCAGTCATCTTAAGTTCAAAATTTCTGCTTCCCCCTTAAAATTCATAGCTTAGAGGCGGCTAATAATTTTATATCCACATATGTTAACCTAATTACTTACTAGAACCTTAAAATATCAATTTAATAAAAATGTATTTCTGTAATTTATGTTACTAAATGTGTGTACAAACATTGATGAGTATATGATGAACAATAATGAGTTTCTTATATTGGTTCCGAAAATGTATACTTTTTTTTTATGAAACAATGCCCTTTTTCGCTGAAACTAGTGCCCTTTTTATGCTTCAATAGTGCCCTTTTTGTGACTAGCACCCTGCCCTTTTTTTTTCTAGAGTGAACACTAATTTAATTTTCTACAAAGTAACACGATTGTTACCCCCGTCCTTCCTGTCTAAAGAAATTGATGCTAAAAAACAATTGATAGCCAACTAATAAAATGTTTGTTTTATATATTTTTTGTATTTATTTTCATTTTGTAGCTAATTAAAAAAATAATTAGAAAGGGTAATTATGTTTTATTATGTAAAATTTCAACCTTGTGATTAAATTTTAATGTAAGTAAGCATACATACCGTTTTTTAAAAACTTGTTTATAAACTTTAGAAAGTCCTTATTTTTCTTTTAACGAAGTCCTCACAGAGTCCTCATTTTTCATTTAGCAAACTCTGTATGAACCCTGCATAACATATTTCTAGTTTAATAAGTCTTTAGTTGTATAGTTCAATATTTTCAACTGTCTTAGAAAAATCAATGAAAATACAAGAAGATTTATTGTTACAGTTTTCATTGGATATCTTAACATTTTTTGCTGATATTTTGAATGCCCTAGCAGCAAAGACTTTCCACCACTATCACACGAATATGGACATGATTCATATTAACATTTACTGGTCAATGCATAGTCATTGTGGATGTTATCCTTACTGGGAACTACCGACTTCGTACAATGTAATTCTTCATTTGAAAACTGCAACGTCAAGCACTTTCACACGGACCACCCGGCTGGGTTTCCCCATGGTATACTCCTAAACAGGGTTGGAAAAAAACGTTTTTTTTAGAAAAAAAACAAAAAACGTGTTTTTTTTGTTTAAAACATGTTTTAAACGTTTAAAACGTTTTTTTTTTCTCATTCAACAGCACAATTTTGATTAAAGTGAGCAAAGCTTAATAAATTAAATATAAAGAATGAAAATATCTTCAAAAAACAGTAAGGAAGAAAAAAAAATCCCTGACGGCTCGGCCTACAGGCACAGGTAGATTTCGAAGACGCAGAATGTGGGGCGCCTGTTTGTCGGGAATTACGGAAGAAATGACCTTTTTGCGATGATGCTGCAGTTGGAACCGCCTACTTCGAAACCAAACTTGTTTGCAGGCGGAGCCAGCAAGGATTTTTTTTTTTTTTTTTTTTTTTGCTATAAGAGTTGGTCCTATAAAAAACATGTCAATATAAAAATTTTAGATAATATTAAGGGGATTTATAATAAATTTAAGCGGATTTGAAATCTTGGGAATTGACGAAGTTATGAATTTTTTTCTTCTAAACCCCCCTCCCCCCCCTTAAGGCAATTTTTAATTATATCAAAAATCTGTCATACATAAATTTTCGGCCCTTCTCCTAGAAGTAATAATAACTTCAAACGGATTCGATACGTATCATAATTAAGAAATTATGGGGTTTTTTCTGTTTTCACAAAAATCCCCCCATCCCCCCCCCCTTGGTTCGATTTTGCCCATTAACGAACTTGACCGAGATTTTATGTATCAGTTTCGAAAAGATGCGGGAGTTGGAACCGCCTACTTCGAAAAATAACTTGTTTGCAGGCGGAGCCGGCAGGGATTTTTTTGTTTTTAATTTTTTTTTTGCTATAACGGTTGGTCCTATAAAAAACTTGTCAATATAAAAGTTTTAGATAATACTAAGAGGATTAATAATAAATTTACGCGGATTTAATATCTTGTGAATTAACGAAGCTATGATTTTTTTTCTTCTAAAAACCCCCCTTTTTCCCCCCCTTGGGGCCATTTTTAATTATATCAAAAATCTGTCCTACATAAATTTTCGGCCCTTTTCCTAGAAGTAATAATAACTTTAAATGGATTCGATACGTATAATAATAAAGAAATTATGAGGATTTTTCTGTTTTCACAAAAAGTCCCCCCATTTCCCCCCCCCCCTTGGTTCGATTTTGCCCATTAACGAACTTGACCGAGATTTTATGACCCTTGATTTTATGTATCAGTTTGGAAGTGATTTATGCAGAATTTTTCCAGTTATCGTGGTCAGAAAAAAGTGACATAGATAGATAGATAGATAGATAGATAGATAGATAAACTTTTGAACTGGGGGTGTTTTTGGGTTCTGGGAGTCATGATCAGCGTAAATCTGCAAAAATTTTTCAAAATTTCCAACTTAGGTGAGAATGTAATAGGTAGTATTTCTTACGAAATCTACCTAAAATTATATAATAAATATCAAACATTAACAATTAATTTTTTATTCTAAACTAAAACATTTAATTAAGTTCTTTAAAAATAGTAACAAGTTTGGCAGCCTTATCAACACCTAACCGGTTTCTAGTTTTGCTCTGCACAAAGCCAAAAGTAGAAAACACCCTTTCTAAACCTGCAGTAGAGCATACAGCTGTATGTAATTGTTTTATGATCTGCATGACATTTTTATCAATGTGTTTTTCAAGGCTTATCCACCAAGATAAAGGTGTTATTTCTACAAAATTGTCCACTTTATCATTTTTTTTCTTTTTGCATCATATCATTAACAGCATCAAACATGTAACTGGAGAATGGAGCTGACTTAGCTTTATAGTTTATAATTATTGGAATTAGTTCAGGACATAATTCAGCTGCAAGGTTCATGCCTTTTTCTGTCTCATCAATCGTAAGTGATTCTCCTGTAAAGCGTGGATCAGTAATGTTAGCCAAGAAATGTGCAGGTGTCATAGCCATTTCATATCTGTCTTCTATGGCTTTTTCAATATTTATTTTTGTAATCATGGTAAGATTACTAGCAGCACATATTTCTGACATTTCTTTTTTTAAATCTTTCCAAACTTCAACTACATCACTAATAGTACAATTATTTCTCTGAGCTTTGTCACATGCAACTGCAATAGGTTTGAGCCTTTGGATATAATCTTCAACATTCCTTTTTAACTGCAAGTCTATGACTTTCTTAGAAATATCAGATTTGATTTTCTCTCGATTATCTTCACAAACTTTCAAAATTTGTGGCCAATTGCTTATATAAGACTCCATTGTGTCCAACATGGAATTCCACCTGACATCTGATGGTAACTCAAGCTTTTTAGCACCTGTTTCCCGAAGCTTTGCTGAAGCAAAATGATTGTTTCGAAAATATTTAACAATATCAACAACTTGAGCTTTTATATTGGAGATTTTAATGTCTTTTGCTAGAAGATTTAAGACATGAGCTGAACATCCATAAGTTAAAATATTCATATTATTCCTCTCAGTCTTTTTAAGTTCATTTCTCATCTTCATAACATTGGCAGCATTGTCTGTTACAAAGCTACCAATAAGACAACCATAGCATTCTTCTACTTTGTTTATGGCAATACTTGCAAGCTCACAAAGATGATTAAATTCATGAGGATGGCCAGATGTATCAATTGAATCTACTAAGTAAATTTTGCCTTTACAAGATACTGTAACTCCTATAATTGGCTCATTGTGAATGTTACTCCATCCGTCAAGAGCAGCACAAACAATCTGTTCTCTTAAATCATTTTTATAGGTTTCCAGCACAGATTCATGCACTTTGTCAAGTAATATGCCTCCTATTTCATGACGATTTGGTGGTTTGTAGCCAGGTCTTATACTTGACACCATCTTTTTAAATTCTGGATGATCTACACATGAAAAAGATGTATTTGTTGCGTAAATAAAGCGGGCAACTTGAATATCAAACAATTCTTTATCATATTTAGATGTTCTCACAATAAAATTGCTTAAACTTCTAGTTGGTGCATGTCTCTTATTGGTATGTATATAAGGATCAGTAGCCTGTCTCTTTCCTGACTCTTTAATAACTCCTTCAACCTTCTCTAGTTTAGGTCGATCATCTTCCTGAGCAAAAGTTCCAGCCTTTAATAAAGCACAACTGTTAAAGTGATCTTTCATTCTTGCCACTAACCCTGCCATTTCCTTTTTACATTTTTTACATTCAGCTCTGAAACCTACTTTACCAGGTATTTCTTTCTGATCAAAGGATTCCCAAATCAAATCATTTTTCCTCCCTGTAGCCATAATTAATTTTAAACAACTCAGCTATAAGTCAGTTAAAACTTTCTTCAAAAACAAACTATAGACACATATTGAATTAAAAGCACATGGAATAACAATACAATAGAGAAGAAATAATTATCTTCACTTCAGTTCTCTTGCAACAGATAAAAGAAGTATCTTTAGTTCAGTTCCCTTTTCTCAAATAAAATATTAAAATATAATGAAATATGTAAAAAGTTAGTTAATAAATAATTTTAAGAAAGAAATATTGTTTATTGGTGTTCATTTATTGGTGTCCATTTATTATTATTTTATTTTTTTGAGAACATGGATTCAAACTGAAAATCAAAATAGATAGATTGGTTGGTAGGTAGCATACTGTATATCTCTGAGGACTGAAAAGCAAATTTAAACAGTTAGAATTTAAAAGGAACTGAAAGTAGATAAGTTTTTTTCACTTCAGTTTATTTTCATAAATGAATTTTTAAAAATGCTATTAAAAGAAATAAAAAGTAACTATTTAAATATGAATATTTTAAAATGAAGTGATTATAATTTTAATAAAGAAAGAGAAAAGGAAAACAATAAAAACGTTTTAACTATTAAACAAATATCTATGTAGTATTGTAGTATTATAATTTTGTTGTAGTTTGTGCACACTAATAACACAAAAATAACAGGGAGACAAATTATGTATTAAAAAAAGTTGTTCACTATTTTTCATTATTGAAGTAGCACAATAACATAAAAAATAAAGTAAAAAAATGATAAAGTTTAATGAAATCTTCACAAAAAAACTATCCTACTATTAGTACTGAACTGAACACTATTTGTTCTCAATTTCTGCTCATTATAAAGAAAACAGCAATAACAGAGATGGTGCAATCGAGATGTTACGCAATCGTGGTATTACACAAAGTTGAGCAACACAATTATAAAAAGATGACTGCTGACTTCTTGTTTTTAGACAGAAAAACCATGAAAATTAAAGATAGCAGAATAGTACAAAAATGAGATAATAGAGAAACAGAAATGCATGTTTATAGATAATTCTGTCTTTATAAAAATTTTAACAACACTGAAATACTGTTAGTTTTATAAAATTAGATTTTTAATATTAATACATTATAGAACTTTAATTTTGATATTATAGAAAATCATAATTAAGATATTTAAAAAAATAAATTACATATTTTCAATTTTAGAGGAAATAAATTTACTTTAAATACTTAATTAAAATTAAATAACCGATTGATAATTTTAATAAAATTTAAATGTCTTTTAGTGTATAGAGTTAATTAGAAATTTTTCATACAATTTTAATTTGCAAACTGTCACATTGTGACAATATAAACAATAAACATGTTTTAAACATTGTTTTAAATATAATGTTTTAAACAGCTGTTTTAAACAAAATGTTTTAAACGTAACAACCCTGCTCCTAAATCACAGACCTCTAGCACCATCCTTCTTCCAGAACAACTCCATAGCTCAGAGCGAGTACTAAAGTAAGTAAACTTAAGAGATTTCTTAAAGTTACCGCAGTAAGTTAATTTAAATTAGAGTTCAAAATGTAAATACCTCTCATAATAATCAAAACCCACAGAAATCACTGCCCATTGGCATTTTAACCTTCCCACAGATCAATCTCAATCATTGTACGGCTGCAAATCCTGCAGTAGAAAAGCATATGGAAGAAAACTCCATAGATATTGCACTTCTGCGGGACACCCACTGCAATAAAAAGGGAACCCTATTGGGCTTCTCAACGGATTGGAAGATCTTCACGTCTCGTAAACGACCTGTGCACTGGTTGTGTGGAATACAATCCTTATAATCAATCACCTACACACAGAAGACCACTGCATCTTCATGACCCTCTAAGCCGTTGAAAGAGAACTAATCATTGGCTCCACTTATTTGGCGCCTTCCATTAAAAACTTTGATCAAACCCTTGATGATTGGCAACACCGAGTTACACAACGAAGACCTTTAATCTGCAGAGGGGACTTCAATGTGAACTCTCCGCTGCGTGGAGCTGAGTTCTAGAGAGGGCCTCAGAAGGGGTTAAGAATTCCTTGTCGCAAACAAACTTTCAAACATGAATGCTGATAATCAGAAACACACCTTCGTAAAAAAAAAAAAAAAAACAGAAAAGGACAAAAACTAGCAAAAGGCTTTCTAGATCATACATTAGTTAATCCACTTGCTAATCCAAACGTTCGCAACTGGCAAGTACTTGATACAATTATTTTTCGGTCCACAAATACATTGAATTTAACTGCAACATAACACCACTTTTGCAGCACAATGATGATTTAACACAAAACATGGAAACTATAAAAAATTCATCATGCAGATTAAAGCAAGTAATCACTCCCTTAGAGACTCCCTTTACACAAACACTGAACAGCTTAATTCCTTCACAGAAAAAACTCATAGTCACAATTCAATCAGCAGCGTGTTCCTCCTTTGGTTTATGTATCAGAACACAAATTTTTCCCCATTCACTCTCTATTCCTCCAAATAATTTGAAAAGTCAATCCCAAAAACTTCATCTTAGGTATTTATCCCCATATCTCCCTCTAAAGTTGCGTTTGCAAGATCTCACCCCTCCTTCGGCCTCAAAACCCTTAGAAAATCTCCCACATACATATTCGGGACACCACAACTAAAAGCAAAGCGCAACCAGTTAACACCTCTTAGGAGAAAACTTAGATTGCTTAAGAAAAAGAGCACTGAAACAATTAAACCACTACAAATAAAATGCAATAAACTCGCTGCTCAGTACAAATGTTGTATTCTTGATGCCAAGAGTGCAGCCTGGAAATCTTTCTGCTCCAACCAAAAATATCCCTTTGGTACTGCACAGAAGTTCTTCACGGAAAAATGTTTCACGCCAGATGAAATCCTCCTTGAACTGCCTTCAGGACAGTTATCCAACAGAAAAACCTTGAATTCCTCACAGAATAACTATTTGGCTAAACTTCCTACCCACATGACAATATAGATATCACCTTCTCTGCCCACAATGATAAACCCTTCACCAAAGCTCAGTTTCGGGCTGCCATTAGCAAATTCAATGACAATAAAGCCCCGCGCCCAGATTCCATTGACTTTCGTCTACTTAAGCACACTTTTAATACACAAGTATATGTACCGTAAAAAAATATTTATACAGCATATATACAGTATACATACCGTAAATTAAATATATGGTATATGTACCGTAAAAAATATTTATACAGCATACATACAGTATATATACTGTAAATTAAATGTGCGGTATATGTACTGTAAAAGCATTTGTAATCAGTATATGTACCGTAAATGAAATATATGGTATATATACCGTAAAAGTACAGGATGACCCAAAAAAACCTCCCACATTTGACAGGGAAAAAAAGAGAGGTTGCAGAGAGAAACTTGTTTGTTCAAAAATATACAAGAGTTTAAAATGACTTGAATGAAATATCTTTTAGAAATGATGTCTGGTAAGTGTTGTCCAATTGAGAGCAATACACAATTCAAGACGATGTCTGAAAACTATCACCACCAATGCTTCGTCTTGTGGAATAGTTGCTGCTTCTACCTGAATTACTCTCTTGGGGTCAGAAAGAGTAGGTCTTATGTGTCAAGAGTAATTCAAGTGGAGGTAGCAGCTTCCACAAGACATGATGTGTCCGGTGATGATAGATTTCATATATTGTCTTGAAATGTATATTACTTGCAATGGACAAGACATACCAAACATCATCTCTAAAACATAGTCATTTTAAACTCTTGTCATACCCATTGTATATTTTAAAACAAACAAGTTTCTCTCTCCAATCCTTTTTGTTTTATATTATCCTGTCAAAATCGATGACTATACAGGGAGAGCACAAAGTCTTACCCTTATTATGGGAAAAAACATTTTTCGATACATGTGTGGATACATTTAAATATTTTTATAAAGTTTTTAATAAGACCAAGTGTAGGTTATCAATTTGTGTACAGATACGTATACTCATGGGTGCAAGAAGTACATTCAAGCCAAGACTGAAAACTTTTCTGAGTATTAGGAATAACCAAATGGAAAAGGGCTAGAAGATTTCTCTTTCATTATGACTAAAATTCGATCTTTTCCAATAACAGATAGAAATAAAAGGTTCTTGATAGTAAAATTACTTTTATTTAAATATATAAAGTAGAATTTGGTATCAGTCAAAAATTTCTCCAAGACTGAAATCTAGCACCCAGGTCGTGTAAACTGGTAATGAAAAATACTTTTTAGTAAAATTCAATTTATTCTGGATTAATCAATGGACATTGTTTATATATGAAGAGCAAACAATGTATTATCTGTAAAGTATATAAAATCCATTTCATTTTTATTTTCATAAATATTAAATTTTTTGTATTTGTGTCAAAATATTTTTATCTGTCCTGTCATTATGTACAATTGTTGAAATTAAAAAAAAAATGTTTATGGTTTAAAATGTAACTATAAACAACGAAGTGCACAATTACACTTACATACACTACTACAACTTTTTATGTGTATTTTATACTACTATTTTAAAACAGTTATTGTTTATCATATTCCAGGTTTAAATATATGGCAAAAATTGTTATTTCAAAATAGCAGTATAAAAATAATATAAAAGGCAGTGTAGATGGCAGCTATGCACTTGAGCAGTGGTTCGCAATCTTTTTTCTCTCATTTACCCCTTGCTTAGACATTTCATTTATGCGTACCCTTTCTCACATAAACCCGTTGTAAATATTTTTGTTTTTGTTCATTAGTAATGTTCATATTCTAGTTACCAATGTTAAATGCAGTTCTCTTAAGAATTCAAATTTTCAACCACTTAACCATTTTGAACACAATACAATATTAACATATAAAGTCACTCAAAATACAAAATATTTACGAAACATTTCAAATTAAGCACTCACAAAGTTGGGGTATATCTATTAATACACGTTAGCGAGTTTATGCTAATGCTGACCAGTTGAGCACTAAAATGACGACTTGCTTTCAAATGTGTTTTTGGATACGATTCATGTTTTTCTAAATTATTTTTAGAATTACTCCAAAGAACAGATAATAAAAGAGTAGGAGGGACACATGCGAAATCGCAAGATGTTATTAAGAGTGCGCAGAGATAATGCCAACAAATGATCAACCAATTACTAAGTTTAGGAATTTCCCGTCATTTTATGCGAATAGCCTATTTTATTTCACACAAGTCTCTCTTTGTAAGCGATTGTTTACAGTTTTGTCTTCTGTTCTCATTTTAAGTTTTCAATATATGCCATAATTTTACTGTATCCCCAAATATTCCACCACGTACCCCGGTTTGGGAACCACTGACTTATATGATTAAAAAAAATAAACAAACATGTGTTATAAGAAAAGAGCTTATATCAGTATCTAGCAATAAATAAAAAGTGTTATAAACAATACTACTTCATTATGATCAATAATTTCACAAGTTACAGTAACATATTTATTAGTTTGTCTATTTATCACAGGGTACCAACTGTAAATTATTTTATACTGCAAATTCAGATCAAAATTTTATCATATATCTCCTAATTGAATTTATCATACTGATTTGTTTTCATATGTTCAAAGGAATTTCCTTGGTAATTATTCTCCAAATAAAAAGTATTGAGACTGACATTGAATTTAATTTGTAGCAATTTTTATGAAGAAAACTTACAACATTAGAACAAATTTTGTTTTTGTACATAGTAAAATTTAAAATTGTTTCAAAATTATTAGTATACCTAGAAATCGTTTATGTTAAGGCGAATTAAGAAAAGAAGTCAGTTTACACAATAAACACAGTTTTATTAAATAATCAAAGAATTACAGTAAAATATATAAGAATTTCAATTAGTTAATGATAAAATAACAATCACACATTACATCATAAAAATCTGATTTTCTTAAAATTACACAGCAAAAAAATTGATCTTCAATCTTATATTATCCTTAAGGCGGTATTAAATTTAAAAAATATATATTTTTTTCTACGCTCAACAACTCAAAATTTTCTGACACATTTTTATAAGTAAAAACATGAAACTTGGCGGCATGATTCATGAAGAGATTTATAAGTGACTTGTGTTTTTATTTTTCGTTCAATTAGAAATTGATTTACAAACAATTATTTTCACAGTACAGTAATTGTTTTTTGTTTCCAGTGCTATCGCTACGGGATATTCAGTTCAAAATGTCCACTTTGACAGCATTTTTAAAATTATTCTGCCTTTATCAAAAAATCTACCAATACGGACATTATAAAGTTTCTGAATAAGATAACCTGCCAATTGGATACATTTTAGAGCAAAAATGAATTTAAAAATAATTCACAAAATAAGCAGTTTGGATTTGAGTACACCCTTAAACAATTATATGATAAAGTTACAGAAAAATTTAAGAAATATGCATAAAAATTTCAAATAAATAATTTGACCTAATACAGAAAAAGCCGCATTAAATTAAAAAAGTAAAAACTAATGCAAACTCTATGTATGCTGAACTTATTGTTTATAATATATATCTAATAAATAAATATAAAGTAATACAACTTTTTAAAATTAACAATTGTTATGTTAACCACCCTTAAACAATTACATGATATAAAGTTACATGTTTAAATTAAAGAAATAAAAGTTAAAGCAATCTCATTCCAAACTTCATTTTTCAATGCCTGGATATTATATTAATTTTTTATACTAAAAAAGCAATGAAATATGCATAAAAATTTCAAATAAATAATTTTACCTAATACAGAAAAAACCGCATTAAATTAAAAAAGTAAAAACTAATGCGAACTCTATGTATGCTGAACATATTGTTTATAATATATATCTAATAATTAAATATAAAGTAATACAACTTTTTAAAATTAGCAATTGTTATGTTATTCATGATATACTTAAGCAACACTTGACATTATTTAACTATAACATAATTTATTACGCTGCAGCACTACCAAGTACATACAAAAAATTTAATTACATCCAGGGTAAGAGAACAACATGAGAGTGTCACACGAGATTGATACCTATTATTATTTTTTTAAATATGAACAGGTATCTTTTAAACATTTGCCAATAACATACTTGCCAACTTTTACACTTTGGGTGTAAAATTTACACTTTTTGACGATTTTTTACACTTTTACACTTAGGATGTTTATTTTTACACTTTCTTGCAAAGTTTCTTCTAAGCTCTATTTTACTCCCTAAAATTAGGAAATACTTTTTAACTTCTTTTATTAATGATAGTTGCTGAATGTAAAGGAATATTTCATATAGTTAAAATCTTGAATCAAGGGTTCATATTCAAAATATACTATACAAAATCTTTTAATTTTCATTGTATATAAATAGAAGTCGTGTTTTGGGTAATGTTTTTGCTTAGACTTTCTTTAAAAAAAATTAAAAACAAAGAAGCTGTCTGTATATGTTTCATATCAAAATATCAGTATATTATTTAACAATCGGTTATATGCTTAAATGCTGTTTATATCTTTTTTATATAATGTGTTATATGTGTAATATGCTCTTATGAAAGACAAAATTGCAAGAAATACACTTCACACGTTATTTTACACTTTGCCATTTTGAAAAGTTGGCAGGTATGCAATAAAAATTAATTCAAGTATGTGTCAAAAAGTTGTGTTTTGGATTTGAGAATAGTGCTGAAATTTGCCAATTTACACATTTACAAAATTAAAATTTTATATTACACTAATAAAAATCTTAAATAAATAAAAGGTGCAAATTCAAACTATTTGTACTCTTATTTTACAATGGGCAAAAACAAAATAAAAGAAAGATCGTTTAAGGAGGAAAGCTTTGATAACATGCAGATACTAAAAATAAACTAATGCAATTAGAAACCACAATTCTAACCTCCTTGTTACAATCTATGTAACAATAAAATTAAATGATAAAATACACAATTGGAAATCAGGCTATCTTGTGTTTAATAATACAGGGTCATTCATAATTCCCTCCGGGGTTTCGAAACGCTATAGTAAAAAAACGAAGACGAATATGAAAAAAAGAAACATATGAAATTATTCCGAAACTATTCAAGTTTTACTTACATACATTACAGGTGTTCTATGTGTGAACCCTTGGTCACACGGCATACATCCATGCGATAGTCCAGTTCCTGCCATACTCCCTTTCTTTAAATTTCCGGTACCACATATGAATTGTTTTGTCAGTTGGTCCCTGTTTTCGATATTTATTACGAAAGGCCCGTTGAACTGACACCACTGATTCAGATTTAAAGAAACGGAGTATGGCAGGAACTGGACTATCGCATGGATGTATGCCGTGTGACCAAGGGTTCACACATAGAACGCCTGTAATGTATGTAAGTAAAACTTGAATAGTTTCGGAATAATTTCATATGTTTCTTTTTTTAATATTCGTCTTCGTTTTTTTACTATAACGTTTCGAAACCCCGGAGGGAATTATGAATGACCCTGTATATAAAATGCTGCAAAGTAATTATAAGGCACCGGTTCTTGATAGGTTAGAATTCACAGCTGTCTTGTCAGTTATCAGCATATAAGAGCAGTCAGTTGGTCAGTCCCTGGAAAAAAAATGTGTGGTGATCATCAAGCTGATTTATAATCATAATATGAATAACTTTCAGATGAAATTAAATTTCAATAACTTTCTACTTAATATCGGATGTTGCATAATAGTTATAAAACAATTTTTAAGTTTTGATAACACAATATTCAACAAAAATTATCAACGATCAAATTTTGCCATGATTTATAGATTCCAGTCAATATCATCACAACACTAAAAACCCTATAAATATTTATTGATACCCTTACTATTACTCACACAGTCTCTTACTTCAAGATTATGACCTTAAACTTAGCTACTTACGGAATCATCTATTTTTAATAAAGAGGTTGGAATTTTTTTTTTTTTTAAAGCAAGGCGATGGATAGTTCAGGAAGTGAAAAAATCTCAAGCTTTTGATGCTCGAACTGCTGTGACTTCGAAATTCAGTTCAAACTGTAGCAATATTTTCTGAAAGGTTATCTGCCTTTACAAAAAATTTAAAATGTCTTTAGAAATTTAATTACAAGTAATAGAAATTTAATTACAAATTTTCTATATAAGAACACCTGCCAATTTCCTGCATTTTTGATCAAAAATGAATTAAAAAATATAATGTAATAATGTAGCCACTTTGGATTTGAGAACAGTCTTAAGTAGCATAATCTACATATAGACTCATTCACACTTTATGGAAACGATCTTCACAATTAATTTCTGAACATATATGCCCTATTCTTTGCTACAATTTTACTCTACTCTATAGCTCTGACTCTTGTTTATGACTCTGGATCAAAATTTTAATCATAGTCGATTTTTCTCTCAGTACAATCATATCAATTTTCTCCCACACCTCTTGGAAAACTTTCCAAAGTCTTCCAATGTGTTGCGGATAGCACTTTCTAACGCTCACTTTAACAAACACATAGGTGGTGATAAATAAAAATTTATCATAACATTGGATGAAACATGGCTTTATTTAAGTGAGTGTATCAAAATAAGAGCATTTTTTATCAATTAATAGAAAAAAAATTGGGTTTGTGAATGTGAAGAAAAATTTTGGTACTTTTCCGTTATACGGACACCACGCCAAAATATATGCTAATGCATAATGTATGCAAACATATGTATGTTATGTAAATGTATGCTTGGCAACAATGGTGTCCATATAAAGGAAAAGTACAAAATTTCCAAAAGAATTCATGATTGCTGTATGGATTTTGTAAGGAAACTGATAAAAATTCATTTCATATTATGTATGAAAATTGCATTCAAAAGCTTCTCTGAGATAATTTAACTTGTGAATTTGGCAAGTATTTTAAGGAATATTGTGGGAAGCGCATAGAATCCTGGGCATACTGCTACCGTATGAAATGTGGATTAAACACTGATATGCACATAGAAAGAATGCACAGAACTTTAAAATATATTTATCTCAAAGGTAAACAAGCAAAACGCCTTGATAAGACTTTGCATGCTATCATGAAATTTGTAAGAGATAGGATGTTTGATAGATTAATTATCTTACATAAAGGAAAATTAACTACCAAAATAAAACAAATTAGAACGAAGCATAAAAAGAGCCAGTGTTTGTCGTTAGATCTGGTCACTAAAAAATAAAACTCATACGAAGTTTTTGATTCTTCTTTAAAGAAGATTCGCTTGGTTGAAGAAGAAGAAAAGAACTGTTCTTGTAAACTCTTGTGTACTGACTGCAAGACCTGTATACACCGTTTTTCATGCACGTGTATAGAAGCTAGCATTAAATGGAATATGTGTGAACATATACATTTAGTTTGCCGCTATCAACATACAGAGACACAGCCAACTCTTGCAACTTTAGATAATTTAGACAAGCATTATGAGCAAAATGATTTATGCATCAATGAGCAAGAAATAATTGCTCAGAAAAGCAGTTTTTTAATTTCAGAAGTGAATAAGAAAAATGAGCCTTCTACTAGTGGTTTGTCTTTTTTTGCACAAAAAGAACATTTTAAGGAGAATTTACTTAAGATCTTGGATGATGTATCGAATGAGGATGAACTGAAAATTTTCATGGATGCTGTGAAACCTGTTACACTAACTATAACAGCATACCGAAATTTAAAAAATAAGAACTTTGCTAATTCTGAGCAGAAGTCTGCAAACTCGACAGTCCCTCATAACAAAAAAATAGAAACACAAAGATTTTTTTCAACACGGAAAAGGAAAAGGAAAGATGAAAATGGTTTAAAAAAGCCTAATGAAGAGGAATCTGAAAAAATTTCTTTATCATTGATATTAAATGAATCCAATTTCAAATAAATAATAATTAAGAAGATTCATTTGAGAGGGAGATGGGTCAACATTTTGCCAACACACACACAAAAAAAATAAATATAAATAAACAAGCCAGCATAATGTTATATGTAATTTCAATTGGCTTTTCAAAGTCAGAAACCAATTGGCTTACATAGCTGCCAGTCCTAAGCCTGGATAAAGTGTGAAGGGAAATTGTTTTTTATTTTCTTTTATAAATAAACAAGAAGGAAAGTTATGCATAATTTTCTTTCATTATTGCGGTATGCATACACACATATACTTCTAAATTTTATTTTAGACTAGCAAGCTACGCTGGTCAATTTCTCTTAAAGAACCTTTAATCAAACAAAATATTGACATTTCATAATTCACTTTTATATTTTAACAGAATAATAAGGCTACTATAATTTGTGACTCGTGCTATAGCCAATATACACGTCAGGACACGTCACCCTTATCATTATCTTTTTACGCGTGAAGGTTTCTCTATGGTACTCCATTGTGAAATTTGGTAATTTTTGAAATTCAATATTTGAAAAATGGCATAATCATCAGATTTGAAATTTATTTCAAGAAATATACAATTTTTTACCTTTCAAACTCAGTTTGTCTAACAATTTTCTGACAAATACTTTTCCGGCTATTATTTTTTTTAGTAACTTCAAATGTTTCATTTTCCGAGATTAATCTGTGGCAAAGATTAATGAAAAACCCAGTCGTCAGCAACGCATAGCTTTATATTAAAGAGGATGTTGGAGCAGGGATTGTCTCCATCACTTTTGAAATTTGTTCTGTAGTTCCAGAGATTCCATAGAAATTGTAATTTAGAATGATTTTTAGAACGCTTTTCACTCATTTCACCCTTTTAAATTTTGAATTTTTTTTTTATTTCTTCTTAGAGAGCATTTACATCTTATAAGTAACTACCATGCCAAATTTCATGTTTCTAGCTCCTTCAGTATAAAAAAAAGTGGCAATTTTCGAACATTTTTCACTCCTGCACCCCATTGGGGTTAGTGGCACCGACATAAAATATAGCCTATGTTAGAGCAGGAAGTGTCACCATCAATTTGCTACCGTGACTTGTGAAATCGGTTCTGTAGTTCGAGATTCCATAGAAATTGTAATTTAGAATGTTTTTAGAACGCTTTTCACTCATTTCACCCTTTTAAATTTCGATTTTTTTTTTTTTTTTTTTTTTTTTTTGTTTTTAGAGAGCATTTACATCTTATAAGTAACTACAATGCCAAATTTCATGTTTCTAACACCTTCAGTATAAAAAAAATCGAAATTTTAGAACGTTTTTCGCTTTTGTACCCCCCCTGTGGTAGTGGCATCGACATAAAATATAGCCTATGTTACAGCAGAGACTGTTACCATCAATTTGCCACCATTACTTTTGAAAATGGTTCTGTAGTTCCAGAGATTCTATTGAAAGTGTAATTTAGAATGTTTTAGAACGGTTTTCGCTCATCTCACCCTTTTAAATTTTGAATTTTTTTAGAATTTGTTCTCTTAGAGAGTATTTACATCTTATAAATAACTACCGTGCTAAATTTTATGTTTCTAACACCTTCAGTGTAAAAAAAAAAAATCATAATTTTAGAACATTTTTCGCTCCTGCACCGCCCTGGGGATAGTGGCACCGACATAAAATATAGCCTATGTTGGAGCAGACTGTCACCATCAATTTGCCACCATTACTTTTGAAAATGGTTCTGTAGTTCCAGGGATTCCATTGAAATTGTAATTTAGAATGTTTTTAGAATGCTTTTCGCTCATCTCACCCTTTTAAATTTCGAATTTTATTAGAATTTGTTCTTAGAGAGCATTTACATTTTATAAGTAACTACCATGCCAAATTTCATGTTTCTAGCTCCTTCAGTATAAAAAAAAATGAAATTTTAGAACGTTTTGCGGTTCTGCACCCCCCTGGGGGTAGTGGGGGTAGTGTCACTGACATAAAATATAGCCTATGTTGGAGCAGGGATTGCTACCATCAATTTACCACCATGAAATCGCTTCAGTAGTTCCAGAGATTACCCCCTCAAACAAACAAAAAAACAGACAAAAAAACAATCTTTACTACTTTATAATATTAGTATAGATTTACTAGCTAATGATGCCGTATAATAAATGGAAAGTTTTAAGAAACATTATAAGAAACACCGAAGAAACATTATAACTATTATTATTTTTTAACAATTTTTTTAATTCATTATTTTTTTCTCTTGTTAACAAACAAGAAAAGTTTAATTTAAAGAATAATAATTATCTTTAAATAATATCTTTAAAATAATGGTTAACATAATAAAATTTAATATAATAATAATATAATATAATAAATAATATAATATAATAAATAATAATGTAATATAATAATAAATATCTTTATAATATCTTCAAATTATTTAATGTAAAGAATATATTGAAAGGTCTTATTTTTCATAAGATTCTGAATTCATATTTAATTTTTATTAAATATGAAAGTGGGAGGAAATAAAATATTAATGCTTTTAGCTATCAATATGCTTTTTAGCTATCTTTTACCTTCAATAATTTTAGCTAAATTCTGATAAATAGTCAACCAAATGAAGTAACTTGCATTAAAAAAGCTATAATATGTATATTTTTTAAATACATTTAAAATTAACAATAATTATTAAATTTTACATGAACAACTTTTTTTTAAAAACCCTATAAATTAAAATTGTTATTCCTGGTTTCATTTCATGCCGATAGATGGTGGCAGCAGCGACCTGCTTTCCGCTGAAATCTGGCCTTGGCTGAATTATAGTAACTCTTCCCCTAGACGCTTGTATATACTGTGCGTGCATCTCGCCAGAAAGTTCAAAAGTGAAAATCTGTGAAAAGCGGTTGAAGAAATCGGCGAAAAGCAGGCCTTGTCTTTTCTTTTATAGCTGCAAATGTGCTCTGCCCCCCACCCCACCCCACCCCCTTTTTTTTATAGCTGCATAGTGTGTTGGGTTTGCAAAAAAGTCCAGTTAGTGTTTAAAAAAAAAAAGAAAGAAACATGCCAGTTTCACCTGTAAGACGCGGAAAAAAATTCGGAAATTCGCTTATCGGTTGGCAAAAAAAAAAAGCAAAATTTGTCAATTGGTAGCAGGGAAATATCACAAATTTTTTCAATCGATCGCATGAAAACAATCCCGAAATTTGTCGGTTGGTTACAGAAAATAAACGTGAAATTCGTCAATATGTCGCGGGGAAAAAACCGCTCAATTCACCAATAGGTTGCTGGTAAATATCAAGAAATCAAGTTAAAAAATTGCATGTAACAGTAATACTTTACTAGATATCAATTATTGATATACAGTAAAAGACTTTATTACGCATTTCATATAATATAAGTAGGGGAGACCGGTACACAGTAGACCACCCCCTAATATTTTATTTATTTAATTTTTTTTTAAGCTTCTCTTCTATCCTAATAGACAAAGCACTGCAATGATTATTTATAGCCTTCAGAAAATATGTTTAGCTCAAATTGAACCATTTTATCCTGCTTTGTTGTTTTGAGCTTCTAAAATAGTAAAATTTTTCATCATCATATTTTTTATTTTTTTAGTAATTAAAGGTTGTAGATAAATAAAATAAAACAGCTTTTTTGCAAAGCTAAGATACTTACTTTTATTTTACTTTAAAGTTAATATGTTTAAAAGAAAACTATAAACAATATGATTATTTATTGAACTTCAACATGGGGTACAGTGGACCACCCACTCCTGGGGCACAGTGGTCCACAATCCACTCTGCTCCTCTAATGCAGAATGTTCAAAACCTTTATTATTAATATTCGGAAACGTCTCTCTCTGTGTGTGTGTGTGTGTGTCTGTACGTGGAAAAACTCTGCAACCGTAGAGAGTAGCGAAGCGCTTTTTGTTTCAAAAAATTCGGAAAAATCCCGAAATTGTTGAGATTCAGTATCAAAGAAATCGGCCTTCAATTAAGACAGTTATTAATTAACAAAGTCTCGAAAATTAGCGAAAAAGAAGCATTTTTTCCAAAAAAAAGAAACGATTTCAAACCCGAAAAGAAAATTTCCGTTTTGATAATTGCAGACATCCAAATTGTCGCTTTTTAACGCATCATCGAATAAAAAAAAATCTACGGAGGTATCGATCCGAAAATCGGGGTACACACGCGACCGATTTTTGTCGTTCCAAAAAGTCAAATTTTTTGAAATTCGGACCGTAACTTTTCTTTATATCGGCCAAAAACTGACCAGACATCCAACATTGACCTCAGACGGGAAAAAGGTTGCTGTAAAGAATGCCGGGTTGACACATCCGAGATCAAATCGCTCTATTCCTTTTTGAAACAAGTGGAAATAATGACTCTACATTCACGAAAATTTGCACACATGTGTAAAAAAAATCGCAAATTCAACAAAAAAAAATCATTAAAATCGACCAATAACTTTTAAAGATATCAATTAAAACTCATTAATGAAAATGAAAAATGAATTTATTTCTATTTCAACTGGGTAGAAGTAAAATATTTGCAGGTGTTGTCATCAGACATTTGGACGCCTTTCTGCCAAAAGAGATAAATTGATAAAAAGATTCATTTTAAAATGATTTCAGTTGTTATGGGCAATATATATATATTTTAAATAATCGGATTTTCGAATCTGAAAAATATGAATCCTTGCTCTGAGTGATCTGGCATTTCAGGGATTCAAAAAATTTTCGAATTCCGACCATAATTTTTTATTTTAGCAAAATCCCGATTTTTGTATAGGGAAAAAAAAAAAGAAAAAGAAGCTAAGGAATTAGCTATTTCTTTTCAAAATATCTCCCGTCGTATGGGTCCCATCACGGAGCGGTATGGCTCATTCTACTCGACATCAATAGCACTTACATATTTTAGTTTCCAGTTCCACCACCAGGGGGTGCTTCCGTAAATCTGGTTCTATGGGCCCGATTACGCCGGGGTTTGGCTCTTTCGACTGGATTTCAATAGCTTTACAGATTTGGGCTACGTTCGCATAGAACAGATTGCGCCCCCTGGTGGTGGTAGGTGTAATTAAAGAATTTTGCCGCTAACTCGGGTTCTATGGGTCACATCCCGACGCGGTTTGGCTCATTCGACTCGGCATCGATAGAGTTTATCGATTTCAGTTCGTTTTTTCACCACCAAGGGGCGCTTTCTTATCTCCGGTTCTATGGGAACGAAGATGACGGGGTATGGCTCATTCGACTCGGCATCGAAAGCATTAACGATTTCAGTTATGATCGTATAAACAGATTGCGCCACCTGGTGGTGAAAGGTGGAACTAACGTATACTGCAGCGCGTGCGCAGCACGACTGCTATACGGTGCCGCAGGCAGCGGGGACCCGAGCCCGAGGTTCGCTCAGTTAGAGGTTTATACTATTTGATGTGCAATTTAAGGGATTATCCGGTGCCTAAGGCAGCGGGGACCAGGGTCGGAGGTTCGTTTGGTTAGAGGTTTGTACTATTCAATGTGCAAATTAAGGGATTATCCGGTGCCGAAGGCAGCGGGGACCCGGTTTGGAGGTTCGTTCGGTTCGAGGTGGATGCGAGCCAGAGAATCGTTCGTTTCGATGTTTTATAAAAAAAAGTTTTCAGAATATTCAAGGCACCGATGTAAACTAGAGGCCCGCTAGCGGGCGAAGCCGGCTAGTATTTAATAATTGCTTATCTATACTAATAAAAGAAAGTTTCGCTCTGTGTGTGTGTGTGTCTGTCTGTGTGTGTGTGTCTGTTGGCGATGGCTAGGAAAATCTAGCCCACCTAGAAGGCTGGAAATTTAGGTGCAGATAGTCCAAGGTCTGGCCATGTGCACCTCAGCCTCAGAATTTTAATATTTTGATAATTAGCCTAGATATTAATTAGATTATCATTAACCATCGCTTCTAAAATGTCAACTTTTAAATCAAAATGGCGAAAGAAATGGACTGGCGCATTGGATTTGCGACCGGAAATGAACGAATTCGAAATTATTTAACTAATTAGCGAGTTTTAAGAAAACTAATTGAGATATCAATTAGAAAATTTCTGAGCATATGTAAAAAAATATTCTGTATCTGACTATATGATTTTTGAAAAATTCGGTTGGTAATTTTTTTTAATTTACGCAAAAGTCTGCAGGCGCCAGTGAAAACAATCCCAGAAAGTTTCAGACAGGGATCGGCTTTCATTAAAAATTGAACTACAAAGAGATCTGTTTCTCGGGAAAATCCCTCCATTTAGTTTGCGAAAATGAAAGGAAGTAATTGCCAATTTTTACTAATGAACAAAAATTTAGGTAACTAATTAAGATATAGATTTGAAATTGTGGTCATGGGGAGGGAGGGGGTTAACGCCTTTCTCTGAGATTGTAATTTTCTCGGGCCCGCGCAACGCCGGGCGGGTTAGCTAGTTTTCTATAAAGAAAGATTGTTTTAAAGTAGATTTAACTGTAAAATAAAGTAAACAAATAAAAATAACAATTTATTTAACATAGTAAGAAATATTTTGTTTTGTATTTACTGCCTTTGATAAATATAACTGTAGTCTAATTGTTGATGATTCTATTCAAGTAAGATTCATGAGATGCAAATTGAATGGCGATCAGTTTATTTCTCCTGAAACTGTAGATGAATCTGCTGTTGATGTCAATGGTTTCATAATGTTGCTCTCAGACCCAAAATTATTTCTTGAAAATTCCAGGCTCAATCCTACTCATAAGTACTTTGGAATTTCATTTGCAAATTTTAATGTGAGCTGACTTTTTTTTTTTGTACTTAAGTAATAACTTCAACTAAATTGCAATTGTTCCTGTGTTAATCTGTTATTATTTTCAAAATATAATAATTTTTTTGTTTTTGTTTCAAAATTTATATTACTATATTATTTTGCGGGTGAAGGGGGCAACAAAAAAGAATTAGATAATGAAAAATAGATTTATATTGTATTTTAGATAATACCTAATAGTGGTCCACTGTACCCCAGTGGGTGGACCAGTGTACCCCGCTTCCGGGGTACACTGGTCCACTTTAAGAGTGTGTATAATTTTTTTTTTTTAAATGTATTGAAAACTATGTTGTGAGAAAATTATGATGGATGTAAGAAGGTTTAAGGAATATTCAAAAATATTTTCACACAGATCGGTCAGTCTGTTAAAGAGAAAAAAATGTTAATTGAAAAAGTGGTCCACTGTGTACCGGTCTCCCCTACTATTTAATGTAAAATTTTACAAATCAATGTAGTATTTGAGGTTTTTGACATAAGATGGTTTTGGACATAGTTTAAACTCTCAAAAACCTGCCAGTCCTGAATTGTAACATAGTTTACCTGCAGATTATTTTCTGCCGCTGAAATATCTGTCGCAGACACTTGGAGAATTTTCTGCTTCTGGGGTACAGACGCATACATTATGCGGTATTTTGTCAAATAGATGAATGTGATCAGGACGCAAATTTGAAAATTAAATTTTAGAGTTGAGTTGAAGTGAGCAAAGCCTGCAGTGAGCTGTGGAGTTGAGTTGAGATGTTTCTATAACTCAGAGAGTTTAGCTGTTTCTAGTGTAATTATTTCAGTGCCTTTTGAGTTCAGTGCTTCTGATAAAATATAAAGCTACAAGCTTTGGTAAGAAACATGACAAAATTTTTATACCTATTGCAAAATTTCATCAATTAAAAAAAAATAAATGGAATTTTACAAATTTTTAACAATTAAGAACCATGGAAATATCAAAAATTATTTTAGTTTTACTTATATTTTTTAAAACTTAAACATGTGGTACACATAAACCTAGTATTAGTTTTATAAATCTTAGTGTCGGACGTAAAATATTTTTTACGTCCAACACTGTTCATTTAAAAAAAAAAATAATTTTTTCGAATTCAATTTGATTGCATATTTTCAATAGTATATGAACTCATTATTTCCAGGGAAATTCTTTTGTAAAATACCCCAACCAATTTTATATAATATAAACTTTTAAGCAATTTGGTGTCGGACGTAATTTTCCCAAACTGCCTAGTATAAAAGAGCTTAAAAACAAACAAAAATATGCAATATGAACTAGTGATTGACCGAATAAGAAATTTCGCCGAATACCGAATATTCGGTCAAAGTTTACACCGAATATTCGGTATTCGGCAACCGAATACTCAGAATTTTTTAATAAATATTTTTGCATGTATTACCTTTTTTAATAAAATTTAATTTAATTCAGTTACATTTTTATTCTTAAATCTATTTACATAAAAAAAATTAATGACTTCTTTCCACTGACAAATTCATTAATCTGATCACTTATTTGTTATTATTTTATCACTTGTCAATACCCAAAATAAATTATGAAAATATTAAATTTTACAGACTATTGTTACAAGGATAGGGATTATTTGATCAAACAAAGCATATTGTACTGAATGTAGCACCTAAACAACTCATTCAAGATGTTAAGACTAGATGGAATAGCACCTATTATATGTTTGAGCGCTTAATGGAACAGAAAATGACATTGTCATTGTTTTTTACCGAATTTGGTGGGAATATTAATTTAAAAGTTAATCAATGGTCTATGATAGAAAGCATTCTTATGCTTCTTTAACCTTTTGAAGAAATAACAAAAGTTATAAGTAACAAAAAAATCTTTAATTTCAGAAATAATACCTACTGTTTCTACATTGAAATGTTACTTGGAAAAAAGTGATAGTGGAGAATTTTTTGGAGTGGGTAGTGGGTACCATGAAAGAAACGTTAACAAAAGGACTCGCAGAACGTTTTTCAGAAATTTTTGATGATGAGTTTTATTTTTTAGCCACTATTTTAGATCCCATATTCAAACAGCCTTTTTAAAAAATGAAGCAACCACCAATAAAGTAAAAAATGTACTTAAAAGTAAAATGCAACAAATAATAAATAAACCCTCTGAAATTATTGAACCAGATCAACCACAAAGTTTCGATAAAAAGGATTCCCTCTCACAAACTGTGCATTCATCATTTTGGGAGTGCTTTGTTGAAATTGTTACAAGTGAAAAAACAAAGTGAAAATCCTTCTATTGAAAATGATAGCCTCACATCAGATGTTAAAGCTTCAGTTGTATTACCACTTATATCAAGAAAAGACAATCCGTTAGTTTGGTGAGAAAAAAACCATAATAAGTATCCAACACTATCAAAGTTAGTTAGAAAATACTTATTTGCACCTGCCAGCAGTATTTACTGTGAACGATTATTTTCTGAGGCCGGACAGAGAAAACAAACAGATTACAACCAGATAAGGCCGAAAAACTCTTATTTTTACACCATAATTTGCCCATACTAAATTTCGATTACAAATAATAATGTATCACTTTTATAAATTATCACTTATAACTGAAGCATATTAAAATAACATTAAATGAGCATTGGTCATCATGTATTTTTACAACTAGTAATACTTTACCTACTATTTTTCATAAATTTGAAAAATTCGGCCTACTTGAAAGTATTCGGCCGAAACCGAATATTCGGTTTACGTGACGAATCACCGAATACCGAATCGACTATTCGGTATTCGGTCAATCCCTAATATGAACATAATTTACATATGCTACACTCTTCTAAAGTATTTAGCAGGTATCTGAATTGATTACAATTTAAAAAATACTTTAATTGCACTCCAAAATATCAGTTTGTAAAATATGTTAAAAATGAGTCATGGCAACATGTCTATAATACTTCTAATTGAAAGCCTTATAACTCCTTTGAGCTTAAAATTCTGCCTTATTTTTTGTTATTTTCTCATAAACTTGCGTAAATATACTCGGATCGTCATGCAATTGATACTTACAATCAATACTACTTGCAATTGATAGTATTGAGACTTACTATAGCATGTTCGGTATTGAAAATGAACCCAGGACTCACATTCCCCTAAATTTCCTAACTATTATTTTATCCCCTAAAATTCCTAAAATTCTCCTAAAATTTTCTTCTTGTTCCTAAAAATTTGAGATCGGCAAAATTTCACCGAAAAATATCGTGAATTTCGACAAATGGTCACCGAAAAAGACACATATTTCGTCAAAAGATTGATAAAACAACACAAATTTCGTCAAAATATCGCTAAAACAACTCAAATTTTGTCAAAAGATCATGAAAAAAATGCAAATTTCGTCAAAAGATCGGGGAAAAAAACAAATTTCATCCAATGATATTGTGGGGGGAGAAAGGTAATTTCGACAAACAACCCTGAAAAAAAAATTCAAAGTTCATCTAAGGATCGTGACAAACACGAATTTCTTCAAAGAATTGCAAATTTTTAAAAAACATCTCGGGGGGAGGGAAACTAGAATTTCTTAAAAAGATTGCAGAATAAACGTGAATTTCGATAAAAAAAAAATTGTGAAAAACCCCTCAAATTTCATCCAAAAATCAAGGAAAAAAGATAATTTCGTCTAAGAATCGCAGAAGAAATGCAACTTTCATAAAAAAAAAAAAAAAATTGTGAAAAAAACCCCGCCAATTTCATTGAAGGGTCGTGAAATTTTGTCAATCGTGCATATAAGTTAAATTTTGTCAACGATCGCACAAAAATACAAATTTCATCAAGAGATTGCAGTAAAAACGCGAATTTTATCTAAAAATTGCAAATTTTTTCAAAAGATTGCAAAAAACACGAATTTTTTCAAAAGATTGCAAAAAACACGAATTTCGTTAAAAGATCGCAAAAAAACATGAATTCCGTCAAATGGTCACGAAAAAAACGTGGAATTTTGTCAATACATCGTGCAAATAAGGCCAATTTCATGAAAGAATCGCGAAAAATGCATAATTGCAGTAAATATAAGCTGTCAAAACGGTTTGTAATATGAAGCCGGTTATTGTGCAAATTTAAATGCCCTCATTCGCAACAAACCACGCAAGCACATGGAACAAGGGCTGAATTCATTGGAATGATGGGAATATTCTTTGGCAGTGTACTACATGTGCCTGACTAGCACGAAAATACTGTTATTACATAATTGTAATGTTAAAAATATCGCAAATGCCCCTAAAATTTTCCTAAAATTTGGAAAAAAAATTCCTAAAATTCCTCCCTAAAATTTTGAAAAATCCTAGTGCTAGCCTTGGATTATTTTTATCTACCAGAATCAATTATCGGTTTATTTTTTCTATGTTAATGGTAACATGATTGTAATTGGTATATAAAATGAAAAGGCAGTGAAAATAACGTTATTTTAATTTTATTCAAACAATTTACCTTTAAAAACCCACTTTTTTATGATTCACATTTGTTTTAAATATGAAATTTACACTGTTCTTTGTATTTAAGTAATTTATTACAGTTTTCGCTGTATTTATATGCTGGAATCCAAAGATAGAAAACTGTAGTAGACCTGCCAAAAGATCAGTATATTCGGAAATATAACGTAACCTAGAGGGAGATTGTATTTAAGCTATCAGAACCACACATAGCACTAACTGTGAGGCCCAGAGTTCAAGAACTAACAAACGAAAATGAAAACCCGAACATTATTTAAGTTCAATACTCAATCTCTGTAATGATTGTAATGCTCTCTTTTTTAGTAGTGTGGCGACTCAGAGAACACTTTAATTTCTGTTGGTCACAATGGCCACATTTCTCTACCAAATTCTAATATAAATCATCAAATTAAAGAGTTTCTTTCTAATAGCCCGAATTTTGTATAATGAATAAAATAATATAATAACGCAATTTCATTCGCATTGTATTTAGCAATGCGGAAGGATTTTCCAGGTGAAGATCCATATTATTTAAAAATATATGGTCGAATTCACTAGTGGTGTACTGAGTAGTGCTTTGGCCGAGTATCGAGTACTCGGCCATGTATTACTCGACCGAGTATCGAGTACTCGGCCATGTATTACTCGACCGAGTACCGAGTAATTGTGTTTTGCATCTTAAGAAAGAATCGCTGTTGCGTACATGAATTCTGCTTAAAAGGTAACACTTCATTGTGTGTGTGTGTTTGGGCCATTTTCAAAATTCGCTTACATATGCTGTCCAAGAGAAAAAATAATAAAATTCAAATATAAATTAATATTTAAAGTTTAATTTGAGCTATGCATTGCATACAGAAGACTGTATTAAAAATTTCTAGCATTAAAAAATTTAAAAATCAGTAAAAAATTTTATATAAATCTTTAAAATTATGATTCTAAGCAAAAATGCCTGTCCCAATCTAAGTTTTATGTAATTAAATTTTTATTTTTTTAAAACTAATTAAAATTGTTTTAATTAAAATTGTTTTAATTACTTTAAATATGAGCTATTAGTGTGCTATATTAATGATAAAAATTAATTACAAAAGTTTTCTTCTTTAGCAAATCAGCAGAAATATTTTGTCCCTCACTTTGTGTCAAGTCCGTTCCCGTATGATTATTTTAGTCAAAATAGGTTTGTAATTTTGCGTAAAGTTAGCAGCACTTATTCAGTGGCATTGTTAAACTATTCAAGCAACTATTTGCCATTTTTTATTCTTCAATTGAAAAGCACTTCGATAGCGACAAGAATCGTCTTTCTTCAGACTTAGTATTTTTATTCATGGTCAAGTCTGTTACCATAATTTTTAACATTAAAATAATACTTTTTACACTTTTGTATTTAAATACTGTTTACTTAATAGTTTTAGAAGGTATGCATATTATTATCTAAGTTACAAATTACACAAGTTAGCTTATTTCTAATGGTTTAATTTGAATGTCAAATCTGTTACTTGTCAAGTCTGTTACCATGTGACTGACTGGTAACGGGACTCAAGGTAACAGATTTGACATTATTTGCGAACTTTGATTAATAAAGGTTATTTGACAACTATAATTGCTTTAATGGCTGCAGAGTCATATCCACATTTACACTGTATCCATATTGTTGCTATAACATTTTTTGGTACTTTTCGGTTAACCAGGTGCCAGTGAAGTATACACACACCACACACACACACACACACACACACATATATATATATATATATATACAGGGTGTCCATAATTAAACGACCCTACTTTAAAGTTGTCTACAGACGAAACTATATTAGTCAGAAAGTTGTGAAATTTTGTGAAGGACATAATGAAGGAATGGGAATTTGTTTAAGCAAAAAAAAATTTAGTTCCAAATTTCACCGCCAGAGGGCGTTTTTAATGACTTACACATTTAGCACACATTTATGATAGGTTACAAATTTTAATACAACAAAACATGTTGGAACATGCTATCTTACGATTCTAGACGATAGCTGAAAATGATAGCCATCATGTGGAACATGTTTTGTTGCAATAAAATATGTAAACTATCGTAAATGCATGCTAAATGTGTAATTCATTAAAAAACTGCCCTCTAGCGGCGAAATTTTGAACTAATTTTTTTTTCGCTTAAACAAATTCCCATTCCTTCATTATGTCCTTCAAAAACTTTCACAACTTTCTGACCAATAGTTTCGTCTGTAGACAACTTTAAAGTAGGGTCGTTTAATTATGGACACCCTGTATATACAGTGTGATTCATAAATATCGAAACAATAGGCTATCTCTTTAAATATTTCTCCTACACACATACTTCCAGTTGCAAAGATTCAGAAAAAAAGGTGCAAAATTTGATGAGATAAGTTGCAACTCCATGGGGGGGTCTATTTGAGAAAATACAAAAATTAAATTTTTATACGGCCCCCGTAGGATAAAATTTCCAATTAGGAAATTTTTCCTTATCCATTCCTGAATTAAACAAAAAAAAAATCCATCTTTATATCTGCAAAACTCAGAGAGATATGTCCGTTTTAATAATTCGTGAGGTTTCAAGGGATCAGACACAAATTGAAATGCGTGTAATTCAAGAAACAAATGTTACTGTAAGGTGTCCGGGAAACATTTTATTTATTTATTTATAGAGTTAGAATTTTGAATTTTTTGTGATGATTAGCAATATAATTTGTAAACATAACCACATCATAAGACTTCTTACAAAATAAAAAATATTTTTTTTTCCAAAAAATGCAGAGTAATTTAAAATTGTTATAACTCGAAATATTATTTGTCGAATTGAATTTTTTTCCTTTAATTAAACAGAAATATATAAGTTTTAATTTTCATTCAGAATTTTGAAAAATATTAATTAAAAAAATATTTAAAATAGCAATTTAAAAAAAAAAAAAAAAGATGCAATTAATTTTAAAGAAATCATATTTTTAAAAGTGAATATTTTTTTTTTCAAATTTGCCGAATTAAAATTTAAGTAAAATATTTGAAAAAGATATATTACAAGTTTGAACCATTTATAGAGGTTATTGACTTATATAAATTTAAAGATGAGAAATGCTGAAAAAAACTTACGATGCCGAAAAATGCATTTAAAGTTTTAAACAAAGATTGGGTCCTAATAGAACGTTTAAATGCTTTTTAAAAGCTTCCATGTGAATAAGTAACGCCTTCCTCTAGCTTCAATTTCTGATCACGATATTTGGCTCTCGGATACAGATATTAAATTTGTTTAACGCATACCCTAGTCTCTCATACAAGTCTGGAATACAGCGAAATTTACAAAATTTAAGTTTATTAGAGATATAAATTTCTTTTCTGCACTTTATGTTTCAGGTCGGATTTATTGATATGATGCTAAAGAAAACCATTTTCATGGGCGATGCACTTAATTTTATTTAATTCATTATCTAGACAGGTGTCTGTGAATATTTTAGATTTCTGCACAAGCCGAAATTTGTACAAAAAATTTCCATTTATCTTAAGATACAATTAAGATTATTTAAAAGAATACTACATAGATATTTATAAGAAAATTTTACAGTATATTTTAGATTACTATGTTTTTGCATGACAAAAAAAATAGCTGCCAAACCTCCCACTAATCCTCCGTAATATGTAGATTAAATTGAACCAGTTAACCACTTTAAAACTAGAAAATTGTTTAATGAATCTTTGACTTATTTAATTTTTAAAATGTTTTAAGTCGAATCATTACTTCATTCAATTGAATTTCTTAAAAGTTTCTGGTTCGAACGTATTGAACCTGGGTCAAATAAACACACTTATAACGGAAGATTAGTGGGAGCTTGGCATCTATTAAAAAAATACGCAATAGCAACGTTAATGATTATTTATACTATTAGACTGTTACATTTGAATAAAGATTTATTTTAAAAAACAATGTCGTTTGGAATAAATGGAAAATACGTTTAAAAACATCATAACTTTTGAAGCTGTATAACAAAAAAAATATTTTTAAAAATATTTCTGTGTAATTTATAAAATATATTTCCAATGATTCCGATAACAGAAGTTTCATTATTGCTATTACTATTTTTATAAAACTCATTGCCTTCCCGACACGTTCTAAGAACAATAAAGACACGGGCCGTGCCGATTACGACCCTGGGGCCAATCTTGGCCTCATGCAGACCTCTAGCATATCTCTCAAGCAAGTTTAACGTAAAAATCTATACGCTATTATTTTATATCTAAAAGCTAAGGCATTGTCTTAGATCGACTTTTAATAATGTGTAAATTTATGGTCGATCCCTAATTTGCATTGCAAATGAACTGATATCGCGTCTCTCAGAGGTATACTTCAGTGGTGTAAGTGACGAATTTTGGATTTTAATATCTCTGTGAATTTTGCAGATATCAAGATGGAATTTTCTTTGTTTAATTCAGGACTGGATAAGGAATAATTTCCTAATTGGAAATTTTATCCTACAGGGGCTGTATAAAAATTTAATTTTTGTATTTTCTCAAATAGACCCCCCATGGAGTTGCAACTTATCTCATCGAATTTTGCACCTTCTTTTTATGAAAATTTGCAATTGGAAGTATGTGTCTAGGGGCAATATTTAAGAAGATAGCCTATTGTTTCGATATTTATGAATCACACTGTATATATATATATATTTTATGTAGAATAGAACTTGATATGTTTTTTGAAATTCATAGATATTATAATTATATATATATATATATATAGATACAGTGGTGGCCAAAAGTGTGGACATTTTTTTGAAAGTTTCATGTTTTTCAACTTTGTGTGCTTGTAGAATATATTAATTTTCACTTAAATACAAACGTTTATATATCAAATTGAAGGTAATTTAATGTAGAATTTAATAATAAAAACAGTATTACAATATTTGTATTACAAAAATAGTTATGCAACTAATAGTAAGATCTATCTTAAATTTGCATTTTTTTAAAGTGATACTTACACAATCAATACTTAGTAGGATAACCCTTATTTTTCAAGACAGCTTCACAGCGTCTTTTCATCGAGTGAACGAGTGTTTGGAGTCCATCTTTCGTAATCACATGGTGCCAAGAATCAATTATAGCTTCAATAAGTTGTCTTTTATTGGATGGACTTTTTTTCGTACAAGAATTTTCAAGCGTCGCCACAAATTTTCCATTGGATTGAGATCAGGGCTGTTTCCTGGCCATGGTAATATATCTATGCCTTTATTTTGAAACCATGCTTTGCATACTTTTGCTGTGTGGCATGGAGCTGAATCCTGCTGAAAAATAAATGGTGCGTTGTTGGGGAGGATATAACTGATGGAAGGTATCAATTTTGGTTCCAGGACAGTTTCGATGTATTTTTTTGTCATTCAGGATGCCATCAATCACTTGAGTTCGGTCCACACCATCTGCAGACATACATGCCCAAATCATGACATTTGTTGGGTTTTTTGTGGTTGCTTCAATGCAATCAGGATGAAGTGCTTCTACTCTACGTCTCACATATTTTCTACCATCACTACCAAAGAGCGATATTTTACTCTCATCGCTCCAGATTACTTGCTTCCATTGATTTTCTGATCATTTAATGTGTTCTTTTGCCCACTTAACTCATTTTTCGCGTTGCTTTTGATTTAAGTATGGTTTTTTTCCTTGGAATTCTAGCTTGTAGTCCAAATCCTGATAACCTTCTTCTTATTGTTCTTGAACTTACTGCAATACCCGCTGCATTCATTTCACATCTAATGGCATATGATGAAATTTTTCTATCTTGAAGGCATAGCCGTTTAATTTTTTTTATCGGCAGTAGCACTTGTGCATTTTTTTCGGCCTGATTTGGCCTTATTTTCCACTGATTTCGTTTTTTCATAACTTAAACAGAACTTTCGTACACCAGAACAAGTCACTGAACCACCAACTTGTCTTGCAATTTCAGCATAAGAAAGGCCATTTTCTCTCAACATGACAATTCGGCTTCTTTTTGTAGATGTCCAATTAGTTCTTCTTGTTGATGACATTGTTTAAAATTAGTTTAATTAAAAAAAAGAACTTTAAATATTCAAAAACAGCAATACTCTATTTAATTGTACTAGTATGCATCATTCCACAAAATATTTCCACAACAATAACTCTTTTACCATACAAATAACCTAAACTATAGTTACAGACATTTGATTTGTCCTCAGAACAGTGTTTGTGATTGGCTAGTACGCTTTTATTACAAAACACGTCCTTATTCAAAACGATTTGTGTTTGTCTGTTCTACTAAAATGAGCTGAACTTTTTTTGTAATACAGATATTGTAATACTGTTTTTATTTAAATTTTACAACTGTTTTTACTGTTTATTTTAAATTTTACATTAAATTACCTTCAATTTGATATATAAACGTTTGTATTTAAATGAAAGTTAATATATTCTACTAGCACACAAATTTGAAAAACATGATACTTTCAAAAAATGTCCAAACTTTTGGCCACCACTGTCATTGAAATAATATTTTAATTCAGACAATAAAATGTACGTGTATCTTAAGAAATAAAATATTTATCACATAACTTACAACTTCTGATTTTCACACGAGGAGGGAGGGACTGAAGAATTATATTATAAAAATCATATTAGCGAAGCCTGAATTAAGCTTGAAATTTTTTTTAATGTTTGGAGATCCTTTCTGTAAAAGAAAATTTGTCAAAATAGATCTTTATTCAGCAGAGAGAGGTTTTTGTACGGTGGAGCTTTTATCCGGTGGGGTTTTTGTTAGGTGGGGTTTTTGTCCGCATCCCGTTAAGAAGGAATGCTTTCTCCCTCTAGGAATTTGAAGTTACTTTTTGTTGCAATTATAAAAGAGATTCAACAAAGAAAGTTCGTTTATGCTGAGCAGAAACTGACCATCAAAATTTTGGGCCCTGGACACAGAAAATATTGTGGTCCCTAATCGTAGATTATCACTTTTTTTTTTACAAATTATGTGAATCGGAAGTGTATGAATATAACTTCATAATACTAAATCCGCCCATTTAAATGAAATATTGAGAATCGTTGTGAGCTGAAGTTGGATTATTATTATTATTAAAATTTCTTCATAAAAATAACTCGGCGGACTCGAATTTGATGTTAAATAAACAAAAAGTAATGCTGCATGAACTTAAAAAACATACATATGCCAAACACAATTCGATTCTATAGATAAGATAGAAGTCATAAAATTAAAGCATATATCTGAAAGTTTAAAACATATATAAAGAAATAGAAATTCTTTCGGCGCATTTGTAATAAACTTTACACTTTAAACGTGCAGAAAAATTATAAATACATTTATGGTTTCACTGGGCATAAGTTGTATAATAAATGTAGAAATTTTTAATTTGTTAGTCAATTAAGATTGTTTACAGTAAAATTATTTGAAACACCAGAAATTTTCGGACACTTTAAATCTGTGTGTTCTGAGAAAGTACCCCGCATGCATTGTCATGCATAGGTGATTGCTACTGAAATAGAAAAAAAAAATAATAATGAAAAAATATATTTATTTGAGATTGTCTCCAGAAATATTAATTTATCGTGAAACAAGAACCGTAGCCAAAATTTACATTTGGTGAAGGGGGGATGTTATAGATTTAATGGTTTTCTTTTAAATAAAAGTATATGAAGGAACCCATTAACACTTTCAAACTTACTTCGGCTGGGCGGAGTGGGATTGGCATCATGCATGCCCCCCCCCCCTACTTTCCCCCTCTCTTGTTACGACCTTAAAGTTAAAAATGATTTCTGTTTACAGCACAATTCAAAGTGCTTCGTAATACTGAGTACACTTTATCGAAATTTAAGTCACCTCCCCCCCCCCCTCTCCGAAATTAAATCCTGGGTACGACACAGGAAGAGCGCTCGCTTCTTCCAGATTTCCGTTTAAAAATATAAAATCACTTAACACTTATTTTAGGTAAATCACGGACCCTGGCTACGCCAGGCGGGTCAGCTAGCTTTAATACAATACAGGATCTATTATCCGGAATCCTCGGAACGGAAGGCTTTCCCAGTTTTGGAATTTTCTGGATTTCGGGTCCTTTAGAAGTTCACGATTATTTGACAAAATTCATGTTTCTTTTCGCGATCCTTTGACGAAATTCGCCTTTTGTTCCTGATTCTTTGATTAAATTTGCATTTTTTCTGCTTTTCTCTGACAAAATTTGCGTTTTCTTCTACGATCCTTTGACAAAATTTCAGTTTTTCGTAGTCCTTTGAATAAATTTGCGTTTTCTTTCTGCGATCCTTCGAAGAAATTTGCATTTTTCTGCGATTTTTTGAGAAAGTTTGCGTTTTTTGCTATTATTTAACGAAATTTGCTTTTTATTAACGATCTTTTGACAAAATTCGACTTTTTTCCGAGATTCTTTAACAAAATTAGCGTTTTTTTTTTTTTTTTTTTTTTTTTTTTTTTTTTTGCGATCCTTTGACGGAATTTGCATTTTTTCTGCGATGTTTTGGTAAAATTTGTGTTTTTTTCTTCGATCCTTTGACGAAATTTCACTTTTTTGCGATAATTAACGTAATTAGAAATTTTTTCGCAGTGCTTTGAAGAATTTTGCGTTTTTTTTCGCGATCCTTTGAAGAAATTCATGTTTTCCCGCGATTATTTAACAAAATACGTGTTTTTTTTTTTTTTTTTTTTTTTTTTTTTTTTTTTTTTTTTTGCGATCTTTTGACCAAATTTGTGGGTTTTTTTGTGATTTCTTGATGAAATTTTACATTTTTTCGGAATCCTTGGAAGAAATTTGCATTTTCTTCACAAACCTTATAATAAAATTAGCGTTTTTTCCCCCGCAAAATCGACGAAATTCACGTTTTTTTTTTTTCGATCCTTTAACGAAATTCACGTTGTTTCTGCAATCCTTTGAAGAATTTTTTTTTTTTTCTGCGAACAACAGACATAATTGATTTTTTTCGGCGATGATCGTTCAGAATTCGAGATACTTTTTATGTCCGAATTTTTGGACTGAAGACTAAAATTTTCGAAGCTGAATGCCTTAAATTTTTAGAAAAATTCGGAAAAGAATCACCCCTGATGAAATAAATATGTAACTGTTTTTTGTTTCTAATGAATAGTAATAAAAATTAATTTTAAAATAAAATTTGAGAGAAAAAGGAGTTGTTTCTAATTTCGGGAAGAGGGGGTGGGGGGGGGGGACCATGTTCAACCGCCACCGAAGTAACAATATTTTAGTGATTACATGTTGAAACACAATGGACTGAAAAAAAATTAGGAATCGGTACAATTTTCCAAAAATTTCAGAAATTCTAAAATTTTAGTAAAAATTTACAAATTTAGAAAAATGTTCCAATGTTTTTTTCCACACTTCGTGTTCTTCCGGATAATGGGTCATATACTGTACTATGTTGAGTGAAGTAATGTATTTTTTATCTTTTAAATTATTTCGATTGTACTCATTTGTAATTATTACTTATACATTTTTTAGTTGCCCTATTTACCAGTGCTTTTTTATCCTGTTGCCCATTTTACGATTGCCCCTATCACCGCTTCCCTTACCGTTGCCTTTGACATTTATATCGCGCACCCAAATTGGATATATATATATATATTTTTTTTTTAAATATGTAAAACAATAAAAACATATTTCCAAATAAAAATAATTATAATAATAATTAGAAAAAATTAGTAATCAATCATTATTTTTGTGAAGGGGAAATGTTTGGTCAATTTGAAACATTGCATATATTTTCCATAAAGTTAAAATAAAATAATAAATTAGTTAAATAGTTAAAATAATAAATTTAATTTAATTAATTTAACAAAGGAGTCTTTCTGTATACTAACGTATACTAACGCAATACAGTCGAACCTCGTTAACATGAACCTCAAGGGGAATGAAAATTTTGTTCATGTTAACAGTAATTCATGTTATCAGTATCAAAATATCTGTACTCGTTATTAGAGGGGACTATGAAAACAATTCATGTTAAAAGTAATTCACGTTAAGCGTGTTCATGTTAACGAGGTTTGACTGTATATACTAACGTATAATAACTTCTGTATACTAACGTATTTGAAACAATCGGTATTGTACTCATTTTTTCTTTATTTTGAAAAATGAATGTCAAACATAGTAGGCTTTAGGATACCTTAAATAATCCGTGAAAATATTTCTTTTTGCATGGCATCTTTTCCCTTTTATAATCTCCTGGGTTGTGAACTTCACATTGCTTTGACCCCTCTATATGTCGGATTAAGAATTCTCACGGAAGAATGAACTATTCCTTCTATTATTATGTTTCCTGCTCACTATCATTGCCACCTAGAGTAGAGTACCAATCTATCTAGGTGGCAATGTCACTACTTTCCTGTTCGACGAACATTCTAGAAATCATCTTCTCAGAATATTCAGATCTGTAGCTTGAAGAAGAATCAGCACAGCACGTGCTTTCGTTGTTATTTAAAGTTGTTCATTGTTGGTTGTTGTGTATGATTGTCAAGAAAATCTACTATTAGCTACTTTCACTACTACAATAAGACATTAACAAGTGCAAGTAAGATATCAATATGCCATATTAAATATATTGTATACTTTCTTTTACTTGTGCTTTTTCAGATTTTTGCCCCAAAATGATATCGTTAGTGGATTTATATGGTGCAGTTTCTGATGGGATAAATGATATTTGAATATTATGTTTAGTTATTCATATACTGTATTAAATAAATTCAGAAATTAGTAAATAAAAAAAAATTAGGTATACTAAAATAAGTTCAGGGCTGCCATTTGCGACTGAAATGCTACCAAGAGCGACTATTTTCAGCATCATTCGACCGTGGATGCCATTTTAGCCTAGAACTTCAAACACAAGTGTTTTTGAAAAAAAAAAAATACTAAAAAAACTTTCCTCAATTGCGGTTGCTATTTTTTACAAAAAAACAGACTTTTCATTAAACCCAGACCTGCCACACTTTTTTTCCCTGTTTATCTTTATTTTTTCTTTCTCACACCGATTTTTCTTTGTTGTATTTCAATGTCATTGTCAGTTTCTTACGTTTTTTATTCAATTTTTAAAGTCTTTAAAAACTTCCATTTGAGAAAAAGAAATTATTATTATTTTCATCTAAATGTAGCGCAAATATATTAATTGTCCAAATATAATGGGGAACCAGTGGCGTATCCAGGATTTCTTTTCGGAAGGTGTTACGGATTTGATTTCAGGTTACAGAAACAATAAAACCTGCAAAGACTCACTCACCAAAAAGTGGTGAAAAAATCCATTATTGAAAGGTTTTTATCTTAGCTGGTATAATTGGATGGTATTCTTCTCGCCGGGACCCAGGAATATTTCTGTTTAAGTCCGGATTAAGTTATAGTCACGTTCCCTTTTCACTACTTTTGCTGTCTTTATATCTAGCACCGAAAAAAAGTGCACCTACATCAGAAAAAAAGTTTCACTATATATGTGTGTGTGTGTGTGTGATGACTCCTGTATGGATCATGTATTATATCTGGTAACTGTTGTTTTCTTTTCCCTATATCTTTTTTAATCTTGTTGTATTTTGAACTTTATGATTAGATTTCACAGGTTTTTTTTTTTCTCTTTTTTATGGGTAAGGTTTCTTTCCTTTTTAATATTGTTTTTATTTTTTGAACTTCATTTTTTTTTTCACAGATTATTTCTCTATTATGATGTGGTAGTCTCAAAATCATATTCTTTAGCAATGTTATGGCTACTATGATGATGAAACCACGCATTTTATTTTTGGTATTTAGGCATTTGAGACCTGAAAATTCTGTCTAAATTCCACAAATTTCATTTTTTCAATTTTTAATTTAATTTCTTCTTCTTTTAACTTTGTATATGGAATCTATATTCAGAGTGTTGGGGCGCACTATTGTTGTCAATTAATTATTACCTACTAATTCATCATTTCATAGTTTTTGTTGGTGTTTCGGTAATGTTTCATTAATGGTTATATATACATATATATTATATATATTATGTATATATAAGCACACAGGTTATGATTGGGGAGAAACTCGAGATTCCTGATTTTTCAAATGCACGAAATTCATTCAATCAGCGTTTAGTATCTTATATATGTACGCTTCGCGTACATTAACTGAAAACAAACCCCCTGGATGCATGAAACTCGCGGTGCAGCAATCTCTAGAATGCATGAAACTCATTCATGCAGCAATTAGTAACTTATATATATGTACACTTCACGTACATACCCGAAAAAAACCCCTGAGGATGCATGAAATTCGCTGTGCAGCGATCTCTAAATATTATATATATATTGATATATATATATTGTAATAACTTTGCAATTTTGGGTAGACGTTTTATCGGTGCGCTTTTTTCCGCCTACCTTATGTTTTATGTTCAGTAAAAATCTGCTAAGACAAAACCATCTTGCAACATATCTTGCAAAATCATGTCTTTAACGGAAACATTGCACGGTCTTGAAGTTAGGATTACCATACAATTATACTTTCTAAGGTAAATACCAGTTTAAAACGGATTACTTTTGGGACACCATGTAATTGTATTTTTGCTGGTTTTACATTTTCGGAAAAAATGTGAGAAAACAAAACCTGTCTATAAAACAACTCGCAAACGGAAGAGTTTCAGTATGCCAACGAAAACTATACCTTTTCGTATACTTGTAAATTTCGTAATAAAAGTAGAAAAATTGGTAAATTTTGGTGGTTACATAAACTGTGGATTTTTATGAAACAATTTTTCTTTTTATTAAGATTCTACTCCCATCTTCCCCCCCCCCTTTCAAATACTACTATTTTTGCTATTTTTTTCCATCTTACGTTACTAAAGCAGCTCTTTTTTTATGTCATTTGGTAGTGGCAGCAATGGTCAATCTATGCAAAATTTGGGGCCTATTTAGAAACCCTTCACAAAAATCTATTTAATAAAACAAGCCTTTTCACAAAAATCAATTTAATAAAATGGAACCCCTTCACAAAATTCAATTTGATAAAATGGGTACATTCACAAAGTTCCTTATAATAAAACAAAATCCTTCACAAAATTCCTTCTTAGAAATTAGGCCCTTTCACAAAATTCAATTCCATAAAAACTTACTATTTATTAATTATTTATTATTTTGTGACGTTTAAAATGTGTAATTTGTAAAGAAACGAGTTCACCAAAAAGGAAAACTTCAGCAAAAGGATTTTAAAAGGTTTTTGTTAGTAAATGCTTGGTTCGAATTTGAATAACTGGATTTCAACTTTCGTTATAAGATGTTATTTTTCACAAAAATATAATAAATTTCGCAAAAATATCGTTAATTTTTCACAAAATGGGCCCCAAGGAAAAAAACCTGCACCGACCACTGGGCAGCCTTGTAAATTGCTTAACAGAGAATGCGTTAAAATTATTATCACTGATATCTTTTTTCAGATAAATTACCATGTTAAATATTTTGAAGTAAAATATTTATATATTTTACTTAATTTACTTACATATGTAAGTGTATATATATTTTTTTAGCTTTTGCCATACGAAAATGATTTTAATTTTCCTGAATATGTAAAACAATAAAAGAAAAATGTCCAAATAATAATAATAAGAAGAAGAAGAAAGGATTTTTTAAGCTAGGGTTATATATACTTCAGATTAAAATTATTCAAACTGTTATTTCAATTGAAATATTCTTGAAAGTTAATAATGAAAAAGATATGTTATAATTTATGTGTTACATAATCATTATAATACACTTTGCTTTATATATTTATCGGGGGTTCGTTGATTTAAATTAGCTTGATTTTAATGATGATTTAAATCAACGAATTTCTTAAGATAAATCATTGATTTAAATCATCTTTTTGAATTTTTTTACTTAAAATGTAGATGAAAATTGATTTTTAATAAATATTATGTTTTTCTAAAAATTCATTGCATTTTATAAAAGTCGGAGAGACGGTGGAACATAAATCTATGCTTTTTCAATTTTATTTAAACCAAATATTAGAGAATCTCAGTCAAAAATAATTAATAGGTTAATACATGTATTTATCTAGTACAAATTGTCCCGCATTGGCGCAGACGGTTAAGCTCGGTTTCCGTCAATATCACCGAAAGTGAAGCAGCATCGACCATGGTCAGTGCTTGGGAAAATGAAAACCTCTCTCGGCTATGGGACCGCGTACGTTATTGGGAGCTGGGCTGGTGCACGTAAAATCTGTTCGTGGCTCCAATGTCCTCCGAGTTTGCTTACAATATCTCTGGGGGTTACCAATCCAGGTGCAGGTCTCCCATCTGGAATTGGTTCAAAATTAGGAGACCAGCTCTAGAAGACCATCCTCTCTTGAGGCTCTGACACTGCTTCTTTCAGAGAAGTGCCATGGCACTTTTTCTGACACGACAACAGCAACAACATCTAGTACAAATTAGCAAACCGACTTCTCCGTTACGTTAATGGGAAAAGTTGGCATTTGCCCATGCTTAAATCGTGTTAAGTCACTATTCGTAAACATATTGTGTAATTTTCTATATATATACTATCAAATATTAGTTGATCCCCCCCGGCGCACATTGGGGCGTTTTGGCGGTCTAGGCGGATAAAATTATTGCGTAGAAGTTCAATTAGTTTTGCTGTTTTTTTGGAAGGTATCACTAATAAAATACTCTAACACCGATAAATATATGGTTTATTTAATTATGTATATTATTATTAATATTATTTGTATTATTACTATAATTTATATTATTATAATTTGTATTATTGTTTATTTATATTATAATATTGTATTGCCAATTGAAACTACACACATACTTAAAGTTTCAGCTCAATCGGATAATTAAAAGTGGTTTAAAATTGACTTCCAAGATTTGAACTAAACATACACGCATATCTTCACCTTAATGTAACAATGATTTGCATTCTTTTGCAGGCAAGTTTTCAATACTTTAGAATTGGCACTTAAATTTAAAAAAATGCTTATTGCTTAAGGATACTTAATACTGTGTTAAAAGTCAAGAAAAAGTTTGTAAACAAGATGGCTCTTATTTTCAAACAATAATTGGTTAAATCTTGTGACGAACATGTGACTTATGCCCAGTAAACTCGTGCTTTCAAATAAATCAGAAGAGTCACGACGAGCTTTCCAACTTATAAAAAAGTAGTGCAAACATAGAAACTCCCTCAAACCAATTTCCTTCTTTTTGGTCATATTTAATCGACCCTTCGGATTTTTTCGACAAAATTCGTACGGATTTCGACAAAAGAGACATTCAACTAGCAGTATAGGTGGTCTTGTTAAATTCCGAGATAATTTCTATGTGAAAAAAATAATTTTGTTCACATAGATCAACAGAACGCCCTACTGTGCTGCGTTGACCGGGCCGGTGATAACCTTAAATAAACCTCAAATTTGCGTGATTTTGTATCATTAATCCGATTTTGTATGAATTTATATTTTAAATTGAAAAATTCACGAAAAAAAATATTGAATTTTAGTGGTAAAAGCGCTTGTAAGAAAACATTTTCTTAACCCTACTAGCATTTTTTGTTTTAGCTTTATCTTACAGAATGGCTGAGATATAACTGTTTGAAATTCTAGGTTGGCTGATATTTTGAAACAATCTGATTTTTGTTGTGCTGTAATATGTTTTGTTGTGTTGTCGTGCTGAAATTTAGCCGTGGAGTCGTTTCAAAGTTAAAAAAAAATGTTCTTGTACGAACTATTTTAAATTTTAAAGTCCTTCCGGCCTGTACCGGGATTAACAGGTAGCTTACATATTCCGTGTTTTTAAAAATTCCCACTCATTTTACTCAAACAGCCTAAGCTAAAATGCTTGGAACCTGATTTGACAGATTGAATCCCGGTTTTCGTTAATACAGAAGTTGAATGTGAATTCCAGCATGACAACACAACAAAACACAGATTACAGCACAACAAAAGTCAGATTGTTTCAAAATATCAGCCAACCTAGAATTTCAAACAGCTATATCTCAGCCATTCTGTAAGATAAAGCCAAAACAAAACTAGTCGTTGGGGGCCACCGTAATACTTACCCATCATGGATATGCATAATGTAAAATATTAAAATAAAAATGTGTAAACTACTTATAAAATGCATTGCAATTCAAATAAAATCGTGGCTTGATGACGTCACAAACTTTAAAGGCTCGATTACTGAATTGCTTGAAAGAGGTTTTTCCTTATAACTCCCAAAATAATAATCCTATTAACTAGCGATTTATTGCATCTGATTAAGCGTCAAATTTCCAATTAAAATATATCTTTGAAGTGAAATTTGGATGAAATACAGGGTCATGAAAAATCGAAGAGTGTGGAAAATAGGATTCCAAATATCTCGGCAACTAATTATCCGATCGACTTCATGCTTTATTCAAAATTTGTTTTTTTATTGTCTTTTATAATCATTTCTTAAAATAAACAATTTCGAAAATTTTTATATACCTTTCATCAGAACGAATATTTCGAGAGTCCGAAAAAAATTGTTCCGGTTAATCGAGGTTATTGAAATGAAATAGGCTTCTTCCCATTATTACATACTAAGTACATACCAAATTGCAAGTCTCTATCTCAATTTTTTCGGGAGATAGAGCGTTTACAGACACACACACACACACACACACAGACACACAGACGGACGGCAAATTTTTTTTTCTAAAAATATGTTTTTCGGAATCTCCAGTGTCTTAAACGTGTAAATCCGTCAAAAAAAAAATTCCGATTTTCAAAACGATTACAAGACTTACCCTATACTACGTATGATGGGTAAGTAAAATGCTCCGGAATCCTTGTATCACAATCTAACCCTTATAACGGAAACAACTTTTAGATAGGTTTCATTACAAAATAGCTACCTATTGCAGCCGTAGGTCAAATGTTGATATATATATATATATATCCTTCCGGCCTGTACCGGCCTGTATTATATATATATATAATCTATATATATATATATATATATATCTGATATTTGTCATGCTGTAACTCACTTATTTATGAACCGATTTGGATATGACTAAGTATGTGTATAGGACATACCAAGGTCTCGACCGAGTCAGGTTCATCTGCCATCTTGTTTCATAATGGCGGCCAGTTAAAAATTATAAAAAAAATTTAAAAATTCAAAAAAATGTACAAAAAATTATAAATTGAAAAAATTGTTGCTCTTAAGTGTTAGAACGTGATACAAGGATTGTGGAACATTTTTTGTTTTGACCATATCTTAAAAAATGGCTCAGATTTGAAATTTGACGGTTTGAAATTCTAGTTTGGCTGAATTTTTGAAACAATCTGATATTTGTTATGCTGTAACTTTCGTATTTATGAACCGATATGAATGCGACTGATCATGTGTACAGAACCTAAGGTTTCTACCGAGTTCGTTGGCCAGATTCATGCGCCATCTTATTTCAAAATGACGGCCAGTTAAATTTTTTATTTTTTTATTCAAAAATATGTATAAAAAATTGTAAATGGAAAAAGTTATTTCCGTTAAGTATTCGAAAGATACAAGGATTCCGGAACATTTTTTGTTTTGACTTTATCTTAAAAAAATGGCTGAGATATGGCAGTTTGAAATTCTAGGGTGGCTGACATTTTGAAACAATGTGATTTTTTTATGCTGTAACTGCCATGCTGAAATTCGCATTCAAATTCAGTATTAACGAAAACTGGATTTGAATTTTCTATAATCGGGTTCTAAGCACTTTAGCTTTAGGTATTCGAGAAAATTAGTTGAAACTTTAAAAATTAGGACTATGAAAGCTACCTTTTCCTCCCGATACAGGCGGGAAGAATTTTTTCAATTTATAACTTTTTATACATCTTTTTGAATTTTTAAAATAATTTCAAAATTTTAACTGGCCGCCATTTTGAAACAAGATGGCGCATGAAGCAGGCCAATAAACTCACTTGAGACATTGTATGTCCTGTACACATGATCAGTCACATTCATATCGATTCATAAATACGAGAGTTACAGCATAACAAATATTAGATTGTTTCAAAATGCCAGCCACGCTAGAATTTCAAACTGAAATATCTCATCCATTTTTTAAGATAGAGCCAAAACAAAAATGTTCTGGAATCCTTTTATTACGATCTAACACTTAATGGAAACAATGTTTTCAATTTATTATTATTTTTTTTTTTGTACATATTTTTGATTTTTAAATTTTTTTTAACTGGACACCATTTTGAAACAATATGGCTGATGGAGCTGGCTAACGAACTCGATCGAGACCTTGGTATGTCCTATACGCTTACTCAGTCACATCCAAATCGGTTCATAAATAAGAGAGTTACAGCATGACATACGTCAGATATATATTATATATATATATATATATATATATATAAATCAAAATGGAGTGAGCTAAAGGGGTAAATTGTGTAGAGCCGAGTTTTAACGTCGTGGGTTCTCAAGAACAATCAACATGTTTCTTATTTCATCATAAACAATAAAAGTTAATACGAAAAAAAACACTGGAGATTCCGAAAAACATATTTTTAGAAAAAAAAATTTGTTGTCCGATGGGTGTCTGTAAACGCTCTATCTCCCGAAAAAATTGAGATAGAGACTTGCAATTTGGTATGTACTTAGTATGTAATAATGGGAAGAAGCCTATTTCATTTCAATAACCTCGATTAACCGGAACTATTTTTTTCGGACTCTCAAAATATTCGTTCTGATAAAAGGTATATAAAAATTTTCGAAATTGTTTATTTTAAGAAATGAATATAAAAGACAATAAAAAAACATAAATTTTGCATAAAGCATGAAGTCGATCGAATAATGAGTTTCCGAGATATTTGGAATCCTATTTCCCACACTCTTCGATTTTTCATGGCCCTGTATTTCATCCAAATTTTACTTCAAAGATATATTTTAATTGGAAATTTGATGCTTAATCAGATGCAATAAACCTCTAGTTAATAGGATTATTGTTTTTGGAGTTATAAGGATGTTTCTCTCAAGCAATTCAGTAATCGAGCCTTTAAAGTTTAGGACGTCATCAAGCCACGATTTTATCCGAATTGCAATGCATTTTAACCCTTTAAGACCTGAAGAGTTTTGGTAGAAATTCAAAACATATAAAAATTCTATTTGATTGAAAAGAAATATTTAAAAAAATTACATTGTCAGATTATATCAAGGAGGATCTACACAATTGTGTGGTGCAGGCTAAGCTTTAAATCACTGGGAAAGAGGAAATTGTTTTTTTTTTTTCCTTAGGATCACCTGCACAATTGTGTAGGTCAGGTCTTAAAGGGTTATAAGTAGTTTACACATTTTTTATTTTAATATTTTACATTATGCATATCCATGATGGGTAAGTATTACGGTGGCACACAACGACTAGTTTTATTCGTTGATTCAAATTTGCTTATTCTTTATTCATGTGAATGATTAAACATTTTAGCAAACTTTTAATTTGCTTGTAAGTGTTCATTTTATCAGATTTACATGATGCTATTATCACCAAATTGAATAATATTATATAAATTTAATAACAAATTGCATTGCACAGTTAATCTACTGATACTAATGCTTCTGTATTATTGAAATCGATTCAACCAAATAAGAAAAAAATGCTAATTTTTTAAAATTTTTGTGGCGATTTCTATTATGAATATTTATTCTTCAGAAGAGACTCATAAGAAAAATTTATTCCAGAGATATGTTTCTTCGTTGAATATTGTCAACACTAAGCCTAAAAATGACAGTATTAAGCTACTTTAACGTATTGAATATATATATAAGTATTAAACATGTAAATAAAAACCAGGAAGAGTCACTATGACAAAGATTTTAACAATAATGCATACCAATACATTATCTATCTTAAAGTTATTATTATTATTATTATTATTATTATTATTAGTTTACTTTGCACAATCATGTTGGCCAAGTGAATCTTGAAAATCCAATTTCTTACCCTCCTACCTCACATAAACATGCATGTGATCAGAATTATTAATAATATTACATGATAAATATGATTAAAATAATACTTTTATTAGAGTTTACTTTTTAAAATCATTACATAAAAAAAGTAGCTAGTTGAAATAGTTTACAGATTGTATTTTCTGTGAAAAACCACTCTCACTCCCCTTCCAGGCAGGGTTAGTTGATTTAAATCAACTGGATTTTTATCATTATTTAAATCAATATTTAAATCAATTGATTAAAAAATAATTGATTTAAAAAGACAATTGATTTAAATAATTTTTTTTATTAGTTTTATACAGTACAAATAATCAAACAGTTTTTAGAAAGATAATACTTAATCTTTGTCAAAAAGTAAAATACAAACAAAACTTTATAAAGAAATACTTTCAAATTTCATTTGAATCAATTTGTAAAATAAACTTGGAACAGTAAGAAAATCTAAGCAGGGATATATTAAATATAGGAATATTTACTTGCGTATTATTTAGTGTTTAGAAAAAATTCTGTAAGTTTAGTTAAAATAAAATTGTATGACTTTGTGTGCATCATAGGTATGTTTATTCTCCTCATAGCTTTTTACTGCAATTGCTTCATCTGCTTCAGTAGAATGATCATGGCCTGAATATTCAAAAGGCATAAAAAGTATATTGAAAGAAACTATAGATTGTATTTTCTATTTAAATCTCCCCCCCCCCCCTTCCAGGGACCACTTAGCGAATAGCAGACTTCTCTGATCAGGCGATCAGGGAATACTTGTTCAAAACACAACCCCCATTTATCTGTGTGCTTTTAGTATAACGATATGTATAACGTAATGCTTTCAATATTAAGGGTACAGATACACGTGCTTTAATTGAAGCAAATAATTGATTTTCTATAACTGAATATATATGTACGTTAATAACTAATATATCTCAATTTAATGTTCGTTGAAGTATTTTTAATTGTTATTTTTTTCCGTTGAATTTTTATCTGTTGGTGATTATACCGTTGCTTTTTTTACATGTTGACCTTTTTAACGTAGACGCTTTTACTGTTTCCTTTTTTACCATTGGCCTTTTTACCTAAATTCATATCATACATGTTCGTAAACTAAGGAATTAAAGAATGTACGTAGATAATGTATAAAGTGTGGAATATTCAGTACGAAAATATATATTTTTAAAAAGGCATAGTAATTTTAATCTTTCAGCTCTGCCAACAGGACAGTCTTTTTTAGCTCACAGGCTATCAAAGCCTGAGAGCTAATGTGCCCACCCGTTCTGTATATATGTACGTATGTACGTAACGCGATAACTCTTGATAGAAATAACCGTTTTGCTTCAAACTTTGTTTATAGGTTCATTGTGATAAGACGCTTCCCTGATTAGTTTTGAGGGTTCATTGGTTAAGTATAAAAGTATAAAAGGGGGCAACGGGGAGCTAACCCCCCTTAATTCAGATAAATGGGTTTTTCATGCAGAATTATCCCATTTCCATCAAATTTTGTATATAGGTTCATTTTGATAATGCGCTTCTGTGAATAATTATGGGGGTTCATTGGTTAAGTATGAAGTGGGAAAGGAGAGGATAATCCACCGCCCCCCCCCCCTTAATTTAGATAAATGAGTTTTTCATGCAGAATTATCCGATTTTCTTCAAATTTTGTATACAGATTCATTGTGATAATGCGCTTTTTTAAATAGTTTTGGGGGTTCATTGGTTAAGTATAAAGGGGGAAAGGAGGGCTACTCCCCCCTTAATTTAGATAAATGGGTTTTTCATGCAGAATTATCCGATTTTTATTCAAATTTTGTATATATATTCATTGTAATTAGAGGCTTTCCTGATTAGTTTAAGGGGTTCACTAGTTAACTATGAGGAGGGTAACGGGGGAATGACCCCCCCCTTAATATATTGTCGATTTCTTTATTTTTTGAAAGGCTTATCTCAAATTCTTTGAAATAAGAGTGTATGTAATATAGAATTAGTGTGAATAGCCTGTGAGCTCAATGCCCTCAGTTTAACTGGGCAGTTTTATTTTTATTATATTTTGCTAATAGTACAATCTTTTTCTTTCAGAGCATCCATCCAAACTTTTCCACATTTTATGAAGGATTTATCTCATGCCACCAATGTCTAATTGTAAGCATACCAGTAAAATGTCATATGAAGAAATACAATTTGAATGTGAACTTACTGATTATTTTTTGGATACTGTAACTAAACCACATGTTTACTTAGACATAGACAGCAGTACTTTCCAGTTCGGGAAAAGCTGCTGGAAATTAAGACTACTTAGAAGCAAAACTAGTGACTTCGAATATCTGTTTATCGAAAATATGACAACCAATGAAGAAGTAGAAGTGCAATATGAAATTGGCTTGAAGAAAATGGATGGTAGTGTCGAAAAATATTTTGCAGGCAAGAAAGAGTTTCAGGAATATGATAGTGCGACTGAGTTAGTTGCTCGAGCCTCAAAATCAGAAATCTTAAAACGAAAGCATGAGCTAGCGCCACCTAATGGACTGACCATCATGTGCATCCTGAGGCGCGGCACAACCCGGCGATTTGTATTGCATCAAGTGCCACCTACAGAATTTATAAGTAAGTAACCAATAAATTTAACAATATCTTCGGTAACATTATTAAAAAGTAGATAATATGTTTTTATCAATATACACTGTAAAAAATGACCAATGTTTCTTATTTTATGAAAATATGCTATAACCACGAACGAAAATATAATATAATCTTCTGAGTTATCCGAAATTACAAATAGCATGTTATATTGTCTTTTGAATCCCCAGAAACGAATACATTTTCAAAATTTAAAGAATAATTTATAAAAACAAATTATTTTTAGTTGCCCGAATTTTTCAGAAACGTTTCCGAAGGGTTTTTATAGTGTATTAATTAGTATCCTCCGCCTGGAATACCTGTTTTTCGAATGTTATCCATTCTCAAGTACACGTTTTCAGCCGCATAAGTTAATTTATATATGAAAGAGTCAAGAAATAATCTTAATTTTAATGTTATTGTTAACGCTGTTAATTTTGCATGTTTGTCTGTTAATAGTTTTTTTTTTAGCATGAAAATGTTTACTTCAGAATTGATAGCATTCGAAAAACAGGTATTCCAACCTGAGGACACTAATTAATACACTATAAAAACCCTTCGGAAACGTTTCTGAAAAATTTGGGCAGCTAAAAATAATTTGTTTTTATAAATTATTCTTTAAATTTTGAAAATGTATTCGTTTCTGGGGATTCAAAAGACAATATAACATGCTATTTGTAATTTCGGATAACTCAGAAGATTATATTATATTTTCGTTCGTTGTTATAGCATATTTTCATAAAGTAAGAAACATTGGTCATTTTTTATAGTGTACAGGGCTTCCATTGGGTATTTTTGGGGGAAATAAATCCCTTTTAGGCTTGAAAAAGCCGGATTGTTTTTTTTTTTCATTAAATTGTATCTGTTTTCTTTATTTAAACACATTTAAATCAATACTGTTTGTATAGGAAAGCAATTAATCATTCCGCATTAAAACAAGGGTCGACTAGATCAAAATTACTTTTTTTTTTTTATCCCTGCACACGTTTGCTAAATCGTTCTGTTTTCTAAAATTTTATCCTTTCCGACTGATGTTTTATCAGAAGCACGAGTATGACATAATGCTTTTTCTAGCTTGTTTTCAATGTATTACAATGTACGAGCAGGGAAGACCGATCTATGCTCGGTCAAAATTAAACTTGAGTTCAAATATCATGACCCATGACCAAAATGACCCACTAATCGAAATTTCTCGAACATGTGACCTAGCCTAATAGTCTTCTTGTTCCCTAAACCTGTAGGGTGCTAAATTTATTTCAAATCCTCTGAACAGTTTTTAAGATAAAATAGCTTGATCCATAATGACCCATGACCAAAATGACCCACTAATTGAATTTTCTCGAACATGTGACCTAGCCCAACAGTCTTCTCGTGCTCGAAAACCATTGGATGCAAAATTTAGTGTAAATTGAGCCGCTTTTTAGATCTTGACCCACAATGACCCAGAAATGGCCCACTAATCGAATTATCTCGAACATGTGACCTAGCCCAATGATTTTCGCGTGCCCGAAACTCGTAGGATACAAAATTTAATCAAAATCATTAGAGCTGTATTTTAGATAAAATTAATTTGACCCGCTTTGACCCAAAAATGACCCACTAATCGAAAGTTCTCGAACATGTGACCCATCCCAATAGTCTTCTCGTGCCCGAAAATAGTCGGATACAAAATTTCGTAAATATCGTTTGAACCGTTTTTTAGATAAAATTAGCTTGACCATGACCCAAAATGACCCACTAATCCAATTTTCTCGAACATGTGACCTAGCCCAATCGTTTTCTGGTGCCCCGAAACGGTAGGATACAAAATTTCGTCAAAATCGTTAGAGCCGTTTTTAAGATAAAATTTGCATATATATATATATATATATATATATATATATATATATATATATATATATATATATATATAACCACACACAAGATTTGCTCGTATTAGAATATATGATTTATATTGGGTTCGCTTCTAAGTATGCTAAAAAAGCTTTTTCAAACGTTTCTTTAAATCTATAGTGGTTATACGAGTTCTGAGAAAAAAACTGTATGAATCAATTTCCTTTTTTTTCTGCATAAATTTAAATTTATTGGTGTAAATGTCGACGGATGGTACGGCAAGCCAAGGTACCCAGGTTCGAGTCCTAGACGGATATTTTTCACTCTATTCGAATAAATCTCAACTAAGATATTCCAACCATTAAATAAGAATACGTAGATATATTTCATAACACTAAATTGGAATCAAAATATCAAAATGTTGAAAAATAGCGTGTTAGTGGTCATATAATTCAGTTGTGGATTTACATGATTACATAATGTTATAAAATAGGCATAAGTAAATACATCAGCCTCTTCGTGTCTGGGATAGCATCTGCCATGCTTTAACATGAATTTTTGAAAGAACCTTTCTCAGAAAGTTAGATGAGGGAGATGGAAGTAGGAAAAAATAATAAAATTAGTAATGTCATTAAAAAACGTACGCAAAGAAATTATGTGGTCCTTATATACACACGAGACACTCTTAAACTTAAAATTATCACAGATTTTTTTTTTTTTCAGTGGCCTAGCAATCAAAAAGTAAAATTATAAAGTAAATTCCTTCCCATTTCATGGAACAATTTACCATGAGTAACCCAAAAAGACTATTGAGCTACCCCGACAACATCCAGGTTGGCATAATTCACCCTTATTTGTTGGATATGGCTGCGAACTGCAGGGCTAATTTCATTCATCCGAGCTATGAATGAAATCGTCTATGTGATGAAAGTACGATATATCATGGAAACCCCTGTGTCCTGTATACCATGTAATTAGATCATAATTAAACAGAGAAAGGTTTTTCAACTAGGTAAATCATATTCAATGGTTGGAGTATCATAGTTGAGATTTATTCCAGTAGAGCAAAACATGTCCATCCAGGACTCGAACCTGGCGTACCTTGGCTAACTATCTTTCCAATATTAAAATGACATGCAATACAGATAGTCTTTTACAAATAACTGTCTTTAGCTCTATTATTTTTTTTAAAAAGATACATTCATAGCATCCAACAAATTTTTCAAAATATTTAAAAAAAAATTTAATTTTTGTAACTTATAAATATTATACTCATATAAGAATATTTACATGCACACAGCGCACACACTTGTAAGCATACAACACAAACATATATATTCACATATATACATACATGCATATACACAGCACACACGCAAATATGTATATACATCCACACATATATATATATATATAATTAATATATATATATAATTATATATATAATTAATATATATATAATTTTTAAAACTTTTGTTATTCAATTGTTTAATTCAATTGTTTAATTCAATTTTTTTGTTAACTTTTATATTGAAAAATACCAACTTTCCACTTTTTCCTGTAAAATAAACAGAAATATTGGTGTTTCACAGGAAGTTAACTGATATTTCAGTGAAACGTATACAGTAAACATTCAGTTATTTGCAAGAAATATCCCTTCCAATAATGGGTAACCAAACGACCCATTATTCTCAAGGAATGTTTCTGGATATTTCTTACAGAGTAAAACCTACATATTTCTTTTTAAAATATTGGAAAATTTAAAGTAGTCTTATAATTCTTCAATTGCATTGATGAAATATATATTATAAAAAGTCAATTTGTTTTAAAAAACTTGTTTTTCGTATGAACTTTTTCTTTGGTTTTAGAGCTGGGTGTACTATCGAAGAATTTCAAAAGTCTTTTTAAAAATAAAGATAGCTGCGACGTGATACTCAAAGTAAAAAAGAAAGAATTTCCAGCGCACAAGGCCATTTTGGTGGCTCGTTCACCTGTATTTGCTGCCATGTTCAACCATGATACATCCGAAAAACAAACGGGCATCATAGATATACCCGACTGTGATCCAGATTCTTTCAACAAATTCTTGGAGTACTTATATTGTGGCAAAGTGAAAAATATTTCATTCCGCAGTGCTTTTCATTTGTATAAAATTGCAGACAAATATAGTGTCCAGGAGCTGACACCTTATTGTATTGAATGCATGAAGTTTAGGTTGGCCGAAGACAACTTGTGCGATGCCGTAATACTAGCAGAGTTATACGACGAGACAAAGTTGATGGCTGAAGCTCAGGTCTTCTTCAATGAGAATGTAAGCAAAGTTGTAGTGACAACTAAGTGGGAAAAATTAATGAAAACTAATTATCGCTTAGCTAATAAACTTATAATAGAGATGGCATTCACAACTAAAATCAGTTATTGATTGTTCGGACGAAGAATTCCTTTTTTGAATGGTTTCCATTTAAATAAAAGAGGGAAAAAATCATATTTTGAGACTTTTTAGAAGTGTTCGATATTATAACTTGAATGTAATTATTTCTAATAAAATCAAGCCGAAATTTCATTTTGAATGAAAAGTTATTGTGCCTTTATTTTCTTTATTTCCCTCTTGTTAGTTATCGAGCTGATTTCTGAAATTTTTCTTTATAAATAATGATTCTATATAGACTAGTATATAACCCCTATAAAAAATGACGGAATTTCTATCTGTGTTTCCTTTTCATAAAACTTCATACAAACAGCCTGAAGATTTTACTATTGAAAGGTTTATATCTACCCTATATATATAAAATCCTAATGAAACGAATTTGTGAAACGATTTTATGAAACGAATTTATGAAACGATTTTATGAAACGACTGATTAAACGACTGATTATGTTTCAAGGCTATTTTTAATAAAATATTAAACGCTTGATGGTGAAATTAATACCAATTGTTCATAAAAATCCGCGGATGTCAAAACTGGTAATAGAATTTTAAAATTGGAATTAGTTTTCGAGATATTAATTTTTTTCTAATTTTAATGACACTTCTGTAATGATGGCAACTAATTACTCAGTTTTTTTGTGACAAAAAAGGGAAAAAAATTGAAAAGGATCCCGATAGGGATTATTGATTTCTTTTTATTCGTCATTTTCAAATTGAAATTGAATTTATCTTTTATTTCAATCGATAATGAAGACAAGATTGTGATTAAATTATGTTTTTCAGGAAAATTTGAAAAAAAAATCACATTTCTATCGCCAGGATTTAATTGTTTGTCAGCATTTAATTTAATTTATAAACTGAAAATACTTTGAATAAATTCGTCCAAATGACGTCATTTAGGTAAACGCAAAAGAAAGGGAGGAAAAGGAATTAATAGTAATTATTATTTATTGATATAATTTTGTTATTTTTTTGTAAAATTTAACTAAAAGAATTTATAAAATCATTAATTCGGATATTTGAAACTAATATATAAAATAATAATTGCCCAACTGAACGGAATAATAAAATATCCTGCTAGGTTTTCTATCGAGCTTGGGTTTTCCGCCAAGCTTTTTAAAAAAGCGTCAAGACCCCTATAATAGAAAAGCACCAAAAGTTCATTGGGTTTATTTTCATAACTTTTGGCAACAAATCTATGTATATTAACGAATCTATCCCTTTTTGAAGCTCGAATTACGCCAAACCTAAAAGCAAAGGATCCTATAATGGAAAAGTACCCGATTTTCTTATGGACAATATTCAAGTGAAATTACCGCGGATAGCAAATTTGTTTAAATATCTCATCAACTGATGCCGAATAAATGCAGGCATGCATGCACAAAATATTTAATTAATTTTGTATGATAAATAATTATTAGAAAATTCGTATATACATACAGTGGAACTTCCATTTAACGAAGTCTCATCGTTACACTTAAAAACTTCGTTATGAAGAAAATTCGTTAAATAGAAATTAATTTAAATTCATTAAATTTTTTCTTGAGATATGACAAACAGGTATTGGATTCAGAAGCGGTTGATTCAGTTTTAATTATGAAGCCGTCTTTTACAAAACAGTTGTATACGGTCGATGAAATCACGTCACATTCCCAAGCTTTGGCCCAAGCTTTCATCAGCTCTGATACACAGAATCTCAAACTAATGTTTTCACTACATCGGCTTTTTTCTGTCTTTTTCGATAATGTACTTCAAGAATTTTTATTATTCCTTAGACTAATGATTGAAGTTTAGCTGTATTGGCAGGAACAAAAATAACTTTGATGTTCTTCGATTTGTATTTTAAAGCACGTTCTTTTGGATGTACAAAGCAATTGTCTATCAGCAATGGAGGGTCAGAATGGTACCTGTCTGACTCTAATAGATATTTTTTGTTTCAATGCATCTGACGCCATTGCGACACCTCATCTTCTATATCATTAAAGGTAAAAAGGGGATTTTGACTTCCCCCCAACTGTCAGCGCTGTAGTCTCGGAGTGGGAGAATAGTGATAACAAGTGTTTTTCTCACAGAATGGAAATTATTTAAATGTGTTCATTTTCATACAATCGAATTCGCTGAAATAAATTTGCATATCCTTCGAACAGCAATAGCTTAATTGGAATTCTGTACACGTACAAAAGTGGAATAAACTTCGTTATATAGAACATAATTTTCGTAATGTGGAGATTAATTTACATGCTAATGGTGTTCAAAGTCAAAGTTCTGCAGAAAATTTCGTTAAGTAGAAAACTTCGTTAAATAGGGACTTCGTTAAAGGAAAGTTCCACTGTATTAATTTTAAAAAATAATTTACATATTTAAAATAACATGAAAATATGCATGATGGTGCACTAAAATGGAAAGAAAATTAAAACCTGTTATTGAAAATGTCTATAACATAGTGCTTTTCAATACCGTGGTTCTTAATGTTATTCACAAGCAGATGGAATTTTTCTCATCCTTAAACGTAAAGGAAGAATAGAATAGAGATTGTTGTTATAAAAGTCCGAGAGGTAGTCACAATTTAAACCTAACCATTTTATACAAGCTGGTTTTCAAGTAGTAATTGATTTTACTTATCAATCCCGAAAACAGTCGTCAGTTGTCGCAACAGCTGTGTATGAGGCCATGATAATCGAAAAATGTCCCATTAAAATGTTAAAAGCATGGCAACCCAATTACAGATTTACCAATATTTTTAAAATAAAGCACGCTGTCATGTTTTTAGAGGCCTCGAAGTCTGAGCGGGGGTTGGCGAGCGTAGCTCGCAGGGGGTAGGCCCCCTAGGTTAAATATATTATTAAAGATGACAAATGATTTCCAGAAATACAAATTATGAGGATTTTTCTTTTACTCGTTATTCAATTTCTGAAATAGTACAACGATTAGACGAAACCTTAAAATTAAATATTAATAAAATAAATCATGTTCGAATGTTTTTGTAAAATTTTTTTATCTGCGAGTTTCTAAAGATGTAGACTTACCAGATAGCTCATCGTTTGGTTACATAAGCAAATTTAAACGCAAATTATGAAATGGTTTAACGATTAAAAAAAAAAAACATTAAAATGTTGTTAGTTTTAATTTGTCGATTGGCTCTGATCCGAGTTCGTTGATTTTGAAGACGGTGGCGATTTTCTTATTTCAAGCTAAGAATAACGTTATTTTAACCGGCGCACAGTGGGGCGTTTTAAGGATCTAGGTGGACAATATTATTGCGTTGAAGTTTAATTAGCTTTTGCTGGGTTTTCCAATGTCTCAGTAATAAAATAATCAAAGAGTGATAAATATTTGGCTTATTTAATTATTTATATTATTATTACTATTATTATTATTATTATATTATTACTTATATTATTATTATTATATTATTACTTATATTATTATTATTTATTTATGTTATAGTATTGTATTGTCATTGAAACTACACATGTATTCAAAGTTTCAGCTCAATCGGATAATTAAAAGTGGTTTAAAATTGACTTGCAAGATTTGAACTGAAACATACATAGTACACACACTTCAAGTTAATATAACTTAATGATTCGAAAACTTTTGCAGGAGCTTTCTTAAGTTTCCAATGCTTTAAGAATGGCACTTTTATTTTAAAAAAATGCTTATTGCTTAATAATGCTTAATACTGTATTAAAAGTCAAGTTGAAGTTTGAAAACAAGATGGCGCTTATTTTCAAATAACAATAGGTTAAATCGTGTGACAAACATGTGACATATGTCCAGTAAACTCCTGCTTTCAAATAAAACAGAAAAGCCAGAATTTGCTTTCGAACTGACAGAAAAATAGTGCAACTGTGGAAACTCCCTCAAACCAACTGTCTTCTTTACGGTCGTAGTTAATCGACACATCAGATTTTTTCGACAAAAGTCGTACGGATCTCGACAAAAGAGATATTCAGCTACCAGTATACGCGGTCTTGTTAAATTTCGAGATAATCAGAAAAATGGATTTTGTCCACCTAGATCATCAAAACGTCCCACTGAGCGGCGCAAACTTTTCACGTACTTTATAAACGTACTTTTATGATTAACCACCAAGAATTAAAAAAAAAAAACTATTATATTGTTATGAAATAAATTGCAGAACTAAAATTATGATGTAAAAGAATAAAATTAACGTAATACTCGTATATGCTATTCTCGTGCCGTCAGAGTAAATATGGATCTTTATTCACTTATAAAAGCAAAGTACATGTGCAGGATTTTTTTTACCGAAATTTAACCTGAAAATTAAAAAACATACGTCCAAAAATCCACGTGTTTAAATATATTTGGTGTGCAACAATGGAAGTAATCCATTGTTTCCCATCCATTGTTTGGATGGTTTCACATCTGAACGGTTACCCATACTTTCGTACACTTGGATTTTATAGAAGTAGATAGAAATGATTCATCTTATATTCTCAAAAGCATAGTTATATAAAACATATTTCTAGTCTTTATTTGTATGGTTCGATATCCAAAATTGTCTTTGTAAAATCAATGAATAGATTAGAATATTCAATGTTACACTAAAATTCATAAAAATTCAACTAAATGTAAATATATTGCTTGAAGGTGCGTAAAAGCATACATAAAACATTAAAAAGCACATTAAAGTCCTTTTAAAAAATTCCAAAACGTTTTCAACCGAACTACTCGGTCATCATCAGTGGAAAAACTAATTGTTGAGTTGAGTTGTGGTCTCTTGGCGTTTTCTTGCTTGCCCGGAATAAACTATTTTACTTCAAGGGTTTGGAATATAAGGTGGGATGGGAAAGGTAATCAATGATGTATTAATTCATTCCAGAGTGCCTGGATATCATATGATAATACATCGTTACAGACTATTTCTTTTTTAGACATTATTTCTAGAGACTCTCTTATGATAGCTTCCTGGTGATTATTTGTGCGGAATATAATTTTGGATTCATTGAAATCAACTTTTATAGGTTCAGTTTTATTATTCAATGTTACAGTTTTCATTGCATATCTCAAAAATGTTCATCAAAAAATAGCTATATCAGATGTATTACTATTAACAGCAGCTATAATTACTATATCACCTACTCTCTTAAAACGAAAGAGCCAAAATAACTCAAGTTGAGCCGAAATCCACTCATTTCACGATTTGAAAGTCAGCTTCTCATGAAGAGTTGAAACAACTCGAGTGAACGAGTTGTTTTTAAGCAACTCATGATTGAGTGATCTCTATTTTACTCATACTTGAGTTAAATCAAATCAATGAAGGTTAAATCCAGTAGCACTTGAGTGATTTATAACTAACTCATACTTGAGGAGGGGAAGGGGAATTAAAATTCATGGTAAAATGTAATATTTCAGTGTAAAATAATAAATTTCATGAACAGGTAGATTATTATTTTAGAAAACAAAAAGTAATTTGCATATTGAATGTATACATATCTATGTTTACATATATGTATATATTCAACAATTAAGTGAAAAGTATCTTTTTTGTTGTTGTTGTTGTTGTTTCTGAGCTGCTTGAAGTAAATACCCCCCCCCCCCCCTCCCGACACAAAAAGAGAATTTTAAAGGGAATATTTGAAAACATAAGAATTTCTGCTGATTTAAATATTTTAATCTTTTTTTTTATTTTGTTATAATGATTACGTTTTCTATGCAATATTATTTTATACATTGCATGATATTTTTCAGTTTATATCAATATTATCATTAAATGTTTTAATCCTAATACTATTTAGGAATATTCACACAGTGAATATACGGGAATGGAGATATTTAACTTATTTTTAACAACATATGATACAAAAATATGGGATTTATACAGCTTCACAAATCAAGTATATTTATTTTAAAATATTAGAAAAACAGTATATATACTAATAAAGCTACTTTTCAAAAGTTTTCGTCAACATGAAATAGATATTCTAAAGCTTTTCTTATATATTTGAGATAAATTTCAAATAATCTAACTAAAATAAGAAATATAATTTGTTTACTTTAAAACAATATTTTTAAAGTCTGACAAGTCAATTTTCAATTTATAGTATTATGAAAGTTAGAGTTCTGAAACATCATTAAATAAATATATATAAACAAACGCACAGTACCGCCGAGACATTTTCTTTAAAAGATTAAATTGCTACTAAGTGCTATTTATAAATCATATTTATTGAAACAACATAAAAAAAAACTTAAAATGAGAGGCAAAGGATTTGTATAATTATATTTTAGAGCATTTTTTAATATTTATCCTTCCAACTCAAAAGATCTCTAAATGTTCGTTCGTGTAAATAGTCCTAAATGTTAGGGTTAAGACATATTTGTTAAAAATATTGATATAAACTGAAAAATATCACGCCATATATAAAATAACAATAAATATAAAACAGAATCATTATAAAAAACATGATTAGATTATTTAAAACAGCAGAAATTCTTACCTTTTTCAAGTATTCCTTCTTTAAAATTGCCCGTTTGAACAGCGCGAATAATATTTCAACAGTCAACAACGTGCTGCCAGTAGTCCGGAAGGCGAAATGCTTGCCTCCACTCGATTACGCATGCCTGTCGTCTGCTCAGCGAATGGTCACGTCAGCCGCATTGACATGTCCGCTCGCAAATGAGTGCTTTTTTTATCGACTTGAGTTGCTTAGTATTCGTTCTTCAGGAGTGCATTAGAAAAATAAAAATTCAGATCAAGATGAGTGAAGCGTTTAAAAATCAACTCATTCACGATCCAATAAATTACAGCTCTTTTCTGAGAAGCCAAATCCACTCTTTCGTTTTAAGAGAGTATAATAGCTATAATGCGTTAGGTATGTCTAAGACATTAGCTAAAGTCTGTCTGTCTTGATTTTGAAAAAAAAAGCACTATGCAAGATGTCGTGTTAAAGTTGCTTAAAATACAATTCCTAAACCGTTAGTTTTAGCGGTATCTTTCTTAATTGCATAAATGTTTTATATTCAGTTATTTATGATACTAATAGACAGTTCGTCAAAACCATGTGGCATACTCCTACAATTAACTTTTTTCTGTTTGTAATAGTGAATGCCTATAAATTATGCATTTAACAAGATATATATGTATATTCTTTAGTTAAAACACTTAGAAGAAATTATTCGTCAAATTTTCAGCGCGTTGTTTACATTAACGGGTTCTATTCAGCCTTCAAAATTATCCTACTCGCAGCTCGAATAAGCCATTCGAAGAAGCTACAGATAATACCATGTGAGTTCGTATGATAATACATATGATTGAAATTTTAGACCATCGTTTTCAAGTAAAAGGCCTCGATACCCCTTATCTTTAAATAGGACAATCTTTTACTCATATAAATACTTCTGGTCATACATAGGTTTTTGTATAAGGCTTTTAATAAGAGCTATCTAAGCGGCCAATCGCGGTCGGCATGTGGCCCAATTCTCTAATGAGTGCGGCCCGCAGACACTAAAAAAAAAAATTCCTCAAAATACGGCTAGTCATAACAGTCTGCCTAATGTACTAAATGATTTTAAAAACAGTTCTGAAAAAAAGGAAGACAGATGTTATTTTTTTCGACATTATTGAATTTATATTGCGTTGTATATTATGTTTTTTCCTAGTAATTCCTGTTTAAAACTTATGTTAGTAGTGTAGTATAGCTTAGTGTAGTAGTGTAGTTAGTAGTGTAGTATTTGCTTACTGAGAAAATCACTTCTACATAAATGCCACCAGAAACACATTTTTCGCCTCAAATTAGTGTTGACAGTGGGCTGCTTTTCTTAAATTCGGTTTTCTTTATTGTCACCTGTTTTTTGAGAAAGTAAAATTCACCTTATTTAATGACAGAGTAAATAATGCGAAAACAACGCGAATTATACCATTTCAAAAAAGTGGTACCAATCAAGCTATCTGAATTGAAAAACATGTGACCCACTGGCAACATTGCCTCAAATGAGATCAGAGAAACCCAAAAAGTTGGGCACCCTGCTTTAAAACATTTTTACACACTAAAAAAAGATAGATGTTTCTAAATCTAGAAAAATATAATATAACCACGAAAGGAAACATACAATAACATCTTCTGAGTTACCCATCATTCCGAAAAGCGTTTCTTATCTTTAGAAAGTTCAGAAAACAAATATAAATATTTAGAAATATTTAAAAATTTAAAAATTATATTGATTTTCGGAAACGTGTCCGAGTAGTTTTTTACTGTATTAATCAGTTTTCTCAATCCGGAATATAGGTTTTCCAGATACTATATATTCTCGAAAATTTTCTTGTTCTACAAACAAACATGATATATTAACAACATTAACATTAAAATTAATACTACTTTGTACTCTTACATCTAAAAATTCAGCTACGCAGCTGAAAATGTTTGCTTGTGAACTAATAGCATCACTGAAAACCGATATTCCGATTTGAGAAAACTGATTACTACACTAAAAACAGTAATCGGAAACGTTTCTGCAAATCTGTGACAGAAGAAGAAAATTTGTTTTTATATATGCTTCTTTAAATCTCGAAAATAAAGTGGTTTCTGAGGTTACGAAAGATAAAAAATACTTTTCGGAATCGTGGGCAACTCAGAAGAGGTGGCAGCAGAAAAAACTTTGTTTTTATAAATGCTTCTTTAAATCTCGAAAATAAGCTGTTTTCTCAGGTTACGAAAGATAAATAATGCTTTTCAGAATCGCGGGCAACACGGAAGAGGTGGCAACAGAAGAAACTTTGTTTTTATAAATGCTTCTTTAAATCTCGAAAATAAACAGTTTTCTGAGGTTACGAAAGATAAATAATGCTTTTCAGAATCGTGGGCAACACGGAAGAGGTGGCAAAAGAAGAAACTTTGTTTTTATAAATGCTTCTTTAAATCTCGAAAATAAACTGTTTTCTGAGGTTACGAAAGATAAATAATGCTTTTCAGAATCGTGGGCAACACGGAAGAGGTGGCAACAGAAGAAACTTTGTTTTTATAAATGGTTCTTTAAATCTCGAAAATAAACTGTTTTCTGAGGTTACGAAAGATAAATAATGCTTTTCAAAATCGTGGGCAACACGGAAGAGGTGGCAACAGAAGAAACTATGTTTTTATAAATGCTTCTTTAAATCTCGAAAATAAACTGGTTTCTGAGGATACGAAAGATAAATAATGGTTTTCAGGATCGTGGGCAACACGGAAGGGGTGGCAGCAGAAGAAACTTTGTTTTTATAAATGCTTCTTCAAATCTCGAAAATAAACTTTTTTCTGACGTTAAAAACGATAAATAATGCTTTTAGTAATCGTGGGCAACACGGAAGAGGTGGCAGCAAAAGAAACTTTGTTTCCATAAATTCTTTTTTAAATCTCGAAAATAAACTGGTTTCTGAGATTACGAAAGATAAATAATGCTTTTCAGAATCGTGGGCAACACGGAAGAGGAGGCAACAGAAGAAACTTTATTTTCATAAATGCTTCTTTAAATCTCGAAAATAAACTGGTTTCTGAAGTTACTAAAGATAATGAATGATTTTCGGTATCGTGGGTAACTTGGAAGAGGTGGCAGCAGAAGAAACTTTGTTTTTATAAATGCTTCTTCAAATCTCGAAAATAAACTTTTTTCTGACGTTAAAAAAGATAAATAATGCTTTTAGGAATCGTGGGCAAATCAAGACGTGGCAGCAGAAGAAACTTTGTCTTTATAAATGATTCTTTAAATCTCGAAAATAAACTAGTTTCTGAGGTTACGAAAGATAAATAATGCTTTTCGGAATCGTGGGTAACTCGGAAGAGGAGGCAACAGAATAAACTTTATTTTCATAAATGCTTCTTTAAATCTCGAAAATAAACTGGTTTCTGAGGTTACGAAAGATAAATAATGCTTTTCAGGATCGTGGGCAACACGGAAGAGGTGGCAACAGAAGAAACTTTGTTTTTATAAATGCTTCTTTAAATCTCGAAAATAAACTGTTTTCTCAGGTTACGAAAGATAAATAATGCTTTTCAGAATAGTGGGCAACACGGAAGCGGTGGCAACAGAAGAAACTTTGTTATTATAAATGCTTCTTTAAATCTCGAAAATAAACTGTTTTCTGAGGTTACGAAAGATAAATACTGCTTTTCAGAATCGCGGGCAACACGGAAGAGGTGGCAACAGAAGAAACTTTGTTTTTATAAATGGTTCTTTAAATCTCGAAAATAAACTGTTTTCTGAGGTTACGACAGATAAATAATGCTTTTAGGAATCGTGGGCAACTCAAAAGACGTGGCAGCAGAAGAAACTTTGTCTTTATAAATGCTTCTTTAAATCTCGAAAATAAACTAGTTTCTGAGGTTACGAAAGACAAATAATGCTTTTCGGAATCGTGGGCAACTCGGAAGAGGAGGCAACAGAATAAACTTTATTTTCATAAATGCTTCTTTAAATCTCGAAAATAAACTGGTTTCTGAGGTTACGAAAGATAAATAATGCTTTTCAGGATCGTGGGCAACACGGAAGAGGTGGCAACAGAAGAAACTTTGTTTTTATAAATGCTTCTTTAAATCTCGAAAATAAACTGTTTTCTGAGGTTACGAAAGATAAATAATGCTTTTCAGAATCGTGGGCAACACGGAAGAGGTGGCAACAGAAGAAACTTTGTTTTTATAAATGCTTCTTTAAATCTCGAAAAAAAACTGGTTTCTGAGGATACGAAAGATAAATAATGGTTTTCAGGATCGTGGGCAACTCAAAAGACGTGGCAGCAGAAGAAACTTTGTCTTTATAAATGCTTCTTTAAATCTCGAAAATAAACTAGTTTCTGAGGTTACGAAAGATAAATAATGCTTTTCGGAATCGTGGGCAACTCGGAAGAGGAGGCAACAGAATAAACTTTATTTTCATAAATGCTTCTTTAAATCTCGAAAATAAACTGGTTTCTGAGGTTACGAAAGATAAATAATGCTTTTCAGGATCGTGGGCAACACGGAAGAGGTGGCAACAGAAGAAACTTTGTTTTTATAAATGCTTCTTTAAATCTCGAAAATAAACTGTTTTCTGAGGTTACGAAAGATAAATAATGCTTTTCAGAATCGTGGGCAACACGGAAGAGGTGGCAACAGAAGAAACTTTGTTTTTATAAATGCTTCTTTAAATCTCGAAAAAAAACTGGTTTCTGAGGATACGAAAGATAAATAATGGTTTTCAGGATCGTGGGCAACACGGAAGATGTTGCAGCAGAAGAAACTTTGTTTTTATAAATGCTTCTTCAAATCTCGAAAATAAACTTTTTTCTGACGTTAAAAAAGATAAATAATGCTTTTAGTAATCGTGGGCAACACGGAAGAGGTGGCAGCAAAAGAAACTTTGTTTCGATAAATGCTTCTTTAAATCTCGAAAATAAACTTGTTTCTGAGATTACGAAAGATAAATAATGCTTTTCAGAATCGTGGGCAACACGGAAGAGGTGGCAACAGAAGAAACTTTGTTTTTATAAATGCTTCTTTAAATCTCGAAAATAAACTGTTTTCTGAGGTTACGAAAGATAAATAATGCTTTTCAGAATCGTGGGCAACACGGAAGTTGTGGCAACAGAAGAAACTTTGTTTTCTTAAATGGTTCTTTAAATCTCGAAAATAAACTGTTTTCTGAGGTTACGAAAGATAAATAATGCTTTTCAGAATCGTGGGCAACACGGAAGAGGTGGCAACAGAAGAAACTTTCTTTTTATAAATGGTTCTTTAAATCTTGAAAATAAACTGTTTTCTGAGGTTACGAAAGATAAATAATGCTTTTCAGAATCGTGGGCAACACGGAAGAGGTGGCAACAAAAGAAACTTTGTTTTTATAAATGCTTCTTTAAATCTCGAAAATAAACTGGTTTCTGAGGTTACGAAAGATAAATAATGCTTTTCAGGATCGTGGGCAACACGGAAGAGGTGGCAGCAGAAGAAACTTTGTTTCCATAAATGCTTCTTTAAATCTCGAAAAAAACTGGTTTTTGAGATTACGAAAGATAAATAATGCTTTTCAGAATCGTGGGCAACACGGAAGAGGTGGCAACAGAAGAAACTTTGTTTTCTTAAATGGTTCTTTAAATCTCGAAAATAAACTGTTTTCTGAGGTTACGAAAGATAAATAATGCTTTTCAGAATCGTGGGCAACACGGAAGGGGTGGCAGCAAAAGAAACTTTGTTTCCATAAATGCTTCTTTAAATCTCGAAAATAAACTGTTTTCTGAGGTTACGAAATATAAATAATGCTTTTCAGAATCGTGGGCAACACGGAAGAGGTAGCAACAGAAGAAACTTTGTTTTTATAAATGCTTCTTTAAATCTCGAAAAAAAACTGGTTTCTGAGGATACGAAAGATAAATAATGGTTTTCAGGATCGTGGGCAACACGGAAGAGGTTGCAGCAGAAGAAACTTTGTTTTTATAAATGCTTCTTCAAATCTCGAAAATAAACTTTTTTCTGACGTTAAAAAAGATAAATAATGCTTTTAGTAATCGTGGGCAACGCGGAAGAGGTGGCAACAGAAGAAACTTTGTTTTTATAAATGGTTCTTTAAATCTCGAAAATAAACTGTTTTCTGAGGTTACGACAGATAAATAATGCTTTTCAGAATCGTGGGCAACACGGAAGAGGTGACAACAGAAGAAACTTTGTCTTTATAAATGCTTCTTTAAATCTCGAAAATAAACTAGTTTCTGAGGTTACGAAAGATAAATAATGCTTTTCGTAATCGTGGGCAACTCGGAAGAGGAGGCAACAGAATAAACTTTATTTTCATAAATGCTTCTTTAAATCTCGAAAATAAACTGGTTTCTGAGGTTACGAAAGATAAATAATGCTTTTCAGGATCGTGGGCAAAACGGAAGTGGTGGCAGCAGAAGAAACTTTGTTTTTATAAATGCTTCTTCAAATCTCGAAAATAAACTTTTTTCTGACGTTAAAAAAGATAAATAATGCTTTTAGGAATCGTGGGCAACTCAAAAGACGTGGCAGCAGAAGAAATTTTGTCTTTATAAATGCTTCTTTAAATCTCGAAAATAAACTAGTTTCTGAGGTTACGAAAGATAAATAATGCTTTTCAGAATCGTGGGCAACTCGGAAGAGGAGGCAACAGAATAAACTTTATTTTCATAAATGCTTCTTTAAATCTCGAAAATAAACTGGTTTCTGAGGTTACGAAAGATAAATAATGCTTTTCAGGATCGTGGGCAACACGGAAGAGGTGGCAACAGAAGAAACTTTGTTTTTATAAATGCTTCTTTAAATCTCGAAAATAAACTGTTTTCTGAGGTTACGAAAGATAAATAATGCTTTTCAGAATCGTGGGCAACACGGAAGAGGTGGCAGCAAAAGAAACTTTGTTTCCATAAATGCTTCTTTAAATCTCGAAAAAAAAACTGGTTTTTGAGATTACGAAAGATAAATAATGCTTTTCAGAATCGTGGGCAACACGGAAGAGGTGGCAACAGAAGAAACTTTGTTTTCTTAAATGGTTCTTTAAATCTCGAAAATAAACTTTTCTGAGGTTACGAATGATAAATAATGCTTTTCAGAATCGTGGGCAACACGGAAGAGGTGGCAGCAAAAGAAACTTTGTTTCCATAAATGCTTCTTTAAATCTCGAAAATAAAATGGTTTCTGAGGTTACGAAAGATAAATAATGCTTTTCAGAATCGTGGGCAACACGGAAGATGTGGCAGCAGAAGAAACTTTGTTTTTATAAATGCTTCTTCAAATCTCGAAAATAAACTTTTTTCTGACGTTAAAAAAGATAAATAATGGTTTTAGGAATCGTAGGCAACTCAAGACGTGGCAGCAGAAGAAACATTGTCTTTATAAATGCTTCTTTAAATCTCGAAAATAAACTAGTTTCTGAGGTTACGAAAGATAAATAATGCTTTTCAGAATCGTGGGCAAGACGGAAGAGGTGGCAATAGAAGAAACTTTGTTTTTATAAATGCTTCTTTAAATCTCGAAAATAAACTGTTTTCTGAGGTTACGAAAGATAAATAATGCTTTTCAGAATCGTGGGCAACACGGAAGCGGTGGCAACAGAAGAAACTTTGTTTTTATAAATGCTTCTTTAAATCTCGAAAATAAACTGTTTTCTGAGGTTACGAAAGATAAATAATGCTTTTCAGAATCGCGGGCAACACGGAAGAGGTGGCAACAGAAGAAACTTTGTTTTTATAAATGGTTCTTTAAATCTCGAAAATAAACTGTTTTCTGAGGTTACGAAAGATAAATAATGCTTTTCAGAATCGTGGGCAACACGGAAGCGGTGGCAACAGAAGAAACTTTGTTTTTATAAATGCTTCTTTAAATCTCGAAAATAAACTGTTTTCTGAGGTTACGAAAGATAAATAATGCTTTTCAGAATCGCGGGCAACACGGAAGAGGTGGCAACAGAAGAAACTTTGTTTTTATAAATGGTTCTTTAAATCTCGAAAATAAACTGTTTTCTGAGGTTACGAAAGATAAATAATGCTTTTCAGAATCGTGGCAACACGGAAGCGGTGGCAACAGAAGAAACTTTGTTTTTATAAATGCTTCTTTAAATCTCGAAAATAAACTGTTTTCTGAGGTTACGACAGATAAATAATGCTTTTCAGAATCGTGGGCAACACGGAAGAGGTGGCAACAGAAGAAACTTTGTTTTCTTAAATGGTTCTTTAAATCTCGAAAATAAACTGTTTTCTGAGGTTACGAAAGATAAATAATGCTTTTCAAAATCGTGGGCAACACGGAAGAGGTGGCAACAGAAGAAACTTTGTTTTTATAAATGCTTCTTTAAATCTCGAAAAAAAACTGGTTTCTGAGGATACGAAAGATAAATAATGGTTTTCAGGATCGTGGGCAACACGGAAGATGTTGCAGCAGAAGAAACTTTGTTTTTATAAATGCTTCTTCAAATCTCGAAAATAAACTTTTTTCTGACGTTAAAAAAGATAAATAATGCTTTTAGTAATCGTGGGCAACACGGAAGAGGTGGCAGCAAAAGAAACTTTGTTTCGATAAATGCTTCTTTAAATCTCGAAAATAAACTTGTTTCTGAGATTACGAAAGATAAATAATGCTTTTCAGAATCGTGGGCAACACGGAAGAGGTGGCAACAGAAGAAACTTTGTTTTTATAAATGCTTCTTTAAATCTCGAAAATAAACTGTTTTCTGAGGTTACGAAAGATAAATAATGCTTTTCAGAATCGTGGGCAACACGGAAGAGGTGGCAACAGAAGAAACTTTGTTTTCTTAAATGGTTCTTTAAATCTCGAAAATAAACTGTTTTCTGAGGTTACGAAAGATAAATAATGCTTTTCAGAATCGTGGGCAACACGGAAGAGGTGGCAGCAAAAGAAACTTTGTTTCCATAAATGCTTCTTTAAATCTCGAAAATAAACTGGTTTCTGAGGTTACGAAAGATAAATAATGCTTTTCAGAATCGTGGGCAACACGGAAGAGGTGGCAACAGAAGAAACTTTGTTTTCTTAAATGGTTCTTTAAATCTCGAAAATAAACTGTTTTCTGAGGTTACGAAATATAAATAATGCTTTTCAGAATCGTGGGCAACACGGAAGAGGTGGCAACAGAAGAAACTTTGTTTTTATAAATGCTTCTTTAAATCTCGAAAATAAACTGGTTTCTGAGGTTACGAAAGATAAATAATGCTTTTCAGGATCGTGGGCAACACGGAAGAGGTGGCAGCAGAAGAAACTTTGTTTTTATAAATGCTTCTTCAAATCTCGAAAATAAACTTTTTTCTGACGTTAAAAAAGATAAATAATGCTTTTAGGAATCGTGGGCAACTCAAAAAACGTGGCAGCAGAAGAAACTCTGTCTTTATAAATGCTTATTTAAATCTCGAAAATAAACTGGTTTCTGAGGTTACGAAAGATAAATAATGCTTTTCAGAATCGTGGGCAACACGGAAGAGGTGGCAGCAGAAGAAACTTTGTTTTTATAAATGCTTCTTCAAATCTCGAAAATAAACTTTTTCTGACGTTAAAAAAGATAAATAATGCTTTTAAGAATCGTGGGCAACTCAAAAGACGTGGCAGCAGAAGAAACTCTGTCTTTATAAATGCTTCTTTAAATCTCGAAAATAAACTAGTTTCTGAGGTTACGAAAGATAAATAATGCTTTTCGGAATCGTGAACAACTCGGTAGAGGAGGCAACAGAATAAACTTTATTTTCATAAATGCTTCTTTAAATCTCGAAAATAAACTGGTTTCTGAAGTTACTAAAGATAAAGAATGATTTTCGGTATCGTGGGTAACTTGGAAGAGGTTATGGTATATTTTTGTTCGTTGTTCAATTATATTTTCCTAGATTTGTGTAGACATTCGTGTTTTTTTTTTAACAGTGCACTTTAAAGCGAAGTTTTTTTTTCTTTATTTAACGAAAGATTCAATTTTATTGATAAACACCGCACATTAAATATTGAAATACGTTTTTTTGAAACAAAAAATAAAAGAAAGTCAAAAATATGGTCAGTTTCTTTTTATGCCTAAATTTCTATTTCTATAGAGATATGCAATAAATTTTTACTTTTGTGAGACAATATTTTTTTTATAGCTGTAGTATTTTCTTTTTAAGAAGTACTTCTGCTCTTTTTATGTTGTACTTAAAGAAACTTTTATTGATCATTTCACAACACTCCCCATAGTGAAGAGTATCAATTGGAAGACTTTCTTTCCTCGAAGTTCTTTCGATTACTTCAGCACATTTAATGCAATATCTTACTATGAGACTTGGATTAACATCTTTATGTAAAAAATGACCAACGTTTTTTAACTATTCTTCTGTATGTTTATCTTTCAAATATGTATGCTGAATGGATTTTCTTATATCCTTAGAAGAATACTTATTATGGAACTATTTAATATGAAATTCTAAATAAACATGTGTTGGCATTTGAGATCGTGATTTTATCAAAATTACATTTATATAAAAAGAGTGTGTAAAAAGAGAATAATTTGCTTCTAAATATCATTATTTTAGAAAAATCCATGTACAGGGTTACAAACAGGGGTCAGGGTCATATTACAGAGTCATAGTGTGAAGAACATGACAACAAGCAAGGGTTACGGGGCACTCACAAGTAAGTGTACTATAGTCTGCGGCGGCGAATTTCGATTTTTATATTTCATTCGATTCGTCTCATCGTTCGAATCGAATTTTATACCTTGCATATCGGCTATTGAGTTTTTATAATGACAGGGGGCCTGGGTCAAAGTTCAAAATTTCGTTCAGTGAAAAACAAAGAAAGCTTTCAAAGAAATAAGTGCGATTTAAGTTTACTAATTGTTTTTATTTTGCCATACATTGTTCGTATGTTACTTGGCAGGCAGGTTTTCGCAATTTATGATGTCCTCGTCTAGTTTTGTTCATTCTGTCAATACGTTTTCCCGAATTATGAGCAAAAATCTTTGTAACTACACATTGTTGATTCTTTTGTCAGTTTTTCAGTCACTTCGTAACTGCGTAGCATGCGAAGGAATTTTCTGCTACTGTTTTATTTTCGGCAGCTCACATTATGCAAATTTTTCAATAAATATGTGACGAAAGTAATATGTTGGCGTTTTTTACTTACTTTGTTGAAATGTCCTAGAACTTAGAAGATGGTATGTGACAGTAGCTCTGCCTTATTTATAAAACCTGAAGTGTAAGAACCATAAATAAATTTAAATCTTACTTATTTCTTTGACGGCAACTGGTTTATAAGGAAAAAAATTTTTAAACTTTGACCCGGCCCCCTGTCATTATCAAAACTCAATAGCCGATATGTGAGGTAGCAAATTACTTAGCTGGATGAGACGAATCGATTGCGCTATAGAAATCAAAATTCGCTGCCACAGACTATATTTATTTACTTGTCAGATAAATGCACCCAAATAAATTACAGTGCAAAGATAAACGCAACTGTTAGACATAGATATTAGACGCAATGATTCCGAACCACTTTTCGGCCATGCCCTACAATTCCCAGTATGTCAAAAATCAGTATGTGTGTCGTACGACACATATTTTATATTATTTAAAACATGAATTATTTATTTTATTTATTTTATTTACGTATAACAAGCTGAAAAGACAGTCTAAAAAAGCTTTCGTGACAGGAAAACCGAAAGTACAGTTTAAGCATAAAAAAGAAATAATTAAAAACTGTTAATAAATAATAATTATTATAAAAATTATATATTAAAATACACGAACGTCTGTCTCTCTGTAACGCTATTTCTTTTAGAACCACACAACGTGTACGGGTTCAGATCTTTAAATTGCTCAGGTAACATCCGTGCAAAACCCCCCAAGAGAAGATATTCCACCCATTTTCTAAGGAAATCGACAGTAATTAGCCGAGTTATTAATTTAAAAACTCATAGAATCTAATTAACGATCTTCCCTTGTTCTGGCGATCGCTGCAGCGCATGTCCGGGGAGACAGTTTCTTCAAACACAGAGGTACGAAGAAGCTATCTATTTTTCTGCATTTTAAAGTCGCAATTTCCAAACCTCTATGAAGTTACAAAAAAAAAAGACAAAAATTAAGTACGTGTTTATAGTATTTTTCCAATTGCAACGGTATCTTTTGTTAAAAAAAAGTTTCTTATTTTCCGCTTTTTTTCAGTTTCAAATTGCCATCCCCGCTGCCCGGATAGAAATACTAATAAAAAATGGCTACGTAAATTATTTCTGCTGTCAACGGTACCTTTCATTAAAAAAGTATCAATATTTACTTAAAAAATATCTTCGGGTGGTCGTTTTCATATTTTTCGTTTTTTTCTGAAGTTTAGCTAGCAATCGCCGTGGACTTTTCCCAACTAACACAGAACTTGCGGGCCACTGATGGCTACGTTAGCCTTGGCCCAAACTAGTAGATGAGGGGCCGCAATCGTTTGCCGTAACGGCAACTTAAAAAAACTGTCACGCCGGCCACAATGTGGCCGCAACAGAATTGGCCATAACTACATTAAGATGCCCATAATTGTGCCACAAGTGGTTAATCATAATTGACGGATAGCCTAAAACTGGCCACAGTTATACTTTAAGTGGCAATTATTAATGAAAACTAGCCACAGTTTGGCCATTAACGATCATCGTGAATAAAATCTAGCCAGAAGATCGCCACAGCCATGCCACCTGCGTTTGTTAAGAATAAAAGCTACCCCAAAGCTGGCCATAAATGTTAATTTATTGGTCATCATAAATGTAAACTAGCCTTAAGCCAGCCATCCACATACCATCAATGCTATTCATTAATGAATGCATGCCGAAAGCTAGCCACTTTGTTGCCATGAATGGGCATCATTAATGTATGCAAGCCGAAAGCTAGCCACTTCGTTGCCATCATTAATGAATGCAAGCCGAAAGCTAGCCACTTTGTTGCCATCAATGGTAATCATTAATGAATGCATGCCGAAAGCTAGCCACTTTGTTGCCATGAATGGGCATCATTAATGTATGCAAGCCGAAAGCTAGCCATTTCGTTGCCATCATTAATGAATGCAAGCCGAAAGCTAGCCACTTTGTTGCCATCAATGGTAATCATTAATGAATGCATGCCGAAAGCTAGGCACTTTGTTGCCATGAATGGGCATCATTAATGTATGCAAGCCGAAAGCTAGCCACTTCGTTGCCATCATTAATGAATGCAAGCCGAAATCTAGCCACTTTGTTGCCATCAATGGTAATCATTAATGAATGCATGCCGAAAGCTAGCCACTTTGTCGCCATCAATGGGCATCATTAATGAATGATAGCCCAAAGCTAGCCATATTCATGCCACTATTAGATATCATGAATGGAAGCTGGCCAGAATTATACTTTTTATGGTCCTCAAAAAAGTAAAGTTGAGCAAATCTCCATTTTTACTCCTTTGGCAGGGACAATTTTTTTCTTTTTTTAAGTTATTTTAAACTTTAGAATCTAAATTTACTGGTCCATAATTTTTGTCTGAAAACTCTAAATATTTTATTCAAAATTTGAAAAAAAAAAAAAAATAATAATCTATTGGAATATTTTTCTTAACAAGAGCTCATAACACCAACCTGACTTTTATGCAAACATGTTTCACTTTATTATAATATTTTTCAGTTAAAAACTGCAATGGTGTTATAAGCACCCCATATTAAAAAGGTCAAAATACAATAAAATCGAAAGTGCTTCATATCTTGTATAGAATACTTTCAATCTGGAAGCAATAATAATAATTTTTTTTAAAAAAAGTGTCCCAATGGAGGCAAAAATTGGCCGTATCCACTCATGTCATTAGATCGGAATAAAAGGCCATATGGTTATGATTTATTTTTTAATGTTATTCTGAAAAAGTTGCAAAAGCCATAATTGTAATTAATAAAAAAAAAGTTGTAAAATAAGGTGTAACACAAGGTGTAAAATATATATTGAGCGTTAAATTACCAATGATGGTGAGAATACGAAAAAAAAACTAATTTTCTTCAATTTTTAATTAAATTATAGGTTTAAACATTCTATTCAAAGGAGTAAATTTTTAAGTAGTTTCAATTTATGTTTCTTCAAGCTAATTCACCAGGTGGATTGTCCAGCCAGAATTTCCATTGAAAATTGTTATCTAATGATTATATTCAACATCCCTTTTTCGAAGCAAATAAAAAATGTATAATGTTAAATGAGATACCATATGAAAGGATTTTCAAGCGACTTCTGACATAGTACACTCACATTTCTTTAAAACATGTATTTTGGTTAAAATTGCAAGTAATAAATTAAATAGGCATTGTTTTCAGAAATGAAAGTTTTTCCTCAAATTACTGTTGCCACAAAAATTAAATTCCACAACAATGATTATAAAAAAAATGTTCAATAAAGATAAAGTGGACATGGTTGCTGCATGGGTTTATTTTATATTTATGATAAAAAAGCAAAATTTAAATTCAAACGCTCAATTTTTTTTTTTTTTTCAAAACATTATGTCACTCTCTAATGTAGTTAAAATACAATTTATATATATATATATATATATATATAGCTCTTGATATTTTCAGTCAGTTTTTACTGTAAAGTATGAAAGAATAAATTGGATTATATTCTGGCTTTATTTTTTTTTAGAAGTTTAAACATGCATCTAAAAAATATTAGATATTGCTAAAAAATATTAGGCTGCAGTGTGAAATCTTCACACAGGCCCACTAGTATATATTATTTCTGTTATCAACATCCCCTTTTCTCAGAAAATATGAAATGCACAACAATGAACGAGATGCCATAAGAAAGGATTTTGAACCAGCTTCTGACATAGTGCACTCACATCTCGATAAAACATATTTTTTGATTAAAAATTGCTGTAAATTAAAAATTAAATCTGCATTGTCTTCATAAAAGAAATGAAAGGCTTTCCTCAAATTAGTGTAGCCACAAAAATAAAATACCACATTATATAATGCTTAAAATGATTATAAAAAATAAATACTACAAAAAAGATAAAGTGGGACATAGTTGCTGCACGGGTTTATTTTATATTTATGACTAAAAAGCAAAATTGAAATGCTCAATTTATTTTTCTTTGTCCCATGTTTTTTTCCGAAACAGATGATGTCATCTCTAAAGCAGTTAATTAACTATAGATATATATATTTTTTTGTCTTTGCTATGCTCGATCAGTTTTTACTGTAACTGTGATGGAATAAACAAGATGATATTCTGGCTCGACTAATGTTGTTTGAAGATAGTTTCAGTCCTTAATTTTCCTTTACAAGTTTAAACCTGCATCTAAAGAGTATTAGATATTGCTAAAAAGTATTAGACTGCAGTGTGAAATCTTCGCACGGGTCCACTGGTGCTTTTATAATACAATTTCTTACCTGGATGTTTCTTCCAATTATCCAGCTTGAAAATAAAACAAAAACGCAGGAACTCTATTTTATAAAATTGGTAAAATGTTGACATTACTGATCATTGAAATTTAAGAATTTTTTTTTAATGATGTAACTATATATATATGTAAATTAGGTCCGTTCAAAAAATGTCATTTCACTATCTTCATCTCTTTGGCATATAATATCAGAAAAATGTAGCAGTATTCCTATAAAGTAATGTTTTAGTCTGTTAAGGACTCTTCCCCCCTTTATACACATCATAGAACAAAATTTCAATGTATATATATTTACAAAATATTACTAATTGACAGAAAGCCAATTGTCACTATTTTCCTTCTTATGTAATCTTAAAATTTCTCTTATTAAATAAGTTTAATATTTTTTCAAAATAGTAGTGGCAGTTGATCTTCTAGAACACAGCAAGTTCACCATTCATACACTAAATCTTTTTTTTTTTTTTTTTTTTAAATGGACTAAACATTACTCATAAATAATAATATATCATTGTTTTTACTTTTTAAAAATTAGCAAGTAATGAGTACTGAATATATATATTTTTTTTTTTAATATATTACCAATAAAGAAATCTTTAAAATATTTTTCCTTCCAGCAGGAGGTATGTGACTTTTTGACTAACAAAATTTCAAACTGATTCATACAATATTATGTACATTAAAATTTTAATCTCAACTTCTAATGAGATTATGATGAAATTTTTATTAAAATTTTCAAAAGTTTTTATACAGCAAATTATTTTTAATACCTGATCTCCAAGCAATGCTAATTTATAATCAACCAACAAAAACAGTTTATCAGTTTTTAAAATATAGCCTACATAAAACACTTTTATTCAATTATATCTTAACCTGTAAAAAGAAGGGGGAATGTTCTCAGAATGAGAAAGAAGGGGAAAATATATAGTACATCTTTTTTAACAACATCACTTGCATAAATAAATATATATATTTAAAAACACTAGAACTGAATGCTTTTTTTTTTTCATATAAATTTTATTTTTCACAACAAATGTAAAACAAACCAACCAAAAAACATTTATTTATGTATTTACAAGATGCTCAAAATTTATCAGAAATATTTTACAAGAAAATTTAATCCTGTTACAATTAAATTTCTGATGTTTCTTAATTTAAGTTTATAAACAAGAGCTGAAAATCTACAGTCATCTTCACAGAGAACTTTTTTCTTTCCAGATTTTTATTCTTCTTCTGAAAAACAAAAAATAAATTTTACAAAACAAAATTAAAATGCCTTACTTTAAAAACACCACTTATTAATTAGCCATTTATAAATATAATCGGAACAGAAATTATACAGTAGATTTCCGTTACAACGAACGCCACGGGACCACTAAAATATTTCGTTGTAACGGAATTACTCCTATTTATCTAATGAATTACATGTACACGTAAATAAATTATGTAAGATGTATGTTAGAAAGTAATTATGTAAGAAAATGTACCTTTCATTATAGAGGATTTTAATGGAAGACTAGTTAAATTAACATAGAAAAAGTTAGTAAATTAAAATTCAATATTAAAATTACAAAATTACGGACTAACCTTTATTTAGTAATACATTATTGCAGAAAATCTGTAATTTTAATTTGTACAAAGGAATGTGTTAGTTTATTATAACAAAAACGTGTGCAACGAATGAATGTGAGAAAATACCTCCTCTAGAACATTCTTTTGATGAGAAACAAAAGCACGTATTTTCTCCAAGCATGAGAAAGCTTCCGAAGAGGTAACTTTTGAATCGTCGGTGACACCAATATCGTCATCACTATTTTCGTCATTTTGTTGGTCTAATGTAGTTTTAATGGTTAAAATGATATTTTCATCAGTCACTTCAGAGCATGTTTGAATATTGTCATCCACAGATAAGAAATCCTCCCAATCCACCTGATCAGAGATTGATGTTAATTTTCTGGTAGCCTTCCAAATTGTGTTTAACTCAGAAGTTTAACTCTGTGTTTAACTCATATCCAAATCTAAAACTTCTGATTAATTTTCTTCGGTGTCAGTTAATCGGGCATGTTTCCAACAGTTAGAAATTGTTTTCTGGCTAATTTCTTGCCACGAACCAGAGATCAATTCAATAGCTTCTTTGAGATTTATTTTTGGTCTTTTGCCATTCTCTAAGCCGCAAAGAATTTCTTTTAGCAAAAGAGCTCAGTTGCGAGATTTTACAGCACGGATGATGCCATGGTCTAGACGTCTAGAGGCAAGAATAGAAGTGCAATTTGGCAGGAAGTACTCAAATTGGATGCAGTCTAATTTGGAGGAATTATCATGAGGCATGCAGTTATCAATCAGGAGAAGAATTTTCCGTTTTTTAGCTTTCATTTCTCTGTCAAATCGCACTAGCCAATCACTAAAGATATCTTGTGTCATACATGCCTTCTTATTGAATTTATAATCACAAGGCGAATGACAGTTCTTAAAGCAACGGGGCTTGCCAGAGTGACCAACAATTAATATTTTTCTGTTCTCGGTTCCAGATTTGTTACAAAAAAAAGTGCTGTAATTCGTTTCTTTGAAGTTTTCCCTCCAATGCATTTGTCGTCATTAAATGTTAATGTTTTTCTCGGTTCAAGTTGATAAAATATTCCAGCGTCGTCAGCATTAAAAATATCATCGGAGCTGTATGTCTTTATAAGGGCAGTTGCTTTTCCAGCTCTCCATTCATTTACAGCCTTTGTAGGTACATCACTTGCGTCGCCTCAAATTGATTTTATTACAATTCCATGGTGAGTACGAAAGCGATTGGGCCATCCAACACTGACTTGGAAATTTTCGATATCAAGCATTATTCCGAACTCTTGAGCTTTTTGCCTTATCAGAGGATCACATTGCGTGAACGAACATCGGCACAATCACTTGAACACGGCTTTATCGACATCTTGAAATTGGGACTGTCACATTCGTTTTCTATGGGAACAAATGCTTGCAATTTGGAATTGTCTGTCAATATTTTCCTTATCTTTTAGAAATGTCGATAAACTCGATGGTGTTATTCCATATTTTTTGGCCACATCAGCTTTCCGCAATCCTTTATCAATCTCAGAAATTATAGCTTTCTTTTCTTCCAACGAAAATTGTTTTCGTTTCACACAAGCCATATTTTATCAATGAACGAAGCAAGAAACACACTGCAACAGGTATTGGCGTCAAAGATATCCCAGAACAAGCACAAACACTTCTTTCACAGTGAAGTGCACCTGCTGTTTGTCACGTGATCATTTTGAAGCGTATGGGCTAATGAAAAAAAAAGGAATTCGGAAACAGAAGTAAACAAACGAAAAAATAGCAAAGGAGAGAAAAATATGAAATAGCACCTGTCCCCAAAACAACGTTATTTTTTAACTTCGACGTGCTATTCGAAGTATATTTCATTTCTGTTAAGCAATTGAGAAAAAAGAAAAAAAGCTCGATGATTTTTCGTTGTAACGGAATTGCTAGTAAAATGCACTTCGTTAAATCGGAATTCTTAATACATTGGGGTTAATGAAATTTGAAAAGGGGATTTGTCAAATTTCGTAGTAACGGGATTTTTCGTTGAAATGGAATTCGTTGTAACGGGAATCTACTGTAATTTAAAAAAACTATTTACAAAAAGCTTTGTAGTTCAAGTTATTTGTACAAAATGAAACTATTTTATTGCAGTATACCTATATTTGCTTTTAACAAAAACTCATGAAAGGGCAGCGTTGTCAAATGACACCTAATTCCTTTTTTTTTTCTAGGTGCGAAACTGCATTTCATGGTGGCAATTTTATGTTATATCATATTCTCTCATTTCTTTTTGCAACCATGTTAACAATAATATTGTTTCTATTTTTATGTGTTAAGAGCAGGGGGGGAGGGGGGGGAGCTGTATATATTAAATACTTTATCTCTGTGTTAATCACTAAAACAAAATAAAAACAGGCTTTCTATAAATTCTTTTGAATAACTTCAAATATATAAATTCATATTCTTTACATATGATGTATGGGTGCTCTTTCTGTTCATTTCATAAAAGTCGAATTGCTCACTTTGTAAATGTTTCTAGAATTTGTATTGCTAGAAACCAGCAGTTCTTTATTTTCTTCACTTTATTTTTTCACATAACATTTCCTTCAAAATGGCTTTGTAAAGTAGGAAAATACATTGTGTACCTTATTTTTTCACATAACATTTCCTTCAAAATGGCTTTGTAAAGTAGGACAATACATTGTGTACCTCCAAGCTATAAATCTGATATTATCACTCATAAAACGATAGCATTTCAATTCTCACCGTAATTTAGTTCAAAATAAGGAAAAGCAATTTTTCAACTTTTCCCCGTCAAAGTTAAAAAAGTAAAATTTAAATTAGGTGGGATATAATATATCCCACCACGCCTCAAAGGGTTAAAAGACAATAAAGAAAAAATGAAGTTACTTTGACACAGGGTTGGGTTTCTTCCGGAAGAAACTGGAAAAAATGGAAAAAACTGGAAGAAACCAACAGAAAACAAAACAGATGCTCAAAATTAAAATATATTAACTATATAAAAGAATTAAATTCAAAACCTAATTATATGAAATTTAAATTGGAAACTAATTAATATTAAAAATATTATTTATGGAAAAATAAGTTATTTTTTAATAACAAACTTCAGGTTCAGCAGGTATTTACAGGTTATGTTTTTTACAACTTTAGAGGTAGGGGATATTTTTTTATTGTTTATATAATTTCTGTAAAAAAAAAAAAACCTACCAATTCCTTATTTATCATATAAAAATGCAATATTTTAAAAACTATTGTGCAAAACTTAAAACAAACAAATTTGTAATTATGTATACTAGCATGCTGATTTAAAAGATAAATGTTCTGAAAATAAACTCTACAGGGATAAGAATTTTTTTCATGTTTTGCATTCATCCATTCTAAGTTGAGAAATTGATTGCAGCATCTTAAAGCTAAATTACTTCTGTTTTGTTATACAATGTTGCACTGTAGTAAGGAAAATGGAGATTTTAATGAAATCCTTCAATACAGTAATTACTGTATATTAGTTTCCTTAATAAAATGGGCGTAAATTCAAAGCACTGTCTTTTATTTAAAAGAGTTTCATTCTACAATAGGTAAATGATCCACATACTATTTACTACTGGTTACAGAAGTTTAAATTATATATATTAAAAAAAATGTGCCTCTTTTGAATTGAATTACCTTTAATTGATTTTGTGTATTTTGGATAAATTTATTTGGTACATTTCCATTATACCAACACCATTGTCGTCACCAAGTGCAATAATTGGCACAAAATGAAATTCATGTGAAAGGATTCAATTGGAAAAAAAAAAAAAAAAAAATGTTGGCACGAAATTGAGCATTTAAAAATATAACATTTGAAAATTACAGACTTTCACGAACTATTTTATTAAATCGACACGAATATAGACTTAAAATAAAAGAACAAATAAATATTATATGATAAATTAATAAAATTAACTCAATTTAAACTACAGGCATAGCATTGTAAATGTCTCTTAGCATTGCAGTAAGCATTTCACTTTTTGAATGAAGACGTTCATACTTTTTTTTTGTATCCAAAGTCCTGAAACAATTTTATTGCAGCGTCCTCATCATCTGGTAAATGCCTAATGGTAAAATCCACATTAGTGTCAACAATAAATATAAGTTACTACTTAATATTAAATATATTCTATTTGAAAAATAGCAAATTAAGATGTTTTGCGAGGTTACAGAGTAAATTAAGTAATAATAATAATTAAAAAGTGTCATGTTCAATAAATAGCAAATCACAATGTTTGGCACGGTTTGCAATAAAAATATTTACACGTTCAGGGTTTAAATAAATAGCACATTAGCATACATTTTGGCATGGTGTTAGAAAAGTCCCATTTATTTTATTCAGGTACACAATGATTGGAAAGCTTTAGACAGGTGTGTGATCTTGGCTAAAAAACTGGTGTAATTATCAATTTATCATACATAATTAAATTTTTATAAGTCTAATTAAATTGATGTAAGGTTATCTATTAGAAAATACATTTATTTTTATTGTATTTTACAAAGTTGTAACTTATATGGTAAATTCTTAAAGAAAAACAGTTTCTTCCATTTTTTCCACTTGGAAGAAACCTATTTCTTCAGGCCGGTTTTTTCCACTTTGGAAGAAACTTGCCAACCCTGCTTTGACACATCATAGACAATCTCTGACAAACAGATTTTTCCATTTTAATTTTGTTTTTTTAACAGTTAAAACTGTTTTGGCCAATAATTCAAAAAGTTTTAGTAGCATTTGGGGACTCCTGAAAATCGGGGACCCTGGGCCCGTGCCCCGAATGCCCTGCCCATGACAGATATATAAATTTCTCTATTTTTAGCCGCAATCGATTGACAAATTTAGCAATTTTTCTCATGCGATCTTGGAAGAATTTCGCTATTTTTTCCCATGACTGACTGAATAGTTTCGTGATTTTTCCCGCAGCTGACTGATGAATTTCAGAATATTTTCCTGCTACCAATTGCCGAATTGTGCAGGGAGGGAGGTTTTGCGACAAATAAGCAAATTTCCCAATTTTTTTCCTACAACAAACTGCCGAATTTTGAGATTTTTGAATTTTGTAATTTTTCTTGCGACCAAGTGACAAATTTTGTGATATTTTACTGTGACCAATAGACGAATCTTGCGATATTGTCTCATGACCGATAGATGATTTTTGTGATATTTTCCCGCTAAATTTTAGTGAAATTCGCGAAAGCAAATTCTTGCGAATCCACAATAATCAGGGCACATTTCCAGCTATATAAAAACGGGCAGGGCGCATTTACAACTATAAAAAAATGGGCAGGGTGCTGCGCCCTCTCGAAAACGTCTAGGGGAAACACTAACTACTCCAATACAAATATTGCCACAGTTATTTTATTCTAAAAACTTGATATTTGAGTAATTTTAATTTATTTTCAGCAGTGAAATTAACTCGAAATTATTGAATAACAAACATGTGAATTTTTACATTGCTAACTAAGCGTAACCAAGCTTCCAGGCTCGAACATATTTCACACTGTCAGTTTTACGCTTAGTTAGCAATGAAAAAAAAATCACCATTTTTATTACTTGATATTTGATTTAAAGGGAAATTTAAAAACATGGATTTGAACCTTCAGCTCCTCTCCAGAATCTTACATTTGCAAAATATTTTGGGCAAAACATAAGAATGTTTTAAAAATACCTTGAATTTAAATATCATTTTTTAAAGTTTCTTAAGAAAAAAGGGTCAAAGAAAGTATTAAAGAAGGTCCCTTTCTCCAAAGAATCTGCTTTATTTTTAATTTGTTAAAAATTATACATTACATATAATCAAAATCCAAATTAATTTATATGACAACATATTAAAAAAAAATCCTTAATTTAGAGGTCAGAAGATTAAATAATTTTATCACCACCTCCCTTCCTCTTCTACATACATAGCATAAATTAAAAAAAATTATTTAGCATAAATCTGTGCAATCTTAAGTATTGTCAAAGTTCATGAAAGTCAAAAACCCTGTTAACAAAAATTATTTGACACATTTCTGCAAAACTTTAAAAAATACTCAATCTTTTTCTATTAAATTTTACATTTCAAAAATTTAAATTAATTTAATTTTTATTAAATGTAAGTCCAGATTAGATGCACTATATTTCCAGAGGTGTCACAATAATCACAAAACTGAATCATCACTCTTGAAACAAATATTAAAACATTTAAAGCAAACATTTTCTAAGCACATGAGCTGAAGCATCAAAATTTTGAGTAATTTGAAGGACCCATTGTACAAGATGTTTACATTTCATGAAACTCTGCTAAACTGTTTTAACAAACTGTAAAATAACAATTTTGAATAAAATAATTTTAATAAAAATGAACAATTCCTATGCAATATGTAATAGACGAAGATTTTTTTATGATAACTTTTTGAATACAGTTTTGGTAAAATATTACAATTTAACTAAATTTTAATATGAAAAAGTTTACAAAATGATTTTTTGGCCATTTAAAAGATATCGCCAAATTTATCAGCCAATCGTGGTAAAAAATCTTAAAATTAGTCAATGGATTGTTGGGGGAAAAAAAAAAAATTTCGGTTAATGTACGCGAAGCGTACATACACAAGTTACTGACCGCGGCTGGAATGAATTTCGTGCATTCTACAGATTGCTGTACAGCGAGTTTCATGCGTCCAGTGATGTTTTTTTTCGGTTAATGTACGCGAAACGTACATATACAAGTTACTGGACCGCGGCTTGAATGAATTTCGTGCATTCTACAGATTGCTGTACAGCGAGTTTCATGCGTCCAGTGATGTTTTTTTTTCAGTTAATGTACGCGAAGCGTACATACACAAGTTACTGACCGCGGCAGGAATGAATATCGTGCATTCTACAGATTGCTGTACAGCGAGTTTCATGCGTCCAGTGATGTTTTTTTTTTCGGTTAATGTACGGCAAGCGTACATACACAAGTTACTGACCGCGGCTTGAATGAATTTCGTGCATTCTAGAGAATGCTGTACAGTGAGTTTCATGCGTCCAGTGATGTTTTTTTTCGGTTAATGTATGCCAAGCGTATATACACAAGTTACTGACCGTGGCTTGAATGAATTTCGTGCATTCTACAGATTGCTGTACGGCGAGTTTCATGCGTCCAGTGATGTTTTTTTTCGGTTAATGTATGCGAAGCGTACATACACAAGTTACTGACCGCGGCTTGAATGAATTTCGTGCATTCTAGAGATTGCTGTACGGCGAGTTTCATGCGTTCAGTGATGTTTTTTTTTGGTTAATGTACGCGAAGCGTACATACACAAGTTACTGACCTCGGCTTAAATGAATTTCGCGCATTCTAGAGAATGCTGTACAGCGAGTTTCATGCGTCCAGTGATGTTTTTTTTCAGTTAATGTACGCGAAGCATAGTCAACCGCGTCTTGCATGTATTAGAAAAATGAAGAATATCGAAATTTTCCTCAATTATAACGTGTGTGGTGTGATGCAGAGAATTGACTATTTATAGAGTTTTTATGAGAATTTCTTTCATGAAGTAAACGTTGATTTTATTCCGTTTTGTGACAATTTTCAATTTTAAGCCTTATTTTACTAGAAATTTTTTAATTGTTAAAGGTAATAAATTATTAAACTTGATAAATATTTCAAAAAAATTCATAGAAAAAAAAAGAATTTGTAAAAATGGATACAGATGGAAGAAAAAAGCTATAAATATGTAAAAATAGAAAAAATTTGATAAAAGTATGTAAAAATGGAAATATCCGGAGGAAAAAAATAGCCGAAAATTTGTAAAAATGAAGTATCCGGAGGAAAAAATAGCTAAAAATTTGTAAATTGAAAAAGCTAGAGGGAATAGATAACTAAAAATTTTTTAAAATGGAGAAATCTGGAGGAAAAATAGTTAAAAATTCATTAAAAAAAAAGGAAAAATCCTGGGGAAAAAATAGTTTAAAATGGAAAAATTGGAGGAAAACATAGCAAAAAAATTGGAAATTCGGAAAATATGGTGGCAAAAATAGCTAAAAATGTGGGAAAATATGGTGGCAAAAATAGCTAAAAATGTGTGAAAATTGTAAAATCTGGAGGAAAAGTAGCTAACAATTTGTAAAAATGGAAATATGATGAGGAAAGAATAGTTAAAAATTTATACAAATGAAAAATACAAAAGAAAGAAAATTAAAAATATGGAAAAATCTGGAGGAAAAAAATGGCTAAAAATTTGTAAAAATGGTAAAATCCGGAAGAAAAAATAGCTAAAAATTTGTAAAAATAAAAAATCCAAATGAAAAAAATAGATATTTTTTTTAAAAAAATTGAGAAATTTGGAGAAAAAATTGCCAAAAATTTTTTTTAATTGAAAAATCCGGAGGAAAAAGTAGCTAAATTTTTTTTAATTGAAAAATCCGGAGGAAAAAGTAGCTAAAAATTGTTTAAATTGAAAAATTCGGAGGAAAAAGTAGCTAAAAATGTTTAAAAATTGAAAAATTCGGTAGAAAAAGTAGCTAAAAAATTTTTTAAAGCGGAAAAATCCAGAGGAAAAAGTAGCTAAAAATTTTTAAAAACGGAAAAATCCGGAGGAAAAAATAGCTGAAAATTTCAAAAAATGCAAAAAAAACAAAGGAAAAACATAGCTAAAAATTTATAAAAATGAAAAAAAAAAGTAAAAACATAGCTAAATATTTATAAAAATGAAAAAAAAAAGTAAAAACATAGCTAAATATTTATAAAAATGAAAACAAAAGAAATAAAATAAAAACGTAGCTAAAATTTGTAAAAATGTAGAGGAAAAAATAGCTAAAAATTTGTAAAAATGAAAAATAGATGAAAAATAGCTAAAAACTTGTAAAAACGAAAAATCCAAATGAAAAAAGTAGGTTAAAATTGAAAAATCCGGAGGAAAAAATAGGGTAGAACTTTTTTTTATGGAAAAATCCGGAGGAAAAAATTTGTAAGAATAAAAATATCCGGAGGAATAAATAGTTCAAAATTTGGATAGAAAAATTGCTAAAAATGAAACAATACGGAGTGAAAAATAGCTAAATAGTTTTTTAAACGGAAACATCCGGCAGGAAAAATAGCTAAAAATTTGTAAAAATGGAAAAAATCGGAACGAAAAAATCGATAAAAGTTTATAAAAATTGAAATATCTGAAGGAAAATATCGGTAAAAGTTTATAAAAATTGAAATATCTGAAGGAAAATATTGGTAAAAGTATGTAAAAATCGAAAAATGTGGCGGTAAAATTTACTAAAACTTTGTAAATATTCTTAAAACGAAATAAAATCAATGCTACGTTCACGGTGTACTTTGTGAAAGAATTTGCTTGACGATGTGTGTAAGTAATAAGTCGTCTGCCGAAAAGCTCGTCTTCTGATTGGGTAGAATTCGGAGGTTGCCGATTTCTCGGTTGGCGCGCGTCGTTCCTTGGCGTGCGTCAAAAAAATCGCCAAATCGGGGACCCTCGCTTATTCGAGGATTCTGCCGAAAAATATTTTAATAGCTTTTTTTTTTCTATAACTTTTAAGAGTAAAAAATAAATACATTCTAGCTGTAAAAAAAGGTTAAAAAGTGTAAATTTTACACTTAAAGTGCAAAGGTTGGAAAGCTTTGTAAAGAGCTTTAACGTTTACCAACTGTATGCAGCTAAAATACAAGAGTGCACTTCTATTTTATGAATGTGTGAAATTAAATTTACTAATGTAAATTGATCAATACAGACAAAATTTGGAGCCTATTTAGGGAACCATCCCAAAATTCTTCCTAGTAAAGCAGGTCCCTTCACAATATACCTTTTAATAAACAGGATCTCTTCCCATTTTTTTTTTTTAAATAACACAGGCAACTTAAAAAAAATTGAGTTTTAAAAAGGAAGAAGTCTTTAAAGACAAATTTGTTTTTGCATGTGGGGTAGCAATACTTTTAAAATCTGGAATTTTCTGAATTGACTATTTTATAAACAATCCATAAAAACATACTCTTCATTGTTAATTTTTATTTTATGTTTCAAAATGTGTAATTTGCAAACAAATTGAGAGGAAAACTTTAACAGAAGGACTTAAAGAAGTTATCAATAAACGTTTGGTTCAAATTTGAGTAACTAAATTTCATATTCATTACAAAATGTTATCTTTCACAAAAAAAAAAAAAGAATAAATTTCACACAAATAACTTTTACTTTTTTCAAAATGGGCCCTAAGATAAAAGCCCTGCGTTACAAACTGAGTAAATTGACAACTTACCTTTGCTTGAATGCCAAACGAGTTTATGCTGCACAGTCATCTCTGCTGCCATCTCTGAACTGCGCCACCACAGTTTCCTGAAAAATATGAAAATAAATTGTAATAGGTTGCAATATTAAGCATTTATCATATTCAACTAGAAAATTAAAAAGAAAAAGTACAACTGATTAATGTATAGAACTGATGTCAGTGAATCATTTTCTTCTTCTTTTAAATCAAAACTTATTTCAACATGCACACACACATAATTTGCATTAAATAAAATGGCATCTTATCTAAATATTGCTATGGGGAGGAAAAGAAAAAAAAAATTACTGAATCAGCCACACCAGCAGAAGTGCTGTGCACTTAGACTGTTTTAAATTTTTACACGCATATGCACTATAGCGCTTTTTACTGAAATTATGGTACTGAAAAAGAAAAACACTGCAGAACATAATATAAAAGATGGAGATAAATTATAGTTCCAGGAAAGTAATTAAGGAAGATAATTGATACAATGTTTGGTACTTTTCGGTTAGCTGGACACCAGTAATATATATACATGTATGTACTTGTACACATCATTGGCACCTGGCTAACCGAAAAGTACCCAATGTTGTATTTAACATAAAATTAAAAGTGTAATATCAGACAGGCTCTCTCCTCTTAATATTTTGGATGGGTGTAAAAAAAAAAAAAAAAAAAAAAAAAAAATGTAACAGTATAGTATAACAGTGTGCAACTATTTTGGATTCCAAGAAAGAAATTGCATGCTTTGAGAGTATGTTGTCACAAACACAGAAAGAAAATTTCAGACTCGGGGGAGATGAGGTTAAAAAAAGGCTTAAAACAAGTTTTAAAAAGGAAGACGTCCTTAAAGACAAATTTGTTTTTGCATGAGGGGTAAGGGACGATGCAATACTTTGAAACAAAAAAAGGTACATTTCGGTTAGCCGGGCGCCAGTGATATATATCAACATATATAAATACATAATGTATATACCTATATATGTATATACATACATATATGTATATAAATATATGTATGTATATATATGTATATGCAGACATATGTGTATATACATAGATATGTGTATATATAATACATGTATATATATCACTGGCGCCCGGCTAACCGAAATGTACCCAAACAAATTATGTGCTTTCATTAGGAAAAAAAAAACCCATTAAAAATTAATCTGGTTTGTTATTAAAAAAATATTTACAACATGAAAATATATTAAAAGCAACTGTTTATAAAAAGTTTGGGTCCTTTTCTGCTATACCAACACCATTGTCGCTAAGCATAATAATCGGCACAAAAGGAAATTCACATGAAACGAATCATTTGAAAACAAAAATAACATTGTTGGCACGAATTTAAGCACTTAAAAATAAAACGTTTGAAAATTGCAATACAAAATATGCACTTAAAATAAAAGAACAAATAAATATTACATAAGGTAATAAAATAAAACTCTATTTAAACTACAGGCTTGAAATTGTAAACGTCTCTTAGGATTGCTGTAAACATTTCATTTTTTGAATGAAGATGTTTATGAGTTTTTTTGATAAAAACTTTTTTTTTTATGTATCTAAAGTCCTAAAACAATTTTATTGCCGCTTCTACATCATCAAGTAACAGCTTAATGGTAAAATTCATTTCAGTGTCAATAATAAATGCAAGTTATAATTTAATAAATATTTTCTATTTGAAAAGTAGCAAGTTAAGATGTTTTATGAGGTTACGATTAAATAATAATAATAAAAGATTCACGTTCAATAAATAGTCCAATCAGAATGTTTGGTACAGTTTGCAATAAAAAATTCTTTACACGGTTAGGGTAGAAATAAATGGCAGATTAGCGTATATTTTGGCATGTGTTGGTATAACAGAAAAGTACCAAGTTGTGTTCCTATTACACGACTCTGATAAGTGGAATTTAAAAATTAAATCAGATTACTTAGCTTTTCGGCTAAACCAAAACATTTTGGGCACTATTGCCATGACTAATTAAAAATCACATTAATGAATTAAAAAGAAATTACCTACTTTATTAAAATCTTAAAAATAAAGTGAAATTTTGCAAATGGTCATTAATTAGTACATAAAATTCGAAGTTTTCTATTACTATCAAAATAAAAATATGCCAGTATCATCAGAAAATACAGAATATATATATATTAGTTAATTAAAACCAGATCTTAACATATGAAGTATAATTTCACTGAAAGACACTGGAGCTGTAAAATATTACTTTCCGCTTCCTGACTGGTTTAAGATTGTCAGCAATAAAGCAAATTATAAAACAGGCAACGGAGAATTATGAAAAAAATAAAAGCTGAATTTTTATTGGTTAAATTTTTTATAAACCAAAAACTTCCGAGATTGTTCATTACGGACACATTTTACTCTGATATATATATATAATTACAATCAACTTATTAATAGCATATTCAGGGCAGATGTAAGATCAGTAAAGAACTTTTTTTTTTATTCACTTCTGTAGAATTAAGTCGCATAATAAGCAAAGCAATGCAGTTAATTTTACACAATTGCTGATGCTTTTTCTCAGCTTTCTTTATCTTGAACTTAAATCTGTCCCTGAGAATGATGAAAACTAATTTTTAACTAACTCTTGGAATAATATAGAAAAATAATCTTACCTAATTAGTAAATCTAAATATCCAAAAACCAGTGAATGACGAGACTTAGACATAGACGACGCCACGATGCAGGAAAGGGAAATGTAAACAACGCTGCGATGTGCGATGACGCTGCCAAAAAGACATAAAAATCCCTACGAGACCGCAGAAAAAAAGCTATATTTCAATAGATTTATTTTTTCAAGTTTTTTTTTTTATCTTCAAAATTTCTCATACAACATTAAATAATTTTAAAAGTGGAAATTTTTCAATGCTGATTATTACAAAGCGGAAAACATTTAAAAATATATTTACAAAAATCCCCACTGGGAAAAAAAATGTGTTGGAAAAGGGAAATCTTGTTTCATCTTTCCCTGCATTACTCCCGGCTTGCCGTGTGAAAGGAGTGGGAGGGGGGGATCGGTATTTGGTATTATTGCTTATTTAAGCTAGTTAAGATTTTTTTTTTCTTTTAAATCTAAATTTTGGAGTGTTTCAAAAAATGAAAATAACTTATTTTTTGGAACTGATTTATAGATAATATACAGATAATATAAAATCACCGCCCCCCCCCCCTCCAAAAAAAAAAAGAATTTTTTTTTTTTTTTCGTTTAACAGTAACTGCTTTTTGGTAAAGTGGCATTTATTTCTTTTGACAAATATTTTTTCATTGAAATTGAAATTTAAATTCCCATTTATCATTAATTTTTTTAATATGTTTATATAATATGTATGTCTAAAGATTGCAATATTCATTTTCATTCTAGGTGCTCACAAAAAATATTCATTTAAAGATATTAATGCATACTTTAAAAGCAAAAACATTAACAGTTTTTATGATTTTTTTTTTCCATAAAAACTCTTTAAATTAAAGAAGGGTACTTTTTGTGTATTTTTTATTGCATAAAATATTTAAATGCAGCATATTTTATCGTTTCACATAAATCCAGGTTTAAAATAACGAAAATCATCTTATAAAATGTGAAGTAAAGATACTTTTTATTTCTTATAATAAAAATGTCGAGAAGATTATACTGGGCCACTGACTTTTAAACAATGATAGATTTGTATATCTTGGCCGCAAACGTACTTTCATTCGCTATTGGGCACTGAAATTGCATTAAGTTTCCCCGCCATTTGCCCGTTAACGATTTGGCGATAGACATCCGGTGTGCGGGCGCTTCAGTTAAAATACATTAATGGCTGGATACAAATTGCCGCAAACTTTTTTGGCCACAACGTTTACAACAGGTGGCCAAAAATCTCGTGTTTGCTGGGTTGTTTCTTAGTGCTTTCAATGATATGATTTGACGTTTGGAGAAACTTGTGGCAGAGTTTTTATTTCTTTTTTTGCATACATAAGGTTGATATTTATTTTTTTAATAGGTGAATACGGAAAGATACATGTTAAAATATCAAAATTTAAAAACTTAAATACTAAAGACCGGAATTGAATGCTTTTGGTACCAAAAGGTTTTACCTCTTTTCCACCTTTGGAGATATCATTTCACGTTTTAAAAGAGTGCGTGGAATTGAATGAGGGATTTGTTTTTATCTTTGTCACCAAAACTAAACTTTTTGTTTTGAAATTTTAATTTGGCTTACATATATATAACAAATCTTTGAAATAAAAAAATAACTTACAAGCCCATATAACAAAATTTATCGAATTTGTAATAAATGAGCTTGAAAATAGATATTACAAAATCAACATTTTGAATTATACGTATATATGCAAAGGTTCCACTGTTACAAATTCATTCCTGAGAACTTTTCTCTTTGCTTATACAAAATAACGAGAATAAACATTTGGACACCAAGTAACACTTTATGAATGCGTGTTGATTTTGTTTTAAGCACATTATATAGAAAGTGTCATAATCTATGTTCAGTTCATCGTTTATCATGTAGAGTGAAATCCACAGTTATTGACACCTAACCAGTAACTGACACTTGAGCAAAAAGCTAACTCAAATAAGCATTTTGTTGTAAAATTCTGCAAGTAATGACATCTAGCGGTAACTTAGACGCTTATTTTTATTTTGGAGTCAATTTATACACCACTAGGGGGCCAAGAACATATCCAATGAGGAAGAAACTTTTGAGAATACAAATGTGCCATTTTAAAGCAACCATCTTATTTCTAAAATTAATGAAGTGTTTTTTTAATATATTTGTAATGATATCATCCTAAACATTTTTAAATTAAGTTATACTTGTAGAAATTAGTTTAAAAATACATATAATACATTAGGACCATGATTTATGGGTTATAGTTATTTAATTTAGCTTAATGGGGGCTGCCAGTTCTTGGTTATATTACAGAAATTTGAAATCTATTATTTGAACTGTTTAAAAATGCATAATAATAAATTCAATTTATCTTGCAGTAAACAACAAAAAAATTTAAGTTGTTTTACCAGTGTCTGACATCACATGTCAGTTACTGTTTCATAAATGTCAGTTATTGGATATCTGCATTACGAATAATTTAAATTTAAAAGGAGGATTTAACTTTTTGCCGTTATATTAAAAATAAATGAACAAATTATTGAAATGAACGAATGAAATTGCTAACTATTGTTGGTCTGAAAATCACAGTTTTAATTTTTCAGAGGGTTCAATAATTCAGAAATGCTCATCTATTTACGACCTTGATTTTTTTAGGCTTATCATACATGGAAGAATTCAGGCAACTTAGTTAATGATATGTCCAGTACACCAAACTTTTCAAATGTCTGCCTTTCATTTAATTCATTCGCTTCGTCCCCCCCCCCCTTTTCTCCTTCGTACTTAAACCCGCCCGCTCTGACCGGGCGCTCCTATTGGTTCTGCGTCACATGTGTTTCCTGACTCCACTGTTGTTTTTGAAAAGGTCGCCGTCATTCAATCTTAGGCGCGTGCGAGAGACGCAAGCATATTTATATGGCTTAAACTTTTGAATCAGTTTTAATCTTTTGAATTGGCACTGATGATGGAACTTTAGGGGCTCCGAAACTACTGCATGCCATTTTAAATAATTTTATTTGTGCTATTTCATGTTGTTCATTTATTTTTAATAATAATTTAAAGCCTGAAAAAATGAATCTGTAGCATGTCATACATAAAATAGTATAAACAGAAAAATTAAGGAAAAGGAAGACAGAAGCAGAAACAAAAGCTTGAGCATCAAAAGAAAAATCAAGAAAAGCTTGAACCGAGGGATCGGAAGTAGCGCACTACAAGTAGAAAAACAGAGGTGATCAGTACTTTTCACAATAGTTTGTAGTAGAGCATGATACATTTTGAAACAATGTACTGTAGCGAGTAGCAAAATAAAAGGAAATCAGTAGTTTGTAATCAGAGCCGCGCTACGTTTAATGTTATCTCGGGTAAAAAATGTACTATTCTGCAAATCGCGTCGCCGAAACATGTTTTCTATGCAAAATCGGATCTACTCAACAATTTGTGAATCTCAATTGCAGTGTATAGTAACGCATCGCATAAAATCCATAGATTTTCCTCATTGACACTTGCTGTCAAAATCAGGTATTAAACTACCAAAGGAATTAAATTACTTGCTGGGATCACTTTTCTACTTATTATTAGGTCTTCATGTTTTAACCCTTTCCGGCACAGACCAAGTCTGTTCGTAAAATGAGGATTTGCTGACTGACACCGGAATTTACAAATGACTTTTTTAGAAAATATGAACTCCTTGTTTTAAGATTTCATTATAGAAACAGAATTTTATTAAAATATTCTTGGTGCCGTATGCAAGTTTGGAATTAAAATTAAGTGTGCCCGGAGTGGGAGCACCGTGCCGGAAAGGGTTAAAGCTGGGTTTCTTATTATTCTGAATTATTTATTGTTTACATTTAGAGTTGTTTTTCTGTAATTTTCAAAAATTATAATATATTACTTAATTTTACTACGAAATTTGCAATGTATGTACAAACTAACAATATGGAGACAAACATAACACACTTTCTTGTATGTTATCGTTCTTAATTTTTTAATTCCCTATGTTATGTCGCATTGATTTATTTAATTGTTTCTTTGCAGGTGCAATATAACGAAGGGTCGTTTTATTATTTAATCTAGTGTCCTCAATTTCAAGTTATAAATTGAACTTTTTGACAAAATCTGAAAGTAGCGCAGTAGTGACTAATTTTAAAAAAGTAGTTTTTACTCGCTACTTTTACAAGTAGTTGTAGGTGTAGCTAACTAACTTTTCGATAAAGTAGCTGTATATTAAAAATAAAAAAAAGTAGATCAACTGTAAAACAGTAATTTTACCGACTCCTTCTAAGAATAAAACACGTGGATTATTACCAAGACAAAAGGGAAAAGATAAATCTCGTTTATCAGAATCCAGTGAGAGTCAGTCTGAATCTGAAACCAAATATTGTTTATGAAGACCCTTTGGACCTGGATTAAATCAAGATCTGAATGAAGACACATAAAAATCTTGGACTAAAATAAAATATAACATTCAGCTGAAGAAGAATGATATTATGCTGTGCATTACGATGAGAAGTTTAACATTGGACGTATTCTTGAAGAAGAATATTGTACAGTAACATTTCTACGAAAATAAAATGAAAATTCTTATTCATGGTCATCGAAAATAGACAATGCTGTGGTATAAAACTGTTAAATATTTTATAGGTCTTTGACTCTTATAGGTAATGTTTTTTTATATATATACAGTGAAACTTCTATTTAACGAAGTCTCATCGTTACACTTAAAAACTTCGTTATGAAGAAAATTCGTTTAATAGAAATCAACTTAAATTCATGAAACTTTTCCTTCAGATATAACAAACAGGTATTGGATTCAGAAGCATTTTATTCAGTTTCAATTTTGAAGCCTTCATTTACAACACAGTTGTGTACGGTCGGTGGAATCACGTCACATTCCTAAGTTTTCACCAGCTCTGACACAGGTTCTCAAACTAATGTTTTTACTACATTGTCTTTTTCGATAATGTACTTCAAAATTTTCTATTATTCCTTAGACTAATAGCTGAAATTTAGAAGTTGTATTGGCAGGAACAAAAATAACTTTGATGTTCTTCGATTTGCATTTTGAAGCACATCCTTGTGGATGTGTAAAAAGCAATTGTCTATCAGCAATGGAAGGTCAGAATGGTAACTGTCTGACTCTAATTGATATTTTTTACTTCAATTCATCTCACGCCATTGCGTCATTGCATCTTCTATGTCACTGAATGTAAAAAGGGGATTTTGACTTCCCCCAACTCTCAGCGCTGGAATCTCGGTGTGGAAGAGTGATAATAGCAAGTGTTTTTCTTAGTGTGAAAAAAAAAATTGTTTTATTTAGAACAAAGCAGAATGAAAATTATTTAAATGTGTTCATTTCCATACAATCCGCTGAAATAAATTGGCATATCCATCGCAACAGCAACCTCTCAGTTTTGATTCTGTACACGTACAAAAGAGGAATAAACTTCGTTATATAGAATATATTTTTCGTAATGAGGAGATTAATTTACATGCTAATGGTGTTCAGAGTCAAAGTTCTGCAGAAAATTTCGTTAAGTAGAAAACTTCGTTAAATAGGGACTTCGTTAAAGGGAAGTTCCACTGTATATATATCTATAATTAAGAAGATAAAGACAGCTTATCGCCAAATGAAAAAAAAAATACAATGATTGATATCGTTTTTAAGTAACATTTCAATAAATGCATTGTGCTTGCTTAACACGTTCGCTGCCAACTACGAGTATACTCGTAGTGCTATCTAAGTTTCTTCAATCTAAAATTAGTTATTCGCACCGGAAATTTCAAAAGAATTTTTATTTTATGTAATCACGAAATGTCTGTAATAAAACAAAGTAAATATGGCTATTAGTATTTTCTGGTGTGAATTTGAGCTTTCTAAATAAAATGAAAATTCCGGTTATTTTTTTAAGGCTACAGATGTTAAATTAAAAGCTATATTAAATTATGTCAAATGTTTATTTTCTGTTTTATTTGTAATTAAAGTAAAGCACTTAATAATTATAACTGTTTGCCTCTTTTAAAATTTAAATCCGACTTTTTATAATAAATATTAATGTATTTTGCTTTTATAATAAAGAATAAAGTTTTTTTTAAGCATTTTCATCTTTTGAAGTATAAAGTGTCAGAGTTTTTGACAATATTTATGAAAAAAATTAATTTTTAATAATAATTTGTATAATTTTTCAAACTTTTGCCAACAAAAATTTTTTAATATATCTCTACTATCCTTTCAAAAACAAAGATAAGTATAAAATAGATATAAATTTTTGTAATAGCAATTTGAACAAGAAAGAATCCTTAAGATGTCAGTTACTGGGTGTTTCACCCTATATTCTCAAATTTAATTCCAGAAAATGGATGTTGAAAGCTTAAAATTTCCTATTTTATAATTCCTTTTCAAACTTACAAGTAATAGATCAACAACATATGTTATTTTCTTGATTCTAAACTTTTGAAAATAATTCCTAATAATTCCCGTTATTGGTTTTGTGCTTTTTGTTTAAATCTTTTTGAGATTAATATCATGTCGTTAGGTCATTCTTTCTAAAGTTCTTTATCCTATCTATATATATATTCTCTTCGTTTTAACTCCCTAAATCTTTCAATTAACTTTTTTTACCATTTTTACTTATTTTTATTCAATAAATCTTTTTTTTTTTAACCGTAACTCATAACAGCTTTAATATATTTTATAAATTTAATTTATTGGAGCTGAAATCAGTTCAAAATTTGTAATACTTTTAAACAGTATTGCATCCGATACTGTTTCTTGCAGTATTGATAAGGCTTCTTATGTTTGAAATTTCAGATAAGTTTATGTAAACAGATACGCAGCTACTACACGCAACGTAAATAGAAACATGGGAAATAAACGTGATAGATTTTGTTTTCAATTTTTAAAATTATCCTTCATTTTAAATATATTAGAAATGCAGACATAAGTTAGGTAATTAGATTAATTTAATGTACATATATGATATATCACTTAATAAAAATGTTGTATTTTCTTCGTGCTCTTTATTTTACGATATTTAAAATTTTTAAGTATTAAAGATTCACTTCTATGTACTATTAATGTAAATATTATGGATGCTATATGCACGACTTTCATCGTTCAAAATACACTTTTAACAGAAAAATTTCTATATTTAGACAGAATAAAAATAGTTGACTTTTATTTATAAAATATGTATATGCTATAAAAAAAAATTCCAGGACCGTTCCGGAGACATACTGGGCGGCTATCTGAACTACAATTTTAAAGAAATATTTATTGAAAATATTACCTGGAAAATACAGGGTGATTCATAAGTAAGTATACAACTTCCAGATGCTGTAAAATAGGAACCGTTTAAGGCACGTTCCCCAAATGCAAGCCGTAATATAGGTATACTCATAGGTATATTTAGACAGAATAAAAATAGTTGACTTTTATTTATAAAATATGTATACGCTATAAAAAATAATCCAGGACCGTTCCGGAGAAATACTGGGCGGTTATTTGAATTAGAATTTAAAAAAAAAGATTTATTGAAAATATTAGAAACTTTTAGGAAGCTCGATTCACATACTGTTGCTAACAACCTTAATCACACTGTAAAAAAGGCAAATACTTCGTAATCTAGGAAAATACAGGGGATTAATAAGTAAAGATACAACTTCCAGATGCTGTAAAATAGGAACAGTTTAAGGCACGTTCCCCAAATTCAAGCCGTGAGTTAGGTATACTCATAAATTTTTCTCCAGCTGATCTGTGAAGTGACAAAGGCGGCAGCTAGCGTGTCATGCGAATATCAGTAAAAATGACTGGATCTGCAGTGGAGAAGGCATTTTGTGAAGGCATCTTGAATTGAGCAAAACGGAATCTGCCAATATTGTGCCACTGCATTTTCGAACACGATTTGGAAAAGAACCTCTAACCAGAAAATCCATTTATGATTAGTTTAAAATTTTTTAAACTACGGGCAGTTTGTGCAAAGTGGACTGAAATGGATTACCAGTTTGGAGTGTGTCATGCATAGAAGAAGGAATATAAATAGAAGTAGGATATAGGCTTTTTTCGCCCATTTTCCTCTTTCGCCGTTTGCCACGGATTTTTTTTTATTTACGCTATTTTCCGAAACTATTTCAAAGGCGGGGAATAAGCAGCCAATAACGGGAGGGTTGCGAGCCATTCTGTTTGAACACCTTCCCATAACCCCCGTAACAAATGACGGGCGAAAACACCCTACATCCTACTTCTATTTATATTCCTTCTTCTATGGTGTCATGTGACTTAAGATGCACTCATAGATATTTTAAACTTGAAAAGCTTCAGAAGCTTTTAGAGCTTAAGGAGCTTAAGAAACTTTTAAAGCTTAAGAAATCACGCTTTAATTAACACAAGTAGTATTTCTCCGCTCATAATTCATATCAATCATCATAATTCATAATCATAATTCATATTAATAATCATAATTCCTAACTACCTTAATCACAATTCATATCAATCATCATAATTTATTATGATTATGAATGATAAAGCCCGAGAAAATTCGATTAGTGGGTCATTTTTGGGTCAAGCTAATTTATCTAATAACTGCTCAGACTATTTAGACTAAATTTTGCATTCTATGGTTTTCGGGCATGAGAAGCCTGTTGGGCTAGGTCACATGTTCGAGAAAATTTGATTAGTGGGTTATTTTGGTCATGGGTCATTATGGGTCAAGCTAATTTTATCTTAAAAACGGCTCAGAGGATTTGAACTAAATTTAGTATGCTACAGTTTTAGGGGACGAGAAGTCTATTGGGCTAGGACAGATGTTCGAGAAGCTTTGATTAGTGGGCTATTTTGGTCATGGGTCATTATGGGTCAAGCTAATTTTATCTTAAAAACGGCTCAGACGATTTGAACTAAATTTTGTATCCTACAGTTTTGGGACACGAGAAAATCATTGGGCTAGGTCACATGGTGAAGAAAATCCGATTAATGGTCATTTTGGGTCACTGTGTTCCAGGCTAATTTCATCTAAAAAACGGCCCAGACTATTTTATCTAAATTTTATATCCTACGGGTTTTGGGCACGAGAAGACAATTGGGCTTGTCTGGGTCTTGTCTTTGTCAATTGAGTCACATGTTAGAGAAAATTTTATCAGTGGGTAATTTTGATTAAGGGTTATTATGGGTCAAGCTATTTTTATAAAATAAAAGGCATTATAGTAATAATACAGAAAGAAAAGTATATCAAGTTGAACTCAAAGCTAATTTTGACTGAGCATAGCTCGGTCTCCCCTGCTTTTTAAGAACATAAAGTAATAATTTGAACATTAAGAACACAGTAACATTATTTCGGGTTGAATTGGCCAGTTTCTACAAAAGTTACAGCCTAGAAAATCAAAAAATAAATAAATAACAGACATGCAAAAAATACTATTTTTGGATACTGATGACATTGCAATGGGATTACCACAAAAATAACCCATTTACAAAAAAAAAAAAAAAAAAAAAAGAATGTTCAAAATTTGTTTAAATTTTATGCATGTACATATTTAAAAAAATTCAAACTAATCGTATAACATCATTTATTGAAAATCAGTATAACGGAAAACGCATTTTCTTGTTACCAGAACTTTAATTTTACTGTTAAAGAAATCTGATTAAAACTCGATTAAAATGCATGTAATATTACAATTTTAGATATAGAAGACTTCTCTATTTAAAAAAAACTACAATTTTCTAAACTAGTCGTTGAGAGCCACCATAACACTTACCCATCATGGATATGTATAATATAAAATATGAAAATAAAACATGTGTAAACTATTTATAAAATGCATTCAATTCGAATAAAATCGTGCTTTGATGACGTCATAAACTTTAATCCCTAGGGGACGAGCGACACGTACACGTGAGGCATAAGATGCTCAGAATCCTCCGTTATTCCAACCAGTTATTTTTATTGTAAGTTTTGCCTTCTGTAATCCTAGCATTTCTGCGATTCAATTAGGCGAAAATTTCTGTTTTGAAAAACCGGTGGTAAAAGATTAAAAATTCTGTAAAGGACGCTCGTCGCGAAGGGATTAAATGCTATATTACTGAATTGCGTACAAGAAACATCCTTATAACTCCAAAATTGATAATCCTATTAACTAATGGTTTACTGCGTCGGAATAAGCGTCTCAATTCCAATTAAAATATAACTTTGAATTAAAATTTGAATGGAATACAGGGCCATGTAAAGTCCAAAAGTTTAGAAAATAGGATTATAAATATCTCGGCAACTCATTATCGGATCGACTTCATTCTTTATGCAAAATTTATGTTTTCAGTTGCCTTTTATATTCACTCCTTAAAATAAACAATTTCAAAATATTTTATATACCTTTTATCAGAACGAATATTTCGAGAGTCCGAAAAAAATAGTTCCGGATAATCGAGGTTACTGAAATTCAATAAGCTTCTTCTCATTATTACATACTAAGTACATACCAAATTTTAAATCTCTATCTCAATTTGTTCGGGAGATAGAGCGTTTACACAGACACACAGACACACACACCGACAGGCAGGCGGACGGCAAAATTGTTTTTCTAAAAATATGTTTTTCGGAATCTCCAGTGTCTAAAACGTGTAAATCCATCTTTTTTTTTTTTTTTTTAATCAAAACGATTACAAAACTTACCCTATACTACGTATGATGGGTAAGTAAAATGAATAAATAAATGTCTAATACTAATTGTTCGCTTTATCGGTTATTTGTTAGGCAACAACTTTCATACCTTTCTTCTAATACTTGAAGAGTCTTTTAGTGATTCTTTCACAACAGACTGCATAATGGAGTGGATCATAAGACTTTTTTTCCTCAATGTTCTTTCGATTATTTCGCATCATTAAGTTTGATGTTTTATTTTCAGACATTGAATGGAAGTGTATAGAAGAAAGATGCCCAAACTTCGAAAGAAGAATTGTTGTATTGAACTCTGCTCTGTAAAAAAAAATTGTTAAGCGGCTCTTCTTAAATTAAAGGTGAATACTTTTGAGTTGCAAACTTAATAAAATAAACATAAAAATGTAAAATTCTAGTGTGACACTTTAAAAGTTTTTATTTTTATTTTATTACACTTTAATTTTTATTATTTAAATTCTTCTTTTTATTAAACTTTAATTCTCATACAGTTTAAAGAATTATTACACTTTTAAAGTGTTATGTGTTTTATTTATTGTGTTTATCAAAAGGCATTGTTAAGCTGCTCTTCTTAAATTAAAGGAGAATACTTTTGAATTGTAAACTTCATAAAATAAACATAAAAATGTAAAATTCTAGTGTGACTTAAGATGCACTCATAGATTTTTTAAACTTGAAATGCTCATATTATTATTTAAATGATATTGGAATGGGATTACACCCTTTCCAATAAACACAGAATAATCAAAATTTGTTTAAACCTTATGCATTTACATATTAGAAAAATGTACAAATGTACAAAAACAATAGCTACAAATTTTTGAAACTGCGGGCAGTTTGTGCAAAGTGGACTGAAATGGATTACCAGTTTGGAGTGTGTCATGTGACTTAAGATGCACTCATAGATTTTTTTAACTTGAAATGCTCATATTATTATTTAAATGATATTGGAATGGGATTACACCCTTTCCAATAAACACAGAATAATCAAAATTTGTTTAAACCTTATGCATTTACATATTAGAAAATGTACAAATGTACAATTTGTACATTAGCGCAACACTAGCGGGTAATGGGTTAAGCGGATTTGATATCTTTTGAATTGACGAAGTTATGAATTTTTTTACGCATTTGTAGCGTACAAATTAACCAGTACAAAGAAATGAATTCAGAGATCGGGAAACCAATTTTTTTTTCTAGCGAACGACAACTACAACTAATTTATCGAAAATGTAGTTAATTTACAATTACAGATACTTGTTAGAAAAAGTAGCGTCTACAAACAACTTTTCAATAGTAGTCACTCTTTCGCTATTTTCAGATTTGTCAAAGGATTCAGTCTGCAACGCGTACTAAAATGTAGAAAAAAGTGGCGATTACTAACTACTTTTCAAAAGTAGTCACTCTTTTGCTATTTTCAGATTCGTCAAATGTTTCATTCTACAACACGTACTTAACACGTACTAAACTGCATTACAGTTTAATTTCCTTTTTACACTCTCTTAACATGAAATACGTTTGTAGAAAATGCGATATCAATTTACTTTTCTGTTTTTAATTGTGCATAAAAATCGTTATCGTTTGATGAAATTTCATGAACAAGCTTGGCACCACCAAAGGAAAGAAAGTCGCCTAATTTGGCAAAATTTGGCAAAAATATTGTTTTATAGGATTTAAAAGAATTTTCTAGAAATTCCCAGCAGGAGCCGAAATACATGATTCAAAACCAATCAGAGTCCTTGAACATACCCGAAAACAGAATTCAATCTACCAGGGTACATAGAACTTATTGTTATATGCTATAAAGAGAATTTATTATAGAACGTTGAACAGAAAGCAAATTTTAATCGAGCATAGCTCGGTCTTCCAACCTGAATTATTTTATAAAGAATAAAAAAAGGATAAAAAAATATTTCGAAATTTTAGAAGAGTGCAAACTTAAAAGTGAAAACATAAGCCTATTTTGATATTTAACATATGTTTACGATAAATAAGACACATAAGGTATGCTATACAAAATACCAGAGATCTATATATCAGATTTCGTTTACTAAAATAATTTTTCTTTTAAGATTTAATATCGTAAATGTTCTATTATATTGTTCTAGACTGGCTCATAAAGACTGAATCTATTTTTTTAATCCTGGTATCTAAAACTTTTTCTCAAATTTCTGATTAATTTAATTTAATTTTGTTTTTCATTCGTTGCCTTTTGTCTTTTACTTAGAGAAAAAAAAATCGCGCCACTTTAAAATAATTGACTGTTATTTTTATTTTGGAAAAACAGTCCGTAAAAGACATTTATTTTCTTTTTTCACGATTTCATTTTTAACATGAATTCTGTGAAAAACAAGATTAAATCAATTTCTCCGATTTCCTAGTTATTTTCAGAATTATTATCAGTAATCCCAACATCTTTTTTATTTCAGTTTCTGCAAGCCATTCCTATTTTTTTTCTTGTATTTTAATACTTTTTGGATTATTATCCTATTTTCGTGTTTTTCATTTTCTTGTTCTTTATCCTATTTATATTTGTTATTTTTAGAAACTATTACTTTGATTTTCTGTTTCACATTTTTATTTCATAAATATCCATTTTCTTCGGAAGATAAATGTATCGCTATTTAATATTCTTTGTAATGTTTAAAAAATGAGCTTTAATATTTTTTTTCTTTTTTGTATTTATTGAACAAAAGTAACTAATCCAATGTTATTACAACTAAGGAAGTCATAGATTTTCTTTTTCTTTCAAAATTACAGTACTCCATAAAGTTTTAAAAAATCTAAATGTGTTTAATATGGGAGTAACTTTACCATCTGTAAATCTGAAAAAGTTTTTAAATCTACATGTATCTGCAAAATGAATGTGAGTTATGAATGCAGTAAAGTAAAAGGTCTTTTTTATTAGGGTTTCGTTCATCTCACTAAACCCTATTACTTCCGCTTCGTTGTCTGTCTGTCACAGAGCCGGTTCTCAGAAACTATTTAACTTATATTCATGTAATTTTGTGTATTTATAGCACAATACCTATTATGAAGCTCAAAATCAGAAAATTTGAAAAAATCGTATTATTTTAATATATATAGATAAAAAATTAAAAAATCTAATAGCCTTTTCCTATTAAATTTAAACATTTTTCGTTATAGCATTTGCCAACAATTAAAAAAACCACAATAAAATTCTTTCCACAATAATTCATTTTCTATTAAAAGAATTCCACGTGAAAAATGAAAAAAAAAAAAATTCAACAGTTGAAAAAAGATTAACATGACGTCATATTGATAATGAAACGAAAAATTTCCAACATTTCTCAATAATACAAGGAGTATGAGTATTTGTAAATACAGAAAGCAGCTTAATATGACGTCATTAGAGAATTGAAAAGAAAATTAATCTGACGTCTAACATTTTGAAGGCCTCTATACAACATGTTTAATTTTTAAATTGATTTTTTTTTATATCGCATTTAGTCCACATGACAGATATTATTATGACAGAGTATAATAGCGGGCTTCGCTCGCTATTCGCTACTTGATAACGGGCTTCGCCCGCTATTGAGCCGATTCAGATATTCGATAAAACGAGAAAAATAAAACCGGTAAATTTTTACTTCATAAAAAACATGACTTTTTTTTTTTTTTTTTTTTAAAGGAATATTAAACGAAATCCTTTGTGCGACCTTCGAACACAGTTACTCACTTGTTATTTTATTATTTTTATTGTTTCTTTGGAAAAATTATGTGCCCTCAATTGCCGAGATTTTAAACTTCTTCATGACGTACAAAGTTTCGTATCACGTTAAGCAACAATCTTCAAGAAATATGTATTTCCTATTCATAGATATCTGTTTTATGGCGTTTTACTGCTCTGAATTTTTTGTATAAACGAAATTTTAAAAGGTACAGCGTGTTCGAATGTTATAGAACAGGGTGATTATAATTCACTTCACCAATTATTCCTTTAAAATCTCGGCAATTGAGGGCACATAATTCTTCCAAAGAAACAATTAAAATAATAAAATAACAAGTGAGTAACTGTGTTCGAAGGTCGCACAAAGGATTTCGTTTAATATTCCTTTAAGTCCCACTTTCAAAATGCCGTAAAAAAGGAACCACTGGTCATAGAAAGACTTCAAATTTCAATTGAATATATTGGAAGAAGGGGGAAACGGTATGGCATAAGAAAAAAAGTTCCTAAGTATATCAATAGATGGCGCTGTAAGCGGCATACTATGCAAATTAAAAGACACTCGTGCGTAATTAAAAACCGAATCATTATGTGCGTTTTATGCGCGTTTTGGCCCAAGGACAATTAAAAACCGATTTTTCCCATCCAATGTGGTACTACATTGCCGTGGTGGATGAGCTTTCCACTAACAATACAGTACCACAACTGTTAACTGATTTGGAAGTCTTTTTTTTCCGTCAAACAACTAAAACACTCATGCAAATTGAATAGTACGATTGGTTTACTGTGCAACTCATGCCAAAGCCATCGTATTTCGATTAAAAATGTCACTTGTAACCGAATCCTCTTTCGTTATGCCGCTTACAGAACCATCTATTGATACACTTTGGAACTCTTTCTCTCTTATGCCACACCGTTTACCACTTCTTCCAGTATATTCAGTTCAAATTTGAAGTCATTCTCACCAGTGGTTCCTTCTTTACAACATTTTGAATGTGGGACTTTAATTATAATCACCTTGTAGGTTTATAAATTACATCCAGTATATGGATAAATATTTTTGCGTTGATGTTAATGAAATGCTATTCTGGACTTTGATTACTTTGGGTAACTGTTTTACCAATATCTCTACTCATTGATAATCAAACGTACAATGTAACTTAAAAACAAGAACACTTGTAGAGCTTTTTTGTACAATGAACATTAATAAACGTTTTGTACGTTTTAGTCAATAAACATTAGTACCAGTTTCATAGAAGTATAAATGAGAGTAATCAGGCTCTTTCTTTTATTTAACTTCTGATGTATTGCACACATATTTCATTTAATGTCATGTTATAACAAGTTTTTATTTAATTTGCCGTGTCAGTCCGTTCGGCTCAAGTCTTCCAATACAATTTTAACACTACTTTTTGTGCTACAATTGATCCCATTTTTGATAGAGTGACGTATTTCCGGTTACAATACAATATTCTTCAAAATTAAAAAAAAAAATGATATTTTCCTCCGGCACTTCTCAGGGGCCAAAAACATTTGTCCAGTAAAGGTACGTAAATGTCATTTGGTGTGTGATCACCGAAATGTCATTGATTACATCAGAAATAAGCTGATGGCTTTCCATTGCACCGTGACATGATTGGTAAATACACCATCTTTCTGTTCCACGCAGGGGATGAATGGATGTGGGTTCGATCCTCAGGAGGATGTTGATCAATTTCTTTTCCTACAAGGAAGCTAGATTTAAAATTGTATATCCATTTTATTTTATTTTTTATATATTTCAACTGATAAAAAATTACTCGAAATGTAATTTATTTCTCTTAAAAAAGATATTTACTTCAATCAGTTCTCCTTCAACATTTTTTTTTTCTTTTTAGTACATTATAATAAAAATTTGTCTTTACAACTTTTTTTACTTATACAGTAGAACTCCAATTATCCGAACTCCGACTGTCCGAATCGCTGATTATCCGAATCGCTTTCAGAATTTCAGAAAAAAAAATTAAGACGGAAACGTACTGCGATTCGCAAAATAATGATTCTATCTACGCGCGCTACTGTCCTTCCCTCCGCGAATCTAGTGTAGGCGCAGCGCGAACATCATTGGGATGTTGAGTCACCGTCTCATACTGCAGTTTGTCCTTGAAACTGCGTTGAAGTGGATGGAGCGTCAGCCTGAGTGTGACCACATGCAACTTTTCTCACAGTCAAGCGGATGCGCGACTTGGCTGCCCGGAAGCGGATTAAGACTGTCAAACAGCTTACTTTGACCAAGCCAAGATATTCAGCAAGCAATGACTTTCATTTACAGTACGGTACGTACATACTGTACGTAGAGGAGTTAATGTACAGCACTTTTAAATACACTTAACATGTAAAAGTGATGCCTTTTCATTTAATAAATTAAAAGATCTTTTTCTTTAAAAATAGTTTTTTTCTCCCATTTTCAACATACATGCAGTAATTAATTAAAATAGACCCTTTTTCGGAAAAAATCCAATTATCCGAATTTTTTATTATTTAATGGGGTCCGGTCCCAATTGATTCGGATAATTGGAGTTCTACTGTATTTTATTTTTATCAGTATCACCTTGAACTTCATGAAATATCGGTCCCCGATGAAATATTAACAAAATGTTACATTATAACAATAATAATAATCATAATAAATCAGACGTTTCAATACATACATATTTTAACTTGTTTATGCAAACATGTATAACTTATTGGTCTGGTATTTAACAAAAAAAATATGTAGGTATTTTCTTCGTACATACTTTGAAAAGAACAGGAAAATATAAATCTTATAAATATTTAAACATATGTTTTTATATTCTTTTAAGGATTTACAATTCAAAACAGATGAAACAAGAACGAAAAATCATGCGTCAAGCATACATTATGTAACACTTTCCAACGCTTCCAAAATAATTTTACAAATCATTACCGTTTAATAAGCTGAAAGATAACATCTAAGTAAACAATTTGGAAAACGCATAACATATTTAAAAACGCAATTTCAGGAATTTCCAACATATATAATATTCGGAAAAATATCCGAATACTTTTATTCAGCCTTGTATAGGATCTATAGATTTGTATATAGACTACACAGGATGCTAAATTTTAGTTCAGTTAAGAAACGCGTAGCACAGTTTAAAATTCTCCTTCTGGAGTTTCTGTCAATAAACGGAAATGTGTTCGCGAACTTTTGTGTTGCCCTGTATATGAAATACAGAATTCATACTCACCAAGTAATAGACAAAAAGCGAGTTAAATTTAAAATCGCGTTCAGCAAATTAAAACGCACTTCCAGGAATTACTGTTAACAGACAGTAGAGAATTCTTTTGTGTGTCCCTGTAAATGAACGATGACTGCTATACACACAATATTCTGCAGTAATCCTCTTGTAATGCACCTTAGTGATATATATAAATTTCAATGCGTTTAAAATTGTGAAACATTATTTAATTAAACTGCAAACGATTTTTCTCCATAGACGTAATGTAACGGAATTCTTTTGACTATCCCTGTAAGGTAACTATAAGTGCTATGCACAGCATATTCCATATTAAGCTTCTTGTAATGCACCTTATGCATCTTTAAAAAATCGTTCGATTGGTTAAGCTAGGAACTTAATTATAAATTTGGCTTAAACTATTATTCAGAAATAGAGGTAACCGCTACTCATAAATTTAGTTTAATGTTATAAAGAGTGACTATTGAGGCTCCCGTTGAGCAAGCGCTCGGGAATACGGTGCTAATGTTAATCCAATGGGGCATTATTTTGCTAATATCTTGCTTGCATTTGAATATTTTGAAACGATTTTTTCTGCACTGGATAGCAGAGATCAATCTCTATTTCCGCCGTTGATTACTTTTCCGATTTTCTTTGCGTATTTTTTTTAGGAAGATACTTTCACTGTCGAAACCGGTTCCGAAAGCGAAAGTATCTTCGTAAAAAAAATACGAAAAGAAAATCGAAAAAGTAATCAACGGAGGAAATAGAGATTGATCTCTGCTATCCAGTGCAAAAAAAAATCGTTTAAAAATATTCAAATGCAAGCGAGATATTAGCAAAATAATGCCCATTGGATTAACATTAGCGCCGTATTCCCGAGCGCTTGCTCAACGGGAGCCTTAAGTTAATTATAATGTTTGGAATCACTTGCGTTGAAATCGGAAAGATAGTTGCTGAGATATGGAAACGGGGAATAGTTAGAGAAAACTTTAAAGGAGGGCCCCGGAGGTGGGGGGGGGGGGGTTGCGCATGTTCAAGTGACCTTCAGCAAATAACTAATTAGGAGCATCACTATACATCTTTAAAGATTGATTCATTTGGTTAAGCTAGGAACTTTTGAAATTTGGCTTAGGCTATTATTCGGAAATACTGGTAATTGCTTTTTAAAAATACAACTTGAAGCAATGAATGTTGATTTTTACGATAATTTATAAAAATGGAACTAAATGAGAAATTCGGAACATTATTACTGAGATATTACTGAGAAACTAAAATTTAAAATAGCGGTATTCTGTATATAAAACAACAATTAAATGCTACGGGTGAAGCTAAAAAATTTTTTTAAATTGTTAAATGTAATTTGACCCTTACCACTCGCCATTCCCGCAAATATATAACAAATAATCTGCTAAATAAAGTTTTCTGTATAAAGTCTCTATCATAATAATATATGTCCTGTTTTAAATAAACCTTAAACCCAGATAATTATAATGAACAAAAACGTGCCTGGAAATGTCTTAAACAGGTGGCGTTTGTGTAATTTGCGTGAGTAGATGGCGTAACATTAGCTTGGCTATATGCAGGTAACTGCAATCCATGTTGGCACTATTTCGTTATAAGTTCTTATATAAGCATCGTTACTCTGATTTATTTAATGTGTTCTGATAAGATATTCTACACAACCAACCAACCGAAGAAAAAAAGCGTATTTCTAATGAGAGTTCTTCGTACATTTTAATTAATATTTCAGAAAGTTATTAAAATATTAAAATTCTGACGTTCAAGTACACCAGGAGAGGGTTTGGACTCCATCGCCAACAGACACTCACACACACACACACACACACAGAGAGAGACACACACTCAGAGCGAAACTTTCTTTTATTAGTATATAGATTATTCACTATTATATAAAGTTAAGGGTTAAAGTAATTTCTATTAGTGGTCTCACGGATCGCAGCTTTTGTTTAGTTTTTACAGTTTAACTTGTAATTTAGAGTTTAAATACAGATACAAGTAAAATTTTGTTTTGTTTGGAGCTCTAATACTATCGTTAGATTTTTGAGTTGGTGAATTTCAATTTTTATCGTTCTGTTCAAAAGTTTAGTATAGAAATAGTATTCTGTGTGTTAATCGAGACTTTTATTTATCTTTAGATCAGGCGGTCTCACAGATCGCTTACACATGCGACAAATTTTATCACAGCAGTTAAGGGTTAAGAGCCTACATCAGTCACGCGAAAAAACGCTCCAGCTAATGTTAAGTCTATGGAAAGGTTATTGCGCGATTTCAAGCTCGCATTTTAATATTTTTAAATGATTCTTTTTGCATAGGATAGCTGAGGTCGATCTCTAACGTTGTTAGATTTTACTTTTTCGATTTTGGTTCCCGTTTTTTTATATAAAGGTAATTTCACTTTCAGAACCGGTTCCAACTGGTTCCAAAATTGAAAATGTCCGCTTATAAAAAACCGTAACCAAAATCAAAAAGTTTCTTCACTTGACAAGTGTAGAATATTAAGAGCCTACGCTAGTCATGCGAAGAAATGCTCAAGCTAATGTTAAGTCTATGGGAAGGTTATGCGAGTTATACAACAAATCATAATAAGCAAAAACTTATATCCACGTTCACCAGAATCTGAAGTTTGATGAAAATCTGTGTATTAGTTCTTGAGATAGAGCTATCATGAAAATTATGACTAATGCAGCTTAGCAGTGCCAACTGTTGGGAGGTATACACCAAAATCTAATCAACAATTTATGTCCACTTCCAACTAAATCTGATGTTTGATCAAAATCGGTGTATTAGTTCTTGAAATAGAGCTAGTGTGCAAATCCTGAAAAATGCAGTTAGCTGCGCCACCTGTTTGGAGATTTACATCAAAAAATAATCAGTATACATTTATAAAAGTCTAACTGAATCTGAAATTTTATTAAATTCCGTGCATTAGTTCTTGAGATATGACTATCACTAAAATCGTGTAAAATCCTGAAACATGCATTATGGAAGCGCCACTTGTTGGACGATTTACACCAAAACCTAATAAGCAACAATTTATGTCAATGTCTAACTAAACTTGTACTGTAATGAAAATCCGTGCATTAGTCCTTGAGATAGAGTTATCTTGAAATTCGTAAATACTGCAACTTAGCAGCGCTACATGTTGGGCGCCCACTTCTAACTAAATTTGATGTTTGATGAAAATCGATTTATTAGTTCTTGAGATAGAGCTAGTGCGCAAATCCTGAAAAATGCAGCCTAGCTGCGCCACCTGTTTGGCGATTTACATCAAAAAATAATCAGTACACATTTATGAAAGTCTAACTGAATCTAAAATGTTATTAAATTCCGTGCATTAGTTCTTGAGATATAACTATCGCTAAAATTGTGTAAATCCTGAAAAATGCAGCCTAGCTGCGCCACCTGTTTGGCGATTTACATCAAAAAACAATCAGTACACATTTATGAAAGTCTAACTGAAACTAAAATTTTATTAAATTCCGTGCATTAGTTCTTGAGATATAACTAATCGCTAAAATTGTGTAAATCCTGAAAAATGCAACTTAGCAGCGCCACCTGTTCGTCGGTATACACGAAAACTTAATAAGCAAATACTTATGTCCACATCTAACGGAATCTGAAGTTTGATGAAAATCTGTGCACTAGTATACTTGAAATAGAGTTATGGAGCAAATCCTGAAAAAGTGCAGCATAGCAGCGCCACTTGTTGGGCGATTTACACCAAAAGCTAAAAAGCAACAACTTATGTCAACGTCTAACGGAATCTGTAATTTAATGAAAATCCCTGTATTATTTCTTCAGATATAGCTATGTAATATCATGAATAATGCAGCGTACATTTTGGGCGGTATACATTAAAAACTAATCAGCAACAACCTATATGTCAATGTCTAACTGAATCTGAAATTTGTTGAAACTCCCTGCGTTACTTCTTCAAATGGAGCTATTATGGAAATCGGGAAAAATACAGTATACGTCAAACTGAATCTGAAGGTAGATGAAAATCTGTGCATTAGTTCTTGATATACAGCTGTTGCAGAAATCCTGAAAAATGCAGCATACCAACGCCACCTTTTGGGCGATTTATACCAAAACCTAATAAGTGACATCTTATGTCAACTTCTAACTGAATTTTAAATTTAATGAAAACCTGTGCTTTAGTTCTTGAGATATATCTATCCTAAAAATCGTGAATAATGCAGCAGAGCAGCACCACCTTTCGGGCGGTATGTACCGAAACCTTATCAGCAACAACTTATGATGTGAATGCCAAACTGAATCTGAAATTTCTTGTAAATCCATGCATTAGTTCTTGTGATAAAGCTATTGTGGAGATCCTGAAAAATGAAGCATATAAGCGCAACCTGTTGGGCGGTATACACCAAAACCTAATCTTCAACATCTTATGTCGATGTTCATCTGAATCTGAAGGTGTATGGAAATCTGTGTATTAGTTCTTGAGGTACAGCTATTGCGGGAATCCTGAAAAATGCAGCATAGCAGCACCATGTTTTGGGCTATTTACACCAAAACATACTAAGCAGCAACTTATGTCAAAGTCTTACTGAATGTAAAATTTGAAAGAAAATTCGTGCATTAGACCTTGAGATATAGCTTTCTTGAAAATCCTGAATAATGCAGTTTTGCAGCTCAGCCTGTTGGTCGGTATACAGCTAAACTTAATCAGAAACTTCTCATGTCCACATCTAACTGAATGTGAAGGTAGATATAAATTTGTGCATTAGTCCTTGAAATACAGCTATTGCTGAAATCGTGAAAAATGCAGCATAACAGCGCCACCTTTTGATCGATATTCACCAAAAACTAATCAGCACCAATTCATATCAACGCCTAACTGAATCCAAATTTTTATTGAATTCCATGTATTAGTTCTTGAGATGTGACTATCACTAAAATCGTATAAATCCTGATAAATGCAGCATAGCACCGCCAATTGTTGGGCAATTAACACGAAAACCTAACAAGCAACACCTTATGTCAAAGTCTTACTGTATCTAAAATTTGATGAAAATTCATGCATTATTCCTTGACCATGAATTAGTCCTTGATAGCTTTCTTGAAAATCCTGAATAATGCAGCTTCGCAGCGCCACCTGTTGGGCGGTATAGAGCTAAACCTAATCAGAAATTTCTTATGTCCACTCTAACTGAATCTGAGGGTAGATGAAAATCTGTGCATTAGTCTTTGAAATACAGCTAATGCGGAAATCGTGAAAAATGCAGCATAGCAGCGCCACCTTTTGGGCGATATTCGCAAAAACTTAATCAGCACAAATTTATATCAAGGCTTAACTGAATCTAACATTTTATTAAATTCCATGCATTAGATTTCGAGATATTACTATCTCTAAAATCGTATAAATCCTGAAAAATGGTGCAGAGCAGCGCCACCTGTTGGACAGTTTACACCAAAATCAAATAAGTAACAACTTATGTCAACGTCCTACTGAATCTAAAATTTCATGAAAATTCGTGCATTAGTCTTTGAGATACAGCTTTCTTTAAAATCCTAAATAATGCAGCTTTGCAGCACCATCTGTTGGGCGGTATACATGTAAACCTAATCAGAAACTACTTATGTCCACGCCTAACTGAATCTGAAGGTAGATGAACATTTGTTTACTAGTTCTTGAGATAGAGCTATTGCGGAAATCGTGAAAAATAAAATTTGGGATAAAATTTGTGACTAGCGTAACCTCTTAAGAGATTACGCTAGTCACAAATTTTATCGCTTCAAGATGGCCGCCGGCGTTTTCAAAGAAACAAGAGGCTAGTCTAACTTCAAATGATTAACAAGACAACTCCTTCAATTGAGAAAAAGGATGAATTCAACAAAAGATAACTGACATTTTCATCGCACTGTCACTCTTGGGTAGTTGCCAAGATTTTAAGTCCACAAAAAGAAAGGATTTTGTATCTTATCTTTGCATGGAATTAGAAAAAAAAATGTTAAACAGATATACAGACTTAAAACATTATGTATTTTGTACTAGGGGAAAGGTAGAAATGAAATCTAAGTGAGGGCGATGGGGCGATCCCCATTTTTTAGAAAATTTAGATATTTAGAAAATTTAGAGTTTAGAAAATTAGAATTTTTTAGAAATTCGCCCCCACCCAGGGCTTAATGTCTAAAAAAAAAATTACCGGAGCCCTAATATTCCGTAGTACTAACACCCGTAGCGTACCGTTCCCCTCCGCCGTCACTTCAGTCTGCATATTTATATTTTATACATTATTTTCAAAATTTAAAGTATTTTTATATTATTATTATTTTTTCACAAAAAAAAAAAAAAAAAATTAAATACATCTCTCTGCTTACACTTAGCTATCAACTATTCTACTTTTTAGTCATTATTTACTTCCAAATATAGATCTTTGCCGAATCTTAATGTTAATTAATCGCAGAATTATGCGATTAAATAAGCTCAGAATTATGATTCGGAAATTGTGTTAACACAAAAAATGAATAGTTCGCAGCTATGCAGAATAGAAAAAGACTTTACTCTTTATTCTAATCAAAATAGCATTAAAATGATTTGAAATGGAAAAAAAAATTAAAATCTGAAATTTAAAAACAGATTGAGGTCGTGTCTGCCGCAACCCGAAGAGTGATATAAAAACCGAGCCCGTTTCATCTCCATCTCTTACGTGAGCGACACTTTACATCATTTATTAGTGTTTTGTTACAAAAGAAGGCAGAAGATTGGAGATGGGAGGAAAAGGAAATTGTAATTTAGGATTAGTTTTTCGGAAGTGTTATTGCACTGGGGTCCGGAACTTCTACCTTTACAAGAACATTGTACTTACATTGTAAAAATACATTGGATTCGTAAAAATTTTAGACTTCCGATTTTAAACGGATTTATACGTTTTAGAAGACTTGAATACGCTATGACTGTTTTTAGAAAATGTCTGTCTGTATGTATATGACAAAAATTTTATGGGCGGTCTATCTCAAGAACTAATACACAGATTTTAATAAAATTTTAGATTCATTTAGACCTTGATATAAATTGGTGCTGATTAGTTTTTGGTGTGAACCACCTCGCGGCTATGCTGCTTTTTTCACGATTTCCGCAATAGCTCTCTCTCAAGAACTAATACACAGAAGTTCACCTACCTTCCAATTCAGCTAGGGGTGGATATAAGTTGTTGCTGATTAGGTTTTGGTGTACACTGTCCAAGAGGTGGCGCTGCTATGCTTCATTATTCACGATTTTCATATCTCAAGAACTAATGCATGAATTTTCATTAAATTTCGGATTCAGTTAGACGTTGACAAAAGTTGTTGCTTATTTAGTTTTGGTGTTAACTACCCAAAAGGTGGCGCTGCTATGCTCCATTTTTCAGGATATACACGATTTTGGTGATAGTCATATCTCGAGAAACTATTGCATGGAATTTAATTAAACTTTAGATTCAGTTAGGTATTGATAGAAATTTGTGCTGATTAGTTTTTGGTGTAAATCACACAACAGGTGGCGCAGCTGTATTTTAATTTTCACGATTTCCAGTGCGATGAAAATGTCAGTTATCTTTTGTTGAATTCATCCTTTTTCTCAATTGAAGGAGTTGTCTTGTTAATCATTTGAAGTTAGACTATCCTCTTGTTTGTTTGAAAACGCCGGCGGCCATCTTTTATCCCAAATTTTATTTTTCACGATTTCCGCAATAGCTCTATCTCAAGAACTAGTAAACAAATGTTCATCTACCTTCAGATTCAGTTAGGCGTGGACATAAGTAGTTTCTGATTAGGTTTACATGTATACCGCCCAACAGATGGTGCTGCAAAGCTGCATTATTTAGGATTTTCAAGAAAGCTGTATCTCAAAGACTAATGCACGAATTTTCATGAAATTTCAGATTCAGTAAGACGTTGACATAAGTTGTTGCTTATTTGATTTTGGTGTAAACTGCCCAACAGGTGGCGCTGCTCTGCACCATTTTTCAGGATTTACATGATTTTAGTGATAGTAATATCTCGAGATCTAATGCATAGAATTTGATAAAACGTTAGATTCAGTTAGGCCTTGATATAAATTTGTGCTGATTAGTTTTTGGTGAATATCGCCCAAAAGGTGGCGCTGCTATGCTGCATTTTTCACGATTTCCGCATTAGCTGTATTTCAAGGACTAATGCACAGATTTTCATCTACCTTCAGATTCAGTTAGAGTGGACATAAGAAATTTCTGGTTAGGTTTAGCTCTATACCGCCCAACAGGTGGCGCTGCGAAGGCGCATTATTCAGGATTTTCAAGAAAGCTATATCTCAAGGACTAATGCATGAATTTTCATCAAATTTTAGATTCAGTAAGACGTTGACATCAGGTGTTGCTTGTTAGGGTTTGGTGTAAATTGCCCATCAAGTGGCGGTGCTATGCTGTATTTATCAGGATTTATACAATTTTAGTGATAGTTACATCTCAAGAACTAATACATGGAATTTAATAAAACTTTAGATTCAGTTAGGCCTTGATAAAAATTGGTGCTTATTAGTTTTTGGTGAACATCGCCCAAAAGGTGGCGCTGCTTTGCTGCATTTTTACGATTTCCGCATTAGCTGTATTTCAAGGACACAGATTTTCATCTACCTTCAGATTCAGTAAGATGTGGCATCACCTACTTAACTCTCTACAAAGCCTTCAGAGTCACCGTTCCTGGCCGCTCTGACGTCAGTAACGGAAAACCGATCTCTAAACTGGTTTCGACCTTCATGTAGTCTCCCCACATACGTAGTAGCAGCATAGCATACCTTGTTTTTCATAGTGAATGAAAACGAATCGTAGCATGTTCTTTTCACGCATTGTTTATATAATATTATGGATAATAAAAACCAATTTATAAGGTAAATGTTTTCTATTGAATCGTAAACCTGTGTGTATGCATTTACTTATTTATATTACTTGTTTCTAATATTTTGCCTGCTTTTGATATATTGAATAAAAGATTTACCACGTGTTTGGAACGCGAGCGCCTTGTAATATTTTTTTAATGCTTATATCTTTAAAAACACAATTATTGCTTCGGAAAGCATTTATGCTCTTTTTTTTTATATTTCTTATATTTTCATTTTTTAATTATGTTATAGAATAAATTCTAAAAATAGTTTTTTCCTTAGATAAATATAATGCGCATTACATATTTTTCTTTTAAGAATCAAACTAAACTTTGAACTTTATTAAAATTGTGTAATTTTACTACTGTATTTCAGTTATTTTACTTTATTTTTAAATATGCAGTTAAAACTTTAACAAAATTTATAAAATTATAATATAATAATGATAATAAAATTATAAAATATTTAATATAATTCAAAGTTTATTTCGATTGTTAAAATATTTTAACACTAGTTTGAAGATTAAGTGAATGATATTTCATTTAGCATATTATTTTTGTTGTTGAATAAGTTTTAGAATAGTTATAGAATGATCAGATAAGTAAATCTATCATTATTTTTTCTTTCAATCAAATTAAACTACATTAAATAATAGATATTTTATTATTGAAAGTTGTAATGTTATATTTTATTACTTTTTTACTTTTTAAATTTACTAAACGCTTCATTTTTAAATTTGTTGGTGTTTTAATTTTAGTTCTGGACCTATTTAAAACTTATCGAATGTGAATAAAATTTATTATTTTAGTATATATATATATATATATATATATATATATATACACAGTCAGACCTCGTTATATGGTCACCCGTGGGGACCGTTGAAAAGTGACCATATATGCGGGATGACCATATAAGCGGGTGACCATATAACGAGGTTTGACTGTATATATATATATATATATATATTATGTTGAGTTTATTGCCAATTTATATGCATTAGCTTGTATAGATTTCAGTTACATAAGTTATAGAATAAATACTAATAATAGTTTTTAATCAGATAGGAAAATCTAAAGTGTATCATTTCTTTTAAACAACTTGAAATAATGCATATTATTAAATTTTTAATTATGCAACATTTGTCTTATTTTATTTCACACTTTTTTTTTACTATACTATTTTATATCTAATTTAATTAAAATTTAATATTTTACTTTATGTATAATACATATCATATTCAGATCATAAAATATTCATTATTATTTTAACAATCAAACTAAACTTTGAACTGCATTAAAGCTGCATAATATTATTATTGTACTTTATTTATTTATTTTAGAGTCGATTTATTTACTTTAGAGTCGATTCAAGCAAAATCTGGGGCCTATTTAGGGGTCCTTCACAAAAATCTTTCTAATAAAATGGTCTCCTTCACAAAAATCAATTTGATGAGATGGCACCCTTCACAAAATAAATTTAATAAAATGTGTCCCTTCACAAAAATATTTTAATAAAACGGGTCCCTTCACAAAATTCCTTTTAAAATTTGTCTTTTCACAAAATTCTGTTCCATAAGAACTTGTTATTTATAAATTATTTATTATTTTGTGACATTTTAAAATGTGTAATTTGTAAACAAATGAGTTCACTAGAGAGAAAAAGTTCAGCAAAAGGATTTTAAAAAGTATTTGTCAATAAATGCTTGAATTTGAGTAACTGAATTTGAACTTTTGTTACAAATGTTATTTTTCACAAAAAATATAATAAATTTCACAAAAATATCCTTTACTTTTCACAAAATGGGCCCCAAAAAAAAATACCTGCATAGAACCCTGGCATATTTATTAATATTTTGAAGATTAAGTGAATGATATAGTTGTTTGGGAATTTTATTTTTGTTATTTTAATTATAAAATAAATACTAAAAATAGTATATTAGTAAGATAGGTAAATGCAATATAATGCAATAAAAAAACAGAGATCGATGCAGTTTTTTTTTTTTTTTTGGGGGGCGGGGGGGGTGGTCATTTACTGAAAAGTAAAGGTAAGGTTATTTTTGTGAAATTTATTGTATTTTTTTTTTTTTTTTTTTTTTTTTTAAATAATATTTTGTAACGAAAGTTGAAATCCAGTTACTCAAATTCGAACCAAGCAATTATTAACAAAATCTTTTTAAATTCCTTTTGCTGAAGTGTTCCTCTCTGGTGAACTTGTTTATTTGCAAATTACATATTTTAAAACGTTACAAAATAATAAATAAAAAAATTGTAAGTTTTTATGGGATGGAATTTTGTGAAAGGGCCTATTTCATTAAAAGGAATTTTGTTAAGGGACCTGTTTTATTATAAAGAATTTTGTGAAGGGACACATTTTATCAAATTGATTTTTGTGAAGGGTGCTGTTTCATTAAATGGAATTTTGTGAAGGAGCCCTAAATAGGCCTGAAAATTTGCCTGGATCGACCCTTGAAAAATATATATAGTTGAAAGTTTAACAAAAATTAAAAATATAAATAATAATAATAAAATTGTACAATATTTAATGATATGCCTCGGATTTGCTTATGAATATGCTTAGCTACTTTAAAATAATTTATATTCAATATATCAAAAGCAAGTAAAAATATTTGAAGAAAGTTATGTAAATAAATACACAGAAAATTTAAGAATTATCAAAGTAAAATGCTAATCTTATAAATGAAGAAAAAGTGAAAATAAAAACTATTTTCATACAAAAAAAGAAACAAAATGAAATTTTCATTAATAGATTTAAATATTACTTTTCAGAAATGAATAAACAATTATATTTATTCATAAATAAGCAATCTTAGAAAATTAAATAAATAAATTGAACTTTTAACAATTTTGCAAAAGAAAAATAAATGTTGAAAATACAAAGTATTTTCACAAACAGATTTTTTTTTTTTTTAGATATATCTGTTTTATAATTATTATTAATAAATTTACAAATTGGCTTAACTACTCTTTTTAATTATTCTTTAAAGCATTAATGTTTTATTCTTTTTCTCTTTAAACATTAATTAATGTGATTTAACTCCTGTAAATAAAAAATCTCCAGAAAAATATTTAAACTTTTATTTACTAATGTGTATTTGGCAACATTTGAATTTATCAGATTTGAAAAACCGTTAAACAAATTCTTATACATTAAAACAACAACAACAAACAAAAAAAAAAACATTAATATCCCCTTTTTTTTTACAAAGTAGGAAGAAAATGAGAAATAAATGTTTGATTTAATTGTCTATAAAAAAAAATCATGTAGTGGAAAAATTCATAAGATAAATAACAATTCATTATTTTATAACGCACAAGAAGAGCGGGAAGTTCCAGCGGGGGAAACGGTCGTCGGTCGTCGAACAGTGACGTCATAAATTCGTCCGTAGGCTTTGTAGATTCAAGTAGGTGTTGGATGTGGTCATAAGTAGTTTCTAATTCGGTTTAGCTGTATACCGCCCAACAGGTGGAGCTGCGAAGCTGCATTATTCAAGATTTTCAAGAAAGCTATATCTCAATTACAAATGCACGAATTTTCATCAAATTTTAGATTCAGTAAGACGTTGACATAAGATGTTGCTTATTAGGTTTTGGTGTAAATTGCCCAACAGGTTGCGGTGCTAAGCTGCATTTATCAGGATTTATACGATTTTAGTGATAGTCACATCTCAAGAACTAATGCATGGAATTTAATAAAACTTTAGATTCAGTTAGGCCTTGATATAAATTGGCGCTGATTAGGTTTTGGTGAATATCGCCCAAAAGGTGGCGCTGCTATGCTGCATTTTTCACGATTTCCGCATTAGCTGAATTTCAAGGACTAATGCGCAGATTTTCATCTACCTACCTTCAGAGTCAGTTAGATGTGGACATAAGAAGTTTCTGATTAGGTTTAGCTGTATACCACCCAACAGGTGGAGCTGCGAAGCTGCATTATTCAGGATTTTCAAGAAAGCTATATCTCAAGCACTAATGCACGAATTTTTTTCAAATTTTACATTCCGTAAGACGTTGACATAAGCTGTTGCTTAGTATGTTTGGTGTAAATTGCCCGAAACATGGCGCTGCTATGCTGCATTTTTCAGGATTCCAGCAATAGCTGTACCTCAAGAACTAATGCACAGATTTTCATATACCTTCAGATTCAGATAAACGTTGACATAAGATGTTGCTGATTAGGTTTTGGTGTATACCGCCCAACAGGTTGCGCTTATATGCTGCATTTTTCAGGATATCCACAATAGCTTTATCACGAGAACTAATGCATGGATTTATAAGAAATTTCAGATTCAGTTTGACATTCACATCAGTTGTTGCTGATAAGGTTTCGGTGCATACCGCCCAAAAGGTGGTGCTGCTCTGCTGCATTATTCACGATTTTCAAGATAGCTATATCTCAAGAACTAAAGCACAGGTTTTCATTAAATTTAAGATTCAGTTAGACGTTGACATAAGATGTCACTTATTAGGTTTTGGTATAAATCGCCCAACAGGTGGCGTTGGTATGCTGCATTTTTCAGGATTTCTGCAACAGCTGTATATCAAGAACTAATGTACAGATTTTCATCTACCTTCAGATTCAGTTTGACGTATACTGTATTTTTCTCGATTTCCGTAATAGCTCCATTTGAAGAAGTAACGCAGGGAGTTTCAACAAAATTCAGATTCAGTTAGACATTGACATAGGTTGTTGATGATTAGGTTTTAATGTATACCACCCAAAATGTACGCTGCATTATTCATGATATTATATAGCTATATCTGAAGAAATAATGCACGGATTTTCATTAAATTACTCTCTCAAAAATACTTCCTTCAAAACACGGAAATATCACTGGCAGCACTGCTGCCGCGTTATTTGAAGATTTTCTGTTTATTTTTTCTTTGTTATAGGAGTGAAATTTTCCGTTATTTGAAGAATTTCCGTTTATTTTTATCTTAGTTACAGGAGGGAAATTTTCCGTTATTTGAAGAATTTCGGTTTATTTTTTTATCTGTTACATGAGGGAAATTTTCCGTTATTTGAAGAAAGTCGGTTTTCAAAAACTGTCTTCCTGTTTGTGCTGCCATCTATGGACGGTTGCGGAAGTATTCATTATTTAATACATTTTAAGAATATTTCCTGTCTCACCTGAGGATTGAACTAGGAACCTGCCGGTCTGAAGTCAAGTATGTTACCGATACGACCAGTGGGCACTTGCTTGAAGAGGAGCTTGGAATGATGATAGGGTTTTCTTCAAATGGCGGCTTTGATCTAGAAAAATTTGGGGTTTAGAAAGCTGGCAAATTGGCAATTAATTGCGGGGAGATTTTGTCGTTATGAGAAGACGGTTGGGGTTTTAACAATTTATTATTAATAGAGGATAAAAATATGAATTATATATATCCTTAATTCTATTGTTAAACGTAAAATATGGATAGTATATTTTTAATTAAATTCGAGAAGAAATGTTTACTTTTTTAATAAAATCGATTTCTTTTTCAAGTATTATACAGTTTTTTTTAAAGGTGTTCGGTTCAATGAAATAATGAAATGTGTTCAATGTTTTAGAGTATATTTTAATTTCGAATGTTTTTTTTTTTTATAAATTTAAAAAAAATAAATTGCGAATAATTTTAAATAAGTGAGAAAATTATTTGTTAAATTCCAAAGTATTATTTTTGTTTGTTACTTTTTTGAGTAAAACCGATTTTTTTTCAACTATTATATATGTATTAATCTGTTTGTTTTAAATGTATATTAAATGTGATTTTTTTTTTATAACTTTTTAAAAAATAAATTTCAAATAATTTGAAATGAATGAGGAAATTAATTATTACTTTTTTTAATTCGAAAGAACAATTTTTTTTTCTTTAATAAATTCGAAATAATAATTTATTGAATTTTTAGTTTTTCATTTTTAAAATAAATTCTAACTTTAGTATTAATAGAGCCAATACGCATGCGCGCAGGGAATACACGGACATTTTCTCTCTTCTTCAGACTTTCGAAAAGAATTCCCGGAAAAAGCAGGTTTCTAGGAGTACGGAAATTATTTGTTGAAAAATGAGGAATTATTTAATGTATAAAGACGGATTTTTCTGACAGTGTACAGATTCCGTTAGACGTTGACATAAGTTGTTGCTTTTTAGGTTTTGGTGTAAATCGCCCCACAAGTGGCGCTGCTATGCTGAACTTTTTCAGGATTTGCTCTATAGCTCTATCTCAAGAACTAATACACAGATTTTCATCAAACTGCAAATTGCGTTAGATGTGGACATAAGTTTTTGCTTATTAAGTTTTCGTGTATACGACGAACAGGTGGCGCCGCTAAGTTGCATTTTTCAGGATTTACACGATTTTAGCGATAGTCATATCTCAAGAACTAATGAACGGAATTTAATAAAATTTTAGATTCAGTTAGACTTTGATAAATGTGTACTGAATATTTTTTTGATGTTAATTGCCAAACAGGTGGCGCAGCTGGTGCTGCATTTTTCAGGATTTGCGCACTAGCTCTATCTCAAGAACTAAACGGATTTTCATCAAACATGAGATTTAGTTAGAAGTGGACGTAAGTTGTTGATTAGGTTTTGGTGTATACCGCCCAACAGGGTTCGCTGCTAAACTGCAGTATACACGAATTTCAAGATAACTCTATCTCAAAAACTAATGCACGGATTTTCATTACAGACAGGTTTAGTTAGACATTGACATAAGTTGTTGCTTATTAGGTTTTGGTGTAAATCGTCCAACAAGTGGCGCTTCCATAATGCATGTTTGAGGATTTTACACGATTTTAGTGATAGTCATATCTCAAGAACTAATGCACGGAATTTAGTAAAATTTTAGATTCAGTTAGACTTTGATAAATGTGTACTGATTATTTTTTGATGTAAATCGCCAAACAGGTGGCGCAGCTATACTGCATTTTTCAGGATTTGCACACTAGCTCTATCTCAAGAACTAATACACAGATTTTTATCAAACATCCGATTTAGTTGGAAGTGGACATAAGTTGTTGATTAGATTTTGGTGTATACCGCCCAACAGGTGGCACTGCTAAGCTGCATTAATCACGATTTTTAATATAGCTCTATCTCAAGAACTAATGCACAGATTTTCATTAAACTTCAGATTCTGGTAAACGTGGATATGAGTTGTTGCTTATTATGCTTTGTTGTAGTCCTCGCAACAGGTGGCGCTGTATGATGCGTTATTCACGATTTTCAAGATAGCTCCGTCTGAAGAAATAATGCACGAAATTTAATAAATATTTGTATTCAGTTTTGACCTTTATATAAATTGGTGCTGATTAGTTTTTGGTTTAAATCGCTCAACTGGCGGCGCTGCTATGCTATATTTTTCACGATTTTCACGATTGCTATATCTCAAGAACTAATCTACAGAATTTCATAAAATTTCAGATTCTGTCTGACCGTGACATAAATAGACGATGATTACGCTTTGGTGTTAATTGCCCAAAAGATGACGCTGCTATGCTACTTTTTTATGATTTTTACGATAGCTAAATCTAAAAAACTAATGCACAGAATTTCGTCAAATTTCAGATTCATTTAGACGTGGGCATAAGTTGTTGCTGATTAAGTATTTGTGTATACCGCCCAACCGGTAGCGCTCCTATGCTGCGTTATTCACTATTTTCAAGATAACTCTACCTGAAGGACTAATGCACGGATTTTCATTACATTACAGATTGAGTTAGACGTTGGCATAAGTTGTTACTTATTAGGGTTTCGTATAAATTTCCCAATAGTTAACGCAGCTTATGCAGCATTTTTTCAGGATTCACACGATTTTAGCGATAGTCTTACTAATGGATGGGATTTAATAAAACTATCCTGTTAGACTTTGATATAAATTGGTGCTGATCCGTTTTTGGTGTAAATAGCACAACAGGTGGCGTTTCTATGCTGTATTTTTCTCGATTCCCTCAATAGCTCTTTCTGAAGAACTAATGCAGGGATTACCAACAAATTTCAGATTCAGTTAGACATTGGAATAGGTTGTTGCTGATTATGTTTTGGTGCATACCGCCCACTGGGTGGTGGTGCTATGCTGCATTATTCACGATTTTGAATATGGCAATATTTCAAGGACTAATGCATGGATTTTCATTAAATTTCAGATTCAGTTAGACGTTGACAAAAGTTTTACTTGTTAGATTTTGGTGAAAATCGCCCAAGAGGTGGCGCTGCATTTTTCAGGATTTTCGCAAAAAACTTTCTCCTGAACAAATGCAAAAATTTTGATCAAACTTCAAATTCAGTTAGACGTGGACATTAGTTGTTGATGATTATGTTTAGGTGTATAGCGCCCAACAGGTGGCACTGTATGCTGGTTATTCATGACTTTCAAGATAGCTATAGCTCAATAACTAATGCACGGAATTTATTAAAACTTTATATTATGTTAGACCTGCATATATATTAGTGCTGATTAGTTTTTCGTGCAAATCGTTCAACAGGTGGCTATGCTGTAGTCGTTAAAATGTAGTAGACAAGTTGTAGACTATGCTACATTTTTCTCTATTTTCACGATAGCTATATCTGAAAAACTAATGCACAGAATTTCATCAAACTTCATATTCAGTTAGACGTTCACATAAATTGTTGCTTATTAGGTTTTGAGGTAAATTTCCCTACACGTTGCGCAGCTATGCTGCATTTTTCAGGATTTACACGATTTTTGCGATAGTCATATCTCATGAACTAAAGCATGGAATTTAATAAAACTTTAGATTCAGTTCGACTTTGGTGTATGTGACTTTTGTGTTTTTGGTGCATGTGAAACATGTATGAGATGAAATAAAGTTTTCGGAGTGGCACATCCGACAAGTTTTCTTCTATCTACACAAGAAGAAAGTATTGGATTTGTGAAAATTTTCGACTTCCGGTTTTTAAAGTTTTATACATTTTCGGAGATACTGAACACGGTTTTATTGTTTTTAGAAAATGTCTGTCCGCAAGTTTGTTTGTTTGTCTTCTGTATGTGAGACAAATTTTTGGGTAACAAATCAGAGAAAATAATGCATGGAGTGTAATAAATTTTCATATTCAGTTATACCTTGACATAAATTGGCGCTGATTAAGTTTTGGTGAAAGTCGCTTAACAGGGGCGCTTGTATGCTACATTTTTCACGATTTCAGCAATAGCTATATTCCAAAAACTACTGCATGAAATTTCCTGAAACTCAATATTGTGTTAGACCTTAACATAAATAGATGCTTATTAGGTTTGGGTGTGAATTGTCCAACTGGTATTGCTTCTATACTGTGTTTATCCCGATTTCCACAGTAACTTAAGAACTGTGCACCATATTTTTCTAAACATCATATTCTGTACTGCACACTACAGTACGGAAGACTTACTGTACATGCTATCACTTCTGAATATCGGACAAATTCCACGGTGCCCGAAGTGTTCATTATTCAGAGGTTTTACTATATAAAATATTCAAAAATTATTTCCTAAATAAAGTAAGTATTTGATAAAAGTATTTGATATTTGGGAGTGTCCGTTATGAAAATTTTCTTGTATATAGATTTTATCGGAAAAATATTTTAGACATTCTTTTGAAAAATCAGGTCAACGAGAACACGACTCGCAAGAGGAGAAATTCAACTCGACCCCGAGCCAAACCCGAAATAATGTAAGTCAGCTCGACCCGTAGCAAACAGTAGAAATCAACCCGATTCAAACCAGGCTGTAGCAAAAAAGTAGAAGTCAACCCGATTCAAAACCGAACCGCAGAAAAAGAGTAGACGTCAACCCGATCCGAACCCGGTTTGCAATTAAAAAAATTAGATCCGACCTCACCCGAACTGCGAGTTGGATTGGAACCTCCAAACTTCTAATATCGTCCCCCTTTTTGAAGACACACTTGTTTTTTCTCGGGAACTACTGAAGTAATTTCAATAAGTATATATTATAAGTCTTATAATTAGTTATATTCGGATAGTTTTGTTTTCTGGAAAATCAGTTCCTTTTTGTTATCATTCGTTTTAAAAAAACTAGAATTATTATTTATTTGGGAAGAAATTCGGGTATTAGGGAAGAAAGGTGTTTGCGTCTGGGAACGGGTTTGGCTCGAACCTGGTTCGGTTTCCAATCACTTTATTGGGACCGGACCTGGTCTTCGCTCTTTCAGGGTTCAGCCACGCCCGGGCCTTACTTTTTCTGTCCTACATTTGCAGGCTGGTTTAGGCCAGCCTTCTTTCTTTATTGGGTTGACCCTGGATACCTGATTAAGGTGATTCTTCGAGGTAGAGTTTTTAATGCCTCCCTCTGGCATGTTTTTAGAAATTAAGTCGTGCCAGCCCATGCCAATTAAGCTTTTGTACGGGCTGAGTCTACGTCGGGCAGAACTTTTAGCTTTTATATCGTACCAGGCCAATACGTATATATATATACATATATATTTGTACGGGCCGGGTCGATCTCGGGCCGAACTTTTGACTTTATATCGGTTGAGCCATTAAATTTTTTGTACAGGGCGGTGAAAGTCCAGGCCTGGAAATTTCGACCCATGTAGACAGCTAACTGACATATCTAAGATAGTTTTATGGGGTTTTATGCTTATTTCAGCCAACGTCTCTTAGGTACTGAATGTATGTTCCTTTAATATGTTTAAAAAATTGTTTACCGAATTACAACTAATCTTAGTTATAAAATGAAGCACGTAAACCACCGAGCCCAAGTCCTGGGGGACTTTTAATGCACTATACCAGGAGGGTCCTCCTGTAAGTGCTGCGGCCACCACCTGCTGACCACTCCTTTTAACCCAAGAGATTGGAAACGAAAGTCGCTGCGATATGCGGTGCAGCCCACACTTCGAACACACCACCACAAAATACTTGGGGAGACACTGAAGTCCTCCAACAGCTTCGTAGCTGGAACCCAAAAGAGAGAATCGGGTCCTAGGCCTTATGCCGGACTACCCCAACGATGCTTATTGTACGGCAGTTTCCGATCATCGAATCCTAGGGAAGGAGGAGCTAGTACCGAGTGTTGCTTCACTCCGCCTCACCCAGTAACCAAGCGTCACTGCAGAGCCACCACGCACCGTGCTCTTCGGAGTTCGATCTCGCCTTTGTAAACCCCTCTAGATAAAGATTTGGAAACGATCTGACCGCTGTTAGCTAGTCGTTGCTCAGCGTCACCTACCTCGACGCAGGGCGAGATCCCGTTCGAGCAACTGAGATAGGCCTACGAGGTGTCTTTCTACCACCTAGGGCGGAGACTTCCAACATTGACCGAGTCCTCACGCTGCAGAAAACCTAAGCTTATGAAGGGCTGACCCAGACTCAGTGTCCTGCGTCACCTCTATCCCCGGTGCACCACATTGAGGTGGCGGTGCATCCGTGTCCTGCCCCCGTCGTGTCAAACATCTTGCTGTATCGGGCTCCCGGTCATCTTTCCCACTGAAGGGGCCCGAGTCGAAATCTCTGGAGGAGCCCGCCGAAATTCTTAGCTATAAAGAAACAAGCAGTCTTATATCTAGTTAATATTTTTGACTTAATTCTGAATACTGGAGAGTAATTAAAGCTTAAAATTGTCACTATTAGTAAACTGAAGAGTATTATTGCCCTTCAAAAGATGGCGCCATTATACGACTTCGAGAATGTATCTCCCAATGTGTTCTGATATACACATTTCCTCTAAAAAATATTTTCTATGAATGCTTTGTATATATATCGTCCTACCGTAGTATAAGATAATTTAAAAAGAAATTCGAACAACCATTTTACTACTACTAGTGTTGTAACGTTCTATCCTATAGCTCTATTTCCGTTGTTCCTTTGAGAATTTTATTACAATATGTAATTCCTCCATTGAGTCATAAGCGTTGTTGCTGAGATGTGAACTCACCCTGTCTCTCTCTACCCACTGGTACCTCTGTATGCTTGGCGACAACAATTAAAATCGCATCCAGGTGCGTTCAGATCACATTCTGCGACGGCTGCCCTTTTGTCACCTTCTTTAATGTGGGGAATATTGTGTCGTTCGAGAACGGACGAGAGTCCTGACATGGTTATAACTTACCCTGCACTGTTACAATAAATCCATTAATTCACGGTAAAATTACTAACAGCAAAGTTGCCGGACTTTTTCCATTCCGTTAATAGATTTTTCGTTTTGAGAGATAAAAAAGGGAAAACTCCGTTTGAAGAAGCGGTAACTTTCTGTTACGCTCTCAGAAATACTTTCTTCGAATCACAGAAATATTCCAGGCATTACTACCAGGAAGGGAAATTTTCAATTATGAATAACCTCGGTTTTAAAAAAGTTATATCTATCTTTGTGCTGCCATCTGTAGCTATTTAGTATTTGATATACCTCAAGAATATTTTATGGCTGACCTTTGACTCGAACTAGGGACCTCAATGCCTTGAGCCACGTGTTTTATATGTAAGACCATTAGGCCCTTGCTAGAATAAGATTTTGAAATGATGAGACTGGATTTCTTCAAATCTCGGCTTGGGAGTTAGAAACCAGGTAATTTTTAAGTTAAATGCGAGGAGATTGCATTATGAGATAATGGTGGAGGTTTTAAAACTTTAGTATTACTAGAGGATAAAACATGAATTATATATATTCTTAATTTGATTGTTAGATGTAAAATATGAATATTATATTTAGAATAAAATTCGGTAAAAAATGTTTCCTTTCTTGAGAAAATCGATTTTTTTTTTTCAACTATTATATGTTTTTTAAATGTGTTCGTTTAGAATATATTTTCTACGCGAGTGTTTTTTTATAACTTTAAAACTTTAAAAAGTAAATTGAGCATAATTTTAAGGGAATGGAAAAGTTATTTGTTACATATATATTTTTTTTAATTCTAAAGCATTATTTTAGTTTGTTGCTTTTTTGAATAAAATCAATTTTTTTACCTAATTTAACTAATATATATATATGTAATAATAATAAATTTTCGCCAGTTTAGTTTAATTAATTTAATTCAAACTTTTACAATTCATTTTTTTTCTGTCTTTTAATAATATCTTAAGTACCATTTATATTTTAATTCCATAACTTTCAATCAACATGTTCTTTTAAATCTTAATCTAAAAACATTATTCTATTAAATGCAACACTTCTTGTAAAAAACACCTGTTTTATTTCTTCATACTTTAAGACATTGAATTTTTATTTCTTTGGAACATTTTGTAACACCATTTTTATTTTTAATTAAAATTATCATTCCATATCCGATGATTCATTTCAACTCCCGCGCAAACTATTTACCTTTTTAAAATTCTGCTCTAAAAGAACGAGTTACGACACGATATCAATGACACCCCTTTTGGTCCACTTTTTCAATCATTGGCGAGCACGCCCAACCTCTTACTACCCCTTTTTTCTCCTAACACAGATTTCGTTGGTTTCTTAGAGAGCACAATGTAACTTTGAGCTAAGTCTTTTTTATACTTATACAGCATACACTGACTTGGAAGGCAAATTTTTACACATGCCGAAGGATCCAAATAACCTCGTCACTTGAGAAGTTCTTCCTCTAGGCATCGATAGATTTTCTTCAATAAATTTTAATAGATTTAATCGGGTCTGAAGCTTTTATTGAAGTAGTGTTTATGTGGAGTTGTGCATTAGTATGATTTAGTATGGAATAAACTGTTTGTCTCAAACCCAGTCTCCTAAATGCTTTGGAGAAGCATCTTTGGGAACTGTTGCCACTACTTAGCTCTATTGTACAACTGCAAATACTCTAAATATATATTTCGACTGTTGCTTACACTAAGAGTGCGATTTATATCAGCCATTTAGTTAACGTTTTGTGACACAGTCAGCGCTTGTCTTGAAAAAACTTTCATTGATCTCTTAACTAATTCTGCAGTTAAAACAGGATTCAGGCCTGATCATACTGATAACGTCTTATATAATTTTATATTTCATATATATATACCGGTTGCGTCATAAATTCGTGCAAACTTTAATAATTCATAATAAAAGAAGTAATGCTCGGAAAATTTTTCGTTTTACGCGAGTATGATCAGAAGGATTTTGGATTTTTTCCATGTATAAGAAAAAATGATTCCAAAAGTAACGAATAGAGGGCACTCATACGTCACACTGAGGCGTTTTATGCAAATCAGGCTCGCAATAAAACACCTGGCTGGAAATGGATATATATTTCGTCATTCGATCATATTCGTCATTCGATCTCAGCAGCATGCTATCGTTACCAGATCGAGCGCTGGTGGTTAAACTTTTTTACAAGAATAGTGAATCGACAACTATTGCATTGCGAAAGTTTCGCACGGAGAAAGCACTTAGGCGCAAAAAAACCCTATTTCATTGAATGGGATACTCAATTTAGTACGACGTTTTGAGAAAACGGGGAGTTTGGAGGATCGTCCACGTAGTGGCAGACCATCCTCGAGCACGTATCGCGTCCATGTTGTAAAAAGTGTAATGGAAGAATTGGCAGCCGAGACATCAACGGGGAGTAGCAGTGCTCGTGAAGCTGGGATAATAACGGGAATCCGTAATTGTCGATTTGACGTATTCTGCAAGAAATCTTGGATCTGTATCCGTACAAGATACAGGCACGTCACCAGTTATTACTGACAGATACAGATAAAAGACTAAAGTTTCCTACATGAGCGCTGGCAAAAATGGAGCGGGACCAACAATGGTTGTTGAACGTCAACTGGACGGATGAAGCACACTTTTCACTACATGATGACGTCAATACGCAAAACAGTCGTATCTAGACAACGTCAAACCCTCGTGAGTACCTGACCAAGCTACTGCATGCTCCTCATTTGACTGTTTGGTGTGGTTTCACCGCGTCGTTCGTTCTGGGTCCTTTCTTTTTTGAAGAGTCTTGTCCTAAATCCGGCTGGAAAACCTGTACAGTCACTGCAGAACGGTATGTTACGCTTTTGCGTGGCCACGTTGTGCCTGCATTGCAGGAAAGCCTGCATGCAGGATGGTGCCCCGCCCCAAGTTGCACGTGAAAATATTTTGGATCGCGAGATTTGGCAAAGAGCCAGTCTTATAATTTTTATCATGGAAGAAGCGTCAAAGTGTGGAAAACTCAATTAGAGAACTGCTAGGCCTAATTGAACCATGTAACAATAAGAATATTGTATGTTTTATGTGAGAAGTGTAAGATATTTTGAAGAAATAACCAACAAAGCGTTGTGGAATTGATTTCCTAGAAAGGTATTAAAGTTCTTGCTTTTGTTATTTTAAAGTCTAGTTGTTCAGTTAATTCAGTTAATTAACTTTTTACGTATCACCTTTCTAATTTGTAGGATTTCAGCGTTAATATTTCAATTGCTTTATGACGTCATGATCGTCATATTAACTGACGTTTTAGTACTATTACTATCATCCATGATTCAAACTCACGAGGTATAAATATTTTGGATCGCGAGAATTGGCAAAGAGCCAGTCTTATAATTTTTATCCTGGAAAAAGCGTCAAAGTGTGGAAAAGTCAATTAGGAAACTACTAGGCCTAATTGGACTATGTAACGATAAGAATATTATATGTTTTATGTTGTTTTAAGTAAGAAGTGTAAGATATTTTGAACAGATAACCAACGAAGCGTTGTGGAATTGATTTCCTAGAACGGTATTAAAATTTTTCTTTTTGTTATTTTGTAGTCTAGTTGTTCAATTAATTCAGTAAACTAACTTTTTATGTATCACCTATTTACATTTTTATTTGTAGGATTTCAACATTAATACTTCAATTGCTTTATGACGTCATGTCGTCATATTAACTGACGCTTTAGTACTATTGCTATTATCCCTGTTTCAAATACACGAGCTATAAATATTTTAGATCACGAGATCAACATTTTAATATCTTCAAAATTGGAAAAGAGTCAGTCTTATATATTTTCATCTTCGAAGAAGCGTTGAAGTGTGAAGAGTCAATTAGGAAACTGCTAGGCCTAATTGGGCTATGTAACGATAAGAAAATTATATGTTTTATGTTGTTTTAAATTAGAAGTGTAAGATATTTTGAAAAGATAACCAGCGAAGCGTTGTGGAATTGATTTCCTGGAATGGTATTAAAATTCTTGTTTTTGTGATTTTGAAGTCTAGTTGTTCAATTAATTCAGTAAAATAACTTTTTACGTATCACCTATCTACATTTTTGGGGGCTCAGATGCCAGAATAATTAAAAATAAAACGCCAGTATCAAAAGTTGTGTTACGATTTCGCAAAGTGAAACCGTAATCGTATTACTTCAAGTACAAATTGTGAAAGATAAACATGGGAACTCTAAATAAAGCTAAGAGAATTGATCTAATAAACCTCTGCGAAGAATGAGGAATTGAAGCACCAGAAAAACCGACAATACCCGTCCTAATAAAGCTGATCAAGAGTTGGGAGAGTTACGAAGAAAAATTTATAAAAGATCGATTTGAAGTAGTGATAGCAGCTAGAAAAGAGAAAGAGAAGAAATTACAAGCAGAGATTGAAGAAAATAGATTGAAATTGAAAATGGAAATGGAAGAGAGAAAATGGAAAATAGAATCGGAGCAAAATTTTGAAATTAACCCTTTCGTGGTCATGAACGCGTATACGCGGTCAACGTTTTGTACTTCTAAATGGCCATGGGCGCTTATAGACGGTCAGTATTTTTTACTCCTAAATGGTCATGGGCGCGTATGAACGGTTCTGATTTTCTACCTCAAAATGGTCATGACCGTCTATCTGCGTTTTTGACACACCCCGTTGTTCCACACTGGGCGGTAAAGAAGGCGTTTATCGGCACACTTCCCCTTCCTACATACACAATGGGTCTATAGGTAGATCCACAGAATAGGATATATAGGATAAGGGTTCTATTGTCTGTGCTGTGGGCAGACCATTTGTCAACTGGATTATTTGTATTGTATTTTAGCTGAATGCCTTACAGATTTGATTGGAAAATGCCTTAGAGAATTTAGTTTTCTGTACAGGCTAAGAATGAACATTGTATTTCAAAACAGATCCTAAAATGAACGAAGCAACTTCATAGAATATTATTGTTTACTTATTATTTTATTTTAAAAATCTTATCCATACGATTCTAATTCATTACATTAATTATTATTATTTTAAATCTTTAGTCATGTTAAATTTATTTAATTTGTTCTTTTAATGAATACATATGTTCTTATTTTTCTAACAGTATTTCAATTTATTTTGTTTAAGAAATTACAGATACAAGAAAATTCAAGAGAACACATTGAGGAAAACCCAAGGACAAATCCAGGTAAGCAATTTGAATTGCTTAGATTATTAACTAAATATGAAAGTTCAAATGATATTAGCTTATATTTGGCTATGTACGAAAGGCAAATGGCGTAAACGGGCATTGATAAAAAAGAATGGGTAAGTTATTTAATTAATCTAATGCCGTTAGATGTGATCAATATAATTACGAGGGAAAACGAACCTGAAGTTCACGATTATGATCACATAAAAAATATTCTACTAAAATGCTACAAACTATCACCGGAAGAGTTTAGGTTGAAATTTTTCTCATCTAAAAAGGAAACAACGGCTAATTGGTGTGATTTCGCTTATGATATAAAGGTGTATTTTCAACAATGGATTGAAGGTCTTCAAGTAAATAACTTTGAAGATTTAGCGGAATTAATTGTTGTTAATCAAATCAGGCATAATTTACCTGCGGAAACGAAGACACATTTTGCAGAGGAATTACTAGTAATAAAGAAAATTGATGACTTAGTTAATAAATTGGATATTTACGAAACGGCACGAAGGGTTTGCAATAAACAAACAGTTAGGAATACAAGCGGACATTTTGAGGACAGAAGATCGAGAGTGGCTGACTGCGCCAAGTTGACAATAGACACAGTGTGAATCATGGAAGCAAAGAGTCACATATAATCTGTTTTGCGTGCGGCAACCCTGATCACGTGAGTGCGAAATGTGCCATGGCGAGTAATACATAACGAGAACATTCAAATTTTTTCCCGCAACATAATCAAAAATGGCGAGAAACAAAATACCAAGATGACACTCAAAACACGCAAAGAAAAATAGTTAATATTGGCATGTTAAATGGTAAAAAAGGAAGAATCTTAGATATTCGCGGAATAGAAACAAAGATAAAAATCGATACAGGAAGCGATATTTCAATTGCCAGTTCAAGATATCATACTGCAATAAACGCGCCAAAACTAACCAGCGACAATATATTTATATCAGGCATAGGTGGAAAAGAAATTAAGCCAACAGGTTTTTTCTGGCATAAAGTCTACGTGGACGATACAAAAATCCAGGATAAATTTTACGTGGTACAAGAGACGGATTGCGATTTAATAATAGGTAGAAAAGCAGTAGAAGGCATGACGTTAAAAGTAACGTAAGACGGTGTTAGAATAATAAGCGGCAACAAAGTACGAGTAAGATACATTAAAGTTAACGAAGTACCGACAAAAATTGATGAAGCAAGTATAAACAACAATAATCGAGGTTGGGAAGATATGGTTAAAATCGACTGCGTAAATTACGGGGTGAATTTGAATCATATTACAAATTTAGCAAACAGGAAAAAAATAAGAAAATTAATAAAACCTTATAAGCTGAATAAAACAAAAGATACAGGATTATCCAATGAATGGAATGTTGCCTATCCATTTCCAGAAGAAAATTATGAAAGTAGCAGTCCTGCACATGGTAGAAAAGACTATGTGAAAGATCGCAATAGGAATTTTAATTATAAGGGAAAGAACAGAAATTTTAATAGACCAATTGATAACAGAAGCAATAATAGATATGGCCAGAGATATTTTGAATAGTCATTTAACCATGGAAATTACAATAAATATAGATATGGGAAACAGAGTTCCGAGAAGTCTTACCAAAATGAATATGAGATTCCTGAAAACATGGAGACTAAATATTCTTTGAAACCTCAAGACATAACAGAAAATACTTCACCTAATTCAAAAGCAAGGTATAATCCAAATTTTTCCCCTAGATACATGAATAGAGGCTACTATCATGGTCAAAATAATTATAATTATGGTGGCCACCGATCATACAAGGCTAGTTATAATGAACAAAAATATTCACAACCATCACATAAGAATAATTCTCATCATGAATTTAAAGGAGCTTATAGTGAACGAGATGCTTATTCAAATTCTTATCATTCCAGAAGCAATAGGTATGTAGTTTCTAAAGATAGAGATCAATATCCGGAAAGGAATTACAGAGATGTTAGATATGCCGATCCTAAAGATAGAGAGCAATATACAAAAAGAAATAAAAATCTCAAAAAAATAACTGTTAGGCATGAAAAAACATAACAAATCTAGATGCTGTTGTCGAGACGCCATCACGTCAGGATGACCGATTTGTAGGATTTCAACGTTAATACTTCAATTGCTTTATGACGTCATGATCGTCATATTAACTGAAGCTTTAATACTATTACTATTATCCCTGTTTCAAATACACGAGCTATAAATATTTTGGATCACGAGATTAACATTTTAATATCTTCAAAATTGGAAAAGCGTCCAGTCTTATATATTTTCATCTTCGAAGAAGCGTTGAAGTGTGGAAGAGTCAATAACTAAACTGCTAGGCCTAATTGGACTATTTAACGATAAAAAATTATATGTTTTATGTTGTTTTAAATTAGAACTGTAAGATATTTTGAAGAGATAACCAGCGAAGCGTTGTGGCATTGATTTCCTAGAATGGTATTAAAATTCTTGTTTTTGTTATTTTGAAGTCTAGTTGTTCCATTAACTCAGTAAAATAACTTTTTACGTATCACCTATCTACATATGTATATATATACTAGCTGACCCGGCCGGCGTTGCTCGAGCCCATGATAATAAAATTAAACAAACCTAAACTTTGTATGCTATAATATCTTTAACCTGATTTTGTATTAAATTATTTATTTAAAAGTGCTTTGCACGTCGACTGAAAATCCTTTATCTCAACTTTTCGCAAATACGGGCGCATTCTGTTAAAACAAACCACCGACACGTGTTCCCACTTCCTGCCGCACCGTATAGTATGCATGCAGCGCACGCGCTGCAAACCCTTTTAGTTCCAACTAGTCGAAATCAGGCCCATAGAACTCTAGAAAATAATGCGTCCCCTGGCGGTGGAAGTTGGAACTAAAATATATAACACGAAAGAAAACCACGTCGAATCATCTAAAGGCTGTTGTGATTGGGAACCCGTAGAACCCGAGATAAGAATGCACAGTTAGATAAAGAAACTCGTAGGATTGCTTGTAGGGCACTTGGTTAAGTGCTCAACAACAATTCATTTACTTTGATAGATAAAGAAACTCGTAGGATTGCTTGAAGGGCACTTGGTTAAGTGCTCAACATCCATCAGGTATCCATCAGGTATATACGGGTTGTGTACTTTTATTAGGAACATAAATTAAACATTTACGAAAATCGTTATTTAAAATTTCCTTTATTCTGTATACATAACATTTAAAAAACGCTTCGTCAGAAACTAAAAATGTTAAATTTCTTGGGAATTTGTTTTGTGTAAATCAGAGCAAGGTATTAACCCTTTCCCTCACAATACCCGCAATATAATTTGTTGAAGAAAACCACCTTCACATACATTAACGTGATCATTAAAAAAATTTTGTTTTGATAATTAGAACATAACGAAGACGCTACGCTATAATAGTCGGCAGATGACATCCCTTCCCATCCTCAATTTCAGATCTGTATCTTAATTATTTATCTAAATTTTTGTTCATTAGTAAAATTAGTAAAATCCTGTACCAAGCATAGATTATGAAACACTTTCCAACACTAACAGTCTACTTTAACAAACCATCGCTGTTTAATAAGGTAAATAAGTTATCTAAGTAAACATTTCAGAAAAACACAAAACACATTTGAAAACCAGATTTCAGCAATTATCATCCACAGCCGGAAAAGTACTCCAATTCTTTTCTGCAGCCCTGTATATAACTTATATATTTGTATATACTCTATAGTATGCTGCAATTTAGTTTAGCAATAAAACAAATAATGAACCCCCAAAACTAATCAGAAAAGTACCTTATCACGATGAACTTATGTACAAAATTTGAAGAAAATTGGATAAATCTGCATGAAAAACTCATTTATCAAATTCAAGGGGACTAATCCCCCCTTTTATACTTAACCAATGAACACCCCCCCTCCCCTGGAGTCTCCCCAAGTACGCTCTGGGGCTATTAGTCAATTGTTACGAACGTTAAAATTTATAAAGTAAAAAAAAAGCATGTAAATATTCACAGATAAACTTATTATTGGTTATAGTCTGCTGGAAAGATATACTTTTCCATCAAAAGAAAAAAAAAAGTATTAAATTTGGAGTATCCCTTCCAAAGTTTTCCGTGGATATACATCCAAAAAATATATATATATCAGAAAAACATATAGCCATTATCGTGGTGAGGTTTTTCCGAGTTGCGTATCTACAGAGTTCAGAGAATGCTTTGTCCAATCACAGAATACCTGTGGGTGTACCCGATTGCAGGCGGTCCGCATATAATTAATTCAGGTGATTTTTCTCAATTTGCTCAAAGTTGTCGCGTAAATATACTCGCTGTAATTGCAGTAGAATTGTAAAAGGAACATTTTTGGAAAGTTTAAACACTGAGCTATCGTTGTTAGTTCTTAATTTTTTTTAAATTTTGATGATATCGATTTTATAAGAGTTTAAAAGACACAACAACTCGATTTTTACCGGATCCAACCATTGAGTTGGTCCTCAGAAATAAACTACAACAGAAATCGAAAAAGTAAAAACTAACAAAGTTGGAGATTGGTCTCAGCTATCCTATGAAAAAAAAAATATATTTAAAAATATTAAAATGCGAGCGAGAAATCGTGCTATAACCTTCCCATGAGCGTTTCTTCGCATGACTAGTGTAGGCTCTTAAACTATACGAGCAGGGAAGGCAGAGCTGTGCTCGGTCAAAATTAGCTTTGAGTTCAAATATCATGACCCATGACCAAAATGACCCACTAATCAAATTTCCTCGAACATGTGACCTAGCTCAATAGTCTCCTCGTTCCCTAAAACTGTAGAATACTAAATTTAGTTCAAATCTTCTGAGCCGTTTTTAAGATAAAAATAGCTTGACCCATCTTGACCCATGACCAAAAATGACACACTAATCAAAATTTCTCGAACAGGTGACCTAACCCAATAGTCTTCTCGTTCCGTAAAACTGTAGGATACTAAATTTAGTTCAAATCTTCTGAGCCGCTTTTAAGATAAAGAATGGCTTGACCCATAATGACCCAATACCAAAATGACCCACTAATCGAATTTTCTGGAACATGTGACCTAGCCCAACATTCTTCTCGTGCCCGAAAACCACAGGATGCAAAATTTAGTTAAAATCGTTTGAACCGTTTTTTAGACGCAATTAGCTTGACCCTGAACCACAGTGACCCAAAAATGACCCACTAATTGAATTTTCTGCGACATGTGACCTAACGCAATGATTTTTTCGTGCCCGATACTCGTAAGATACAAAATTTAATCAAAATCGTTAGATCCGTTTTTTAGATAAAATTAACTTGACCCGCGTTGACACAAAAATGGTCCACTAATAGAAAGTTCTCGAATATGTGACCTAGCCCAATAGTCTTATCGTGCCGGAAAATGGTAGAAAAAGTTTAGTCAAAATCGTTTGAACCGTTTTTTAGATACAATTAGCTTGACCCTGACCGATGGTGACCCAAAATGACGCACTAATTGAATTTTCTCGGTGACCCAGCCCAATGGTTTTCTGGTGCCTCAAAACGGTAGGATACAAATATCCGCCTACGGGAATTATATAAATAAGACATGTGTTACTTCGTGAGCTTTTAACATTTATTTATCAATAAGTTCAATATTTATCAACATCTTGTTACTTTTTTTCCGCTTTTGTTGACTCAGTTACTTTTTTTCCTGTTACCGTAGAGCTTTACTTACCCATCATACGCAGTATAGGGTATGCCTTGTAATCGTTTTGAAAATCGAAAAAAAAAATTGACGGATTTACACGTTTCAGACATTGGAGATTCCGATAAACATATTTTTAGAAAAAAAATGCGTCTGTCTGTCTGTTTACAGACGGTAGGCGGAAAAAATCACCCTGGAAAAAATCACCCCGGTAAAAATCACCACGGAAAAAATCACCAACGGAAAAAAGCACCATCGGTAAAAATCACCACGGTAAAAATCACCCCCGGAAAAAGCACCATCGGTAAAAAGGTCCCTGATAAAAAAAGAGGGGGCTTCAAGTTAAGATGGGAAAATACCAAACATTTATGAATAACATGTCTTTGAATACGCCAATTATAATTTCGGGTAAAGCACGTGCTACCCAGGTGTATTTACTAACCACGTGTACTAGGAACAATCAGAGTATTATATACATCATATATTCTAATACGAGATTAAATCTTGTGTGTGTGGGGGGGGGGGGGTATATATACATGCAAATTTTATTGTGAAAACGGCTCTAACGATTTTGACGAAATTTTGTATCCTACAGTTTTGAGGCACCAGAAAACCATTGGGCTGGGTCACATGTTTGAGAAAATTCGATTAGTGGGTCATTTTTGGCCACCATGAGCCAGGGTCAAGCTAATTGTATCTAAAAAACGGTTCAAACGATTCTGTGTAAACCTTGTATCCTACCATTTTCGGGCACGAGAAGACGGTTTGTTGGACTAGGTGACATGTTCGAGAAAATTCGATTAGTTGGTCATTTTGGGTCGCCATGAGTCAGGGTCAAGCTAATTGTATCTAAAAAACGGTTCCAGCGATTTTGACTAAACTTTGTATCCTACCATTTTCAAGCACGATGAGATTATTGGGCTAGGTCACATGTTCGAGAACTTTCGACTAGTGGGTCATTTTGGGTCAACGCGGGTTAGGTTAATTTTATCTAAAAAACATCTCTAACGATTTTGAATAAATTTTGTATCTTACTAGTTTCGGACACGAGAAAATCATTGCGCTATATCACATGTCCGAGAAAATTCGATTAGTGGATAGATTTTGGATCACTGTGGGTCAATCTAATTTTATCTAAAGAACGGCTACTAAAGAAATTATTCTCACTAGCTAGTAAATGGCTACTAAAAAAAATCTACCTACAAGTATATTACTAATATATATTAGTATATTACTGATATATGTAACTACTTATAAGTGTGACGTATATGCACTTTCAACACTTTCCAACTATGCTGGAAAGCAGATTCATTTTGATTGTTGTTGTGCTGACTCAGAAATTGGTTGTTGTGCTGACATTGAGTTGTTGCGCTGATTCAGATATCAGACCAGATACTATGATCATTAAGGTTAACTGGGTGAATTAGTTCAGCCATATTCGTCCGGGATTGCTCAGTTGGTATAGCATTGCCAACTTCAACCAAGGGAACCCGGGTTCGATTCCTGGCCCGGATTTTTTGCTCAATTGGGAAGATTACATCTCATATGTTGGCAAGTGTTAAACATTTTAATTTTTCTATCTGGTCGGTGGCATTGTAACCGGGAAAAAATCAATTCTTAACTGGAACACTTTTTACGAGAAATGCTATCAAAACGTTATTTACAAAAAGTAAAATTCACTTCTTTTATGACAGAAAATCTACGTTCTAATCTACGATTATATACGACAAAAAATTTTCTAAATAATGTCTTTTTTTTTAAAGTTATATGGTGCCGTCTGGCATAAAGGACGTTTCCAAATCAGAGTTAAATACATCTACAATAAATTTATGATTGCAATATCATAGGTATTAAGATTTAAATTTTTGAAACAAAATGTAGATAACATTGCAACATGAAGTGCTTTTTATTACAAGCACAGTTTGAACTTGAGAGCTAGCATTTCTTGATGTTTATAAAATTCTGCAATTTTGATATCAATTTCGAATCTTTTCCCTACCGTTATTTATTACAAACACGGTTTGAACTTGTGACCTAGTATTTCTTGATGTTAATAAAATTCTGTAATTTTGATATGAATTTCTATAATACGGAAGGCTTTGGTTTAAGCAATATTTGTAGAAATGTTGTAGATTGGAAAAGTATCTGATAAAAAGAGGTGTCTATACTGTTGCGGAGGAGGTAAAAACCCTGTCTTTCTTTTTACCCGAAAAATTCTCTCCTTGTTAGTTTTTATTATACAAATAAAATCGGATTGAAAAATGATAAGGATTGATATATAGGTGTGTGCACTTATCAGGAATCAGCTATCAACCCCTGAATAACTATGTAACGTCTTGAGGCAAGGACTCAGGTGAGGGCATCCAAGTCGTCTTTGTAGCTACAAATTGTACTCATTTAAAGAAAAAATACCAAATATTTTACTTTGAGGAGTCCGGGAAGCTTCTCCCATTTGCCCTTGCGATAATAAGTCACTGTTCGGTATGGAGGTTCTACTGTTAAAAGATACAACCAGGGCAGACCGAGCTGTGGTCGGTCAAAATTAGCTTTGAGTTCAAATATCATGACTCATGACCAAAATGACATACTAATCAAATTTTCTCGAACATGTGACCAAGACCAATTGTGTTCTCGTGCCCGATACCCGTAGCATATACAATTTAGTCAAAATAGTCTGAGCCGTTTTTTTAGATAAAATTAGTTTGACCCACAGTGACCCAAAATTGACCCACTAATCGAATTTTCTCGGACATGTGACCTAGCGCAATGATTTTCTTGTGCCCGAAACTAGTAAGATACCAAATTTAATCAAAATCGTCAGAGCCGTTTTTTAGATAAAATTAACTTGACCCGCGTTGACCCAAAATGATCCATTAATCGAAAGTTCTCGAACTTGTGACTCAGCCCAATAGCCTTCTCGTGCCCGAAAATGGTAGGATACTAAGTTTAGTCAAAATCGTTTGAATTGTTTTTCAGATACAATTAGCTTGACTCTGATTCATGGCGACCCAAAATGACCCACTAATAGAATTTTCTCAAACATGTGACACAGCCCAATGGTTTTCTGGTGCCTCAAAACTGTAGGACACAAAATTTCGTCAAAATCGTCAGAGTCGTTTTTTAGATAAAATTAACTTGACCCGCGTTGACCCAAAATGATCCATTAATCGAAAGTTCTCAAACTTGCGACTCAGCCCAATAGTCTTCTCGTGCCCGAAAATGGTAGGATACAATGTTTAGTCAAAATCGTTTGAACTGTTTTTTAGAAGCAAAATAAACTTGAGTCATGAAAAACACAACCCTTAATTGAATCAAATTCACCTTTGTGCTATAATAATTGTTTAAAAACAACACAAAATGTCACAAAAAACATATGTGCATCATTTAATAAAAACTTTTACTTTAGGTGTTTTTAACATAAATGCATCATTTAATAAAAACTTTTACCGTAAAACACCTAAAGTAAAAGCTTTTATTAAATTATGCATATATTTTTTTTGTGACATTTTGTGTTGTTTTTAAACAATTATTACTGTTTTTTAGATACAATTAGCTTGACTTTGATTCATGGCGATCCAAAATGACCCACTAATCGAATTTTCTCAAACATGTGACCAGGGATCGGAAGTAGCGAAACTACTGTAGTCACTACTTTTTACAGTTGTTTGTAGTGTAGCGCGCTACATTGTGAATAATGTAGTGTAGTGAGTAGCGCGATACAAAAAATCAGTAGTTTGTAGCGAGAACCGATGCTACTTTTAACGCTACTTCAGGAGAACAAAAAGTGGCATTCTGCAAATCACGTGGTCGAAACTCGCTTCTTTTATGCAGAATTTGTTCTGCTCAAAAATTTCCGACTCGCAGCGGCAAATCTCAGCTACAGTGTATAGCAACGCATCGCATGAAGTCATAGAATTTTTTCATTGACACTTGCTGCTGAAATCAAGTACTAACTCTCGAAAGGAATTAATTTTCTTGTTGGGAACACTGGTCTATTTACTTGTTAATAAGTCTTCATTTTTTAACGTCAAGTTTCTTATTATTTGGAATTGCTTTATTTACAGATTTATTTATTGTTTGTGTTTAGGTTTTTTTTCTGAAATTGTCTAGATTACAATATCGCTCTTAATTTTGCTAAGAAATTTTTTAAGTGTGTATAAACTAACGTTTTCGAGACGGACACAAAACATTTCTTTGTATGGCATCTTTCTTAATTTTTTATGCCGCATTTATTGAATTGTATCCCGGCAGACGCGATATAACGAGGGGTCAGTTTATTAATTAATTCGTGTCTTCAATTTCTAGCGTAAATTGAACACTTTGACAAAATTCGAAAGTAGCGAAGTAGTGACTACTTTTGAAAAGTAGTTTGTAGTCGCTACTTTTTAAAATAAGTAGTTGTAGTTAACTACATTTTCGACAAAGTAGTTGTAGTTGTAGTTCGCTACAGTAAAAAAGTAGTTTTTCCGACCCCTGCATGTGACCCAGCCCAATGGTTTTCTGGTGCCTCAAAACTGTAGAATACAAAATTTCGTCAAAATAGTTAGAGCCGTTTTAAAATAAAATTTGCATATATATATACACGCTCCCCCCTCCCCCTCCCACACCCACACACAAAATTTGCTCTCGTATTAGAATATATGATGTATATAATTATAATTCTCTGATTGTTTCTTGTACACGTGGTTAGTAAATACACGTGGTTAGCACGTGCTTTGCATAATTTCCCTGTCCACCGCCGATAGACGATTGCGATTATCATGCTTTCTGATTAGTTGTTAAACCGAACGCTTCTTAAGTCAACTTGAACTTGGTTTCTTATATAATATCTGTTAATTTCTGTATAATCTAATTAATTTATAACTGTAATATAATAACTATTATACTAATATAATCTAATTAATTTCTATATAATCTAATCTCTATATAATTTAATATTTCTATATAATCTAATAATATATGTTAATTTCTTATATTATATCTTCTTATATCTTCATAATACTCCAAAATACCGGAAATGACTTAAGAAGCGTTTGCTTTTACAAATAATAAGAAAGCGTAAAAATCCCAATCGTCGATCGGCGGTGGAGACGGAAATTATGCACGTGGCTTTACCCGAAATTATAAGTGGCTTATTCAAAGACGTGTTATTCATAAATGTGATGTGTGGTATTTTCCCATCTGAACTTGAAGCCCCCCTTTTTTTTATCAGGGACCTTTTTACTGATGGTGCTTTTTTCCGGGGGTGATTTTTACCGTGGTGATTTTTACCGTTGGTGATTTTTACCGATGGTGCTTTTTTCCGTTGGTGATTTTTACCGTGGTGATTTTTTCCGTGGTAATTCTTTCCCAGGGTGATTTTTTCCCCCTACCGTTTGTAAACGCTCTAACTCCCGAACAAATTGAGAGGGAGACTTGATATGTGGTATGTATACTTATTATGCAATAATGGAAAGAAGCTTATTGAATTTCAGTAACTTCGACTATCCGGAACTATTTTTTTCGGACTCTCGAAATATTCGTTCTGATAAAGGGTATATAAAAATTTTCGAAATTGTTTATTTTAAGGAGTGAATATAAAATACAAGAAAAAAAAAACAAATTTTGCATAAAGAATGATGTCGATCGGATAATTAATTGCTGAGATATTCGTATTTATATTTTGCCCACTCTTCGATTTTTCATGACCCTGTATTTCATTGAAATTTCAATTCAAAGATATATTTTAATTGGAAATGAGACGCTTAATCAGACGCAGTAAACCGTTAGTTAATAGCATTATCAATTTTAGAGTTATGAGGATGTTTCTTTTACGCAATTCAGTAATAGAGCATTTACAGTTTACGACGTCATCAAGCCACGATTTTATTCGAATTACAATGTATTTTATAAATAGTTTACACATTTTTTATTTTCATATTTTATATATTATGCATATCCATGATGCGTAAGTATTACGGTGCCCGGCCCCCAACGACTAGTTTTGTCCGAAGGGTTTTTGTCCACGGAGTTTTTGTCCTGAACTCTTAAGAAGTAATCCAAATACCTATGCTACATTTATGCATTTGAGTTATTCCTGAAACCAAGATAACAGAATGAGGAGAGTGAAAAACGGGGAGAGAAATGCTGTTTTTTTCAAAACATTTCTATTTTTTCGAAGAATGAAAGCTATTTTCTAGTTGCAACGTAGGAGGTCTGCATATAAACTAATGGGAGTGTAAAATCTATTGTAAGAAATAATGATGAGTTCTGAGAATTTACCTAACACCGGATTTAGAAATAAAGATGTTATCACTTACCACTTGTCAACATGGACCTACACAGAATACTCGTTAAAAGGGTCCTGTCCTCTCATGTGAAAACATCCGCTGGCTAATGACATTTATTTTACAATATCTCATTTGCATTTCAATATTTTTAAACGATTTCTTTTTTTCTCTTTCTCTTTCTTTCTTTTTCTTTTTCTTTTTTTTTTTATGTGAATGATCGATCTCTATAGCACCTGCTTCTTACTTTTTATATTTTCTTTGCGGAGTTTCTTTTTACGACGGAATTGTTACTCTCGGAAAAGGTTTCGAAAGAGAAAGTACATACTCATAAAAAAAAAAAAAAAAAAAACGCAAGCAAAATCGAAAAAGTAAAAAAAGGTGCAGTAGAGATCTACCACAGCTAATCAATACAAATAATAATAAAAAAAAGGTTTAAAAATAATGAAATGCAAACGAGATATTTTAAATAACTGTTCGATAGGATTAACGTTAGCGATCAAGTGTTTTCGCGTGAGGGGACAGGACCCTTAACTCCTTGAAGGGCGGTGGGATATATTTTATCCCACCTAATTTTGATCAAGATTCGCACCAGAATTTTTTAATTAATTTTCACGTTTATAACTTTGGTGAATAAAACCTGTAAAATTGCATTTTGTTATTTTCAACTAAATTTCTTTCAAAATTTTGGTGTGAATTCCACATTTCAGGATTTCAGGAACACAATTACTTGCCCCTGAAAGGGTTAAGAAGCTGCTTCACTCAGGCGAAAACACCCGCTCGCTAATGTTAATCCTATGGGGGAAATAATTTACGATATCTCGTTTGCATTTAAATATTTTTAAATGTTTGTTTTTTTTGCATTGAATAGTTGAGGTCAATCCCTATGTACGCTCCTTTGTACTTTTTCGATTTTGATTACAAGTTTTTATATTTTTTTTATTAAGATACTTTCACTTTCGTAACTGGTTTCGAAAGTGAAAGTATTCTCAATACACAAAACTGCAACAAGAATCGAAAAAAGTGCAATGAACCGTGCTATTAAAAAAAAAAAAAATCATTTAAAAAAATATTCAAATGCGAACGAGATATCGTAAAATATTTCTCCTGTAGGATTAACATTAGCGAGCGGGTATTTTCGCCTGAGTGAAGTAGCCTCTTAAGGGACGGGAGGGAGGTAATTAAAAGTAGTTGGTACGTAATTTCGACCGCGAACATCAGTTAGTCCTGGAAAAAATGCATAACATTTTCAAAGGTATCACTGTAAAAAAAAAAAAAAAGTTTCTTAATCTATAAAAATATAATATAATAACGTACGAAAATATACAGTAACCTCTTCAGAGTTATCCATGGTTCCGAAAAGCGTTCTTTATCTTTAGAAAACTCAAAAAGCAATACATTTTCTGGATTTGAAAAGGCATTTATAAAAAGAAAGTTTTTTTTTTTTTTTTTAATCCCCTTTCTGATTTTGAGAAACGTTTCCGAATAGTTTTTACAGTGTATTAACCAGTTTTCTCAAACCAGAAAAGGGTTCGTGAAATTCTCATATACCTGCCATGAATATCATTTCAAGATATATCATCAATAGCATTTTCAAGCATTTCATGTCATTGCTCTCATGGTAATAAAAGCGTCAACATTTCAGCTTAATATGATGTTCGGAATTTCAATAAAATGTTTTTTAAACTATCAAATTTTGAAATTAATCTAAGGAAAGTACAAAGTATTTTATCATGTAGGTAGATGCTACGAGGGACCGATTTACAAATTTGGGGGCCCTGGGCACAGATGCTTATAGGGACCACCTTGCACCTATGCTTACAGCGGCCTTGAGTTAAAAAATAAATTATCGAAAGCGGTACTTATTAAGATAACCACTACTGACTTTAATAATTTTGTGATATTTAATGATGTTTTTATAAAATTCCTTTTCAATTTTTTAGCAGTAAATTTTTTTATAACATCCTCATAATCTTAAGTGTTCTAGCTCGCTGACGATTTTTCAATCTTTCGAAATTGGTTCCGAAAGTGAAAGTATCCTAATAATAATTAAAAAAAAAAAACCTGTCAACAAAATCGAAAAAGTAAAAAACGGCCTTTGTAGAGATCCAATGGAAAAAAATATTTTAAAAATATTGAAATGCAAACGAGATATTTATTAAAATTTTTCCCATAGGATTGACATTAGCGAGCAGGTGTTTTCGCGTGAGTGATGTAGCCCTTAAAAAGTTCTTTTTAAATGAAAAAAAAATAATAAACAAATATTTCCATATTAATTTTGTTTTTTAATATTTAAAACGTCATAAAATTTTGGCCAATAATTTTAAAATCTTCAGTAGCATTTGGGAGCCCCGGAAAATCGGGGGCCCTGGGCCCGTGCCACGTATGTCCTGCCATAAATCAGGCACTGGATGCTACACCAACGTGAGAAATTTACAGGAGGACCACCCATAACGAAGTGTGCATAGGAAGCTGCACATTGTCAACATTGTCAATAAGGATTAGAGAAATAATTCCTAAACTCATGTCAAACATATTTCAACATTGCTTTAAAAGTAAAAAAAGGGCATTCATAGGAAGTTGTTTATAGTCCGTAATCCACGCAGCTTTAAGCTTAAGACAGTTTTGCTTATTTTTGATGGTTTCAAACATAACAATAACAATAAGACGTGGTCCACTTCTGTGGAATAAAGCATTGTAATTCAAGTGTGGCCTGTCCATCAGGATTCGGTGTAAATTGATATCTGAAGTAAAAGATGATATTATATGAATGTTCTTTAGGTGTAATCCATACATCCTGTCCCATTTTTAGTATGAAACAGAATATTTGAAATTTAGAAAAGACTGTTATCTATTCCATCTTGGGAGGTTCTAATCTAGTGCATTCGTTTTACTAAGAAATAGAAATGAAAGTAGAAAGAAAAAAAATCAATTCGTCAAAGTTTAATTTCAACCTTTCTGTACTGAGTATCCTTTATTTTTTACTTTATTCCTTAATGAAGGAAACATGTACAAATAGATAAAACAATTTTAGCATTTTATAATAATATCTGGACCCAAATTTCCTTTAACATGGTCTGAGATACAATTATTTATTTTTTTTTTAATATTATTTGCTTTTTTCCATTTTAAATACTATATTCATATATTTCTTTACCTATTCAAATTATTTTTTTTAAATTCAAATTAAATTTTTAACAATAATCATTTTGGATTTTAGCCACGTATAAAATTTAATAATTCTTCTGAAAGAGTTATTCTTTTTGCATAAGTTTTTCATTTTGGAGTAGAGAAAATTAATAAATTTCTATTAATTTGTCTTTAATCTGATTTATTATATGAATGTTATTTAGGTGATCCATGCATACTGCAAACAAAGGTCCAATTTTAGTATGAAACAGAATATTTTTAATTTAATAAAGACTGTTAAGACGTAATCTATTCCATCTTCAGAGGCTCTAGTTCATTAGTTTTACTAAGATGTAGAAATGAAAGTTTAAAAAGATTTCATTACATATTATTCTTTAAAGTTTAATTTCAACCTTTTTGTTCCTTTACTTTTTGCTCCATTCCTTAATGATGGAAACATGTACAAATAGATAAAACAATTTTAGAATTTTATAATAATAGCTGGACACAAAATTCGTTTCACATGGTCTGAGATACATCTAATTTTTTTTTAAATATTTATTTCTCTTTTCCCTTTGAAATAAATACATATTTACATATATCTTTTCCTATTCGAATTCTTTTTTAAAAATTAAAATTTAATTCTTAAAATATTTATTTTCAACTTTAGCTACGTATAACATTTAATATTTTTTTCTGAAAGATTTATCCTTTTTGCGTAAGTTTTTCTTTTTGGAGAACATAAAATTAATAAATTTATATTAATTTGTCTTTAATTTGATATATTATATGAATGTTCTTTAAGTAATCCATATATCCAGTAAATAAAGGCCCATTTTACTTACTCATCATACGTAGTATAGGTAAGTATTGCAATCGTTAAAAAAAAAAAAAAAAAAAAAAAAATTGACAGATTTACACGTTTCAAACATTGAAGATTCCGAAAAACATATTTTTAGGGGAAAAAATTGCCGTCCGTCTGTCTGTGTATGTGTCTGTAAACGCTCTATCTCCCGAACAAATTGAGATAGACGCCTGAAATTTGATATGCACTTAGTATGTAATAATGGAAAGAAGCTTATTGAATTTCAGTAACCTCGATTATCCGGAACTATTTTCTTTTCAGACTCTCCACATATTCGTTCTAATAAAAAGTATGTAAAAATTTTCGAATTTTTTTTTTTTTTTCCCTAAGGAGTGAATATAAAAGACAGTAAAAAAACATACGTTTTGTATAAAGAATGAAGTCGATCAGATAATGAGTTGCCGCGATATTTGTAATCACATTTCCACACACTTCGATTTTTCATGACCCTGTATTTCATTCAAATTTCAATTCAAAGATATATTTTAATTGGAAATGAGACGCTTAATCCGACGCATTAAACTGTTAGTTAAAATGATTATCATTTTTAGAGTTATAAAGATGTTTCTCTTACGCAATTCAGTAATAGAGTATTTAAAGTTTAGGACGTCATCATGCCCGGATCGAGGCTAACGAAACTAGTCGTTGGGGGCCACCGTAATACTTACCCATCATGGATATGCATAATGTAAAATATTAAAATAAAAATGTGTAAACTACTTATAAAATGCATTGCAATTGAAATAAAATCGTGGCTTGATGACGTCACAAACTTTAAAGGCTCGATTACTGAATTGCTTGAAAGAGGTTTTTCCTTATAACTCCAAAAATAATAATCCTATTAACTAGCGGTTTATTGCATCTGATTAAGCGTCAAATTTCCAATTAAAATATCTCTTTGAAGTGAAATTTGGATGAAATACAGGGTCATGAAAAATCGAAGAGTGTGGAAAATAGGATTCCAAATAGCTCGGCAACTCATTATCCGATCGACTTCATGCTTTATGTAAAATTTATGTTTTTTTATTGTATTTTATATTCATTTCTTAAAATAAACAATTTCGAAAATTTTTATATACCTTTTATCAGAACGAATATTTCGAGGGTCCGAATAAAATAGTTCCGGTTAATCGAGGTTAATGAAATGAAATAGGCTTCTTCCCATTATTACATACTAAGTACATACCAAATTGCAAGTCTCTATCTCAATTTTTTCGGGAGATAAAGCGTTTACAGACACACAGACACACAGACGGACGGCAAAATTTTTTTTCTAAAAATATGTTTTTCGGAATCTCCAGTGTCTGAAACGTGTAAATCCGTCAAAAAAAAAATTTTCGATTTTCAAAACGATTACAAGACTTACCCTATACTACGTATGATGGGTAAGTAAAAGACAGGCTACCGCGGTTCATTCCACTTATCTTTTTTTACAGACCGCTACAGTGACGTGTTGCTCTTTTCGTACATCTGCATTGGTGCATTCGATCATCACGTGACTCCCGCGGTCTGTAAAAAAAGATTTGCGTAAAGCACCGCGGTAGCCTCTCTGTTTCGTTAGCCTCGGCCCGGATTTTATTCGAATTGCAGTGCATTTTATAAATAGATTACGCATGCTTTATTTTCATATTTTATATTATGCATATCCATGATGGGTAAGTATTACGGTGGCCCCCAACAACTAGTTTAGTATGAAACAGAATATTTTAAATTTAGTAAAGACGTAATCTATTCTATCTTTTCGTGTTCTACTGCATTGGTTTTTTGCTAAGAAATGGAAATGAAAGTAAAATATTTTTAAATACATATTATTTTTTAAAGTTTAATTTCAAACTTTTTGTATAGAGTTTCCATTACTTAATGATGGAGACATGTACAAATAGGTACAACAATTTTAGCCTTTATAATAATATCTGGAGACAAAATTCTTTTAACATGGTCTGAGATATAACATTTTAATTTTATTTAAATTTATAAATATTGTTTGCCCTTTTCCCTTTGAAATATATACATATTTATAATTTACTATTTGTATTTTATTTTATCATTTCATTATTTTTCCATAAAATTAAAAAAGAATAAGAAAAAATTTAATCAAATTAATTTAACAAATGAGTCCTTTTATATACAGTGGAACTTCCATTTAACGAAGTCTCATCGTTACACTTAAAATCCTCGTTATGAAGAAAATTCGTTAAATAGAAATTAACTTAAATTCATGAAATTTTTCTTGAGATATGAGAAACAGGTATTGGATTCAGAAGCATTTGATTCAGTTTTAATTATGAAGCCGTCTTTTACAAAACAATTGTGTACGATCGATGAAATCACGTCACATTCCCAAGCTTTGGCCCAAGCTTTCATCAGCTCTGATACACAGAATCTCAAACTAATGTTTTCACTACATCGGCTTTTTTCGGTCTTTTTCGATAATGTACTTCAAGATTTTTTATTATTCCTTAGACTAATGATTGAAGTTTAGCTGTATTGGGAGGAACAAAAATAACTTTGATGTTCTTCGATTTGTATTTTGAAGCACGTTCTTTTGGATGTACAAAGCAATTGTCTATCAGCAATGGAAGTTCAAAATGGTACCTGTCTGACTCTAATAGATATTTTTTGTTTCAATGCATCTGACGCCATTGCGACACCTCATCTTCTACATCATTGGAGAGGGAGAATAGTGAAAACAAGTGTTTTTCTTAGTGTGAAAAAAAATTGTTTTATTTAGCACCAAGCAGAATGGAAATTATTTAAACGTGTTCATTTTCATTTTCATACAATCGAATCCGCTGAAATAAATTTGCATATCCTTCGAACAACGCGTACAAAAGTGGAATATATTCGTTATATAGAATATATTTTTCGTAATGTGGAGATTAATTTACATGCTAATGGTGTTCAAAGTCAAAATTCTGCAGAAAATTTCGTTAAGTAGAAAACTTCGTTAAATAGAGACTTCGTTAAAGGGAAGTTCCACTGTACTAACGTATTTCAAACGATCGGTATTATAATCATTAGGTATGTTCGCAATTATATAAAATAACTAGCACCTATAGTCGTCGTCTTGTCCATTCGTCTGTCCGTCTGTCCGCATATAACAGCGCAAAAAAGACCTAACCGAATGGTTTGAAATTTAATATGTTATCGTTGGAGATTTTGTTGAGTCATTTCAAAGTTTATGAAAATCGAATCAAAACTTAAAAAGATATTAATAAAAGTTTTCTTCATTCAACTAACCCTTTAACGTTCATTGGTTTCCCTAGGAAACCACAAAACTTTAATTACGAAATTCAACAATGACAGCAGAATTTTAATAGAAATATTTTCCATTTATTATGTATGTGAAATATCGCTTTTTTTATTATATACAAATAAATTTGATCATAATTTCCGGTGTCAATCATTTATTTCAACATTTCAGCAATTGAAGTGCTTTATCCGTTAAAGGGTTAAATCCTATAATATACGTAATCTGTATATTAAAAGCGCAATTCATGTGACTGAGGAAAACGAATACTGGTTTTTCTTCATACACTTCCTTTTTCATATGTCAAGCGGCCATTTTTATTAAAAAAGTATTTTTTCGAATAAAATTGTATAAAAGTTACATTTTAAGAAAGATCGTTCAAAAAAATTGTTTCTTTCAGAGATGAGTTACATTAAAAAATGTATAGATTCTGAGATAACTTCAGTGGAAATTAGGTTAACAGCCGAATATCTCAATCCATTAAAGTGAATAAAAACAAGCGATTCGTTCACTGTGAGTCATAGAAATATTAAACCATGGAGGTAATCATTCGCAAAGCAAGAACTCCATCGTGCATTTTACAGGGCTGTCTGGTGTCGAAAAAGAAATTGCATCTGTAAACGTGGCATACGTAATAAGAGAATAAAGTCATTCTCATTTCGCTCATAACAGACGATATAATTCATTTCACTGAAATAGTAAAGAGGATTTTTTTTTAATTGTAAAACTAGTTATAGTATGAAAGTACCTCATTTGTCCCGTTTAACGTATAATTTCTAACTTATTTTAACTTGTTGTCTTTTTTAAAGTTGTCTTTATCACCGGTACCCTTTTTACTGTTGCCTTTTTTACCGTTGACGTTTTTATCCCAGAACCAAATTATATATTTGTAGAAGAAAAAATAGTAACCTATCGTTTTTTTTTTTTTTTTTTTTTTTTTTTTTTTGCCAAAGGGGCATTTTTGATAAATTCCAACATTTATTATTTTTCCATAAAATAAAAAAAAAAAATTAAGATAAAATTTAATCAAATTAATTCAAAAAATGAATCATTTTATATACTAATGTATTTCAGACCATCGGTATTATATTCATTTTTGCTTTATTTTGACAAATGAAACTCAAACACAGTATAGAATTTAGGATACCTTAAAAAATTCGTGCAAAATATTTTATTTATGTCAGAATACTGTGTATTTTACTTCACTTTAATTTTCCCTTCCTTTTGTAGGATTAAGTTGAAAACAGTAAATGAAAGAAGAAAGGTGATTTGCTGTATCACCGGACACCTGAAAAATATGCACTTGTGGGAAGGTGCTGGAAGAAATGTATGAACCCCGTGTGTATTCTTTTCCCTCTTTGTGTTTGTTTTCCTTTCAGTTTTTGCTGATCATTCGTACGTTTTCTGCGTTTATCCAAAGAACGTACAGTAGGTGTGTAAAGAACTATTGTGGACGTTCTTTGGTTTATCCTCTCAAATCTAATCAGATTTCGTATGTATAGTTTGAAGTTAAGCAGCAGGTGATTTCGTTGTTATTTTAAGTTGTCCATTTTTGGTTGCCGTGTACGATTTTAAAGAAAATCTACTGTTAACTCTACAATAACAGGTTAGTTTAAGTGACAAATTCAGGTAATTTATCAATATTTCATATTACATATTTGATGTACATTCTTTTATTTATCTTTTCATCTTTTTTTTTCTTCTTTTTTTCAAAATGATATCGTTAGTGTGTGCACGAGCACGAGATGAATTTCCTGCTGTGCTAATTGATATTTTAATATTATATTTAATTGTTTATAAATTGCAGACAGTAATTAATTGCAGACTTTCGGAACCGGTTTCAAAAGTGAAAGTATCTTCGTAAAAAAATAAATAATAATAATAATAATAATAATAAATCCACCTAGAAAATTGAAAAAGTAATTAACGGCGGAAATAGAGATTTGATCTCTGCAATCCAACGCAAAAAAAAAAAAAAAAAATTAAAAATATTAAAATGCAAACGAGATATTAGAAAACAATCCCCCATGGAATTAACATTAGCGAGCGGGTGTTTTCGTGTGAGGGGAGAGGACCCTTAAGGGTATTTTTAATTGTGTTAGGCATTTCCCTGCTGAATTATATTTAGTAAACTAATATAAGTTTGTGGAATATAAATAAATTCATATACGGGGTTATCCATGGAACAAGATGCATTGTCGTTAAGGGTTGGTAATTGCTGGAAGTAAGTTTTAAGTTACCTTATGCGTTTTTTACATGAATTAAATTTTACTTTAATATGTGGTGTGCACAAAAATCTTTATATAATATACAGGGCTGTACAAAAGATTTCCATCGACTAGCGAAAATTTCTAAAAGTGAATTTTCTAGCTAAACTAATTTTTATCATGCTATGTATTATATATTCAAGTCATATACAGGGCTGAACAAAATAATTTGACTACTTTATGGAAGGTAAATGCTAAAACTGGATTTTTAAATGCGTTAGATATATCCTAAAACTGTCTACTACATATCTCCTTTTAACTCACTTAACGGTGCAGTTTCGTTACAGTTTTCTAGATGTGTTGGAAAGGGTTTCATAATCTATGCTTGACGCATGGTTTTCCGTTCTTGTTTTTTTTTTTCTAAATTCAATCTGCTGATGTAACATTTAAATGTCACTTTCAGTATCTTAAGTTTTTAATTTAATTTTTAAAGTCTATAAAAACTTTCATTTGATAAAAAGGAATTATTTTTTTCATCTAAATGTTGCACAAATATGTCCAAATTTTGGTAGAAAATCAGTGGCGTAGACACGATTTCTTTTCGGAAGATATAAAGAAATTTTCTTCAGGTTACATAAACATTACATTTCTTCAGGTTACATTACCTGCAAAGACGGTATAACAAACAACCGGCGAAAATTTCCATTTTAGACTGATTTTTCTCTTAACAGGTATAATTGTGTGGTATTCTTCTCGCCGGAACTCATGGATATTTCTCCTTAAGTGAGCATTCCGTTACAAGCAGGTTTCGTTTTCAGAATTTTTGATGTCTTTATATCTATTTACATAATAATGTTATACTCGCAGTAAAACCTGTTAAGACGGAACTTATTCTTGTAAAACCCTTTCTTAAAAGAAACATTATATTGTCTGAGAGGAAGGATTAATATACAATTATGCTTTCTAAGATACCCGTCTAAAACGAAATATTTTTCCGGTCCCTTTTGATTACATTTTCATATGTTTTACATGTACGGAAAAACCTGTGAAAACGGAACCTGTCTATAAAACAACCCTGTCTCAAACAGAACAGTTCAGAATTCCAACGAAAATAATATATATTTTAATACAAATTTCGATTTTGTAAAGTAAAATAAGTGGTAAATTTGGGTGGTAACATAAACTAGAAAAAAATATGTGGATTTTCATTCAACAGTTTTTTTTTTTTTTTTTTTTTTTTTTTTTTGTGAAAAATATAGATTTTGTCCCCACTCCCCTTTTTAAGTGCGTTCTTAATTATATAAATACGTAGCAGCTATATTCGTCGTCTGGCCCGTCCGTCTGTCCGCATATAGCAGCGCAAAAACTACCCAACCGACTGATTTGAAATTCAATATCGTTGCAGAATTTTGTAGGGTTATTTAAAATTTTATGAAAATTGAATCAAAACTTAAAAAGATATGAATAAAAATATTTATTAAGTTTTTTTTTTTTAATTTTTTTTAATCGGTACTTCCTTGTTATAGTAGCTTCGGAGGATTAATCGTCAAGCGACCGAGATGCATCGCTAAGTTATCTGACATGTATGATGTTATAGTCATATATGACATTTCACAATCTCTATGATCAAGTTATAATCATATTATGCATTCTATTAAATCCTCTTATACGTAATTAATTCAATGATATCCCATGATAGGTAATGATTCTAGGTTGCCATAGTGATTATTTCCAATTTAAAATAGAGTCATGTTATTTCCACATTACTGAATTTAAAAACTGAATTTGCATACTAAAATTATTTACTTATAGAAATCTTATAATCTGCCGACAGTTTTTTGGATAGATGTTTCCGAAGAAATAGATATTAAATGAAAAAAGAGTTTAAATTTAGATTTCAAGTTCTGAAATTTTCAAAGGTAGGCTTAATTTTTCTATTGGAATTTTCAGTAAATGTCAACAAAAGATGAAATGTTGCCAACTTAAAATGTTCTTATTTTATTACGGAAATTAATACGATCATAATAACAGACGATATAATTCATTTGAGTGAAATAATAACAGTACGAACTCACCTCATTCGTCACGTTTGACGTTAGTTTCCAACTTGTTTATATTTAAGTAAATGTGTGATTATTTTTGTAAAAATGCCACTATTTTGGGTGGTATTTTTTTCATCGTAAGCTACTAAAGTAGCTATTTTTAATGTTATTAGGCAGTTACTGACGTGTAAATTGCTTAATAGAGAATACATAAAATTGATTAAAAATGATATCTTATGTGTGATAAATACAATCATAAATACTTTGAAAGTGAAATATTTACTTATTTTACTTAATTTACTAAAATATGTGACTGTATATTTTTCGTTTAAATTGTTTTTTGCCATACGAAAATGTTTTAATTTTTCTAAATATCTGAAACAATAAAAAAATAATTTCATAATAATAACAATAATAATACTACTGCTACTACTACAAATAATAAAGGCACATTTAAGCAATGCTTACATGTACTTCAGATTAAAATTATTCAAAATGTTATTTTAAATGAAATACTAGATGGTACCCGTCAAAATTTGACGGTAAATAACTTGAAAGTTCCTTTAGAAATATACTTTTATTTTTAATTAGCTGCTTTTAAATTGAATTAAATATTGAAAATTTTATGAACTGTTATATTGTGTAAGCGATTTCTATAGATGTAAAACGATAGATTGTGCTGTCAGTCCAGCCTACTCAACTAATGAAGTGAAATAATTTTAAGCTTGTAATTTACATCCTATTATACTTTAATTATTTTAGCAAGAATTTAACTAAAAATATTAATTGAATGATTTATTTTTACTTACTACAGTCTCAAAAATTAAAATTTATATATATATATATATATATATCAATATTTAGTATTTTCTATATATTTTTTTAATTATGCGGCCTTTAAAATTTTTCATTAATTTTACTTTTATCAGCCTGACTCTAAAACCCAGATAAACCATGATACCAAGCTCTCTTTAAAATTTTGAAAAAAAAGATGCATGTTTAGTAGTGAAAACATGAGTTCTTAAAAAAAAAAAAAAAAAAAAAAAAAAAGCTTCCAACCTCAGAGCAAAAATATATTAGGTCTTTAAATCAACCCTTTTTAACCCCCCCTAAGCTAAACAGGCTAATCAATCAAGTTTCCCGTTTCGAGAGGAGAATCCTTCAAAAAAAAAACGTTGACGCATGCGTAAAGAGGCGATATTCGTGTGAAAATTTGACAGAATGCGTCTTTCGTTTTAAATATATAGATTCTTCAAAGTTAATAATGAAAAGTATATTTTTTATTTATACATTACATAATCATTACATTACATTTGCTTTGCAATGTTTATTTTTATGTATTTATCGAGATTCGTTAATTTAAAAAAGCTTTATTTTAATCATGATTTAAATCAATTGATTTTTTTACTTAAATCATTGATTTAAATCAATGATGCAATAAATGATTTAATATCAATGATTTACATTAATATGTGTGAAAATTTTTATTTAAAATTTATGGGAAAATTGATTTGTGATAAATCATTTTTCCTTTGTCTGTTTGTTTGCTAGAAATGCATTGCAAACTTTGGGGGTGGGGAGTGTTAGAAGCAGAAATCCATGTATTTTTTATTTTATTTATATCAAATATCAAACTTTAAAAGAAAAAAATATATAATTTAAAAATAGAAAATACTAGCTCAAAAATGTTAAAACAATGCAAGAAAATTTAAATTCAACATCAGCATTACTGGCATTGTGAAAGAGGTATAATTCTCTGTAGTAATGCGAAGCAAATTGAAGTTTTAGGCAAAAGAGTTTAATTATTTTTTCTAGCAAAATAAATATTGTGAAAAATATTTGATCATTAAGCTTGTGAAAGATATGTATTCATCAAATATTGAAAACGACTATATGAAAAAATAGAAATATGGAATCAACATAACTGTTATTTATTGAATTAGCTCCATCACCCTAATATAGAGCTCGTGTTTTCTGCTGTTGGTTTGGTGCAATTAAAACGCAAGGAACACTGGCAAACCATTTCTTTCCGCAAGCAACACACTCAGAAAAAGAAATTGATTAAAACTGCAAAACATGTTTTTGAGTACATTTTGGTTGTTTTAGCAAAATTCAAGTAAAATTGAACCATTTTACTTCAATTAACAAAACATTTTTGCTGACGATACAATTTTTTTTTTTTTTTTTTTTTTGGAATTGCAAAAAAAAAAAAAAAAAAAAAAAAAAAAAAAAAAAAAAAAAAAAAAAATGTTGATTCAAACAACATTTTTATTGACCTATATTTAAACAATTTTTTTTTTTTTTAAATATAGGTCAATGGAGATTTTGTTTGAATCATCAAAAAAAAAAAATTTTTTTTGTTGAAAACCATTTTTTTTTTTTTTTTTTTTTTTTTTTTGCAATTCCAAAAAAAAAAAAATGTTTGTATCGCCAGCAAAAAATGTTTTGTTAATTGAAGTAAAATGGTTCAATTTTACTTGAATTTTGCTAAAATAACTAAAATGTACTCAACACAATTGTTTTGTAGTTTTAATCAATTCCTTTTTCTGAGTGCACGCTTCTTATTCTTCCATCCAATCTACAAAACATATTTTGTTTACTTTTTTAACACATTCCAATATTGTTGAAAAGTGTTTATGAATTCGGTTTGTCTGTCCGTGCTCTAACTCTCGTAAATATACTTGGATTGGCATGAAATTTTTACACATTATTGAATTTTACTATAGAATGTTTAGTATTGAAAATAAAGTGCGTATAATATTAATAGTTCATTTACAGGGACACACAAAATAATTCCATTACATTATAGTCTATGTGAAAAAATCGTTTGCGGCGCATTTCATTGATGTTACGATATTTGAAATAGAATGAAATTAATACGCATTTCTGAGGTGGACTACAGCCTGTTGTTACAGGAATATACAATTAGTAACATTTATATTTCAATTACAGGGACGTACAAAATAATCCCTTTACATTATGATCAATAGGGAAAAATCGTTTGCGGTGCATTTTGAACATGTTATGATACTTGAAACATAATGAAATTTTAAAGGATCACTAAGTTCCAATGCAAATTATTTTCTATAGATTGTGGAGTGCGTAGTATTTATCGGTCATGTACAGACACGCACAAGAGAATTCGGTTAACACTCTGATTGATTATCCCGCGATTTCCACGGGCAAGACATTTGTAGAAAAAATTATGTAATTTACAATTTTTGAAGCAATTTTGCATTAAAAATTCCACAGTCAAAGGTTGAAGATGAAAATGATAAATTTATTAAATTTTTCATATACAGGTTGATTTGAATTATATAATAGTACAGGAGATAAAGGTCGATTACATATATTGGTCGAAAGGATTTTGAAAAAAAATTGAGCAGTCAGAGGGTTAAAGGACTGACTGTGATCGGTAATTGCTAGAAGTGCTCTTTCTTCTGTGATATGCAATTTTATGTAAATTCTAGTGTGTTGCGTGTTGTTTAAAAATTTTGTAGATCATGTACAAGACTGAGACTTCGAAGAATATTGGCAGAAAATGCTGAAAATGAATTTTTACTGAGTTATGTATTTTTTCAATTGCTGATATCTCATTTCATCGAGTAAAAAAAAAAAAAAAAAAAAAAAAAAAAAAAAAAAATCTGAATAATGTTTTGTTCGTGTTGGAAAGTGTTTCACAATCTATGCCGGATGCATGATTTTTCGTTCTTTTTTTTTAATTAGTTATGATACATAGTTTTATTTTATAATCTATCTCATAGATATTTAATAAAAACATAATATACATTAATTTATTATAATTCAGTTACAGTATACTGATATTCCATTTGTATTAAATCTTAAATTTAAATCATATTCATTCCGATTGAAATTGGTTTATATTTTATATTAGCGGAGCTGCACTAGTTGGTTTTTTTTCACAAACGAACTTTGAATTATATGAAACTGGGGTCGGGAGCTCCACTGCTTTCGGCAGCGTATACTCGGCATATCTCTGCAAACGCCCTCTTCGGTCTCAAATGGAACGAGTCTTGAATTATTGTGATTTTTTATTTCTACACATATTAAATTTAAATTTTCAGCATCGTTGTTCACATGGCTATAGGAACTGCTTTGTCATTTTTTCAACTTGAACTTAAAAACGACAATAATAGGAAAATTTATCGTATTCTTCTTTCCATATTAGAAAAAAAAAAAAAAATCTCTGTGGAACGCGAAAAAAATGCATAAATTTCGAGAAAATGTTTTATATATTTTTTTAATCCACTGTAGTCACTCAAGAGTAGTCTAAATTAAATACGAATTATAAATAAAAAATATTATTTAATAGCATTTTTAAATTAATTTTATGAAATATCAACACTTTTTTTAAAATTAACTGTAACTATTATATGTTATTTATACTTCATTAGAAAAAACAAGTTGGAAATTGTACGTTAAACGTAACAAATGAGGTGCGTTCGTGCCATAACTAGTTTTACAATGTAAAAAAATCATTCTTATTATTTCAGTGAAATGAATTATATCGTCTGTTAGAAGCGAACTCAGCATGCCCTTTTTTTTTCTTATTGTGTATATACCATGTTTACAGATGCGATTTTTTTTTTTTTTCGAGACCAGATAGCACTGCAAATTTCACCATGGAGATCTTGCTTTGCGAATGATTCCTCCGGGGTTTAATATTTCTATGATTCACGATGAACAAATCTCTTGTGTTTATTTACTTAAAAGGATATTGGGATAAATATTGGGCTGTTAACCTAATTTCAACTGAAGTTATCGCAGAATCTGTACATATTTTAATGTAACTCATCTCTCAAATAAACAATTTTTTTGAACGATCTCTCTAAAAATGTAACTTTTATATTTTATGTAACTTTATTCGAAAAAATAATTTTGAATAAAAATGGCCGCGTGGCATATGAAAAAAGAAGTGATTAGCCGTATTTGTTTTCCTCAGTCACACGACTTGCTCTTTTATTATATAGATTATTATGTATGATATACGATTTAATAGAATGAAGAAAACTTTTACTAATATCATTTCAAGTTTCGTTTCGATTATCATAAAATTTGAAATGACTGTACGAAATTCTGCAACGATTATATATATTAAATGTCAAAGCATTCGGTTGGGTAAGATTTTAGACTATAGGTGCTATTTATTTATATAATTACGAATGCACCTTGTTGTTGTTGTTGTTGTTGGATTGACCCAAAGGGCCCTGGTTTTGCAGCTTTCTATTTCTATATAGCTGTCATAATCCACTAAACATGATTCATAAACCTGACTCCTAAATCTCCTAATTTTCGAACCAATTCCAGATGAGAGATTTGCATCCGGATTGGCACCCCTAGAGGTAACACGAATGCCCCTAAAAAGCAGTAGCCCGTTTTGGTCAAATTGTTATAGGAAATATGTCTTCACGGAGTTATGTTGGCGGGAAAGTGACCCGGATTTTCGTTTTCGTAAAAGTAAAGTTCTGAAAGTCTCATACAATCACCCCACCCAGGCAACACTTGGTTTGAAACCAGCGAATGCCGGATCATGTTTTCCATTTTGTTTCCCAATTGCTAACCGCTAGATTGTGTGAACCCCTCAATATATTAAGAAACTTTAAAATTAAAAAAAATATATTTTTAGAACTAAACTACACTCTTAAAAAAACTGTAAATTTATGAGCGTTTGCCCTTCAATTTTCACGGGCAACAGCCTTATTTGATGAAAAACGGTGTGATCCACTAAATAAGCGGCCTTATCCCTTAGATACTTAGAAAATTAAGAGCAATCCACATATTCTTACAGTTCTAGCCCATATGTTAACAAAAATACGGTACGATCCCATACATTGTCCCCCGCTAGGGTGTAACCCTTCATTTTACTCGTGTTTCGAAAATTTTAACACACCAAAAAAGCGATTCTGTGATGATTATCTAACGTGCTACGGAGCAGTAAGTAAAGTGTTATTGTGTTTTAAAGTGCATTATATCCTGTGCATTATAATGCTGTATTACTTTGCCCCGTAAAATTACGGGCTGCACAAAATGATGGGCATGCATGGATTGTTTTTTTATAGGATATGACTGGAATCTCTGCTTCCGGTCTCTGCCCGTAATTTTACTGCAATTTTTTTTACGGTGTAGTTGGATGTGCCAACCCAAAACGCATCTCATATAAATTTCCCATACACTAAAAACGTAGCAGCACCAATTTATATCAAGGTCTAACTGAATCTAAAGTTTTATTAAATTCCGTGCATTGTTTCTTGAGATATGACTATCGCTAAAATCGTATACATCCTGAAAAATGCAGCATAGCAGCGCTACCTGATGGGAGATTTACACCAAAACCTAATCAACAACAACTTATGTCAACGTCTAACTGAATTTAAAGTTTGTTGAAATTCAGCGCATTAGTGCTTGAAATATAGTTATCGGAGAAATCATGAAAAAACATAAAAGTGCCATCTTTTGGTCTAATTACACCAAAACGTAATCAGCATCTATTTATTTGTAGGTCTAACAGAATCTGAAGTTTGATAAAATTCTATGTATTAGTTCTTGAGATATTTAGCTATCGTGAAAATCGTAAAAAGTAGCATAGCAGCGCCACATTTTGGGATATCTACACCAAAACGTAATCAGAGTCTATTTATGTCAAGGTCTAACAGAATCTGCTGAGGTTTGACGAAAGCCAGTCCATTAGTTCTTGAGATAGAGCTATTGCGGAAATCGCAAAAATGCACCATAGCAGTGCTACCTGTAAGGGCGATTTACACCAAAAACTAATCAGCATCAATTTATATCACGGACTTACTGAATCTAGAGGTTTATAAAACTCCGTGCATTAGTTCTTGAGATAGAGTGCCCACAAAATTTTTGTCCCATGCAGACAGACAGACATTTTCTAAAAACAGTCAAATCGTGTTCAGGACCTTCTAAAACGTATAAATCCGTCGAAAACCGGAAGTCGAAAATTTTCATGAATCCAATACTTTCTTCTTGTAACGATAGAAGAAAGTAAAAAGCATCATATGTGCGATGTTCGGCAGTGAAAGAAGTGCTTGTGTTTAAAATAATTAAAATGCTGGCAAGTCTTTAAATTGCTAATAATTTTATCACAATGAAAGCTCTATATCTGAATGACTTTTCACGACAACTTGTCCACGTTAAATCTGTATTTAAGGATTTTCACTTGTTTCTTATATCTTTTTTGCGATTTTTTTAAAAATGAAATAAATATGTGAATAAATTATGTTCTTTATATATATATATATATATATATAAAGTTATTTATTTATTTTGAAAATATTGACTTTATTTAACTTGATGGAGCGAATGCGAGATATTCAGTTTTACATTTCAATTCTAATAGATTTAAATAAGTATATTTCATAAAATTGAATATTGTTTATTCATTTTATTTTTTATATAAGAGTAAAATATAAAATAAATAATCAATATTCCTTTTTTTTTTCAAATTTACTTACGACAAAGGTTGTTGGCATTTTACTCACTCGTATGTGACGTGACTTTCACTGATACCACAGCAACGTCAAAAAATTAAAAAAATTGTCAAAAAGTAATTTTCTTGATACCATAAGATGTGTAAAAGTTTCCTTTTTAGTTTTTTTTTATCTACAAGACGTTCACATTTTGGTCACAGTGTAATATCACAGAATGTAGGCATTTTGATCACAAATGTGAAATAACTTACATGATCTGCAGTGAAATTACAGAAACGCCACTTTGACCATGCTTACTATACACGGAGTATGCTTATATCAACAGGAACATTTTTACTAAAGTTGAAGCTTGGATGGACGTGTTATTAGACTATCAGACTAACAAGCTTAATTCATATAAACTTTTAAAATACGATAATAAAATTTTACAGAGATTGATATAGTATAAACTCATTAAAATTCCTTTTTCTCATAAGGGGAGATTTCCAGGTCGGAAACACAGAATGCGGTCTATGTTTATGTATCGGTAGAGTATTGTTAATGTATAAATATATGAAAGACATAAAGTGCGTACCCAGGTGGTCTTGAGAAAATAATCCTCAAAGTTTACGATCAGATAAATTATTCAATAATCAGATAAATTACTTCTGTTTGCTAGGGATCAGCAGAATGGTTGGTAGAGCGCTGGTTTTATGATTTTTTTTTCTGCTCGAATCCCAGTCAGACCTTTATTTTTGGCAACAAAAATATTTATCAATTATTTTCGAGCCACAATTGAAAAAATATACATACTCATTAAAATTTACGAAAAAAATCTACTTATAATAAAATCCGAAGGCAAGAAACTGTCTGTAACCATTCCAGAGAGGACCACTCTGATTGTGCGAATCGACCGTAGTTAAACGAAATGTTAGGCTTAATGAAAAACATATGCTAACATATGAAGCTAAATGATAATATCTTCTACTTAAAATCATGTCTGTTCAGCATATTTTCGTATAAAATATGTATATTATATCCAGTTATAATGTTTTAAGTTTTACATTAAAAATAGCAGATTAAACATCGGATTACATGATGTAAACAAACAAATACTGTTGCCATTCAGAATCATAAATCCCATATCTAGAAAAAATGAATGACTCTTTGAACGTTTCATTAAAATATCCAATTATGCTCTTAAAATATTTGTAAAAGCATATTATAGTCTTTAAATATTTAAAGGATTTTTTTTATTTATTTCTGTAAGCATTTTATTCCTGTAAGCACTTTTTCAGAAATAGCAATGATACCTTTGGAGGCTTTGCGATGATCTACCAGCATTTTAGATTTCGTTCCTAAATACTGTTCTGGCGCCATCTATTGACAATAAATACAAATTATACCTTTCTGTTGGAAAAAAAATATAACATAATAATAAAGATGTAAAATAATATAAAATGTACATAAGCATATTTTTAAAATAAGAAAATTCAGGATATATTGATTTATTACAAGGTCAACTTTTTTTAATGATTTAAATTATTTTTATTATTAATTTTGAAAGGGAAATATTTGACTTTATGTAAAAATTAATGCATTCTTTTAGATTATGAATAAACTAAAAGATCGTTTTCGTATTATTAAGAGCAAAAATTAATACCTATAATTTACTTGCCATAATTAATTATTGAGATCTTAATTAATTATTGAGATCGTTATTAGGATTAAAATTTTAATTATTCAGAAAAATATTTGGAAATTTTGAGTAGAAAAACAAAAATAAAGGAAAAGATTACGTTTCGTAAAATTTACCGTTAACATAAGGTACATAAGGTATGTACATTCAGGATGTATTGAATTATTACAAGATCAACTTTTTTTAATTATTTAAATTATTTTTACTATTAATTTTGAAAGGGAAATATTTGACTTTGTGTAAAAATCAATGCATTCTTTTAGATTATGTAGAAACTAAAAGATCGCTTTCGTATTATTGAGAGTGAAAATTAATACCTATAATTTACTTACCGTAATTAATTATTGAGACCGTAATTATTTATTGAGATCGTTATTAGGATTAAGATTTTAACTATTCAGAAAAATATTTGGAAATTTTGAGTTGAAAAACAAAAATAAAGAAAAAGATTACGATTCGTAAAATTTACCATTAACATAACTACCATTAACAGTAAAATTTACCATTAACCCTGAACTTAACGGTTCAGGTCACTTTTCGTTATTGTCGATAAACAGTATATGGATATTTTTATCAATTATTTAAAATTTTAACTGAAAACCACAATTTCTACCCACCGTCCGAGGACAGGCATTTACACTAGTGTGTATATATATATATATATGTGTGTGTGTGTTTTGTATATAATCTATCATAAATTTATATCATGTATTTTAATTTGTGTATCTGTGAAAAAAAAAAGAGAGATTATTCATTTAAATGACTCCAAATAATTTTAAATAGCAAGAAACTTTCTAGTCTATAGAAATGTAAATTGTCAACTTCTTTTCTTTTTTCTTTACGTTTAAATATTTAAACATTAATTATAGAGTATTCAGTATAAAAGTAATCTAAAAAATAAAAATAAAAAAAAAAGAAAGAAAAAAAGTCTGCCCTGTTGGCAATAGTAGAGCTTGTTAGAGCATATTTTTGTTGTTCATGAAATGAAACATATATTATTTATGTAGGCTATGGACGGTAGTTAAAAAAAAAATATTTTTATTTTTTGTAGTACGTCACAATTCTGAGATATGAAGGTCTTTGTTTTTTATGTACCCGCAATTGTTTAACCCTTTCCGGCACAAACAAATTCTGTTCGTAAAATGAGAAATTACTGACTGACACCGGAATTTACAAACGACTTTTTTAGTAAATAAGAGCTCTTTATTTTAAGCTTTCATTGTAGAAACAAAAGTTTTTTTAAAATATTCTTGGTGCCTATCGTTTATTTGGATGTAGTTTTTTGTAAAAATCTTCTTAATAAATATTTCAAAAATCTGACGTGCTGGATTTTTTAAAATATTTTTTCCAAGATGTAGATACCCAAAGTAAAGTAACCGTATATCTTTCATTTCATGAACAAAAGTCATGTAAACTAGTGTTATTAATATATCTTTCAAGTCTGCCAACAGGGCAGACTTTTTTTCTTTTGCTAATATTTATGTTTTATTTATTTTATTATTATTATTATTTTTTTTTTTTTCAGAGCATCCATCTCAGCTTTTCTGCATTTTATAAAGGAAGTAATTAATGTCGCCAATGTCTGATTGTAAGCATATCGGTAAAACTTCATACGAAGAAACACAATTTGAATGGAAACTTATTGATTATTTTTTTAATAATGTAAGTAAATCAAATGACTTAGACAGCAGTATTTTCGACATCGGTAGCAACCATTGGAGATTAAAATTGCGTCGAAGCAACACTAGTGACACCGAATTTCTGTTGCTCGAAAAACTGACAATCAATTACGAAATAGAAGTGGAATATGAAATTGGCCTGAAGAAATTGGACGGTAGTGTGCAGCAATTTTTTACCGGCAAGTTTCATAACTTAGCAGAACGTTCCGATTTGCCGGTGGGTCAACACTCAAAATCAGAATTGTTGAAACGAAAGCACGAGCTAGCACCACCTAATGGATTGACCATCATCTGCATTCTCAGGCGCGGCACAGCACAGCAAATTTTGTTGCCTCAAGCGCCACCCACCAAATTTATAAGTAAGTAACCGATAAGTTTATTATCGTTAACGTAATTAAAACGTAGAGAATATATTTTTTTCCTTATCAGGGCCCCCCGCTGGGTATTTTATTTTTTGAGGAGAGGGGATAGATCCCTTTGTTGATTACAGTCTTCAGTGGTTATTGTTAACTTTTAAAATTCTCTAACTAAAAAGGTTGATCAAACCTCAAAATCAGAATTGTTTAAACGGGAGCACGAACTGACACCACCTAATAGACTGACTATTGTTTGCATTCTGAGGCACGACCAAGCACAGCAATTCGCATTGAATATTCGCGCCACCCATACACTCAGAAAAAGGAATTGATTAAAACTACAAAACATTTTTGTTGAGTACATTTTGGTTGTTTTAGCAAAATTGGAGTAAAATTGAACCATTTTACTTCAATTAACAAAACATTTTTGCTGACGATAAATTTTTTTTGTTGGAATAGCAAAAAAAAAGTGGTTTTCAACAAAAAAATTTTTTTTGTTGATTCAAACAAAATTTCCATTGACCTATATTTAAACAAAATTTTTGTTTAAATATGGGTCAATAAAAATTTTGTTTGAATCAACAAAAAAAAAATTTTTTTGTAATTCCAAAAAAAAAAAAAAATTGTATCGTCAGCAAAAATGTTTTGTTAATTGAAGTAAAAGGGTTCAATTTTACTCCAATTTTGCTAAAACAACAAAATGTACTCATAAATATGTTTTGCAGTTTTAATCAGTTTCTTTTTCTGAGTGTAAAATTTATAGGTAATTTATCGATACTATTTAAATATAGTTTTGATAACATTATTAAAACGGGGATAATACATTTTTATCAATTCGCTTATTTCTCTGATTTTCCAATTTCGCCGCATCCACTGGTAAAAAGAATTGAAATTCAATGTTTTAGCGCAATATGTTAAATTTTGTCCTTTCTATGAAAAAATCTTTTTAAAAGATTAAGAGTATTTAGAAATTCCTGCAGCAATTTTGGAATTTTCCACGATTTTTTTAAGTTTCTATTTCGCCGAAAATGAGAAGATTGTTTTTTATCATCAAATTTCTTTTTAATACTTTATCCCTCCATTTATATATTTTATAATCCTGCATTGAGCAGACTTTCAGTAGTCAATTTAAAAAAATAAATAAATAAAAATCAAATAGTTCTTAAAATTAATTATTAAAATAAAGATGTTGATTTTTTTTTCTCTGAAATACTGCGAAGAAAGATAAGAAAAAACATCCAGCATTAGTTTCCGTAGTAACCTTCTTTATCTCCAAAAATTGTTATCATTACGACGCTCGTGAACTTACAGTCAGGAGCGTTTTTATTATTTTTTTTTTTTGGCCCGTGGAAAGACGTGAGTTGAGATTTTATGCTTATTAATGTTCAAGAAGTAAAATTTCTATTCCTAGAACTCTACAGTGTCTACAGAAATCCGCCCATAAGAAAAATATGAGGGCTCTCCCACTGGGAACCTTTGTTTTACGTGGTGGGGGTATAAGTCCTTTTTTTGCTTCAAGTCTTCGTTGGTCCTTTTTATCAGCCTTTTAGCTGATATTTTCTTTAAATTTTAAATGTCTTCCCCATTTAAAACATTTAAATGAAAATTGTCTGTGTAGGAAAACAGCCAATAATTCAGCATTAAAAAAAGGGTTGATCAGAATTACGTTTTTGATCCCTGTGTATGATTGCAAAATCAAGTTCGGTTTTTTCTAGAATTTCACCGTTCGCTTCTAAGTAACCTAAAAATCTTTACCAATCTAATATATTAAAGCAAGATCAAAAGTCTTAATTTTTCAGTGAAAGTTCAACCTTACTGCGCATTCGCAACTTTTTTTTTCTTTTGAAGAGTGGATAAAGCTTGAAATAGAATTAAAAAGAATCAAGAGAGCTGGGGAAAGAATATCTCGCCTATTGGCCTGCACTGCTCACAACCCTACCCCTAAGAAATAATCCTTCTAAATTCTATTCTTATTCTCCCTTCCTGGAGGAAACCTCTATTCTTCCATCTGCTTTGTTTCAGATAGGGATGAACAAAAGGAAAGGGAGGATGTGCATTCACCTTTTTTGAAGGCTGGAAAGGGAAATGGGAAGGGGAGAGTTCTCCCCTTCTATACAATTTGAAAAAGGGTCGTTATCTGGGGAAGAAAACATATTTATTTTACAACCAGATAAAAATATTTCTGACGTGATTTTTACACGTGCTATAAACCCTTTATATTTATAATCATTAGAATTTTCAAAGGGTTTGGACAACTAAATGTTTTTAACACTTTTCAACCTAGTTGAAAAGTGTTTATGACTTTGGTTTGTCAGGCCGTATGGCCGTCTGCCGTCTGTCCGTGCTCTAACTCCCTTAAATATGCTCGGATTGCTCTGCAATTTTTACATATTATTGCCGTTGTCTATAGCATGTTCCCTATTTCAACTGAGGAGTGTTGCACTTATAGTTTTTTTACATGGACACTTAAAAGAGTTCCGTTACATTACGGTCTATGGGGAAAAATCATTTTAATGATGTTACACAATTTCAAACACATCGCAATTGATATATATCACTAAGGTGCATCACAAGAAGCTTAATATGGAATAGGGTGTGCATAGCACTTATAGTTACTTTACAGGGGCAGTCAAAAGAATTCCGTTACTTTACGTCTATGGAGAAAAATCGTTTGCGGTTTAATTAAAAAATATTTCACTATTTTAAACGCATTGAATTTTATATATATCACTAAGGTGAATTACAAGAGGCTTATTACAAAATATTGTGTGTATATCAGTCATCGTTCATTTACAGGGACACACAAAATAATTCTCTTTTGTCTGTTAACAATAATTCCTGGAAGTGCGTTTTAAGTTACTGAACGCGAATTTAAATTTAACTCACTTTTGTTTATTACGTAGTGTGTATAAATTCTGTAGATCATATACAGGAAAGCACAAAAGTTTGCGAACACATTTCCGTTTGTTGACAGAAACTCCAGAAGGAGAATTTTAAACTGTGCTACGCGTTTCTTAACTGAACTAAAATTTAGCATCCTATATAGTATAAATACAAATCTATAGATCATATACAGGGCTGAATAAAAGTATTCGGGTATTTTTCCGAATGTTGGGAATTCCTGAAATTACATTTTTAAATATGTTATGCGTTTTCCAAATTGTTTACTTCGATATTATCTTTCAGCTTATTAAACGGTAATGATTTGTAAAATTATTTTGGAAGCATTGGCAAGTGTTACATAATCTATGCTTGACGCATGATTTTTCGTTCTTGTTTTTTAATGTTTTCTTACGAGCACTTTTATCACTAATTATCAGTATTTTTTGAAGTTTTGAAAAAAGATTTTTGGGCCATTCTCTAATGAGCGTGATGACTCGGAGAAATAATTAGTCTTCTTTTATTTTCAAGATTACATTAATCTCCAGTCTGCTGTCTAAATAAACCCCCCTAATGTACATAATCCGTTACTTTGTCACTAAATTTTGCGGTTAGGGCTGTGCGCTAGCCGAAATTGCTTTATAATAATCAAAATTTTATCTAATCTGATTTCCAGGTACTTTTTGTCTTATCTAGGTTAAAATGATAAATCAGCAGATATTGTTTTTTCGTCACCATTGGCATTTCAAAGTAGTTTTCGTATATTGCAAATATTGATTTCTTGGTGATAGTAAAATAACTATAGATGGAAAATATGTAATAGTAAATATTCTTTTCACCGTATGCTTCATAATGAAAAACCATACATTTACTATTAGCCGAGTACAAATTCGCTGCAATCGGATTCACCATCAAGAGCCCCTTTCAAATATAAAAGAAATTTCCAACAATATAGTAAGTATGCCAATTGGCAGGTGACCCGATTACAGAAAATTAGTGCAATATGTTAAAAACCTTCAAAACGAAGAAAATATATGCAAAGAAAACTAAAAAATTGAATGGTGAATTTTTTTTTTTAATGTGTGATATTAATTAATGTGTCGCAGACATTTAGACTAAAATTTAAATATTTGACTTTATTTTTATGATATTAACTGTTATTTATATAATTTACATTTGAATATAAAAACTTACTCCAAAAGTGTTGTCGTACACTTGAAAAAACACCTTTATTATGACCATCAATTATTGTTCCAATATTGTGACCGATGTCATGTTTATACCTTTTTTGGCTTAAAATCAAGTTGCTTGGCGACACAAGTAAAATCAAAATCGTAAATAAAGAAATAACATGTGACTCAAAATTACAGTCATTTTTATAGTTACATCTGCTAGTTTCTTCTGTAAGTCACATGACGCAAGAGTTAGATAAAAAATTAAATTAAATTAAAAAATAAAGAACAACTCAAAAATAACATTGTTACTCAGATTTTATCTAAAAAATTTTTCAAATGCATTTGTCTTAACATGACGCAAACGATAAATATCCAAATATGGTTTAAATAGCAATATTTCACATTGAATAATTTTTTAAGCATTGCGAACATTCCCTTTTCATGTATAAATTAAATATTTTCGTTTTATAACATTCTTTTACATCAAATCTGTTTTGCTTATTTTATTTAAAATACAATTAGTCAGTATTTCTTATTATTTTCTAAATGATATAGCCGTTTCAATTCTTTCACCAACGATAATAACCGCCAAAAAATAACCAGTGGTAACCTTTACGTCCAAATTAATGAACCTTCCATCATGATTCTATAACTAATCTACGTAGAACGGTGTGTTATATACTAAAACCTTCCCTGAAAAATTATCTATCGAACAGTGTAAGTTCCATCAAAATCCATTCAGTGAAATTCGAGTTATAAAGGAACGGAACGAAATTTCCGTTTGTGTTTCATATATATAGAATATAAACCATTTATATATTTTTATAATATCTAGAAATTTAAAGTAGTCGTATAATTCTGCATTTGTACATGTAGTTTCGGAAGTCTTTGTTGAAATATACTGTAAAATCGCAATTTTTTTTTTTTTTAAATTCTACATCAAACAATGTTTTTCTTATAAACTTTTCTTTGTTTTCAGATCTGGATATGCTGTCGGAAAACTTCAAAAGTCTTTCCGAAAATAAAGATAGCTGTGACGTGATACTCAAAGTAAAAGAGAAAGAATTTCCAGCGCACAAGGCCATTTTGGTGGCTCGTTCGCCTGTATTCGCTGCCATGTTCAAGCATGATACATCGGAGAAAAGAACGGGTATCATAAATATACCCGACTGTGATCCAGATTCTTTCCACGAATTCTTGGATTATTTATATTGCGGTAAACTGGAAGATATTTCATTCAGTAGCGCTTGTTATTTGTATAAGACTTCGGACAAATATAATGTCCTGGAGCTGATGCCTTTTTGTGTTGAACGCATGAAGCATTGTTTGACTGAAGACAACGTGTGTGATGTCGTAATACTGGCAGAGTTGTACGATGACACAAAGTTGATGACTGCAGCTCAGGCCTTTTTCAATCAGAATGCAAACAAAGTTGTATTGACATCTGCATGGGAAAGTTTAATGGAAACTAATTATCGCTTGGCTAATAAACTTATAATAAAGATGACATCAACAACTAAAATCAGCTGTCCGAATGAAGAATCCCTATTTTGATTATTTTTCATTAGAAAAAAAAAATCATACTTTAAGACTTTTTTGAAGAGCTCTGTAAGTTTTCGATATTATAAATTGATTTAATTCTTTCTAATAAAATCGGACGAAATTTTATTTTGAATGAAAAGTTATTGTGTCTTTATTTCACTCTTATCAGTTATTGGGCGAATTTCTGAAATTTTCTTTTATAAATGGAGTATATATCTATCTATATATAGAGATGATATATATGTATAGATGAATCTATATGTATAGAAGTAATTTTTGGAGTATTTGGAGTGGTGCTCCAAAAACTATTTCGAGCTTTATAAGTCACTATTTGTATAGATCGGTATATAGAACTTTCTTGAAAAAAATCAATGAAAACACAAGATCTACTGTTACAATTTTCATTACGTATCTTACTTTTATTTTAAAGAAAGTAGCTATGTCAGTTATAATATTACTGTGTAGTTATAATAGTAGCTACTTAGTTATTATCATCTATAATAGCTATACAGGGTGCTCCAAAATTCGACCAACAAATTAAGAGGGATGATAGAAGGCATTCAGAGGATGAAAACTTCTTATAGAACATGGGGTTGCAAACCACGTTTAGTGGGATGGAATGGCAAAATTAGTTATGAAGGGTGCGACATTGAGTGAAACAAAAAGGGTCAATAATATGTAAAAAAAAACATTTATATATTATGACGTCAAGCATTATTACAATGCATTACTGTTCAACGTTAGACCGGAGACGACGACACATTTTTATACAAATTGTTCGAAGTTGCGGCCCCGAAGGTCATTGTACAGCCGACACCGACGGACGAAGTATTTCCGGAAGCGTTAAAACATATTCCTATAAAAATATCTCGTCGTTTCCTTTCTGACGTTGAAAACTCAGACTTTATTCAGAAAACTCAGACGTTCAGACTTTATTTTCGCAATTTATGTATCGTGAACCCCCACTTAAATAATGAATAAGCCGCGCCTGATTCCCTCCTCTTTTTTCTAGAAATAACACATGGGCTGATAAGTTCCCGGTCTAATAAAGAAAACACAAATTTTTAACATAACTTTATAACTTTAATAAATAACATAACTTTAATAATAAATAATAATAATTTAATAATAATAATAATTTAATAATAATAATAATTACTATTATTATTATTTAATAATAATTATTAAATAATAATAATTACTATTATTATTATTTAATAATAATTATTTAATAAATAAATAATAATAATAATAATTATTATTATTATTATTATTTAATAATAATTATTTAATAAATAAATAATAATAATAATTTAATAAATAAATAATATTAATTTAATAAATAAATAATAATAATAATTTAATAAATAAATAATAATAGTAATAATAAATAATAATAATTTAATAAATTAATAATAATAAATTAATAATAATAATAATTGAATAAATAAATAATAATAATAACTTAAATAAATAATAATAATAACTTAATAAATAAATAATAATAATAATTTTATAATAAATAATATAATTTTATAACGAAAAAGCTCCAAACAGTGCTCAGAATCATCGACTCGTTGTTGTTTTTAGTCAAAAGTCAACACGCGCGGCACCCACTTTGACAACAGTTTTTTCTTAGACAAATGTTCATTCATAATAAAACCTACACGTTCCTTGGATATCTTCAGAGTCTGAGCTATCTCCTGCAACTTCACTTTACGGTTCCCCAAAACGATTTTGTGGACTTTTTTTTTTTCCGGAGTAACCACCTCTTTTGCGTGGTGCATCACTGGTGTCCGTACGACCACGTTTAAATTCAGCAAACCCGTCAATAATGGTTGATTTACCTGGTGCAGTGTCCGGATAACGCTTATCAAGCCAACCTTTTGTTTGAACGGTGTTTTATCCCATCAAATAACAATTCTTGAAATTCTTGTTCATCCATTTTTTGTTTATCAACAAAGTCGTTCAACTAAAACTACTCTAACGTTTTATCCGCACGGCGAATCGTTATGACATTTTTCTGCTATCTTTTAAAGGTTAGTATTTACTAAAAAAAAAAGCGGCGATTGCAACGCATCTGTGTGCCAGACCGGGAAATTATCGGCCCACGTGTTAATTGAGAAAAAAGAAAATAAAAGGAGATCTGTGATTTGTTGTATTTTCCGGTCACCTGAAAATTATGTCATTTATGGTAAATGTCGGAATTTCCCTTCTTGAAACAGAGTATCAAACCTGTCATTCCTCTATCTCTTTTTGCAACTTTCCTTTCAATTTCTGCTGCTCATTTGTTCATTCTGACCGCCATCCTCTCAAACAAGGTTGACATAAGGCCAAATCTAAAAAAAAAACCTGGTCCTTTATAAAAACTTCATTTGCCTAAAAAAATTCTTTTAACTTTTTTGCTTTTTCTGGGGAGGGGGGGGGGGGTGCATTTTGAAGTAATTTTTAATATTATTCATTTTTCAGACTATTCTCAAATCCCAAACTGACTACTTTCTGGCGCATTTTTAAATTCTTTTTTGTTCGCAAACTTATGAGATTGGTAGACGAACTTGTTCAGAAATTATGTAATCGAACAGTTTTTTCTGTTTTTCTGTAAAAGCATAGTATTTCATAAAATGCTTTGAAAATTGTCAATCTGAAGTATTTTTAATATTATTCATTTTTAAGACTATTCTCAAATCCCAAACTGACTACTTTCTGACACATTTTTAAATTCTTTTTTGTTCGCAAACTCAAGAGATTGGCAGACGAACTTGTTCAGAAATTATGTAATCGAACAGTTTTTTCTGTTTTTCGGTAAAAGCATGATATTTCATAAAATGCTTTGAAAATTGTCGTTTTGAACCGAATTTTCGGACACGACAGCACGAGAAAGAAAAAAATGGCGGTGAAATGAAACAATAATCGCTTAGAACTGAAGATGTAATTGATTTTTCGCAAATGAGAGAAAAAGAGAAATTTTAGATTACAAAACCCTTTAATAATCACGCCTGCAAGTCTTATACTCCTAAGTTTCCGTAAATGTGTCTAAAAATTTCATATTGTTGAACAAGTGATTTTTTTTTTTTTTTTAGCACCGCTATAAAAACACATTAAACTTTGTTTGGTATCCTTCAAACCTTCTTTCCCACCAATCAGGAAGACTGGCTTGGAATAAATGGGTTGGGTTGATTTATGACGGCCGATTATCTACACGAGGGATATAGGCCCTAAGTAGAGGGGAGGGGTGTTCTATGGGATCCTAAGCCACAATTACGGTAAGGATCGAAGAAAACCGCGGAAAAATCTTAATGGTTAGGTCGACGAGAGCGACAAGGGTTTGAACGAACTCAGCACCTTTCGTCTATCAGCTTTGAGAGTAGAACCTCTCAGCCACTGGGGCCCTACTACCAACGCATCGAGATCCTCCCGACACGGAAAGCTTCCGATGTCAGATTATCATGGTTCTCGGAAAAAATATCTGAAAGACACAATAAGTATACTTTGAAAATGCTGCAAGCAATTTTTTGTAGACTTAGAATAATTTTTCTTTGCTGGACGCTCTCTTTTCAAAATGGAAATTTAACATAAAATAAGAAACAATCTAATATGAATTTCAAAAAAATAATTGCAGTGCTTATTAAAACATTACCTAACAAAGTATCACGTACAATGTTTTTAATTTGTTTTAAATAAATAGAGCGCTATGCCAACAAAACTAATTATACCATTGCTCCCGCATAAAACAATTAGCAGTGTAAAGATGCATTGCATACCCGAAAAAAATTGGCCAGATATTTTTACTAAAACTTTTCCATACTAAATATAGCATTAGAGCAAATAATCAACGTCATGTCGGCACTATCGTTGTACCCAAATAAACTAATTATTCAACACTTCCAAAAAAAATTCTTTAAAAATATATTATAAAATGTTGTTTCAATTTTAATGATTGTAATTCGTTGTATAAATAATAAAATCATTTAATAACATTCGTCGAGAATTTCCAAGTATTAAAAGATAAAAATATTAAATTTAAAATTATTCGTAAAAGAAAATCTTTGGAAAGTATAAGAACTTATAACTTCCATGTATACAGGCTTTTGAGTACTTTAATTTACAATATTTTTAATACGGCATATTTCATTGGATATTTAAAAAAAAAATGTAGAGTTTCTCATGACATCAGAAAGCAACGTATTTTATAGTAACTTTACAGTAAATTTCGAAAAGTTTCAAACAAGATAAAAAATATAATATTTCAAGATGATCTAAATTAGTCTTCTTATCTTTTGATTCTTTTTTGTCTGTCCTTGACTTCTATATAAAATTAATCTTCCAAAAAATAAATTAAAAATTGCTCAAATTTTTAGAATAATAATAATAATAATAATAAAAACAGTCGCTAAGTATATAATATATATATATGCGGTCCTGATATTAAGCTTCATTTAATGTCAAAGCTACTTTTTTTTCTGAAAATTTGAGCCATATTTAATTTATATTCTGAAAAATTAGTTTTATATAGAAACCATGAACAAGGGGAAAAGAAACAAAAGCCAAGAAGACGTATTTACATCATCTTTAAATGGTATATATGTATATATTTTATCTTGGAAGCTTTTCGAAATTAACTGTAAAGTTATCGTGAAATACGTTGCTTTTTGATGTCATTTCGAAACTTTACAATTTATTTTATGTGCAATGAAATATGCCGTATCAAAAATTTTGTATCTTAAAGTCTTCAAGAACCTGTAATACTTTCCAAAAATTTCTTTTTCTTTTCGAAAAATTTTAAGTTGAATATTTTGATTTTCTACTAATCGAAAAGATTATTAAAGATTAATAATGAAATTTAAAAATGTGTAAAGCTAAAAACGAGCTATAGTGATGATAGATAATCAAGTAAATTTACATTTCGTTCTTCTCATGTGTTTTCATTTTTAAATACATATTTTTTTTAATTTCATTATATACATGTATAATACATATATATATATAAGTCATTACAATTGATACAGAATTTAATAATAATTTAAAAAAATAGTAAAAGAAAAAAAAACTTGTGGAAATTTGGAATTATTATTTTATTTAGGTAAACAACGATAGCGCCCAATTGGACTAGCAGAATGGTATATTTAGTATAGTGAAGTATTAGTAAAAATATCTGGACAGTTATTTTTCGGGTATGCAACGCTTGGTTACTCGGTTAACTTTTTTTTTATGCGAGAACTATGATATAATTAGTTTTATTGGCATAGCGCACTGTTTATTTAAAGCAGATTAATAACATTTTCTTTGTTAGCCTATATTTTAATAAGCACTGCATTATCAGGGGTCAATCAAGGAAAAATTTGGAGCCTACTTAGGGACCCTTCACAAAAATCTATTTAATAAAATGGGTCCCTTCCCAAAAATCAATTTCATAAAATGGGCCCCTTCACAAAAATCAAATTGATAAAATGAGCCCCTTCACAAAAATCAAATTGATAAAATGGGTCCCCTCACAAAAATCAAATTGGAAAAATGGATCCCTTCACAAAAATCAATTTGATAAAATGGGGCCCTTCACAAAATTTTATTCCATAAAAACTTACTATTTATTATTTTGGGATGTTTCAAAATGTGTAATTTGTAAACAAACAAGTTCACCAGAGAGGAAAATTTCAGCAAAAAGGATTAAAAAAAGTTTTTGCTTAAAAAATGCTTGATTCGAATTTGATTAACTGGATTTCAACTTATCTTGCAAAATGTTATTTTTCACAAAAATATAAATTTCACAAAAATAACCTTTACTTTTCACAAAATGGGCCCCAAGAATAAAAACTTGCGTCGACCCCTGTTTGAAATTCAAATTAGACTTCAAATTTTTTCTTATTTTATGTTAAATTTTCATTTTGAAAAAAGAGCGTTCCGAAAAAAAAAAAATCAATCTAAGTCTACAAAAAATTGCTTACAACATTTTTAATGAAGGTTTATTATTAGCGTTTAAAATTAGTTTCAAAGCTTATAATATTTTTCCTGTTATATTATATTTAAGCAGAATTTCTTGAAAATTTGCGGCATTCATACTCATAATTATTTAACAAGAACTTATAAAATATGTATTTTCATATCATTTAAAAGTGTAGAATAAGGCCTTTCTTATGATAGCTATTAAATATTTCAAGAGTAAGTTGTTAATTTTTTGTTAATTTTTTTTTAAAGCCCTTTTTTGGTCAAAAAAGGAAATTTCATTTTTATTTTTCATTTTCTATAAAACTACCCATTATATCATTTTGAGCTTTTGACAGCTGGAAATCTGAACATTTCACTCTTGTTTTAAAAGAAGATTATCAAAATATCTTAATTAAATGTGTGTCGATGGCATTTTGAATAAACAGCGAATCAATATCAACCGCTTCAAAATCTCTTTCAAAGACTCGTTTCCGACAATATGTGCGTTTTCCACTGCATTTTATGGTGTCGGGAAATTTCAAGGGAAAATCCGATGTGTTTTTCCGAGTGGAGGCGTTCACGATGTCATCGTGGTAGCATTTATCCCAAGGGGATCGGAAGGCGGACGTCACATCGGAAAACTGGGAAAATTTCCGAGGAATAGGGAATTTCGACACGTTCGTGGTATTACGCTTCGTTTTGGCGCCATCTATCGACAATTAATATAAACGAAATTAAAAATGTAGATTTTTAACGATTTTATTTATTTTATTATTATTATTATTTATTTTTTTAAGAAAAATTTAGGACGTATTGACTGAATTTGCTATCAGCTTTTAAAAGCTTCAGTTATATAACTTTAACACAAAAATAAAAACCATTTCATTCAGTAAAAATAAAATGAATTATTATTATTTCTTTTATTTTTTCTTTTTTATTTTAAATTTGTAAAATTTTAATCAATTTTTAAGAGACATCCACTTAAATTTAAAATTTGCTTACATTGTAAATAAAATGGGTATGCATTAATTAAAGATGCAATAAAAATATAAGGAATATGTAATACCATGTACTACAGACATTTATTGTATCGATGCAGATAATTTTTTTATTTTTTAATACAGTACCATCTGAACTTAACTTTGCGGAGTAAAAAATAATAATTGTAATTTAATAAGAAAATGTGAAAAAAATAACAAAATTTTAAAACATTAAATGTATAAAAGTTAAGCTCTTAAAAATTGGTAAAACTAAATTAAAACAATTTGAATTTTTCTTAGTTAATAAATAAATTTACAAAAATAATAATTATTATATGTTTCATTCTATTTAATTCAATTTTAATTTATATAACTTAAACTTTGAAAAGTTTTTCTGGAAGTAAATCGTGAGTTTTTCTTATTTTAAAGATATGCGTATTAAAACTATAAAAATTTTGATCATTAAAAATTTTCTGTTTCGTTATAGCATAAGTAAATTGCAGTTATTAATTGCATTAATAAAGCTGAATGTTATTTTTTCATATTTTCTTATTAAATTACAATTTTTTTCAATACAAAGTTGAGTTCAAATGTGAATATTAATAATAATTATGCTAAATATTAAAAATCAAAATATTATCTGCATTGATTTAATTATTATATGTAGTACACGATATTCTATTTTCCTTATATTTGAATTACATTTAATAAGAATTATTCATATTATTTACAATGCAAGACAAAATTTCAAAATGTAAGAGTATATTGCTTAAAAATTGATAAAACTAATTTAAAATTTTACGGAAAAAAAAAATATATATACTATTTATATTGAACGAAATTTTAAAGTTATACAGCAGAAGCTTTTAAAATTTGATCTCAAATTCAATCAATACGTCTCAAATTATTATAATTTTTAAAAAATGCCTAAAAACCTGCAATTTTAACAGAAAGTTCATTCCTATTAATCGCCAATAGATGGCGCCAAATGGAATTTTGGAAGCGTATTCGAAGCATGGAAGCTCTATTAGTTAGTCAATCAAATCAATAAAACTGCTGTCACGAGTTGGTTGTTGTGTATGATTTTAATTAAAAAAAAAAAAAAAACGTTGTTAGTTCTTTTGTCTTCAATAACAGGTTAATTGCCGAAACGTCAGTTGAGGCTAACTGTGGAGACCCGAAACGTTTTTGGTTTCTGTCTGTCTGTCTGTTCGTCTGTCTGTCTGTCTGTCTGTTCCGCGATGACTGCCGCAAAAATGATCCGATTAGTTTGATTTTTGGTAGGTATGTTGGTGAGGTACCCGGAATTAGCTGTATACAGTGGTGTAGTCCTGGGGAAAAAAGTGGGGGGACGCTCATAGTCTCGATCATTAGGGTCTGTATCTGTATCACCCATAGGGCAAACTTGATTATGAATCTTGCTTTTCATTTTGAATTGCAGAGAAAAGTAATTGAAAAATTAAATTTTAAATTAAAATTTAATTAAATTAATTAAAGTTTTTTATCTGTTGGTCGTTCATAGCTTCCCATAAATTAAAATATTGTTAACCTTATTTCATGTGTGAAAAATACGTATTTGAAATAGAATTCGTAATTTAATAACACTAATCCACGCAACGAGACTTTTGTTAGACATTGTTTATTTTTGAGATAGTCATAGAATAACTATTGTATACTAAGAGCACTGAAAATTATTGCATTTTTACATTACGGACACGTATAGTGTAAGGAAAATATTGTAATCATGACAAGAAAAAATACTATGAAATTTATATCTTTACTTTTATAGGTTCCCTGAGTCCGCTTTTCCTATTTCTGTAACAATTCTCTATGTATCTGCGTATGCATGTGTGCGAGTCGGTACTTTCTTTAAGATTCCCAAAGTCTGTGTTTGATGATTTTGCAATGAGTCAATATGTGTATGTGTCTGAGCAGGGTAGCATTTAAACGGTGTTTTCGGCTGAGATTAAATTTCGCAGGTATGTTATATATGATGAAAAGATTATTTAACATTCTGGATTATATATGCCACTGCCCAAACTCTGTACAAAATTTTGAACAACGTGTAAAAATATTGGGTTGTTCGGAAAGTGTCTTCCGTTTGGGAAAACCAATTCGTACCGGAAAATTCTATCATTTAATTATTAGACATTAATTTCAATATCTAATGTCAATTGACGGGCAGAATTTTCCGGTACGAATTAGTTTTCCCAAATGGAAAGAACTTTCCGAACATCCCAATACGAATTTGAAAGGGGTGAAATAGACCAGTATTATATAGACCAGTATTCCTTATAAAGAAAATTTCTGAAAATCGCGTTTCATCAAGATTTTTGTAGAATTAGTAACTCTTTAAATCAGTAACTAGGTTACTTCTAATTTGTAAGTATTGAATTTTTATGGGATGAAATGGAAAAAGACGTTCAAAAATATTAGTTTCATCATGATTTGTGTAGAAATATTCGAGCAAGAGCAACTGACTTAAAACTTGGCACACATATACTTTCAGGACATACATGCTCGTAAAATCTTATTTATTATTATTTTTTTAATTTACATTTTAAAATGATGAATTGTCCAGGGCTCCCAAATGGTTCGTCAACTGAATACCAATATTTTTTAACAGAAAATTTCTTAGTAGGTTTCTAAAACTTTTCTGCAAAAATTTACTTCCGAAGGTTGTTTCTGCAAAATTTACAAGAAAAATCTAAAAATAAAATTTTTCTAAGAAAATACTGGTATTCAAAAAGCGGACCATTTGGGAGCCCTGATTGTTAAGTAAATCTTCTAAACTCGTTTCATCACGATTTATCTGGTAGCTATTAACATGCAGATGCTCACGAAGAATGGCTTTTAAAATATTCGAAATTTTAAGTGCTGAAATAAGCCGAAAATTTTTTAAAGTTGTTATTCTTCTGAAACTATCAGTGCTAGAAACTTCAAATTTGACATAGAAGTTATTTAACTCGTAGATATTCTCTACGATGAGTTGAAATTTTAATGTGGGAATCGTCTCAGTGAATGTTACCACACTATTAATAGCGATATAAAAGTCTACTCTAGTTATAAATTGATTTGAATCCATACCATTCTATAAGTGTTTAAAGATTTGAGCGGAAATTTTTTAAAGATGTAATTTTGAAGTAGAGTTTCTATGGCAAATAATACTTATGCTTGTGCCAGATGACTTATTTAAGAAACGCTTTCCTAATAAAATTACTTTTAACGTTAATAAAAATAAATTAAATATAGAAAAAAAACATACTTTCATTAAAATTCACAAAAAGTCAACTTATATTATAAAGCACAAATGTGTGCGTCGCTCAATGATGTCATACTGATGCGGGCAGCAATGTGGTGAAAATGGATGAATTTTGAAACAATGGAGCTATTTTTTTCAATTAAACAATCGTAATGTTATTTCTATGGGGGTAAATGCCATTTTTGTGCCGACGTTGACCCCCCCCCCCCCCCTAGGGATCTAATTTTTAAAAAATGATTGCCCAATTCATGTATTTTCCTCAGGTATACATATATATATTCCAAATTTCAAAGCTCTACGTCAACAGGAAGTGGGTGAAAAATGAATCACAAGATTTGACTGTCACATACATACACAAATGTAAGATAAAAGAAAGCGGGTAAAAAAGTGGCTCAAATTAATTTCTTTTATTTATTAAATATTTAAATAACAGGGGGAAAATGGGTTGAAAACAACAGCAATATATTTAATTCTCTCACAGTTTAATAATATGTATTATTTTCCCTCTTTCAATGAACTTTACAGAAATACTTATTTTCAAAAAAAAAAATTTCACCTCTTTATATTTTCTAGATTTTGTATCAGTAGCCATTCTGTGATTTACCGCTTTCCAAATTTTGAGTAAGGCTGTGGTTTTCACTTAGATAAGGATGAATCGTTAAAGATTAGAATTAGAAATTATTCATTAGTTAAATTACTATTATAAATTAAAAGCATCAAGTTTTGTCACTAAAAACCACTTTGAACCACGTTGCTATCAAAGTATTGCATTTTTTGACAAAGTCTTCAAGTTTGAGCTAAGGTCGACTTTTACAGGGCGTCCGAAAAAATTTAAACTTGAAGATAAGTAGTCAATGTAAGATGCAAAAAAGTTTAAAATAAGGTAGGAAATATGCAGGGGGGAGGAAAGGGACAACGACTATATATCAAATTAGAAAAGCTATGAGGTATTACAAGAAGGTAACAGTAACATGGATGATAATAAACATGTGCGGTTGACCCCCAGTTATGTACTGCAGCTGACGGAAAATACATAGAGATGCTTAGCCAATTCTTCTTCTTATTTTTTTTTATTTGTAAGTTTTAAAACTACACTGTCTCTTTACATGATTTCTGCCCGTGCAGCTTTTTATTTAGATACACTTGCGATGCATTTTTTTTCCTTTTTACACTTATTAATATTTAATTTTGTTCTAAAAAAGCTATCGCCAATATGTGTACAGGACCATTTTCATTGATAACGTAATATTTAAATGGTTTGAAAATGTTTTATAAGTCAGCTTTCTTCCTTCATTTTTTAAATTTAATTTTAAATATGTAGATATGCAGATTTTTAACGATTTTATTGCAGCAAAAAGGAAAATTTTTCTGACTGACAAATTTTGAATAGAAGAGTCGCATAAAGAGTTATTGTATAAATGTTTGAAAATTAACAAGATAATTATTTCATTGACAATATTATTTCAATATTATTATTTTTTTACTTTATTTTAAACTTTTTTATAATTTACGTTATCTACTTATCTCCAGCAGGTAACAAATTAAAGTGCGTGTCAACTTTTATAATACACAGACACACTGTATACCGGCCAATATATATTATATTCATTACACACAAATGTTTGTAAAATTAATTTGGGGCAACAATGTGTGAAGGAAAAGCATGTCTAGTGTTTTTTTAAAATCGGAAATATAATTTCGTTCAGTTTAAACACATACCAAGCAATAATTATCTCATTCGAATGGGGGAAAATTCGAATGGTAACGTATTCATTCGAATTATTTTGAGTGGTCATGTATAGAAATTAATGATCATATGCTCATCACATAACACACTAAAATTTAAACCAGTTGCAAAACGCATTGCAAGAACTATCCGGCCATGACGGTAGTGTATTTGGATTATTTTTGTGTGGCCCTGTATACGAATATCATTTACGTATCACTTAGCAAATGGATATTTTCTTCAGCTGAAAAATACAAAATATAGTCGAAAACACGTTTCGAGCAACTGAGCCCACGTCTGACAATTTGTCCGGATTCTTTGGCCTTGTAAAATAACTATAAATGTTTCGTGCACCGTTTTCCATGCATTGCAAACAATTACTGTTAATAGCTCATGGTGTTTTGGTGTTTCGAAATATTTTTTAACGTCCCTGTAAACGGACGATAAATGCTATTTTTGATAGGGAATATGTTGTAACGAATTTCAATACCATATGGCATTACTTCATTTATGTGTATTTCAAACAATCTCCGCCCAGTAAACAGTAATATGAAAGAACTTTTTTTTTATCACTCGTAAACGAAATACTGATGCTATACACATAATTCACAATAGTGATAAGGCTACATTGAAAAAAAATATACATAAAATTTTGTCGGAATTCAAGCAAACTTTTGGAAGTTACAAGTAGAATGCGAACAGATGGAGACAGACAAGCGATCTGACACTGTAAACACTTTCCATGTTGTTGAAAAGTATTAAAAATCAATGCCTTATTTCTTAAAATTGTTGATTTATTGGTATGCTCATAATTTAAAAAAATTAGTAAGTTTGAAAAGATAGCGTCCTCTCGCGTCTCTAGCGTCCCCCTTGAAAATAAAAAGTAAGGGGACGCTCGACATAAAATAAAAAAGTGAGGGGACGCCGTCCCCCCGCGTCCCCCCTCGACTACACCACTGGCTGTATAGTTTTTAGTTACATTTGGTTCATTCGTTCGGAAAATATAGAACATTTCTTTTTAAGTCATAATGCTTTCCTATGGGAATTCAGACGATTTTGAAATTTCTTATTCGTTGAAAATAAAATGGCGCATTTGATCAATGTATTCAATTCTAAGTTATGAAGGCTAAAATTTATCAAGTCAGGTCTTAAATTATTCAAATTAATTTGAAATTTTGCTAATACATTCGTCAGATTTTTTAAATTAGGTGTATAATTTCTGGTGCAATTTTATACATCTGTTCTAATAATGTAACACATTTTATTTTATCATTTTTTTGCAAATTTTAAAATGCATTTATTTTTATTTTCCTATTTAATTTAACCGTAACCTAGCGACTATATTTCAAAGAATATCAAAATAATAAAAAATGGAGTAACTCAGACTATTTTGCTACAATATTTTATTCGCAAAAAAAAAAAAAAAATATATATATATATATATATATATTTTTGAGTGATTTTAATATTTTATTGAAATAAATAAGAATTTAATAAAACAAGTTACCTTTTAGCTACTATAGAATGATAACCGAAACATTTTTCCATGAGATATTATTCATTTTCTGGAAGAGATGCGGATTTTTCGTGTTTGAAAATTAGTATTATTTTTAAAATAGGATATAATATCTCGTACAATGAGATTATTAATCTAAAGAAATTAGCGTAATAAAAAGCATCCATACAGCCTGAAATAGCACAATTACTGGAAACTGAGATCATAAAAAGTTATCACAAAAATACTTTATAGTGCCAAATCATGGTTGCTATTTAGTGAATTGGCAGTGGGCACGATTATGAATGATTACCCAATAGGTTTAAAAGTTTCCAAATAAGCCTATCTTGAGGAGATTTTAGTATGCTATTGCTATCGAGTTAGATCAGGATGTACTTAGGTAAAATAAATATTATAGAATGACCATCAAAACTGTTTTTCAGAAATAAAAATTGTAATAACACTAAATTTCTGAAACAGATATAAGTGAAATATAGTAGATTCAGTTTACATTTCCATAAGTTGCTTTTGTACACGAGATATTATTCAACTTATCTATCAGATGCGAGATGGTCGACAGGTAAGTAAATATTGCTATTTAGGTATTAGGATAACATGAAAGTATTTTCGAAATTTTTGCTTATCCTAATAAAACCACTGTGTAGAATGAAATCCAAGATATACTAGAATCCTCCACACAAACCATAGGAAATCACGATTATAAATTTAATAGGATTACGGGGGGTTCAGGGGGGGGGGGCAGAGCCCCTTCCTGAAGAAATGTATTTTTTTAATCTAAAAAATAGAATGTCCGTAAGCGTGTCAGAATATTATTGCATAAACAGTGTTTAATTTAACGTTTCTAATTTCTGAAATCTTCGAAATATTTTATATGCATACTAGCAAGCTACGCCCGCTACGCTGGTCAATTTCTTATAATGAACTTTTAATCCAACAAAATATTGACATTTCATAATTCACTTTTATATTTTAACAGAATAATAAGGCTACTATAATTTGTGACTCGTGCTATAGCCAATATACACGCCAGGACACGTCGCCCTTATCATTATCTTTTTACGCATGAAGGTTTTGCTATGGTACTCCATTGTGAAATTTAGTAATTTTCCCAATTCAATATTTGAAAAATGGCATAATCATTAGATTTGAAATTTAAAGCAAGAGAAATACAATTTTTTACCTTTCAAACGCAGTTTGCCTAACAATTTTCTGACAAATACTTTTCGAGCTACTATTTTTTTTCAGTAACTTCAAATGTTCATTTTCCGAGATTAATCTGTGGCAATAATTAGCGAAAAACCCAGTCGTCAGAAAAGCATAGTTTTTTTTATTAAAGAGGCTTTTGGAGCGGGGATTGGCACCACCAATTTGCCACCATCACTTTTGAAATAGGTTCGGTAGTTCTAGAGATTCCATAGAAATTGTAATTTAGAATGTTTTTAGAACGCTTTTCGCTCATTTCATCCTTTTAAAATTCGATTTTTTTAAATTTTGTTTTTAGAGAGCATTTACATCTTATAAGTAACTACAATGCCAAATTTCAAATTTCTAGCTCCTTCAGTATAAAAAAGATCGCAATTTTAGAACGTCTTTTGCTCCTGCACCCCTCTGGGGTTAGTGACACCGACATAAAATATAGCCTATGTTGGAGCAGGGGTTGTCACCATCAATTTGCCACCATCACTTTTGAAATCGGTTCGGTAGTTCTAGAGATTCCATAGAAATTGTAATTTAGATTGGTTTTATAATGCTTTTCGCTGATTTCATCCTTTTAAATTTCGATTTTTTTTTTTTTTTTATTCTTAGAGAGCATTTACATCTTATAAGTAACTACAATGCCAAATTTCAAATTTCTAGCTCCTTCAGCATAAAAAAGATCGCAATTTTAGAACGTTTTTTGCTCCTGCACCCCTCTGGGGTTAGTGACACCGACATAAAATATAGCCTATGTTGGAGCAGGGGTTGTCACCATCTATTTGCCCCCATCCCTTTTGAAATCGGTTCGGTAGTTCCAGAGATTACCCCCTACAAACAAACAAACAAACAAACAAAAACAATCTATACTCTTTTATAATATTAGTATAGATAAATATATATGTAGTAATTTAAAATTTTTAATTTGTTGATTGTAAGATGTTAAATATTATGAAAAGTGAGATTAAAAATCATTGAATTTCAGAGCTGACGTTGAGGCTCTTGATCTGTAGATTTACTAGTTAAAGTAACAAGTTCAGGTAATATTTCATAATAATTTTCCTGTATACTTTCTTTTTCTTATGTTTTAATCGTTTTTTTTTTTTTTTTTTTTTTTTTTTTTTCAAAATGATATCGTTAGTGGGTGCACGAGCTGAATTTCCTAATTTGATAACTTATTTGAATAACATATTTAATTGTTCATATATTTATATTAAATAAGATGCGTAAAATTATAAACTAGAAAAGAGAGGCATGTTAAAATAAGTAACTTGCTTAAAGGCTAATGTATTAAAACGATTAAAACAGATATCTTTTGTGTAATAAATACATTCCTAAGTATTTTGAAAGTAAAATATTTATTTATTTAACTTCCATATGTGAGTGCATATTTTTTGCTTAGATTGTCTTTTGTCATACGAAGATATTTTTATGTTTTGTAAATATCAGAAACAATAAAAATAATGTTTCCAAATAATAATAATAATAGTATTAAGAACACAACGTTAATATACTTTAGATTAAACATATTCAAACTGTTATTTTAAATGAAATATTCTTAAAAATGTAAATGAAAACTATTTATGTTTATTTATACATTACATTATCATTATTTATTTTGGTTTATGTTTCTTTAAACATTTATACAGGTTTCGTTGATTTAAATCAGCTTGATTTTTAACAAGATTTAGATCAATTGTTTCTTTCTTACAAAAATCATTGACTTAAGGGCCTGCACTATACACGGGAAGAAACGCTCAAGCTAATGTTAAGTCTATGGGAAGATTTTTGTCAGATTTCTCGCTCGCATTTTAATATTTTTAAATGATTTTTTTTTTTTTTTTTTTATAGCATAGCTGAGGTTGATTTCTAACGTTGTTAGTTTTTACTTTTTTGATTTTGGTTACAGATTTTTTTTTTTTTAGAAGCGGACATTTTCAATTTTGGAACCGGTTCTGAAAGCGAAAGTACCCTTATCGATAATGTAAAAAATAATAACGTTAGAAATCGACCTCAACTATCCTAAAAAAAAATCATTTAAAAATATTAAAATGCGAACGAGAAATATGCCAAGAACCGTCCCATAGACTTAACATTAGCTTGTGCGTTTCTTCGCATGACTAAGGTTGGCTCTTAAAATCAACTTAAAAATAAAATATTTAAAATGTATAGGCCAAGATTATTTTGAAATTAATATTATGTTTTGCCAAAAATGCATTGCAAATTAATAATATTCGTAAAAATGTGTGCAGTTTAATTTTTGCTACAATTTTATATAAAAAATGATTCTAGATTTGTTAAAAAAATAAATAGAATTACTTTTCTTGAAACAATTTTATCCAGATAGCTACGAACTTCAGCATCAGGATGGTAAGGAATTTTATGCTAATTTTTCACCCCCCCCCCACTCAACACTTTTTTATTTCGTAAATATTGTTTTAAAATCATGCGATGGTATGTTTTACAGTGTGGATACAGATTCTGGATATCAGGAAAGGTCACAGAGGTTTATCAATCTTGAAAAATCAGAGAAAAGTTAGGGAATTTCATAAAAGTTCTTGAAAATCAGGGAAATTTGTCTGTATGCGAAAATATTTGTGTTTTCGCATGAGACTCATTCATCAACAAACTGGTGATATTTAAGCCAATAATCATACATGATAAAGAAAAAAAAGTAAAATTTTTATATTTTTAAAAAAAGATGCATATGATATGAGTTTTTGGTATTTAACACAAATTAAGGTGATCAGATGTCTTCATTTTCTGTGGATATTGAAGGCAATTTACCCATTTTTGAAAATTTTCTTATACATTAGCATAAGCTGACCTGGTGGCCAGCTTAATCCAACTAGATATCCCGTCAGATATAGATATGTCTTAGAATTGAACTTTAATATCCTTCAGAAAATGAGGAAGTGTTCTATTTGCCATATATTTATTGGCCACTATACGAAGTTGTTGGACTAAATTTTGAGTTCGGATTTATGAAACTCGCATACTTTTGACAACTTTTATACTTTAGGTGTAAACTTTTTGACAATTTTTTACACTTTTACACTTTAAATACTTATTTTTACACTTTTTTATAAAGTTTTACCCAAGTGTCATTTTTTCTTTCATAAATTACGAATTACTTTCTAACTTAGTTTTAATAATGATAAATGCTAAATGTAAGGAGACATGTAGAATTTTTTAAAAAATGATTTCAAGTTTCATTGTCCAAAGTCATTATAAAGAATGATTACAAGCTTCATTGTCCTAAGTCACCATAAGGAATGATTACAAGTTTCATTGTCCAAAATCATCATAAGTAATGATTACAAGTTTCATTGTCCTAAGTCATCATAATGAATGATTACAAGTTTCATTGTCCGAAATCATCATAGTAAATCTTTTAATTTTCATTGTTTGTCAAATGAAGTCATGTTTTGAATAAAGTTTTGATAAGATGTTCTTTAAAACAAATATTTAAATAATAATAATAAACCCATGTTTATGTCTTTAAAATCAGTTTCTTAGTGAGTGTTATAACGTTTTTAAAAAGAAATTCTCATTAAAAATCTTGGTAAACAGTGTATTTAAATTAAAAGTATCCAAATATTACGTGCTTAAAAATGACGTTTATGTGTTACTTTGAAAAAAGAAAAAAATCCCGGACGGCTTGGCCTACAGACACAGGTAGATCTCGAAGACGCAGACCGTGGGGCCCCTGTTTCTTGGGAATTGTGGAATAAATGAATTTTTGGCCGTGATGCCTCAGTTGGAACCGCCCACTTCAAAATCTAACTTGTTTGCAGGCGGAGCCGGCAGGGATTGTTTTTGTTTTTATTTATTTATTCACCTATAAAAAACTTGTCAGTAAAAAAGTTTTAGATAATGTTAAGAGGATTTATAATAAATTTAAGCGGATTTGATATCTTGTGAATTGACGAAGCTATGAATTTTAATCTTCTAAAACCCCTCTTCCATTCTCCCCTTTGGGACCATTTTTAATGATATCAAAAATCTGTTATACATAAATTTTCGGCCCTTTTCCTAGAAGTAATAATAACTTTAAACTGATTCGATACGTATCATAATTAAGACGTTATGGTTTTTTTTCTGTTTTCACAAAAAATCCCCCCCCTCCCCCCCCCGGTTCGATTTTGCCCATTAACGAACTTGACCGAGAATTTATGCCTCTTGAATTTTTGTATCAGTTTGGAAGAGTTTTGTGCATAATTATTGGAGCTATCGTGTCTATAAAAAAGTGACATAGATAAAGTTTTGAATTGGGGGTAGTTTTGGGTTCTGGGAGTCATAATCGGCGTATATCTGTAAAAATTTTTCAAAAATTCCAACTTAGGGGAGAATGTTATAGGAAGTATTTCTTACTAAATCTAGCGCCCCACCTTTGGCTGAGAGGTTCTGCTCACAAAGCTGGTAGACGAGAGGTGCTGGTTTCAAACCTCTGTTGCGCTCGTCGACCTAACCGTTCGGAGTTCTCCGTGGTTTTCTTCTAACCTTTCCGTAAATACGGGTTAGGATCCCTTAGAAAGACCCCCAGGGAAGGCACTCCTCCTAGGTCCTATATCCCTCGTGTTGATAATTGGCCGCCATAAATCAACCCAACCCAACTCTTACTAAATCTACCTAAAAATGGGTCATATATTCTTATGGAGAAAAAAAAAATATTGTGAAATAAATATCGCGCGTCATTTTACACTTTGTCTTTTTCAAAAGTTGGCAGATATGAAACTGTGAACCAGTACTTTATGAATATTGTGCAGTTTTTATGTTTTTATCTTGTTCATTCTCCCAAATGAGGTATTAGCAAGCTGGATAAGTGTGTTATACAAGGTAGCGGCATACATTAAAAAATATCGTATGTGTATCGTTAGTAATGGAAATCAGGGAAATCTGATAAAGGTCGTCAGGGAAGAACTGTTTTTTGCAATTTCTGTAGTCATCCTGTTTTGTAATATTAGGCTGTATCAAAAGTATTTTCGTTTTTTAAATGGTTTTATATCAAAGTATGTAGTTGGCACTTTCTCACCCCTATTGTTGAACATAAAATCTTATTTAAGGGAATACATATCCCTCTGTATTATATAATCATACAGGTTTCTTTCATTCATTTTTATGTCACATAAAGAGTGATACTAAGGTTCAGAGTTGTATAATATAGATACACGCGGTGCGCGGAAAACTTTCTGCAGAATTTGGAACTTTGCAGAAAAAAAAGAAAAATTATTATTATTATTATTATTGTTATTATTATTATTATTTTAGATATTAAAAAGAAATGTTCCCCAATTTTATGTACGATTTATTTACTGTTTGCGCACAAAAAGCATTCAGATAGTTAAAGATGCAAAACTTTGCTGTGACATTACAGACGCTTGCGAAAATATTAAGGATCGGACTGTTTCTAAATGCATTGACAAAATATTTGATAATCCTCCAGCTCTTACTATCGTAGATTTTTAACTTTATTATTTTTTTTAACCAAAATAATTATTCTTTAATATTAATTAATTTTAAATTTAAATGGTAATTATTTTTAACTATTGTTTTTAATTCATATCGTCAAAATAATATAACACGTAATTTTATTAAACATTAAATCAATTTGCAGAAAGTTTTTGATCCGATATTTATGTGCGTAGAAAGTTTTTGGTTTTATACAAGTCTGCAAATGTTGAGATTCTATGCATCTTAACGCATGATTTTAAACTGTGCCTGAAAACCACTAAAGCTGTCATCAAAACTCGTACATTTGGAGGCCAGGACAAGTGTAGTGTCCGGAAAGTTCAAAACAAATCCGAACGTTTTAATAGGGTGTCTAGCCACCTGGAAAAGTCAGGGAAATTTACCATTTCTAAGGAAAAGTCAGGAAAATTTACCATTTCTAAGGAAAAGTCAGGAAAATTTACCATTTCTAAGGAAAAGTCAGAAAATTTACCATTTCTGAGGAAAAGTCAGGGAAATTTGAAAATTCTGAGAAAAAGTTAGAAAATTTTGAAACTTCCAAGAAAAAAAAAAATAGGAAAATGTTTCTTATAAAACTAAGGATTTCAAATTGCAGCCTCATTAAAATCAAACTTTGCTTTTCATAAGCACTGTAAAGAGTATTCACCTCACGTGCAAATCATTTTGTCTACCTCCTTTCAGTTCTTTGTAACTCAGAGATTTTCAGTTCCAACTTCACCGAAACTTTCTACTGAATGTTGTAGGATTTGGGAACTGAACATCTGTTAGCTTAATTTATTGAATATTTATTATTTGTATTAAAATATGTCAAAATAATCTGTATTTAACTGTGACTGATATGATAAATTAAACGGATTTTAAGGGAGCTGTAGTAGGGGGGCCAAAAGAGACCAACCAATAGTTTTGAACTGGGCCCTAAGAGGAAAACATCTTAAAAGGTCCTCGTATTTAGCGCTTTAGATCTTCAATTAGTCTAAATTAAGCATAGGGTATAAATTATTCATTAGAACAAAAGTTTAAAGAAATGTTTAAAAAAGGGCCTTAGGCGGAATTTCATCCTGATTAGACAAAATGGATAGGACTACCGGATGCTTAAAGTGTGTATCTGCAAAATGTTTAGTACGTAAAATGTTCAACAATTTGTAAATTTTGCAAAAAGTTATGTAACAAATCAGTAATTTGTGCCTCAGAATCAGTTGTAAATCTCTCAAATTTACAACTTTTAAGATTTTTTGTGTGTAACATCACAAAATCTCGATACCTCAAATTTTTTTTATTGGTATGGAAAACCTAGAAACGTCAGGGAAATGTCAGGGAAATTCGTTGTTGATCTGGAACAGACACCCTGTTTTAAGGAAGGGGACCTCAGCCTTGAAATCAAACCCAGAAGTAACAGGTGATTTTTGACCAGTTAAAGAGAAAAAATAAGAGAATCCATTCTTCATAATAACTTTTTATGCTAAAAATTAACAAAACTACAACATTAATAATTGTTGAATGTGCAGTTTTGTTAATTTTTAGCATCAAAATTGATTGTGGAGAATAAATTTTCCTCTTTTTTTCTCTTCAACTGGTCAAAAATAACCTTTTCACTTCTGGGTTTGATTTCAAGGCTGCGGTCCTCTTCCGTAAAACGTTTGGATTTGTTTTGAACTGTCCAGATACCACTCTTGTCCTGGCATCTAACTACTTGAGTTTTGAGGACAGCCTTATTGGTCTTAAAACATAATGTAAATTCATGCCTTAAGATGCATAAAATCTCAACATTTTTATCACTCGTTATGTGACCTAAACATGGACAAAAGAAGCCTGTATGATTATAGAATATACAAGGATATGTATTCTTTTAAATAACATTTTTGTTCAATAGGGGGGAGAAAGTGCCAGCTACATGCTTAGGTATAAAAGCCTTCAAAAAACTAAAATACGTTTGATACAGCCTAATATCTATATTAATGAAAGAAAGTTTCGCTCCGTGTGTCTGTGTGTTTATCTGTCTGGTTGCCTGTGATGGCTAGTGAATTCTGCCGCACCTAGAAGTCTGAAATTTTGGGTGAGGTTCGTCCAAGGCAGGTTCTGATGCACCTGAAGATGAGATTTTTAATTTTTAAAACCGGGCCCCCCTGGACCCCTGTAAGTTTTTGTTTCCTAAAATTATTAATAAATTGCCTCTTTTAATCCGATTTTCTTCGTTTTTGGAGTCTTTTCACCATTTAGTTATTCCTCCATTTCAATATTCCAGTTAAGATCTTGGCGCCCGGTGTGGGACCCTTTCAACATTTTTTGCGCCCTGAATTTTTTACCCCTCTAATTGTCACCCTCTTAATGCATAACTTTAATATTAAGTCTTGGACTCCTCTCCCTGGGCCACCACCTTCATACTTTTATTGGGGCCCTAAGGCCCTTTTTTAAACATTTCTTTAAACTTTTGTTCTAATGAATAATTTATACCCTATGCTTAATTTAGACTAATTGAAGATCTAAAGCGCTAAATACGAGGACCTTTTAAGATGTTTTCCTCTTAGGGCCCAGTTCAAAACTATTGGTTGGTCTCTTTTGGCCCCCCTACTACAGCTCCCTTAAAATCCGTTCGATTCACTAGCGTTTTTTCTAACAACTTCGTGGGACTTCCAGTAACTACTTGAAAAAAAAAAAATTCTCGGATCTCTCAGCTACCACCTATTTTGAATATTAATGTCCTTCTTGGGGCTCTTGGTGCAGCTTCTTAAAAAATAATCATACAAACTTGAGTTCTGTTTAAGGTTATTATCACGGCCTGGGCGACGCCGGGAGGGTCAGCTAGTAAGAAAAAAAAGAATATGTACGAAAATAAAAAATATTATTAAGGAACTTAAAAGTAAAAAATATAGGAGAATCGCTCATTATGTTAAAAGCTGCAATGGAAATTATTTCTCATTAGTCACCGTTACATTTGTTTCTTGAAAAAAAATTTATTATATCTATTGTATATATGTTAAAGTTTGTACTATATCATTATATTTGAATTTTGTAATACATATGTAACATGCGAGATTAATGTATGTATTCAAGATGCATAAATTTAAACATACGAGGATAAAAAAAAATGTACATAATGTATTAAATATGGAATATTCAGTATGAAAGTAATCAAAAACTTTAAAAAGTACATATTAGTTATAACCTTTCAGTCTTTTTTTTTCTTTTTTTTTTTTCATTTTGCTAATCTATATACATTTTGCATGACTATTTTTTATTTATTTTTTTACAGAGCATCTATCCGAGCTTTCCTGCATTTTACGGACTTAGCTAATGTCACCAATGTCTAATTGCAAACATACCAGCAAAACTTTGTTCGAAAAAACACAATTTGAATGGGAACTTACTGATTATTTTTTAAATAGGGTTGTAACAAAATCACATCTTGACTTACACAGCAGTACCTTCACCTTCGGAAGAAGCTGGTGGAAATTAAGACTGCTTCGATGTTACCCTAATGACAGCGATTTACTGTTTATCGAAAATATGTCAGCCAATAATGAAATAGATGTGGAATATGAAATTCTCTTGAAGAGAGTTGACGGTACTATCGAACAATTTGCTACATTCGGAAAGCATTTTGAAGAAGATCCCTTTCGCTTACCTCATCGTTCCAATATAACGATTGCTGAAATATCAAAATCAGAAATGTTGGAACGAAAACACGAGTTAGCACCACCTAATGGACTGACTATTATCTGCATTCTGAAGCGTGGCACAGCCCAGCAATATTTATTGCATCAAGCACCACCCAACAAATTTATAAGTAAGTAACTGATAATATATTTCAGAGTTTCCCCCAGACAGTTTCAGAAGGGTGCTGCACCCTGCCTGCCCTTTGCTTTACAAAATAGCACCCTTCTTGCACTCTCAGTAAAATAATTAGCACCCTTCTTGCCCATCAGTAAAAAAAAATGCCCTTTCTACTTTTTGCATTGAAAAATTTGCTTCCATACTAAAAATTGACTCAATGTTGTCTTGAAAATAGTGCCCTGACTTTTAAATATCAAAAGTGGCTTTAAAAACCAAAATAACACCTTTTAACAATTAAAAAAAGTGCCCTTAAAAATCCAAAAAGTGCCTTTAAGAATAAAATAGTCCCCTTTTCTCACCAGCAGCACCCTACCCTTTTTTAAACCTGGGGGAAACTCAGATATTTTCAATAAAATTGTTAAAACGTAGATAATATATTTTTATCCAAATGCAGGGTGCCTACTGAATATTTTGGTCGGAATAAGTCCCATTTTTGCTTCAAGTCATTATTGCTCTTTTCCGTGAGACTTTCAACTGATGTTTTCTTTTTAAATGTAGCTGTCTTCTGCATTTAAATGAATATTATTTGTGTGGGAGAGCAGTCAATCATTCTGTATTAAAACTAAGTGTTCACTGGATCATAATTGCTTTTTTTTTTTTTTTTTTTAATCCCTGTTCGCGCAGCATTTTTATTTTTTTGTTTGATTTAGCTCATGTTTGGTACAGAAAATAAATTTGCACGAAAGTACTTGCACTAATCGCGGCTGCAGTGAATTTTTTCGTTCAAAATATTTCCACTGATTCAGATTAGTAATCTTCGCTTTATTTAATGACAGATATTCCGTGATTAAATATTTTATTATTTAAAAAAAAAATGGCTATTTTGAAAAAAAAAAAATCTAAAATCTGGCATCATTGCCATGACATTAGAGATGGCAAACATCAGAAATTATAGTACAAGTATATACCTATGGCCAGATCCACCTCATTATGTGCAGGGCCCGATTAACCTCTGAATCTAGGGGAAGCATGGTATCATTTTGGGGCCCCCTTTCATTTGACAAAAGTTTTCTTAATTCTTCATTCCTAAAAACTCACATATGGTACTAATATCATTCCTGGGAGTAGCTTATCCAAGGTCACATATATTTCATTAAACAGCTTTGTTTGGTTCCCTGTATATACTTCAAATAGAATTAATACACACAGCTGTATGCTCAACTTTCCGGGTGGTTTCTAACAGGCACATCAGGATGTTAACATCCTATAGATGACATTCATAATTTCCCTGTTAAATAAGTTTCGTGGATTTCCTCTTGCATCAAGCAAACTTTTTTTTTCCGAAAAAATTAAAATACAATGTAAAAAAATGAAAATGGAAATTAGAGGACTCTCTTCACAGTCATTTTGGGGGCCCCTTTTAAATTTTAGCGGGGAAGCATGTGCTTCACGTGCCTTTTGGATAATCAGGCCCTGATTAGGTGCATTCTTAAATTATGTAAATACGTAGCACCTATATAGTCGTTGTCTGATCTGTCCGCATATAACAGCGAAAAGCTACCCAGCCGAATGGTTTGAAATTTAATATATATAATCGTTGCAAAATTTTGTTGAGTCATTTCAAATTTTATGAAAAAAAAAAAACTTTTTTTTTGTTGAACGATTAAAAGAGCAACATAAGTGATATTAAATATAGGAGATTAACCACTGCCCTTTCGCGATTTTATGCTTCCAATAATGATGTTCAAATTTACTTCAATAAAGCTAAAATTATCTCTAAATATAACAATCCATTTAAAGCCATAGTTAGAGAATCCCTAGATCTTAAATTATGAAATAGTGAAACTTGTAACGATAATTTTTCATTTAACATACCAAATATCTGGATTAATCTTTTGAAAATTAATTAACCCTCTGGCTCCTTCGTTTTTTTTTCACTAAATGGTTGGTTCATTTACATTTTTAATCGATAGATGGTTCCAGCTTATTATTTTTTTCCCTTTTCTTTTCTCTGTTTCCCTAAGTATTCCCTGTTTTCATTTCTATCATGTCAGAATAGGAAGATTCAACATTTATGTCTTTGGTCTCCCTGATGATGGCAGTGAAGTTACAGGTCGAAACAGTTGGATAACTTTTAACTAAGTTTTTATTTGTATTGTACACTGTTTTTAACAAGAACAAGCACAATTTTGTGCTATTTATATTTTAATTTAAATGCTACTTTATAGAAAATCACGAATATTGTTTATTTAAAATTACTGAACTTCTTTATCTGCAAAATTATAAAATAATTGAAGCAACTATAAAACTGATATAAAACATTATTAATTACTATATTTAGAAATTAATAGGCATATGCACTTAATGCAAACGGGGTAACTTCCTAACAAGTCAGAAACAAAATTGTATCCAATGTTAATAACTACACTTGAATTTAATAAACAACAACAGCAAAAAAAAAAAACTTAATTTAAATACAGTTGAATCTTGTTAACATGAAATCAACAGAGCCATAATCTTTTTTTTTTGTGTTAACCGTGTTAAAATAAAAATATGTAACATATCCTATCTTTTCGAAGCATTTTAATGCTAACAATGTGATGTGACAATTTATAGATTGCAAAGATGAAACTCAAGCAACAGCCACTAATTTTAATGCAGTTAGATACTAAAAAGAAGTTTTCAGATTATATTCAGATAACTTTTTTTTTTAAAATTACAAATCAAACCAGGGGGCGATCCAAATAAAATTTGCAGCCTATTCAGGGACCCTTCACAAAATTCTATTTAATAAAACAAGTTCCTTCACAAAATTTCTTTTAATAAAACGGGTTCTTACGGAAAAATATTGTAATAAAACAAGCTCCTTCACAAAATTCCATTCCATAAAAACGTACTCTTCATACTCTTATTTTTAATTCGTTATGTTTTAAAATGCGCAATTTGAGAAAAAAAAAACACTAGAAAGGAAAACTTTAGCTGAAGAAATTAAAGAATTTGAGTAATTAGTTTTCATATTTCATTTCAAAAAGTTATTTTTCACAAAAATATAATAAATTTCACAAAATGGGCCTCAAGAAAAAAAAAACTGTATCTACTCCTGCAAACAGTAATCATTCAAAATAATTATGTGAATCAAGAAAGATATTTTATCCGTACACCGCACCTTGAATACTAAGCCTACGCGCAGACACAAAAATGGCGGCTGTCATACACGGATTTTTTTCAGCGTTTGTACGGTCCCTTAAATTTCAATACTGATAATTTCTAAAAGTTTTCTCCCTGTTATTTGTCTGAGATTGAATAAGTCAAAGAAAACTTTCGGAACCGTAAGAACGCTGAAAAAAATCTGCCTACGATAGTCGTCATTTTTGTGTCAGTGCGCAGACCTAGTATTCAGGGGGAGGTCATCCGTCCTTCCGGTACATCTCTCCACAAGAGATTTATAGTCTTATCTAGACAAAAATCTGTGAAATCGGGTCCATACAGTTTTACCATTAATAAGCCAGGTATTTTTTTTTCTATTTAAAAAATGTTGCTCCATTTACTACTTTATGAGCCCATTTACTAGATTTTTTAAAAATATTTTCTGCACCCACTTCATTGTTTCTTCCATTAGGTTTTAAATATTTAATAAGGTGGGTGAACCAAAGGTGGTCACTGTCCCTAAGGTAGCCCATGCCTCAAAAGTAGAATTAATTTAATTTTTAATCACCAAATGGCGCTGCTGCGTTGTCAATCATGTATCTGCAGTGCACGTGGCTGAATTTAAAGCTATCACCTTGATCCTCCGACATTTTATGCAGTGATTTCACTTTTGAGGAGTAGTCGTTCTAATTTCCAGGTAAGAAGATATTTTAATTTAAACATGTTTAAATTCTTAGAAATTTGAGTTATGATACGTTTTCTGAAACTTTATTTCCTGCTCTTTAACCGAATTTACTTCAATTCTAAAAAAAATTATCAGATTAATACTTTTACGTCGTGCAAATGGCGATCATACACAAGTTTCCAAGTGGCCACCTTAGAAAACATATGTGAAAATCAGTGTAGTAAGGGGGATTTTCAAAATTTCTACATAAATATCAAAATAAACTTATTACCATTTATTGTTAACACCAGAGATCACTCAAAAGAAGTCAATAACTCCCAAAAGAAAATCTCTGAACACCGTGCACAAAAAAATGCTTCCAGATGTTTACGTGTCATAAGATAAGAAGAAAAACTCGAAAGATATCAAAAGAAAGAAAGGATCATCAGAGCATAATAGTAAGCAAAATAGTTTGCCGGGTATTATTTCACATTTTAAAAGAGATTTCAATACATGGGACACCTTTGGAACACTATGCGCCAAGGTGATCCACCAGCTACAATTTTGAACTTGTATTATAAAAGAAATTAAATTTTATTTTACAGTGAAAAGTACACTTGATTTGCGTTAGAGATAAGTGTAAAATTTTACAAACAAAAATTCAGCCACACACCCCAACCTGAAAATTTATAACAAAATCCTCAAAACTTAACTATGGCCACCTTTGTGTCACATACCTTATTAGATGCAATCGTAAAACTAGTCGTTGGGGGCCACCGTAATGCTTACCCATCATAGATATGCATAATATAAAATATGAAAATAAAACATGTAAACTATTTATAAAATGCATTGCAATTCGTATAAAACTTGATGACGTCATAAGCTTTAAATGCTCTATTACTGAATTGCGTTAAAGAAACATCCTTATAACTCCAAAATTGATAATCATATTAACTAACGGTTTCTTGCGTCGGATTAGGTGGCTCATTTCCAATTAAAATACATCTTTGAATTGCAATTTGAATGGAATACAGAGTCATGAAAAATCGAAGAGTGTGAAAAATAGGATTACAAATATTTCGGCAACTCATTATCCGATCGACTTCAGTCTTTATGCAATTTTTTTTTTTTATTGTCTTTCATATTCACTCCCTAAAATAAACAATTTCAAAAAATTTTATATACCTTTTATCAGAACGAATATTTTGAGAGTCCGAAAAAAAAAGTTTCGGATAACCGAGGCTACTGAAATTTAATACGCTTCTTATCATTATTACATACTATGTACATACCAAATTTCAAGTATACGAAAATTGTTTAATTATAGCAATCCTATAATCTATCGACAGTTTTTTGGAGAGATGTTTCCGGAGAAATATTAAATGGGAAAAGAGCTTAAATATAGATTTCAAGATCTGAAATTTTCAAAACTAGGTTTAAGTTTTCCATTGGAATTTTCAGTAAATGTCAACAAAAGACAAAAAGATTGCCAACTTAAAATGTGCTTATTTTATTACGGAAATTAATCATATCATGATAACAGACGATATAATTCATTTCACTGAAATAATCACGATGATTTTTTACATTATCTTGTATTTGATATTTGCGCATAGTATAATTTGAATGTAATACAATTATAATTATTTGTTTCAAATTTTAGAATAAATTTTAAATAAAAGGCGTATAGCCAATATAGTGAAAAAGTACCAAGCCGGTACTCGAACCCGCGTCATCAGTATAGCGCACTGACGTTCTACCAACTGAACCACTTGGGAACGATGCTCAGCCTGGCACTTTATCACTATAACACGTTGGCAAGGCTACGAACGCTGTACAAGATGGAATATTTTCCGTGAGCCACCAACCCTGAGGCAAACACTAAACCAAAGAAGATCCAGCCTTGGTAATTGAATAAATCTATATCTAATACTTGGAAATTTTTACATAGAAAATTTCTCACGCCTTGCATTCATAATATTTCAAATTTTAATTGCTTAAAAGGCGTACAAGCCAACATAGTGAAAGAGTACTCAAGCCCGGACATCAGTATAGCGCACAGACGTTCTACCAACTGAACCACTTGGGAACGATACTCAGCCTGGCACTTTCTCACTATAGCACGTTGGCAAGGCTACAAACGCAGTACAGGATGGAATATTTTCCGTGAGCCACTAACCCTAAGGCAAACACTAAACCAAAGAAGATCCAGCATCGGTAATTGAATAAATCTATATCTAATACTTGGAAATTTTTACATAGAAAATTTCTCACGCCTTGCATTCATAATATTTCAAATTTTAATTGCTTAAAAGGCGTATAAGACAACATAGTGAAAGAGTACTCAAGCCGGGACATCAGTATAGCGCACTGACGTTCTACCAACTGAACCACTTGGGAACGATACTCAGCCTGGCACTTTATCACTATAGCACGTTGGCAAGGCTACGAACGCTGTACAAGATGGAATATTTTCCGTGAGCCACCAACCCTGAGGCAAACACTAAACCAAAGAAGATCCATCCTTGGTAATTGAATAAATCTATATCTAATACTTGGAAATTTTTACGTAGAAAATTTCTCACGCCTTGCATTCATAATATTTCAAATTTTAATTGCTTAAAAGGCGTATAAGACAATATAGTGAAAGAGTACTCAAGCCGGGACATCAGTATAGCGCACTGACGTTCTACCAACTGAACCACTTGGGAACGATACTCAGCCTGGCACTTTCTCACTATAGCACGTTGGCAAGGCTACAAACGCAGTACAAGATGGAATATTTTCCGTGAGCCACTAACCCTGGGGCAAACACTAAACGAAAGAAGATCCAGCATCGGTAATTGAATAAATCTATATCTAATACTTGGAAATTTTAACATAGAAAATTTCTCACGCCTTGCATTCATAATATTTCAAATTTTAATTGCTTAAAAGGTGCATAGCCAACATAGTGAAAGAGTACTCAAGCCGGGATTTGAACCCGGGTTATCAGAATAGCGCACTGACGTTCTACCAACTGAATCACTTGGGAACGATACTCAAACTAGCACTTTCTCACTATAACATGAGTCCCAGCTTGCGTACTTTTTCACTATGTTGGATATACGCCTTTTAAGCAATTAAAATTTGAAATATTATGAATGCAAGGTGTGAGAAATTTTCTATGGTAAAAATTTCCAAGTATTAGATATAGATTTGTAATTAATTGTTTATAAAAGTTTATTGAAACTTAATTTCATAAAATAAAGTTAATAAAAGCATAAAAAACTTCTTAATAACACCATAAAAATAATAAATGTGCTAGGCTTTTCGAAAGAACTTTGTCTTTCTTCGTCAAGCGCAAAAAAGACGTGCAACCACTTTGAAAGCAGGAAGTAGACTGAAAGGAAATGGGAGGGAAAGAGGGAGAAGTTAATAGATCAGCCAATAGGAAAGCAGAAGGCATCAGCCAATCACAGAAAAGAAATACCTAGAATGCAGATCATAAGGATAATAATGAAAAACAATTAAAAAATGCATACATTATTATTATTATTAAATGTGGTTGAGCTGGACAAGTTTTTCCAAGCTGCAGAGAGCATGGTGGAATCGGATTTTTCGTTAACTATTACCTCGCGATTAAGATAAATAGCTAAATTTTCAAGAAAGCCTAATACAGAGGGACTATTAGCATTAAAGATAATTTTAGCATTTTGAAAATCAAAACTCTGGCCGGAATCCCAAGAATGCTTGGCAATAGATGATTTAGAAATTTCCTGGTTAGTGACATAACGTGCTCTTTTAAGCGGGTTTCAAGATTTCTTTTAGTTTCACCTTTAAAACAAAGATGACAACCACTGCAAGGAACATTATAAATTCCCCATTTTCGAAGATGAGGAACGGGAGACTTAGTGGAGGGGAATTTAAATTTATTGACAAATTTAACGACAACACTAAGTTGAAGCGTTTTAAAACTTTAGCTAATTTGAAACATAAAGGAGGATAAAAAGGCAGAACAATTAAATTATCCGGTTTGGTTTTAACAGATTTAGAAAGGGTAGATTTACTAGAGGGTTTATTGAATTTATTAACAACATTATCGATAACAGAAGCATTGAAACCTCTTTTGACAGCAACACATTTTAAATAATTAATTTCATCATTAAGGGAAACAGAATCCGAACAAATTTTGAGGGCACGGTTTACATAAGTGTAAAAGACACCGATTTTCTGGTTGCCTGGATGATTTGAGAGAACATGAAGGCAGGGGTGGAGAATCTTCAGAAAATATTACCAGCCAAGGATTTATTTTACTTGCCAGCAAGATGCAACGTACGTTAAAAATCGTTCGGACAAAATGTACACGACAGCAAAAATAGTTAATTACAATTACTACAAAGCATTTTCATAATTTATTCTATAAAATTAAAAAATATATGCAACAGGGGAAAGCTTATAGGATAGAACGTAGTACATTGTTGACATCACAATAATTTAGAAAGTTATACAGCTAATTAATAAAAAAATAAAGTTTTTAGCATATCTTTTATAGCTTGCAGTTTTTCAAATTCACTCATACCTCATCACAAAATCAACTCGCCAGTGGCAAGTAAAATAATGTATTTCCCCTTCCCTGCATGAAGAGGATAAGAGACAGAAAAAGGTTTTCTATACATACAGGTTTTGAAAAAATAATCACATCTGGTAACAAAAACATCAAGGAATGGGAGTGTATAACAATTTTCTAATTCAAAAGTAAACTGAATATGTGGGTCGACAGAATTTGCAGTTTTAAGAATGGTGGAAATATCAAAATGATTATCAACTAAAGAAAGATATATATCGTCAAAGTAACGCATCCAACATTTAAAATTTAACAGATTCAATAACTTTTCTTCAAAATAATGTATATAAATGTCACAAACAATTGGTGATAAAAGATTTCCCATGCTTAAGCCATCAGATTATTTGTAAAATGTACTATTAAATTCGAAAGTAGTATGAGTAATTAAAAGTTATGTTAAGTTAATAAAATCCTTGACATCAGTGTCAGATATTCTGATATTAAATTGGAAGATTTTATTAAAAGTAATTCGTGCTCCGAGAGTACACAGCGCAGTAATCAGGATATTTTATTAATTTAGGAAAACTTATGCAGATACATATACCCGCTTCACGATTACCAGACCATTGATGATCACCATATTTTAATGACTAATGAGTATAAAAGAGCATTTATAGATCGGATAATAATGGGGTGGCATCTTTGACTACGTAACCGATGATCTCTCGTGTCTGGAAACCCTCAGCAATATCAAATATAGGAAAATTATCAAACATCATAAAAATTTGAAAATAAATATCGGATATATATAAATATCATTATAATTATCAATATATATATTTATTGATATATATCACGATACCCTGTTACTGAGTGACCTAAATATGCTATACTAAATAACTCCTTAAGAGCCTACACTAGTCACGCGAAGAAACGCTCACGCTAATGTTAAGTGTATGGGAAGGTTATCCCGCGATTTCTCGCTCGCATTTTAATATTTTTAAATGATTTTTTTGCGTAGGATAGCTGAGGTCGATCTTCAACGTTGTTAGTTTTTACTTTTTTGATTTTGGTTAAACTTTTTTTATAAGCGGACATTTTAAATTTTGGAACCGGTTGGAACCGGTTCTGAAAATGAAAGTACCCTTAGATAAAAAAAACTGGAGCCAAAATCACAAAAAGTAAAAACTAACAACGATGGATATCGATGTCAGCTATCCTATGCAAAAAAAAAAAATCATTTAAAAATATTAAAATGCGAGCGAGAAATCGCGGGATAACCTTCCCATAGACTTAACATTAGCGTGAGCGTTTCTTCGCGTGACTAGTGTAGGCTCTTAACTCTCCCGTTGATTTTTCAGAAACACCCACTCACTAATAGTAATCCTATGGGATAGTTATTGTATAATATCACATTTGTATTTCAGTATCTTTAAACGATTTTTTTTTTCTGCATTAGATAGCTGAGATTGATCTCGATAATCGCCGATTTTTAATTTTTCGATTTTGTTTGCAGGTTATTATTATTTTTTTTTATGAGGATACTTTCACTTTCAGAATTCAACTGCCCATTTTTTTCCAAGGGCCTGAATACTTTTATAGTGTAAAACTGGTGTGTTAGTTTTCTGAAAGATTCGGAAATTTGAAATAGTCTTATAATTCTGCCTTTGTATAGGTAATTTTGGAAGTACATTGAATCCTCTCTGTAACGGCCACCTGCCGTTCCATTGAAAATTGGCCCTTATGAGGGGTGGCCCTTGAATAGGGGTGACAAAAAAACTAAAATAAGGAAATCAAAACCTATATAGGTGAAAAAACTGTTTATTAACATTTTTAAATTCTATACATGATTGAAAAAAAATTCTATTAAAGTTTGTTTCTTTTTCATAATTTTTTCGCAGACAATTTTAGTTTCTAATGATTTTTTTTACTTTATGGAACAAATTACTTAAATTTGCATTATTTATTAATGCCTTAGAATGAGATATTAGTAGTATTTATTTCTGTTAGCGTGTTCTGACAGGATATATTCACAGCTGCAGACTCATCAGACTCATTATCATTATCTGAATCAGATTGAACTCCTGATATAAAAAATAATTTTTTTAAGTTAAAAAAAATAACACTTTTTTAAAGTTTAAAACAGTAAATTTTTATGTTTTACCTGTATCTATTTCATCTATAATTCTTTTTTCCCAATCTTCTGATAAATCGTCATAGCGTTCAACCACATTTTCACATTTATCTGAATCTGGATCATATTCAAATTCAGCAGCTTTCGAAAGTTGAACCTGTTTAGGATATAAGGCAGATGTAAAAAAAAAAAAAAAAAAAAAAAAAAAAAATAGAGGTGGCCCTTGAATAGGGGTGGCCTCTAAAAGAAGTTTCACTGTATTTGTAGAATTATATATTGTAAAAACGTAGTTTATTTTCAGAGTTGTTTAATAATCTTTATCAAACATTGGTTTTTTTTATAAACTTTTCCTTTGTTTTCAGATCTGGATATGCTGTCGGAGGACTTAAAAAGTCTTTCCGTAAATGATGATAGCTACGACGTGATACTCAAAGTAAAAGAGAAAGAATTTCCAGCGCACAAGGACATTTTGGTGGCTCGTTCGCCTGTATTCGCTGCCATGTTCAAGCATGATACATTGGAGAAAAGAACGAGTATCATAAATATACCTGACTGTGATCCGGATTCTTTCCAGGAATTCTTGAAGTATTTATATTGCGGAAAACTGGAAGATATTTCGTTTCGCAGCGCTTTTCATTTGTATAAGACTTTCGACAAATATAATTTCCGGGAGCTGATGCCTTTTTGTGTTGAAAAAATGAAGCAGTGTTTGACCGAAGACAACGTTTGTGATGTCGCAATACTGGCAGAGTTGCACTACGAGACAAAGTTGATGGCTGCAGCTCAGGACTTTTTCAATAAGAATGAAAGCAAAGTTGTACAAACAGCTGCATGGGAAAATTTAATGGATACTAATAAACGCTTGGTTAATAAAATGATAATAGGGATGGAATCAACTATCTATGAAAAAAATGGATTGATTGTTCGAATGAAAAATCTCTATTTGAAGATTTTTCCTTAAAAAAAAAGAAAACATCACACTTTGGGTTTTTCAAACCTCTTTAAGTGTTCGATATTATAATTTGACTGTAATTCTTTCTAATAAAATCATGACGACATTTTATTTTGATTGACAAGTTATTTTGTCTCTATTGCATTATTGTCAGTTTGCTAGAATTTCTGAAGTTTTTCTTTTAAAATATTTGTATATACATACAGAAATCATTTACCGTATACTCGTGTATAAGTCGACCCACCTAATTCTTACGCAAAATTTTGAAAAAAAAGTGAATTTTCGTGTATAAGTCGAACTACATTTCTGGTAGTAAGTTGAAAAATAATTTATAATCGAGAATAAAAAAAAATAAAACAATAAAAAATAAAAAATAAATAAAATAAATTTGTAATACTTTTTTTTTAATTACGTTTCTAATCAGACTTTTAAAAAAAAATCAACATTTTAAATCTGTATAATTATGTGAAACTGAAGAAGCTTAAACTATTTTGAAACCTATTTACATCAATTTAGTGATACTTAAAAAGAAAAAAAAATCTTTGAAAAATCTATTCAAGCCTTATTTACAGGGTAAACAACTTCTTAGACTACTAAAATAGAGTACTTCTTGGTATTTTAGGACTTTTAGGAGAGAAATCTAGAAGCATTCTCATTTTGACGTTTTTTTAAAAGGGGATTAAAATGTTGAAAGGAATTCCCTGTATTGAAGGGAATTCTATCCCAAGAGAAAATGAGTGCAGAACAATTACAGCGATGTTATTGCTGAGTTTTTTTAGTCAATCACAGGGAAATGACCATTGTCCGCTTTTATTTCTCTCTCCCGGTGACTCCAGTGTTTCACCCCGCTATTTCTTCCGGAGTGTGAAATATTCTTTCTCATTTTTTTCTTTTTACTAACTCGTGCATAAGTCGACCCCCATTTTCAACACCCAAATTTTGTCTAAAATTATTCGACTTATACACGAGTATATACGGTAGTTGATACTCCAAAAATATTTCTACCTTAATAAGTCTTATTGCTATGTTTCGATATTTAGATCTGTTTTGGATATATGAATAAAAATACATGGGGATTCACTGTTACATTTTTCATTATGTATCTAAATCATGGGTGCAAGACTTCAGTCTCAGGATTGATTTCAGTCCTGGAGAGATTCTTGACTGACAATAGATTCTTCTCTATGTGCTTAAATTATAGCAATTTTACTAGCAAAAACTTTTAATCAGTTTCTTTCTATATTATAAAGGACAAACGTGTCCGTGCGTAACACTGACGTCATTTTGCGAATGGCAACACTGAACGATGAAATTTTAGTTTTGCAATTTTTACTACTGCAATTTTTTTAATTTCTAAACATCGCACATTTTCAATTTTTACACAGTTATATAGGGAAAAAAAATCTACTTTCAAATGGAATTTGTCTGAAAATTGCAAACGCAATTTATTCATTTATTATATAATTCAAATTAAATTCCAAGCATGATTTAAAAAAAAATCTATATCGCTTGCAGACGATTGCAAAATATTAATCTATTTGCACTTTAAACAATATAAAAAGTTCAGCATTTGTTTCCAGCTAATATTTAATAACGAAATTAAAACTTCTATAAATAAATTAGTATAAATAAAACACAAATTTAACAGACATGTAATCGAAATAAGCGCTGAAATTATCCGAATAAGAAAAACTGCTATAAACCATTTTTTTTTTTTCAGTTTCTCCGGTTATTAACTTCTGGCACAAGGCCAATACGAAATTACCGTTTTTAATAAATTTCAATCTTTTATTTGAATATATATTTGACATATTTCATATAAAATGCTGTTTGGTATTTTTAGAGGGCAATTAAAAATAATAATAAATGTAAAAAATCTGTTAGATTTTTCAATAAAAAAAATGGTTTTCACAATTATCCTCTATACCGGGATTGGATGCCCTAGTTATAATAAAAGATCAATTTTTAGAAATAATACAAGTCATAGATATCTTGTAGCCCATTTCTATTTGGTTATACTACCTAATACTCAGAAAAGTTTTCACTCTTGATTTGAATGGCGTCTTGCACCCATGATCTAAATTGAAATATACATCCAAACTAGTAAATCTGCAGATTAGAAGCCTCAACGTCAGCTGTAAAAGTCATTGTTTTTTAATCTCACTTTTAATATTATTTAGAATCTTAAAATCCGCAATTTAATCTTTTTTTTTATATTTCATACATATTTATAGGCATATAAAATACTTCGGAGGTTTCAGAAATTAGAAGTATTTAATTAAACACGTTTTATGCAATTATATTCTGAAATTTTTATGAACTTCTTATTCAGCTAACTTTTTAGATAAAAGAAATAAACTTGTATCAAAATTAATTCTCATTTATGTCAAAAAATACTAAATACTAAGAATACTAAAATCTCCGGAAAGTAATTTATTTTGCTAATAAAATATTGCAGCAAAATAGTGGGAGTTACTTGAATTTTACTATTTTGATATTCTTTGAAATAGGGTTGCTAAACAACTAATAAATTAAAGAGCACAGTAAAAAGAAATGCATTTTAAAATTTGTAAAAAATATGAAAATAAAATGTTTTATTTTTCCCGAACAGATGCAAAAAAATTTCCATTAATTTCTAAATTCTAATGAATGTATCAGCAATTTTTCAAAGCTATTGGATATATTTAAAACATCAATATCAAACATTTAGCATTAATAATTTTACGTTTAATTCCATTATTCAAATATGTGACTTTCATTTCAGTTAAAAATAAAATTTGAAAATCGTCTGCATTCCCATAGGAAAGCATTATAATCTGAAAAGAAATGTTCTATATTTTTCGGACGAATGAACCAAATGTAACTAAAAACTATACAGCTGATTCCGGGTACCTCACCAACATATCTACCAAAAATCAACCTAATACGACGATTCTTACGGCAGTTATCACGGAACAGACAGACAGACAGAAACCAAAAACTTTTCGCGTCTCCACAGTGAGCCTGAACTGACGTTTCGGCAATTAGTAGCTATACAAATATTATATTTATATCAGCTATGAAAACTAAAATTCCTCTATAGTCTTTTCGTGTTTGTTTTAAAAAGAAATGAAAAAAAAAAAAAACTATCTACAAGGTGCCCTTTTATCATTTCTTAATATACAATTTAGAAACCATTAGTTTTAGAGGTATTTTCTAATTTCAAAAATGTTTCATATGTAGTTTTTCGTCATATTATTAGTAGTCATGTTCTTTAATACTATGTGACAATAATTGCTACATAATGTACTTTACAAGGATCTCTACTCCTACACTTAACTTTTTTACCTGTTTATTATGAACCACTAGCAGACTACGCCCGCTGCGCTGGTCGGTTTCCCCAAAAGAACCTTGAATCAAACGAAATATATCGATGAATTTAACCTTGTATTTTAAAGTAAACTGTACCTGTACCTAGATATCCTATGATAACATAAAAACGGATACTTATTTCACTAAGTTATGTTTTTTTAATACGGTTTATTATTACGTTTACATTTTATTACCTACCGTTTTCCATTGATTTATATGTTTTATAGCTACATATTTTAATAACGGAAATAAACCTATATTATTCACAACTAAATAGAAACGGCGCATCTAGTATTTGTCGAGAATTAAATAAAAATCATGCACTCGTGACATCATAATTCACTTTTATATTTTAACAGAATAATACGGTTACTATAATTTGTGACTCGTGCTGACATATTGCTGTTATTATTATTTTTTACGCGTGAAGTTTTCGCTATGGTAATGCATTGTGAAATTTGGTCATTTTTGAAATTCAATATTCGAAAAATGGCATAATCAGTGGATTTGAAATTTATATCAAGAGAAATACAATTTTTTACATTTCTAACGCAGTTTGTCTAACAATTTTCTGACAAATACTTTTCGAGCAATTAATTTTTTTCAGTAACTTCATATGTTTCAATTTCTGAGATTAATCTGTGGCAACGATCCCAGTCGTCAGCAACACATACCTTTTTATTAAAGAGGATTTTCGCAATGAAAAATTTTCACGCGTGAGATTTTTTTTTTTCTGCTTCACAGTTCGTGCACAGGATTGTATTTCGGCATTGTCCTTATGGGTGCGTGTTCAGGACGATAAAAATTGGAGAACTCTTAGTAAAGTTTTATCGTATGGCTTTATATCAGATGTCTATGTGAATCCCCATTTAAATAATTCACCAGCCTCCATTTATTTCCCCTCTAAGATTAATTGATGAAAAAAGAAAAGGAAAGGAGATGAGGGAATTATTGTACCTGCCGGTCATCTGAAAATTATGTTATTTCTGGTAAAGGGATGAATTTTTGTTCTTGATAAGCAGGGCCCGATTAACCTCTGAATCTAGGGGAAGCATGGTATCATTTTGGGGGCCCTTTCATTTGGCAAAAGTTTTCTTATTCTTCATTCATGAAAACTCGCCAATGATACTAATATTATTCTCGGGAGTAGCTCAGCAGAGGTCACATATACTTCACTCACATTAAACAACTTTTTTAATGTGCCCTGTGTATATTGCAGATATATTCAGTACCTATCGCTGTATACTCAATTTCCCGAGTGGTTTCTAAGCAGGCACACCAGGATGCTATATGATAAATCTATATATATTTAAAACGAAAGACGCATTCTGTCAAATTTTCACACGAATATCGTCTCTTTACGCATGCGTCAACGTTTTTTTGAAGGATTCTCCCCTCGAAACGGGAAACTTGATTGATTAGCCTGTTTAGCCTAGGGGGGTTGAAAAGCGTTGATTTAAAAACCTTCTAATATATTTTTGCTCTGAGGTTGAAAGCTAAAGCTTTTTTTTTTGTTTTTCTCTAAAGAACTTATGTTTTCACTGCTAAATATGCATCTTTTTTTGCAAAATTTTAAAGAGAGCTTGGTATCATGGTTTACCTGGGTTTTAGAGTCAGGCTGATAAAAGTAAAATTAATGAAAATTTTTAAAGGCCGCGTAATTAAAAAAAAAATAGAAAATACTAAATATTGATATATATTTTATTTTAAAAACACAAATTGCACAAATTGGGCCTATTAGTTGCTAAAATCAGTGTAAAAATTGTTTTAAACTCATAAAAGAGCTAAAATCCTACATGTTTCGACTTTAAACTTAAAGCCATCATCGGGGAAGAAGAACAACACAAACGACTACGGACCTTTTAATTTTCGACACGAGAAAATTGAAATCAACAGCTTGGAAAAATTTAAATAAAATAAGCGGGCGCTCTCTGTTGCCAAAGAGCGAAAAACTAAACTATGAATTAACAAGGGGTTAAAAATGTATTCCATAAACTAGGTATGTTGAAAGAAAAGTTATCATTACAAATACAATCCTTCCTAATTTTAATCTCCAATGATTCCCTAATGGTGGCTTTAAATGGGTTATTGAACCTATAGATAATTCTTGCTTTATCGAAAAAAAAATTAAAAATCATATTATAATGCATATATTATATAATTATAAATCATTACTAAATTAATACATACTAAAATTAATAATTTTAGTTAAATTCTTGCTAAAATAATTCATGTATATAATAGGATGTAAATTACAAGCTTAAAATTATTTCACTTCATTAGTTGAGTAGACTGGACTGACAACACAATCTATCGTTTTACATCTATAGAAATCGCTTACACAATATAACAGTTCATAAAATTTTCAATAATTAATTAATTTAAAAGCAGCTAATTAAAAATAAAAGTACATTTCTAAAGGAGCTTTCAAGTTATTTACAGTCAAATTTTGACGGGTACCATCTAGTACTATATGAAAACACCATGGTCGTGGTAGCTATATCTCATGGAATGGAATATCATCAAACTTGATAGTCAGTTAACAGTTAAACTTTGGCATAAGTTGGAATCCTATTGATAAAATTCATATTTCTTCCTCTTGATAAACTTTCTTTTCCATAAAAATTAAAAATACGATGTAAAAGAAATTAAAATGGGAATTAGAGATCCCTTTTCAAAGTCTTTTTGGGGACTCTTTTAAATTTTAGAAGGGAAGCATATGCTTCCCGTGCCTTTTGGATAATCAGGCCCTGTTGATAAGGGGTATGAACCCTTTTAGTCATCAGTCTCTTTTGTGCTTCTTTTAGGTAGCTTTCAATACAAAAAAGTATAAAGCTACCTATTGCAGCCGTTCGGAGGAAAGCAGTTCCGGAAAATTTCGATATATTTTCACCGATCATGACCCCCAGACCCCAAAACCACCCTCCGTTCAAATGTTGATTTATATATATATATATATATATATATATATATATATCTCCATATATATATATATATATATATCTGACCTATGTCATACGATAACGCTCGTATTTATAAATCGATTTTGATGAAACTAATTGTGTGTATTAAGGTCACTAATGTCTCGACCGAGTTCGTTGGCCAGCTTGGTCCGCCATTTTGTTTAAAGATGGCGGCCATTTAAAAATTTAAAACTAAAATAAATATACAAAAAAGTAAAAAATTTAAATTTACTTTTTAATTAAGTGTTAGGCCTTGATACGAGGATTCCAGAGCATTTTTTGGTTTACCTCTATCTTAAAAAATGGCTGAGATAGAGCAGTTTGAAATTCTAGGGTGGCTGACGTTTTGAAACAAGACAGCACATTACAAAAATTTTCATTGTTGTAATCATTTCCCAATCATACGCATAAAACTATACATTCATATCCGTTAGCGCCAAATTCTCGCCAAACTTGGCGACATTTGGCGAAATATCGCCATATTTGGCGACCAAAATAAGTCTTCATAAATGAAGCCAATTTGGCTATTGCTCAATAATTTGGCGAATTTCTTATTCAGATTCAGTATTAACGAATCCTTTGTAAACGTTTTCTTTGCATTTTAACTTGCTGTTTTCGTGTAACATTAGCTAAAATTTTAAAACTAATATATAGGAAAGCTACCTTTTCTTCCCGGTACAGGCCGGAAGGACTTTTTCCATTAAATGTCTGCTGCTTGCTCGTTCATTCTAGCCGTTAATCTCTCAAACAGAGTTGCTATAGGGCAGTTGCAATTGACTTCACCTTGGAGGTAAACAGTTCAAATAGGCAGTTCTGATTGGTGGAATTACCCTTACCTCCAAGTGAATACAATGGTTGATCAGCTGATTGCAACTGCCCTATAAAGCCGAATCTAAAAGAATCTGGCCTTTTAGGTAGCTTTTAATACAAAAATGTATAAAGCTACATATTGCAGCCGTTCGGAGGAAAGCAGTTCCGGAAAATTTCGATATATTTTCACCGATCATGACCCCCAGACCCCAAAACCACCCTCCGTTCAAATGATGATTTATATATATAGATATATCCATATATATATATATATATATATATATATATATATATATATATCTGACCTATGTCATACGATAACGCTCGTATTTATAAATCGATTTTGATGAAACTAATTGTGTGTATTAAGGTCACCAATGTCTCGACCGAGTTCGTTGGCCAGCTTGGTCCGCCATTTTGTTTCAAGATGGCGGCCATTTAAAAATTTAAAACTAAAATAAATATACAAAAAAGTTAAAAATTCAAATTTAATTTTTAATTACATGTTAGGCCTTGATACAAGGATTCCAGAGCATTTTTTGGTTTACCTCTATCTTAAAAAATGGCTGAGATAGAGCAGTTTGAAATTCTAGGGTGACTGACATTTTGAAACAAAACAGCACATTAACGTGATTACTCGCAAATTATTTTCTTTCATTGTTGTAATAATTTTCCCAATCATACGCATAAAACTATATATTCATATCCGTTAGCGCCAAAATTGGCGACATTGGCGACAAAATTGTCAAAATTTGGGACATTTGGCGAAATATCGCCAAATTTGGCGACCAAAATAAGTCTTTATAAATGAAGCCAATTTGGCTATTGCTCAATAATTTGGCGAATTTCTAATTCAAATTCAGTATTAACGAATCTTTTGTAAACGTTTCTTTGCATTTTAACTTCCTGTTTTCGTGTAACATTAGCTAAAATTTTAAAACGAAGATATAGGAAAGCTACCTTTTCCTCCCGGTACAGGCCGGAAGGACTTTTTAAAATTGTATTTGCCTCAAAAAAATTGTTTTACTTTTTCCCACTTTTCTTTTTTTTTCTTTCTTTTTTTTCTTTTGGTATATATATATATATGGAATAATGGGAAGAAGCTTATTGAATTTCAGTTACCTCGATTATCGGAAACTATTTTTTTCGGACTCACGAAATATTCGTTCTGATAAAAGGTATATAAAATTTTTCGATTTTGTTTATTTTAAAGAGTGAATATAAAAGACAATAAAAAAACGTGAATTTTGCATAAAGAATGAAGTTGATCGGATAATGAGTTGCCGAGATATTTGGAATCCTATTTTTCACACTTTTTGAATTTTCATGACTCTGTATTTCATCCAAATTTCAATTCAAAGATATATTTTAATGGGAAATGAGACGCGTAATCCAACGCAGTAAACTCTTAGTTAATAGGATTATCATTTTTGGAGTTATAAGATGTTTCTTTTACGCAATTCAGTAGTAGAGCATTGAAAGTTTATGACGTCATCAAGCCACGATTTTATTCGAATTGCAATGCATTTTATAAGTACAGACAGTTACAGTTTATAGTTTACAGATGTTTTATTTTCATATTTTATACTATGCATATTCATGATGGGTAAGTATTACGGTGGCACCCAACGATTAGTTTGTATTTTGAATTATTTTTACCATCATTAACTTTTAAAGCTATTTTCAAATCCAAACTGACTATTTTCAGACACATTTTTTTATTCATTTTTGTCTCAAATACGTGAAATTGGCAGGTACACTTATTCAAAAACTATGTAATCGAACAGTTTTTTTTTCTGTTTTTTTTATAAAGACAGAAGATTTTGAATATCTTTAAAAGTTGCTCTAACATTATCCTGTTTGCTTCTGACACATTTTTTAAATTCATTTTTGTTCTCAAATACATGACATTGGCAACTGCACTTATTCAGAAACTATGTAATCGAACACTTTTTTTAAGTAAAAGCATAATTTTTCATGAACTTCCTGAAAGTTGGCGTTTTGCGCGGAATTTAACAACGACAGCGCGAGGAAAAAAAACAAACATTAGAAGTGAACGAAGATGTATTTATTCATTTCTCACATTCATTCGATTTCATTTATCGCAAATGAAAAAAAAAAACTGTTTGATTACAAATCTCTGTAATAACCAGGCTTGCAAGTCTCACGCTTTTACGTTTACAAATGAACCAGAAAATGTTTAAGAAAGTTTCGCATTCTTCAGCAAGGATTTTTTTTTTCTAGAGAACTGCTTTAAAAAGCATTAAGCTTCGTGTGGTATGCTTCATAACTTATTTAATGATGGTTTTTTAGCTCACAGGCTATCAAAGCCTGAGAGCTTATGTGCCCGCCCGTTCTGTATGTTACGTACGTACGTATGTATGTATGTATGTATGTACGTAACGCGATAACTCTTGATAGAACTAACCGTTTTACTTTAAATTTTGTTTATAGGTTCCTTGTGATAAGGCGCTTCCCTGATTAGTTTTGGAGGTTCATTGGTTAAGCATAAAGGGGGGAAATGGGGGGCTAACCCCCATAATTTAGATAAATAGGTTTTTCATGCAAAATTATCCCATTTTCTTCAAATTTTGTATATAGGTTCATTTTTTTTTATAATGCGCTTCTGTCAATAGTTTTGGGGGTTCATTGGTTAAGTATAAAGGGGGAAAGGGGGATACCCCCCCACCCCCTAATTTAGATAAATGTGCTTTTATGCAGAATTATTCGATTTTTTTCAAATTTTGTATATAGGTTCATTGTGATAATGCGCTTCTCTGAAGAGTTTTGGGGGCTCATTGGTTAAGTATAAAGGGGGAAAGGGGGGTGCTAACCCCCCTTAATTTAGATAAATGGGTTTTTCATGCCGAATTATCCGATTTTCTTCAAATTTTGTATACAGGTTAATGGTGATAAAGCGTTTTCCTGATTGGTTTTGGGGATTCATTGTTTAAGTATAAAGGGGGTAACGGAGGGCTGTCCCCCCTTAATTTAGATAACTGCGATTTTCATGCAGAATTATGCGATTTTCTTAAAATTTTGTATATAGGTTCATTGTGATAAGGCGATTTCCTGATTAGTTTAGGGGGTTCTTTGGTTAAGTATAAAGAGGGTAAAGGGGGGGTTTATCCTCCCCCTTAATTTAGATGAATGTTTTTTTCATGGAGAATTATCCGATTTTCTTCAAATTTTGTATATAGGCTCATTGTGGTAAGGAGCTTCCCTGGTTAGTCTTGGAGTTCATTGGTTAAGTATAAAGGGGGATACGGGGGGGGGTAATCCCCCTTAATTTAGATAAATGGGTTTTTCATGCAGAATTATCCGATATGCTTCGAATTTAGTATATATGTTCATTGTAATAAAGGGCTTCCCTGATTAGGTTTGGGGGTTCAATTGTTAACTATAAGGGAGTGGGGGAACGGGGGGATGATCCCCTCTTAATATATTGTCGATTTCTTTTTTTTTCGAGGGGCTTATTTCAATTTCTTTGAAATAAATGTATAATATACAATTAGTGTGAATAGCCTGTGAGCTCAATGCCCTCAGTTTAACTGGGCAGTTTTCTTTTTTATTATCTTGTCCACCAATCGGGAACCAGGTAGACTGGCTTGGATTACAATGGGAAGTGCAACTGCATACCAAAGTCAAGCGGTCCACTACGAGAGAGAACCGTGACTACCTCTGTAGGTCTTCACATCCCTCGAGTTGTGGTAGAGCAAGTACGGGTTGGAGCATCCCGACTTAAGGCCTAGGGCCAGGCTCCCTTTTGGGTTTCCAGCTCCGAAGCTGTTGGGGGATGCCGGCCCGTCTCCAAGTGTCTCGCGGTTTCGGGATAACTGCGCGTCTCGCATGGGGAGTGCACGTCTCGCGGTGACTCCCCTTGGTTTCACCGCGTATCGCAACGGCCTACGTCGTCGACACGTGGGTTCGAGGTTAGAGGGTCCGCAGGTGGCGGTCCTCTGACCGGCCGAAGCGCCGCAGGGAGATAAACCTGCTGGTGCGATATTAGTCCCTCAGGACTTGGGTTTGGAGGTCGTCTGACGCGCAGCTTACTTTTATACCAAAGTCATACTAAATTAAAACTAAATTAACTAAATTCTCAAAACTGATCTTGATCTCAACTGTTAATTTTAAATTAATTAGAGACGTGTTAAAACATTGTCCATTGTATAATGTGCTGTGTTTAAAAAAAATTACTGGTTTTAATTTTTGGCTTTAAAAAAAATTGTTTGTTCTTTGTTTGGCTTTTTTTTCTTCTGTGATTTGCCCTTACCTGATAAATTCATTCTTGCAACTCTGATCTCAAATCTGGGTGAGCTGGTCAAAATTCACATCTACATCTGAAGAGAAGAATGGGACAGCAGTCTTTTTCCTGGATGAATGGTACAGGTTTATGTGTAATTATGACGGTCGATTATCTGCACAAAGAAAAGAGGTCCGAGGGGAGAAGTATCCTACGTGGACAGGGCTAGAGAAAAGATATATTCTCTAGCCCTGTTCGTGGGGCACTAAGGGAATCTAACTCGTATTTACACTAGGAAATCCAAAGTTCGACAAAAACTGCGAACGATTAGACCTACCGGAGCGCTTGGGTTCGAACCCAGCACCTCCCGTTTACCAGCTTTGAGCTAGATTAATGGAGTTTCCGTGCATGTATTACGCTTTGTTTTGGCGTCATCTATCGGCATTTAACATAAACAAAGGAATGTTTTGTTGAAACTGTAGATTATTTATTTATTATTAATTAATTAATTAATTAATTAATTTGTTTATTTATTTATTTATTTTTATTTATTTATTTATTTATTTTTCTTCTTTTTTTGTAAGTAAGAGAAGTTTACTATGTATTGATTGAACTTGCTATCAGCTTTTAACAGCTTCAACTATATAACTTTAACATTTCATACAATAAAAATAAAATAAAATAATTATTATTTCTTTCGTAAAATTTTAATCAATATTTTGAAATTTGCTTGCAATGTAAATAAAAAGATTATTTTATATAAATGTAATTAAAATATAAGAAATATATAATACCGTGTACTACATATATTAATTGTATGAATATAGACATTTTTTTATATACATATATCAGCATTATGTTTGCGTTATAAATAAAAATGTTATTTTTTTTTTCAAACCTAATTAAATTATAAGAAATATAAAATATCATTTGCTCATGCTATAATTCAGATAAAACTTTAGCTTTATCTGCATTATAGTAGCTTATTTTAACTTAACTTTGCGGTGAAAGAATACATAATTTAATTGTTAGAAAACAATTTTCATTCATGCTAATGTAATAAAAAGATGCAGCGTGTTTATGGTATAAAGAGAAAGGTAGTTATTTGGTTATTTGTTACGGCCGATTACCTGCGATTAGCCCGGCGTTGGGACCCTAGCGCGTATTTACGGCAAGGTTCGAAGAAAGCCACGGAAAATTCCGAACGGTTAGTTCGACGAGCACGACTGGGGTTTGAACCCAGCACTACCCGTCTGCCAGCTTTGAGAGAAGAACATCTCAGCCACTGCTGGAGAAAAAGCGAATGGAAATTTATAATGATTACAATTGAGTCGTATCTAAAAATCTGCATTGAACAGCAAAACTTTGATATGTATGATTTCATTGATTTATACAGTAGGAATAATTAAAGAAATCAGAAGAACGATTAGAACTGTATTATTGGAAAATAACAGACACTTGCAATTGACATATATTTATAAAACAATACACTTTTAGTTTACTAACATTTTTTGCTATAAGAATGGTCAAAATATGTGATTCTCACTTTTGCTCATTATAAATCACATTTCTCATTATATCACAATAATAATAATAATAATAATAATAATAATAATAATTACATCTCTTAATTTCATAACTATGACAAAAAATTATTTTCGCACATTTTCTACTATTACCGTATATACTCGTGTATAAGTCGACCATCCCCCCCCCCCCCCAATTCTTACGCAAAATTTTGGAAAAAAATTGAATTTTCGTGTATAAGTCGAACCACATTTCTGGCAGTATGTTGAAAAATGATTTGTAATCCAGGATAAAAAAATAAAATAAATTTTCATTAAATTAGTTTTTTTTTTTTTTTTTTTTTTTTACGTTTCTAATCAGACTTCTTTTTTTTTTTAATTCAACATTTTAAAATTGTATAATTATGTGAAACTAAAGAAGCTTAAACTATTTTAAAAGCTATTCACATCAATTTAATGATTACTTACTTTTTTTTTTTTTTTTTTTTTTTTTTTTTTTGAAAAATCTATTCAAGCCTTATTTGCAAGGGTAAACAACTTCTTAAATTGCTAAAATATAGTACTTCTTTGTATTGTAGGACTTTTAGGAGAGAAATCTAGAAGCATTCTCAAGTTGAACTCTTTTTAAAAAGGCGATTAAAATGTTGAAACGAATGCCCCTGTATTGAAGGGTTGGGTTGGGTTGATTATTGACGGCCAATTATCGACACTAGGGATATAGGCCCAGGGGGAGTGCCCTTCGTGGGGGTCTTTCTAAGGGAACCTAATCCGTATTTACGCATGGAGAAAATCCACGGCTCGAAAGAAAACCACGAAAACTCCGAGCGATTAGGCCGACGGGCGCGATTGGGATCGAACCCAGACCACGAAAACTCCGAGCGATTAGGCCGACGGGCGCGATTGGGATCGAACCCAGCACCTCCCGTCTACCAGCTTCGAGAGCACAACCTCTCAGCCACTCTGTATTGAAGGGAATTCTATCACAAGAGAAAATGAGTGCAGAACAATTACAGAAACATTATTGTTGATCTTTTTTTTTTATCAATCACCATTGTTCGCTTTTATCTGTCTCTCCAACCTAGACCCATATGTGATTAATGAAAAGACTTTCACATTCACCAACTAACTGCGAAAAAAATATGACTCCGGTATTTCACTCCGCTATTCTTTTTTTTTTTTTTTTTTTTTTTTTTTACTTACTCGTGTATAAGTCGACCCCCCATTTTCAGCTCCCAAATTTTGTCTAAAATTCTTCGGCTTATACACGAGTATATACGGTAAATTAAAAATTCTTTCACCGCATAATTAAGTTCAAATATTACGTTAAAAATTAAAATTTGATCTGTGTTAATATATGAGCAAATGCTATTGTATACTCCTTATTCTTATATTAAAAAAGAAAAAAATATACCCATATCATTTATAATGCATTAAAACATTAAATGTATAAAAGTTAAGCTCTTAAAAAGGTAGTAAGACTAAATTATCACAATTTGAATTTTTCTTAGTTAATAAATATATTTCAGTGGCTGAGAGGTTCTTCTCTCAAAGCTGGTAGACAAACCCCTGTCGTGCTCGTCGACCTAACCGTTCGGAGTTTTCCGTGGGTTTCTTCGAGCCTTGCCGTAAATACGGGTTAGGATCCCTTAGAAAGACCCCCATGGAGGGCACTCGCCCCACGGCCTATATTCCTCGTGTTGATAATTGGCCGTCATATAATCAACCAATCAATAAATATATTTACGAAAATAATAATAATAATATTTTTTATTTAATTTAATTTAATTTTAATTTATATAACTTAAACTTTGAAAAGTTGCTTTCGAATTAAATCCAGAATTTTTCTTACATAAAATATGCCCATTAAAAATATGAAAATTTCTATCATTAAAAATCTCCTTTTTCGTTATTCCATAAGTAACTTGCAATTTTATTTTTAAATACAAATGTTACTACATTGAAAATCAAAATATTATCTGCATTGATATAACATTCTATTTTCCTTATATACTAATTACATTTAATAAGAAATATTCCTTTTATTTACAATGCAAGAAAATTTTCAAAATTTATGCCTATCTCTTAAAAATGGATAAAACTAATTTAAATTTTCATGAAAAAAATAATAATAATGCTCATTTTATTTATATTGAGTGAAATTTTAAAGTTACATAGCGGAAGCTTTTAAAAGTTGATTTAGAATTCAATCAATACATCATTATTTCTACAAAATGCCTGAAAAACTAAAATTTTAACAGAAAGTTCCTTCCTTTTATATTAATCGCCGATAGATGGCACCAGCACAATATCTAGAAAAGAAACGTTATTGATGTATGGAAAGAACCATCAGTCGAATAAAATTGCCGTCACGAGTTGGTTGTTGTGTATGATTGTAACAAAACGACGTTGTTAGTTCTTTTGTCTTTAATAGCACGTTAATTTAAGTAACAAGTTCAGGTAATATATTATAATAATTTTTCTGTATACTTTCTTTTTCTCATGTTTTGATCTTATTTTTTCTCCCAAAAAGGTATCGTTAGTGGGTGCACGTGGTAACTTCCCTAATGTGATAATTTGTATTCGAATAGCAGATTAAATTATTCACAGGTTATATGTTAAAGAAGGTGCAGAAATTTATAAACTATAAAAGGGGGGGGGGGGGGCATATTAAAAAAAGTAAGTTGCTTAAAAGCTAATAGATTAAAACTGATATATTTTATGTGATAAATAGATATTAGTATTTTGAAAGTAATATATTTATTTTACTTACATACGTGAGTGCATATTTTTTTGTTAGATTGTCTTTTGCCATAGGAAAATGTTATTAATTTTTGTAAATATCAGAAACAATTAAAATAATGTTTCCAAATAATAATAATAAAAATAATAACTATATTAATAATAATAATAAAATTTAGTACAACTACTATTATTATTAATAATGTAAGAAGGACACATTTAAGCAACGTTGATTTACTTTAGATTAAACATATATTCAAACTGTTATTTTAAATGAAATATTCTTCAAAATGAAAATGAAAATTATTTATACATTACATTATCATTATTTATTTTTAAACATTTATCCAGGGTACGTTGATTTAAACCATCTTGATTTTTAACGTATTTCAGATAAATTGTTTCTTTTTTACAAAAATCATTGACTTAAATCAACTTTTAAAAAATGTTTATTTAAAATATATGTCCATTTTATTTCGGAATATCGGAATTAAGATTAAGCTTGGCCAAAATTTGAATCCATTGCAAATTTTGGGAGTGGGAAATAATTGGAAACCAGAAATTAGAGGTGAAAATTAGTGGTCACCACTCGCCACGTGGCGATTAAAAATCTGTTATCGATCACCAAGTGAAATACACCATTTTTCATGGAAATAAGCATCTCTACATTGATTACATCTAATTAGAGAACTGGTTAATTTTTTTTTCCTACCAGATGCAAACAGATTTCAACGACTTAGCCGTATTTTCAATATTTCGGCTTTTTCTCACGTGCTTACTCTTTAGTTGGACTATTTTTTCAAGAAATAGTTTTATTCTGCAAAATATATTCATCAGCTTTGATTCCACATGCATTTCAAGTAATTTATTCCTTTTTCCCACCGGATACAAGCAGATTTTAAGGACATTTCAGTATCTTCAATATTCGACTCCTGCCACATGCTCACCGGTTGGATTATTTTTCTTCAAGAGATACTGTTTAATCATGCGAAATACACTCATACTCATACAATAGGTATAAAACTCTTATAGGAAAATATGTTTATATACAACGATTATAAATGATCTAGATGTAAAGAAAGTTTGAATCATAATAGTGGCCACTAACTTTAAAAAGTGGTCACTAATGAAACTGAGTCTACCGGTCACTGGCTACTAACTAATTTTCCCAGTTTTCACCTATACCAGAAATCCATACATATTCAATTTTAGTTAAATCAAATATCTAACTTTAAAAAGAAAAACTCTAATTTAAAAATAGAGAATCACAGCTGTAAAATGTTAAATATTAAGGCATGCAATTTTACTATTAAAAAATATATAACATTTTTGTGAATTTTTAATTTAATAGAAAAACATGTATACGCTTTCTGCAATGTTATGGAAGACTTTAGAATAAGTACCAGCAGGGGTGGATCCTGGAAAAATTTGGGGCCTATTTAAGGGCCCTTCACAAAAATCAATTTGATAAAATGGGCCCTTCACAAAAATCAATTTGATAAAATGGTCTCCTTCACAAAATTCTATTCCATAAAAACTTACTATTATTTATTTATTTATTATTATGTGATGTTTTAAGATGTGTAATTTGTAAACAAACAAGTTCACAAGAGAGAAAAACTTCAGCAAAAGGATTTAAAAAGGTTTTTGTTTATAAATGCTTGGTTCGAATTTGATTAACTCGTTTTCAACTTTCATTGCAAAATGTTATTTTTCACAAAAATAACCTTTACTTTTCACAAAATGGGCCCCAAGAAAAAAAACCTACATCGACCCCTGACGAGGGTTCTGATTTTGCGAAATTGGGAAGAGCAAAAAGCTAGTCATAATTTTGTGAATTTGAAATGATGGTCACATTCAGGTTCTTATTTATACATTTTTAAGTATGTAAAATACACATTCATTTTCCTTTTATTTGTAAAAGTGTTATGTTAGATTTTACTTTTAAATAATTAAATTTGTGAAAGGTTCAGTTTGTAGACGAAAAATTTTTATAAAAGGTCTATTAAAAAAAAAAATTGTGACGGGTCATGTTTTAAGGTGAAAAGTTTTGTGAAGGTTCTTGTTTTGAGATGGAAAAATTATGTGAAGACCCCTGTTTTGAAAATGAAAAAATTTGTGAAGGGTCCTTTAGAGGACCAAAATTCTTCTTAAATAGATCCCTGAGTACTTAGACCTTTAAAAAATATTTTTAGCGATATTTATATAGATTTCTCATTGCGGTTTCCGTAGTCCTTGTTCACAGTAAAAACATGTAAAATATGAAAAATAACCTAATGATAAATTAAAATGTGTGATCCTATCAGCATCTAGAATTGGTGGGGATTTGGACTGTTTGGTAGGAAGAAAATAATACCTTCAAACCCCACTGTTATTTTAGTTTTTTATTTAAAGAATTAAAATAATACAGACATGACAAAATACCATCCAAAAAAAAAAAAAAACTAAATCAATAATTCCGAATAATTATTCAAAATATTTATTTTTATTTTTTAAAAAAGGAAGAAAGTCAAGTTTTATATTTCCAAAATATATTTTGCCTACTTTTTCACTGTCACCAAACCTTATGGGTCTTTTGAATTTCTGAATTTAGATTTTATTCGATTTTGGGTGCTGGAGCCTCTTTCACTAAGTACACTTGAGACTGGCAACGCAAATGCAACTTTTATAACTTTGGAAATTATTGGGTACCTATAACTATTCTCTCTCAAATGGCTACTTCAGTCACGCGAAGACATTCACTATTTAATGTTGCACCTATGGGAGGGTAAATTTAAAATATCTCATTTGCATTTCAATATTTTTTTTTCTTGCGTTGTATAGCTTATGTCGATCTCGACAAAGGCCGTTTTTAACACTTTCCAACCTAGTTGAAAAGTGTTTATGACTTCGGTTTGTCTGGCCGGATGGCCGTCTGTCCGTCCTCTAACTCCCGTAAATATGCTCGGATTGCTCTGCAATTTTTATATGTTATTGTCGTTATCTATAGCATGTTCCCTATTTCAACGGAAGTGTGTAGCACTTATAGTTTTTTTACAAGGACACTCAAAAGAATTCCTTTACATTGTGGTCTATGTGGAAAAATAGTTTGCGGTTTATTTAAATAATGTTTCACTATTTTAAACGCATTGAAATTTATATATATCACTAAGGTGCATGACAAGAAGCTTACTACAGAATAGTGTGTGTATAGCAGTCATCGTTCATTTACAGGGAAACACAAAAGAATTCTCTACTGTCTGTTAACAATAATTCCTGGAAGTGCGTTTTAAGTTACTGAACGCGATTTTAATTTTAACTCGCTTTTTGTCTATTACGTGGTGTGTATAAATTCTGTAGATCCTATACAGGGCAGCACAAAAGTTCGCGAGCACATTTCCGTTTATTGGCAGAAACTCCAGTCGGAGAATTTTAAACCGTGCTACGCGTTTCCTAACTGAACTAAAATTTAGCATCCTATGTAGTATATATACAAATCTATAGATCCTATACAGGACTGAATAAAAGTTTTCGGATATTTTTCCGAATATTGTATATGTTGGAAGTTCCTGAAATTATGTTTTTAAATATGTTATGCGTTTTCCAAATTGTTTACTTAGATGTCATCTTTCAGCTTATTAAACGGTAATGATTTGTAAAATTATTTTGGAAGCGTTGGAAAGTGTTACATAATCTATGCTTGATGCATGATTTTTCGTTCTTGTTAACACTTTCCAACATATTTGAAAAGTGTTTATGAATTCGGTTTGTTTGTCTGTCTGTCCGTGCTCTAACTCTCGTAAATATACTCGGATCGTCATGCAATTGATATATTGTGTTGAGGTTTACTATAGCATGTTCGGTATTAAAAATTAACTGTATAGCACTTATAGTTTTTTTACAGGGTCACTCAAATGATTCCGCTACATTACGATCTATCGGGGAAAAATCATTTGTGGTTTATTTTAATGATGTTACACAATTTCAAACAAATTGAAATTGATATATATCACTTAAGTGCACTGCAAGAGGCTTATTATAGAATATGGTGTGCATAGCACTTATAATTCCATTACAGGGACACTCAAAATAATTCCGTTACATTACAGTCTATGGCTAAAAATCGTTTGCGGTTTATTTTAATAATGTTTTACTATTTCAAACATATTGAAATTGATATATAATATTATAAAAATTACAAGAGGCTTACTATAGAATATTGTGTGTATAACATTAATTTACAGGGACACACAAAATAATTCGGTACTGTTAATAATAACAATAATTGTTGGAAGTACGTTTTCAGTTTCTGAACGCGTTTTTAAATTTAACTCATTTTTTGTCTATTACTTGGTGTTTATAAACTATATAGATTATATACAGGGCAGCACAAAAGTTTTAGAGTACATTTCCGTCTATTGACGGAAATTCCAGAAGGTGAATTTTAAACTGTGCTACTCGTTTCCTAAATGAACTAAAATTTAGCTTTCTACGTAGTATATATACAAATCTATAGATCATATACAGGACGGCACAAAATAATTCGGATATTTTCCGAATACTGTTGGTAATTCCTGAAATTGGGTTTTTAAATATGTTATGCGTTTTCCAAATTGTCTACTTAGAGATCCCGGGGTGGTCATCCCTTGTCTACTTGGATATCATCTTTCACCTTATTAAACGGTAAAGATTTGTAAAATTATTTTGGAAGTGCCAGAAAGTGTTACATAATCTATGCTTGACGCATGATTTTTTGTTCTGGTTTAATTTCTTAATTTTGGTTGTAGTTTTGTTTTGAGCATGCTTTCACATTTGGAACAGGTTTCGAAAGTAAGTGTCCCCTCATAAAAAAAAAAAAAAAAAAAAAAAAAAAAAAAACTGGAGTAAAATGTGTTGAAACGTGGACTATTTGCTAATATTTGTATTTCATTTTCTGATTTTTACATCTTTAATATTGCACGATATTGTGTTATTCAGTTTGATTCGAAATATTTGTTTGTATAGAAACAATATTTTTTTATTTTTATTGGAAGAGAAATTAATGTTGTTGTATTTTATGACATCCCAATCAACGATTTTATAGCGAAATTTTGGTTTAATTAAATCTCTATGACTATGTAATGTAAATGCAGCAAAAATGACGTCATTTAATTTTCGTTTAACTGCTTCAGTTATAGCGACTAGAACAGACTTATTACTATTCTTCAATTTTAGGTATCGTATATTTTTCCAGAATGTTTTAAGTTTACGTTTGAATATGATGTCATTTTCTTTTTATCTCAAAGTTTGGATTTTAGGTTCTTTTTATTCCCCCCAAGATATTATATATATTATTATTATTTTTTTTTAATACTTTACATTTTAATTTTTCAAAATAATTTTTACGTTGTCCTTTAAACATTATGCCATTTCAACAGATAGATACATTCCTGGGTTCAGAAATTAGATACCTAGAATAATTTTTTGGAGATTTACGTACTTATGCACCATTAATAATGCCTTATTTTTTACAACTTAAAAATTATTGTATTTTAATTTTATATGATGATGAAAACTTAAAGATTTTCTTATATAAGCACGAATGAAAGTTTCTGCTGATGAAAATGGCCACATGTTAAAAAAAAGAACTTCAAAATCCATTATGGCTTTAAGTTTTTACAAAGTATATAGTCCTATAACTGCGCCATAATTTAAAGCATGAGTATCAAACAGTGGCGCAAACTTATATGGGCCTGAGCCCACCGAATAATTTGCTTTTTCTACCCATCCAATTTCCATTCTTCTAATAGTTATACTTATTTATTATTCAACCATTGATAAAAAAAATTTGTTGACGCACACAAAATCTTTTTGTTAGAAAATGTGGTAAGGATAGCACATGAGAAGTAATAAACACAAAGTAGTCTCCCCCTTCTCCTAAAAGACGTACAATTTTCTCTCAAAAGAGAAATTTCTCCTATATTTCAGTAGTGACTATCAAGGAAATAAGATTAGTTGAATTCCTCGGTGAGTATGGGTCAGTAGCCATTTATTTTGATGCTTTTTGACACATATGTTGCTTGCTCAAAATGTGTGTTTTGGGAACAGGCGAAATGTTAACAATATTCAGGGGTCGATGCAGGTTTTTTTTCTTGGGGCCCATTTTGTGAAAAATAAAGGTTATTTTTGTGAGATTTATTATATTTTTGTGAAAAATAACATTTTGTAACGAAAGTTGAAATCCAGTTAATCAAATTCAAACCAAGCATTTATAAACAAAAACCTTTTAAAATCCTTTTGCTGAAGTTTTCCTCTCTGGTGAACTTGTTTGTTTACAAATTATTTTATCATTTTGATTTTTGTGAAGTGGCCCTAAATAGGCCCCAAATTTTTCCTGGATCGACCCCTGATATTCCTTTATATATAATTGTACACAGGCACCTTTCTCTTTCTATATAGTAGGATTATCTAAGTATGAAAATATGCACTAAATCCCGCCTCCCTCAGCTTAACTGGACAAAAAGTAGACAAAATATCAGGAAACAAAACTGGGGTAAAATGTGTAAAAAGAGCCCTTCTGGGTTTGTCTTAGGCTCCTACAACTCGGGCTGACTCACGCCACAATTTAATTGCTCGAGCGGACGCCTGACTTGGCGTCTTATCGCGTAAGAAGGCGAGTGAATTTATTTACTTAATCACATGCAAAAATATAAGAATAAATATATATTTAATATCGCCATACATTAAAAAGTAAAAAAAAAAAAAAAAAAAAAAGTACATGTAATTATGCTTTTGTATAATACTATATTAAAATTAAGAATGAAATTATAAATTTAACCAATAATAATAATAGTAATAATACTAATAGTAATAAACTAATAATAATAATAACAGGGTTCATACTGTGCTTGAAAGTCCTTGAATTTTTAAGAGAGAAAAAAGGTCCTTGAAAGTGCTTGAATTTGTTTATATTTTAATGAAGGTGCTTAATTTTCATTATTTTTTTATAGGTGCTTAATTTTTCTTATTCAGATATTCGAAATTAAATATAATTGCAAGCTTTTAAAATAAAAATAATAATAAATAAAAATATTTGTTCCGAGATCGTTTTCTTTTCAGGAGTTCAAAGTACGAGCATTTGTCGCTTCTCCTTTCCCTCTATAGGATTAAGTTAACAAAAGAAAAATGAAAAGAAGGGTAACTTGTTGCTACTACCGACAACAAGATCGGAAATTTTGTTCTTATCTTTCTTCCTTTGTATGTTCTGTTTCTTCAATATTGCTACACCTATTGCAACGCTGAAACTCGGTCAGTTGACGCATGCATGTATGCCGGTTTTCACAACAAGTAGTTTTCATCTGTACTTGTGCATTCTGTAGATCTGTACTCGTAATTATTCGTTGAGATCTATGCTATAACGATGCCTAGAACATGCAATTTCAGTGACTTGTGGCTAGAACGAGAAGAATACAAGTGTTGAGTAGAAGCTCAATATAGAAAGAGCTCTTGATGGGAGCATGTACGGCGGTTGCGCGTGTTGCTTGCAGCCTTATTACTTGGCGATTTGCGGAAGTCTTCGCCAAAGAGCTGAAGAGCGTAAAGCTCTAACCAAACTTTTCCCTCTGCTGATTGTAAGGGTGAGCGCAATATCGTCAAAATAGGTTGAGAAAAAAGAAAAAAAAAAAAGATAATAAATTTGTATTATCACGTTTGCTTCATGAATACGTTTAAATCAACATTAATTATATTACTTAATATAATATTTTATTTTCACCTACATAATTTGAAACAAGAGCAGTAACATAATTTGCAAGTGTAAATGTTAATGTACATTAACAGTTATACAAAATTAATTAATATAGCTTTTAATATAATGTTTTTATTTCATTAAAACTTTACAGACAGTAATTATTAAATACCGTGTATAATTATTTGTAACTGAATATAACTTTTAATATAATGTTTTTATTTCATTAAAACTTTACAGACAGTAATTATTAAATACCGTATATAATTATTTGTAACTGAATATAGCTTTTAATATAATGTTTTTATTTCATTAAAACTTTATAGAAGACAGTAATTATTAAATACCGTATATAATTATTTATAACTGAATATTTCTTAAGTGAAAATTTTTTACTACTATACTATAATATTATAATGTTTTAATAAACTGTACTTCATTTTTTCATAACTCAAAATAATGATAATAATAATAATAAACTAAGCTCATAAATACATATTTATAAATTTATGAGCTTAGTTTATTATTATTATTATTATTATTATTATCATTATTTTGAGTTATGAAAAAAAAAAGTAGAGTTCATTTTTATACAATGTAGTATATTTAGTGTAATTAAATTAAACTATCCGTGTTTACCTCAATGAGGACTAAAATTAAATAATTTTCAAAGAAAAGATGAATTTTTTTGCTTGATTAATGAACAGTAATTCACAGATCAACTTACAGTGATCGGACAATCATGATTGATACAACATTTTTATCCTTAGATTATAAGGAAGAATACGGCACTATTGTATACAACACAATATATGGTAAATTTTGCAGTGTGAAGTGGAGATGTTCCCAAATCGTAACATATACTCTAAAATTTAAATATCCACATTTCTCTTCAACAATATTGTTTAGCATACATTCTATATATAAGTGACAATTAGCTTTTATTATTTAGATGTGAATAATGTAACAAACTTTAAATATTAATAAGTACTTAAAGTAGTAATGCAATATTTTATTTCATTAGATTACTACTTTCATTAGATTAGTTGTGTTCATTGATTTTAACTTAATATTTAGAAATTAAATTACTTTTAAATTACATAAAAGTTATTCTCGTATTCTGTAATATTGTGATATTAGAAATTTTTTCAACCCTATCTGCCTCCATTTCTGTTTGTTTGCTTGCTTATTTTATTTAAGTTTATTATTTTTAACTTAATACTTAAAAATAAAATTAGTTTTAAAGCAAATAAAATATACTCATTTTTTTTAAGATAAAATTAAAAAAAAATTGAATGAAGGTGAATATCTTATATGATAAAGTAATATTCAAAATGATTTTGTTCGTACAAATATTATTTTTATTCCTGAATATTTTTTTATGTGCAAAATTTCTCATGATTCAGCCAAAAGTCATTTTTAGCATTTCATTTTGGAAAAATAATTATTAGATATACATAGAGTAAGACCTTATTAAATACTGTAGGATCTATTACATAAAGTAAGTCCACCTTTTCATGCCAAGCGTATAATTGGCTTTAAACATCCATTTTGTCAAAATTTTCTGAAGATTCCTCGCAGCCTCAATAAAGTTCACTGGATAAATAATTTGCAAGATTTTTAAAACTACAATATTTTATTTTAGGAATAGTTGTTACTTTTATCCTGATGAAAGAAAGAAAGAAAAATTATACTTTGTCTGCATTTCTGAAATCTAAAAAACAGGGCACTCATAAAAAATATCCCTGTATATCTGATAAAAAAATATACATATATAAACTGAAATACTACACAATCAATGGTACTTTTATGTTAGCCGGGCGCCAATGATATATACAAATATATGTATATATATATATATATATACATATACATATATATAAATTTGTATCTATATATATGTATGTATATATATATCACTGGCACCCGGCTAACATAAAAGTACCCAATTAATATCACGACACAAACAGACATATACTAGAATAGATATAAAACTTACTGCAACTTTTTATTTTTATTTATTTATTTGCTTGTTAATCAACATTTTTGTAATGAAATAAAACATGCCAGGTTTTTTAAAAAGTGTATTTGCTCTAAATCATAATTTGTACTGAACAACCATCCCTAATATGTCAAACACAAATTACAAATATAAAGTTCTTCTCCACAAGCTCCATTCTTGCAATAAACTTGCATTATTCAAATCTAACTTTTCAACAGCTCTCTTTTAAATAAGTTTTATTGTAGTACATAAGATTTTTTTTTTTTTTTTTTTTTTTTTTTTTTTTTTTTTTTTTTTGCTCCCTTAAAACTTTAAATAAGACAAAAATGCTCAATGATAAATTCAGGAGGCGGCCCTGGTGTGGGGGTGGGGGGGGGGGCGCAACCTCCCCGGAAGAATTTTAATTTGATGCTTATTAATGGTGTTGAAGTGCAAATTCTCCACATGCACCACCACCACCAAAGTTAGAACTTTAACCCCACCCCCTATGGAGAAGAATGCCTGAATTAAATACTGAAAATATTAAAGACTTATTAAAATTTCTAAATTATCTAACGTACTTAGTTTTTATTTATTCTCGTATTAAATGAAAGAAAAAGGGGTCCATATAACATATTATAAAAATTGTAATGAGTTACATTAAATTTTCAAAATCAAAATTGCTAAAACATTATAAATTATTTAACACTAATTTTTTATGCATCAGTATTCTCTTATCAATCACCTACAAAAAATGTCTATATGTTATAAAAATCTGGCATTGAAATTATTTCTTAAAAATAAAACTGCTGAAAAATTACGTTTCCTAAACTATTTAACAGAAGAGAATTTAACAGACCCCACCCCCAAGTAAGACTACTTGATCTAAATATTAACATTCTCATAAACTTATTCTTGCTCAGTATATTTTTATGTTATTAAAGATAAAATATAAATACAACTTTAAACATAAACACTTTTTTTCTACACGAAACACTTATTTTCCTCTCATTGGCAGAGTAGGAATCAAGCCTTCCTTTTTCTTACTCTTTTCGTGTTCAGTGGGAGCCAATTCTACCATATGCTTATTTTCTATACAAATATTAAATTCAGTTAGCCAAACAAGCGATAAACTGCCTAATACAGCAACCTTATTCATGCGCTGCAGCTTCTCAGAAGGAGCCCTTTCTATATTGAGAAGCTAGTCAAGTGTTGGTTAGAAGCAGTACTGAATAGTGCATACCAGTTCCGATGCAAGTTATGCTGTGTTACCCGGCAATTGGAGAATATGGGAGAATCTGCATTAACAAGTCATATGAAAGGGAAGTGTTTTCCATAACAATAAATATATAATTCTGATACTTATTGTAAAATGTGAGGGAGATTGGAGGTGATGTGATAGCAATGTTATTCACATGTCGTGAATCATGGGTACCAGCAAACGGGAGCAAGGAAAGGTCGTCGCCCTTGTTGTAATTTTAATTGTTTTAATTGGATAATTTAAATTATTTGGATTTACTTTAATTTTAGTTTTAAGAAAAATAATGAAATTTATTTTTGTTGCGTGACTTTGTTTTGATTTAATATACTCATGTTAATTACTGAGAAATTATTAATTTCACCATAAAAAAATCTTTAGTTGAAAAAAGCAATTGTTAGTCTGATTTTTATGCTGCAATAAATTAACAATATTGCAAAATCTACAGAAATTTTAAACACTTCTAGTTTTAAAATAAGATGTATCAACCTATCAATCAGCATAGTGCAATAATTCAGAGATGCAAAATATAAGCAATAGTAGTAAGTACATGTATTAATATATTGTGTTCAAATAAGTGAAATCTTAATTTTCTTTTAAAATATTAAATATCTTAATAACAATAACATAAAAAATTACACATTCAACATTTAGCGGCACTTACATCATCATCATCATTACAAAATAATTCTTTTTTCAGCATTCCATAACAAAAAACAACTTTGGAAACAATACTTATTGTCAACCTATTTCGAATTTTTGAGTGGACAAAAGAGAAGTTGGAAAATATTCGATTGCAGCACTACTGGCTGGGCATGCTTGCAAGTGTGCTATTAACCCACAAAATTCTTTGGAAATTTATGACTTTGCGACACTTCTCCACCACTTATTGGCATCAATTGTCATAATTACTTGTTCTGAAAACAATGTACTTTGGAAAGGTTTTTCTTTTCAAAGTTCACGGCATATGATAGGGAAGATGGATTTATTTTTTGTAGCCATTCTCTGGCCTGTTCTTTTTGTTCGTAACTAAGGTGCTCACCCTTATATTTTGCAGAGATCTGCTTAGGAAAAAATTGGGTCCTTTAAAGGACTCTTCACAAAATTTTTCATTTCAAAAAAGGACCCTTCACAAAATTATTTTCCCTAAAACAGGACCCTTCACAAAATTATTTTCCCTAAAACAGGATCCTTCACAAAATTATTTGTCTTAAAAATAGGTTTTTCACAAAATTTTTCCATCTTTAAACCAAACATTTCACAAATTAATCATTTGAAAGTAAAATCTGACCTGTCATTTTCACATATAATAAAGAAAATATATGTATTTTATATCCATATATCTTCTTAAAAATACATAAATAAGAACCTGAATATAACGACCATTTCAAATTCACAAATATAAAAAGCTGTTCACAATTTCACAAAAACAGGACCCTGTAAAAAAAGTCTGGACAGACCCCTGTTTTGGGTGTAACAAATAGGCAAGAAGATGTCAGGGCAAAATTTCTTTTTCAAACCTTTTTTTAACTTTTACAAAATGGGGCTTCAAATTATCATCTTTTAGCAAATTGCAGCATAAATGACAAGCATGTGCTATTGTTGTTGAATCAGCCTGCAAGATATCTAAAGCTGTTGAGACTGGTTTTAATTGCTTAATGAGATCTTTTACTTGTTGCAAAAGATTAAAATCATGTATGCAAGCAATGATATTTAAGTCCATTTTTTGTAAATGGTTATTTGATACTTTTATATATGAATTATGATTTCGTTCAAAAGTTTCTACGCAAGTCAACTGACTAATCATCTAGTACTTCCTGGTAACTGAGGTGAAACATATTCACTACATTCTTTCAGCCATGCTGAAGGAGCATGTTGGTTTTCGAAAATATTTATGAACCTCCACTACATGCTTAATGGTAGTAGAAGGTGTAGTGTCTTCCCCAAGGAGGTTTAACCAATGAGCTGCACAACCACATGATATCAGACATGAATTTTCACTTTTATACTCCAGTTCAAGCTCCCGTCTCATTTTTTCCATATTTTTAGCATGGTCAGTAATTATGCTTTTTATTTGACAGTCATACTTTTTTCTAACAGTCTGAATAATATCACTGCATTTTTTTGACAAGAATTTTGCAGTCTTTTTGGTGGCACCTGTATCCTCTATGTCTACAATGTATGATTTTCCATCAACTTGAACACATGAAGCAGTTATGGGTTCATTGTGGATGTTACTCTATCCGTCTATAACAAGTGTACCTTCTCTGCCTTTCAAACTTTCATGTACTGATTCTTCCATTTGAGTGTGAACAGAAGCTAAAAGATTACCTGCCAATTCTTTGCGTGAAGGCGGTTTGTAGCTTGGTCTCAAGATGTGGATTAAGTTTTTAAACGCATCACTTTCCACGACATTAAATTATATGTTGCAAGCATAAAAGAATTTTGCAACAATCAGATCAGTCTTCCTTTTATCTTGATCTGAAGTTTTTGACACAAATTTGTTTATACTACTTTCTAAATATCTTGCCTTTTTTAAAAGAGGCTGTGACTTGTCCACCTCTTCATCAATCACTGTTATTCTCGTTTAAATCTGCTTGTCTTTCAGATGAAGAGGATGCTTCCACATTCACATTCATTTGTTACAATTTTTACACATTTTGAAACATATGGCCTAATTCTGGCGTCTTTATTGCTCTGAATGTTTCCACATTTCGTACACTTAGCAACAGTTTTTCCATCTACAGATAACTTATAAAAGGACTCCCAAATTGGATCTTGTCTTCTTCGTCCTTTATTCATTATTTCTTGCAATTGTTATTTCTTTAGTTTCTACAGCCAAGCTTAGAATCTAAGCTACATGTAAACGTCACTACAGCAGGGATGGGTTTCTTCCGGAAGAAACTTGTTTCTTCCAGGACAGTGGAAGAAACTGGAAAAAACGGAAGAAATGGAAAAAAACTGGAAGAAACCAACAGAAAACAAAACAGATGCTCAAAATTAAAGTATATTAGCTATATAAAAGAATTAAATTCAAAACCTGATTATATGAAATATAAATTGGAAACTTTAATATTAAAAATATTATTTATGGAAAAATAGGTTATTTTTTAATAACTTCAGGTCAGCAGGTATTTACAGGTTATGTTTTTTACAACTTTAGAGTTAGGGGGGTGGGATATCTTTTCATTGTTTATGTCATTTCTGTTAAAAAAAACTACCTACCAATTCTTTATTTATGATATAATAATGCAGTATTTCAAAAACTATTGTGCAACACTTAAAATAAACAAATTTTTAATTATGTATATCTCAATGCTGATTTTAAAAGATAAATGTTCTAAAAATAAACTCTACGGGTATTCCAAAATTCTTTTAAACGCTCCAAGTTCTGCAGGACTTGAAAGACTATTTTCATTGTTTGCATTCATCCATTCTAAGTTGAGAAATTGATTGCAGCATCCTACTGCTAAAATACTTTTGTTTTGTTATACCATGTTGCACTGTAGTAAGGAAAATGGAGATTTTTAATGAAATCTTTCAATACAGTAATTATTGTATATTAATTCCCGTAATACAATAGATATAAATTAAGAGCACTGTATTTTATTTAAAGGCGTTTCATTCTACAGTAGGCAATGATCCACATACTATTTACTACTGGTTACAGCAGTTTAAAAAATATGTGCCTGTTTTGAATTGAATTACTTAATTGATTTTGTGTATTTTGGATAAATTTATTTGGTACATTTCCGTTATACCAACACCATTGTCGTTGCCAAGCGTAATAATTGGCATAAAATGAAAAAAAATCATGTATAATAATTCATTAAAAAAAAAAAAAACATTGTTGGCACAAAATTGAGCAATTAAAATATAACATTTGAAAATTACAGACTTTCATGAACTATTTTATTAAATCAATACAAATCTAGACTTAAAATAAAAGAACAAATAAATATTATACGATAAATAATAAAATAAAACTCAATTTAAACTACAGGCATGGAATTGTAATTGTCTCTTAGCATTGCAGTAAACATTTCACTTTTTGAATGAAGACACTTATGTTTTTTTTTAAATACATTTTTTATCCAAAGTTCTGAAACAATTTTATTGCAGCTTCCTCATCATCTGGTAACTGCCAAATGGTAAAATCCATATCAGTGTCAACAATAAATATAAGTTACAACTTAATATTAAATATTTTCCATTTGAAAAATAGCAAATTGAAATGTTTTGTGAGGTTATGATTAAGTAATAACAGTAATAATTAAAAAGATTTATATTCAATAAATAGCAAATCATAATATTTGGCATGGTTTGCAATAAAAATCGTTTGAAATAAATACACATTAACATACATTTTGGCATGGTGTTAGTATAACGGAAAAGTACCATTTATTTTATTCAGGTACTCAATGATTGGAAAGCTTTAGACATGTGTGTAATCTTGGCTAAAAAACTAATGTAATTATCAATTTATGATATTTAATTAAATTTTTATAGGTCTAATTAAATTTACTTAAGGTTATCTATTAGAAAAATGCATTTATTTTTATTGTATCTTACAAAATTGCAACTTATATGGAAAATTCCTAAAGAAAAACAGTTTCTTCCACTTGGAAGAAACCTATTTCTTCCGGCCGGTTTTTTCCATGGTTTTTTCCGCGGTTTTTTCCACTTTGGAAGAAACTTGCCAACCCTGCACTACAGATATTCGGATCTAGGTTATGACATGTTCGATATGGTTGCCATCTAAAGGTTAACATTCCCGGTCGCCACCAGCCACAGGGCGACTAAATGTAAAAAATTGGCGACTTTATGTTATGCATCTGATCGCCAAAATGGCGATCAGTCATTTCCGAAAATTAAAAATAAATAAATAAAAGTAAAATCGGTCATAAATCCAAAAATTAGGACATAAAATGTATCGCGCATTTCGACAAATGATCGCCGAAAACAACCAATTTCGTTAATCGTTCGAAGAGAAATCACCAATTTCGTCAAAGGATCGCAGGAAAACGCAAATTTAATCAGAGGATTTGGTCAAAAATTCGCGAAAATACGACAAATTTCATCAAAATATTGTGAAAAAACGGCAAATTTCTTTAAAAGATCGCGAAAAAACGGCAATTTTCTTCTACAGATCGCGAAAAAAAACGGCAATTTTCTTCAACAGATCGCGAAAAAAGGCAGATCTCAAGAAAAAAGGAAGATCTCGTGAAAAAATGATCGCCAAAATGGCAATCAATTATTTCCGAAAAAAAAAAAGGTCGGTCATAAATCCGAAAATTGGGACATAAAATATATCGCAAATTTCGACAAATGGTTGCCAAAAACAACCAATTTGGTCAATCGTTCGAAGAAAAGTCACCTATTTCGTCAAAGGATTGCGGGAAAACGCGAATTTAATCAGAATATTTCGTCGAAAAATCACGAAGAAAAGGCAAATTTTGTTTAAAAATCGCAAAAAATGATACATATCGTCAAAAAATCGTGAAGGTACGATAAATTTCGTCAAAAAATCGCGAAGATAAGGGCAAATTTCGTCGAATGATCACGAAAAAACAGCAAATTTCTTCAAAAGATCGCGAAAAAACGATAGATTTCGTCAAAAAATCGCAAAAATATCGTGAAATCCTTTGAACAATAGCAGAAAAAATTTCAAAATTCATCAAGTGGTCGAAAAAAAAAAAATCATTTTCATAGTCGGTGATTGAGGGGTGGGGGGGGGGGGGAATCATATATTTGAACGAAGTTATGGTTTTCTGTACATATAAAATAATTGTTAACTATTTAATATTCAGAGTATTTGCTTCTAATTAGAGTTACATGAAACCAAATTCTATATTTGGACAAAATAATGTAGTATGAAATTGTACATATTGACAGGTAGCCAGCCGTTTTCAGCAACTCAACTATGAAAATGCAGTGTATTTATTGTAGAAAAGCTATAAAACATTTTAAGGGACATAGTACCTTTGAAACTCTCTTCAATGAGAATAGTGGCACAATACTTAGTACTAAAAATTAAATAAAAAATTCTTGTAAAACAGCCTTATTTTCTAAAATTTAATTTTTTTTTTCAATTAACTTTTTTAAAATCCCTACTACGTTTACAAATATGAATATTTTTGCTTCAATTTTCCCCCCTCATTCTTTAGAATATGCAGGGGTGATTCTGGTCCGAATTTTCCGAAAAATTAAGGCAATAATTTCCGAAAATTAAAAAAAATATCGGTCATAAATCCGAAAATTCGGACATAAAATGTATCGGTATTTCGGCATATGATCGCCGAAAAAAATCAATCTCGTCATTCGTTCGAAGTAAAGTCGCCAATTTTGTCAAAGGACCGCGGGAAAAACGTGACTTTCGTCAGAGAATCGCGAGAAAAAGGCAAATTTCGTCAAAAAGATTGCAAAAAGCAGCAAAATTCGTCAAAACATCGCGAAAAAAGGCAAATTTCGTCAAAACATCGCGAAAAAACGGCAAATTTCGTCAAAAATCGCGAAAAAAAACGGAAATTTTATCTCGAAAAACATTTTAAAAAACCGTAAATTTCATCAAAACATCGCGAAAAAACGGCAAATTTCGTCAAAAATCGCGGAAAAAAAAACGGAAATTTTATCTCGAAAAACATTTTAAAAAATCGTAAATTTCATCAAAAGATCGCGAAAAAACGGCAAATTTTGTCAACAAATCGCAAAAAACGGCAAATTTCGTCAAAAAATCGCAAATTTTATCTCGAAAAAACTGCAAATTTTGTCAAAAACATTGCAAAAAACCACAAATTTCATCAAAAGATCGCGAAAAAACGGCAAACTTATTATAAATATATATATAATACCTTACTATAATGTGAGTGCGTTCAAATATTTATCTCTTTTCTATCTTCATATTTAATAAAATGAGACAGGAAAATATATCTTACCTGTTTTAGTAGCGCAGAGACCCACCAAAATCCTTCGGTATTCGTTCAACGGATGCGCGACCTTCATTCACCGTATATTCACGATAGATTTCAGAAGATTATTCATCGAAGGCACGTAAAACATGGAACGTTACTACTTGAAGAAATAAAAATAATATTATTAATATTGTATAAATATGTATTTTAGTGTAAATTCCTTGTTAGAATATTCCAGCGAGTCTGCTTGGAAAAACTAGAATTTTATATCTTGATTAAATTAACATTACAATATGTAAACCAAGAGAAATAAAATATCTTCTCGGTGAGCATTTTAATAGGTGTTACATCAAAGACAGTTAAACATGAACTGAGAGAGAAACATCGAAAAAGTTCAAAGTCTAAACTCGGAACAACAGAGTGTATGCGATCACAGCACGTGTAAGCGTAGGAGTATAAAAACTGCAAGTATGCATCTTTGTTAATTGTCGACACGTGCACATCACAAAACGCGAAAAAGGAAAAGTTTCTTGTTTAAAATATATTGAGAGAATTGTTATTTTCAGGGTTACACACCTCAACACCCCACCTTAATCCCTGAATCAACAATTCACAGATTCAAGATTGTCTTTCGATGAAAAGTAAACTTAGGCTTTGGCAGGGGTTTCGTAAGTAGATCGGCTGTCATCAAGTCAGTGTTGACGTAGTGGAGTCTTATTATATTTTCATTCACTAATTGTTTTAGGAGATGATAGCGCAAGTCTATGTGCTTCGTTTTATGATGAAATTTGTCTGATTCTGCAAGTTTTATTGCAGACTGATTGTCATCCATTAATGTTATTGGGCACTGCTGCGGCATGTCCAGTTCGTTTAGTAGATTTATTAGCCATGTTATTTCTTGCGCTGCACTCGCGGCAGATATGAATTCTGATTCAGCTGAAGACATAGCTAAACACTTTTGACGTTTAGATGACCATAGTATCGGATTGGAGCCAAGTAGAAACACATTTCCTGACGTAGATTTCCTATCAAGTGGGTCGTTTGCCCAATCAGAGTCTGCGTATGCCCTCAAGACAGGTTCATCAAAATTAGTATATGTTAACTTTAAATCGATAGTTGTTTTTAAATATCTAATGGTTCTTTTAACAGCTTCCCAGTCTTTTGCTCTGGGATTTTCATTTCTCCGACACAGGATATTAACGGCTGCACTAATATCCGGTCTGGATACGGTCGAGATATAAAGTAGTGCGCCGACCGCCTGTCTATAATTTACATTATCCGGTAAGAGATTTTCATCATCGGTTAATTTAACAAATCCGGGTTCCATGGGTGTATCTGTTGGTTTTGAATTTTCCAAACCATATTTGATTATTAATTCATGAATTTTGTTTATTTGATCTAGGGTCATAGTGTTTTGGTTAGGGCGATTAATGTTTATGCCTAGATAATATTTAGCATCACCTAAATCCGTGACAGGGTATTCTTTCTTTAATTGACATATAAGTTTATCAATGTTTTGACTTTCTCCGGCAATGAGGAGATCATCAACATAAACAATTACATAAATCGTTTTGTTATTTGTGGTTCGTTTATACAAGCATTTGTCTATCGAGCTTTGGTGAAAATCTAATTTTGATAACGAATCGTGTATCTTTAAATTCCAAGCTCTCGCGGCTTGTTTCAAACCATAGAGCGCCTTTTTCAGTTTACAAACTTTGTGTTCCTCTCCGAGAGCTACATACCCTTCGGGTTGACGCATATATACTTCCTCTTGCAATTCCCCATGTAAGAAAGCCGTCTTAATGTCGATGTGCCTAAGTTTTAAGGTTTTATGCAATGCCATTGCCAAAAAGCTTCTTATCGTAGTATGAGACGCAACGGGGGCGAAAGTCTCGTCGTAGTCAATTCCATATTTCTGGGAGAATCCCTTAGCCACTAACCTCGCCTTGTACTTTTCTATTTGACCCTGACTATTGTATTTCGATTTAAACGCCCATTTGCTTCCAATTACTTTTGTCCCTAGTGGGGCCTCAACTAATTCCCAAGTACAGTTTTCTTTAAGCGAATTTATTTCGTCTAACGTAGCATTTATCCATTTTTCTTTTTCCAGGGGATTTTGCATTTTTATTATGTCATCCCAGCATTTGGGCTCATTTATCCTAACGTCATTTATTAAAAATGCGAATCTATCAGGAGGAACCCCTCTGTTAGATCTGTTCGACCTACGTGGTAAATCCTGTGGGGTGCCTGTCAAGTTTGTGTTCGCATCCTGATCTTGCATTTCAATTTCGGTGCTATTATTTTCCTCATTAATTAGTTGTAATTTTGGTTGCGGATTATTCTCGCTTTGCATTTCTTTATTTTCATTTGATTCATTATTTTTGACTAAGTCATTATCCTTATCCTCTAAAAATTTTACTGTTCGACTTATAACAATTTTCCTTCCATCTGTACAAATCCTGTAACCTTTACTTCTATTGTCGTAGCCGACAAAAATTCCCGGTCGTGCGGTATCGTCCAATTTTCCCCTATGGGTTTTTTGAATATATGCATAAGCGCGGCAACCAAAAGTTTTAATGTTAGATAGATCTGGTTTACGACCAGTCCATTTTTCATATGGAGTCCGATCGCATGATGAAGTTGGGAGCCTGTTTTGAATGTACGTCGCTGTGCAAATGGCTTCTCCCCAGAACGAATTAGGTAAACCGCTTTCCTTAAGAAGACAGCGTCCCATCTCCACTAAACTGCGGTTTTTACGCTCTGCGACTCCATTTTGCGGTGAGGAGTATGGTACGGTAAATTGATGATCAATTCCCTCATTTTTCAAATATTCTTCGAATTCCTTCCCTGTGTACTCCCCCCCGTTATCGGACCGAATTGCCTGCACCTTTCTGCCGAATTTGTTTGCAGTCATCGCTACGTATTCCTTAAATTTTGAGAAAACTTCATATTTATTTTTTAATAAATATACAATAGTAAAGCGACTGAAATCGTCAATGAAAGTTAGAAAATAGTATTTCCCCCCAACCGTTGCAGTTTGCATGGGCCCGCACAGGTCACTATGAACCAGCTCAATTGCCCTCGTAGCTCTAAAACTAGCGGTTTTGGGGTACGGATTATCAGTAAGTTTTGACGCAAGGCAAACTTCACATTCAATGCTGTGTTTACATTTATCAATTTGAATCCCTGATGCCATGTTTTTATCAACTAATTCTTTTATGTGGTTAACATTTCTATGACCTAACCTTACGTGCCACTTATGTAAACAATTTTTCTTTTCACAGTGATTAATCATATTTACATTTTGAATTGAATCAGGTTTAACTTTACTTTCATACAAATTATTGTTTACAAATCCTTCAAGGTATGTTACGCCTTCGTGAGTTATTTTGCACATATTATTTTCGAATGTAGCTACGCAACCATTTTCGGTAGCTTGTTTTATAGAAATTAAGTTTGTTTCTACCTCCGGTACATATAAAACATTTTTTAGTGTTATGGTTTTTCTCGTATTGTCTGACATAACAGTATTTAATTTTACAGATCCGTAGCCGTCAGAATTTAATTCTTGACCATTCGCGATAGTTACATTAGATGTATCATAATTAAAATCATGAAATTTACTTTTGTCATTACAAATATGGGCCGAAGACCCTGAATCAATAACCCAGAGGTCTTTCGAACCGTTACCTATAAAAAATGTTAAATTTTTATCAGCATGCTTTTCCCTATCAAAGTTTTTGGTTTTAGAATTATTCGCGCCTACATTGTCTTGAAAGCATACGGCTGACTTATTAGGCATACCATAATGTTTATTCCCGTAATTTTTCATTTTCGGTTTCTCATAGGTTTTATTTTTTAATTTCCAACATTCTTCAATATTATGGGAATTTTTCTTACAGTAACGACAAAATTTATTTGTTTTTTGCATTGGGAATTTGACTTTTAAAGCAGAGTGACTGTTCGTATTTTCGACATTATTTTGTCGTTTATCGTATTCATCCATTAACTTTCCCCGAATAAAATTTGGGGTCAGTTCATCGTCATTTCGTGCCTCAAGAGCACATATCAACGTGTCATAACTAGCAGGTAAAGAGCATAACAGTAAAGCCGCCAGGTGTTGATCATTAATAGTTTCACCAATAGCAGTTAATTTGTCGCGTAACTGATAAATTTTAGTTAAGTGTTCAGTCATGTTGCCATTTTCGGCTAACCTGCTAGAATATAATTTCCTTAATAGGAATAATTTACTGCTTAAATTCGATCTTTCATGCACATTCTTAAGCGCATTCCACACCTCCCTAGCAGTTTCTAGGTTTTTGGTGTGTATAATTTGGTCGTCATCTATTAGCAAGTTTATAATTGCTCTAGCTTTTCTATTTTTTGTTGTATACTCGGGAGTGATGGGATTTGGGGGCTCGTTTATTATTACATCGTAAAGATCTTCTTTCTGCAAGTACATTTCTACACGGAATTTCCAAATATCATAGTTATTCGAATTTAATTTTTCTATGACAGTGTCCTTTAGAATACTCATTTTTATTATTATATAGATAACACAAAATCTTATATAATATAATATAAATGTTTGACAATTCGATGAAATAATAATTCAGTGGTATTACTTTATTTCTGTTATTCAAAATATTGCTATTGCTACTTCATTCCTTTATTTATATAAGTGTAGCAAAATATTTATATCAGCATAATGTTTGTTAAATTCTTCTATTCGCACTCAAGTAAAGATTTTAGCACACATAAGTCTCATAATCTATTATTAATATATATATAATACCTTACTATAATGTGAGTGCGTTCAAATATTTATCTCTTTTCTATCTTCATATTTAATAAAATGAGACAGGAAAATATATCTTACCTGTTTTAGTAGCGCAGAGACCCACCAAAATCCTTCGGTATTCGTTCAACGGATGCGCGACCTTCATTCACCGTATATTCACGATAGATTTCAGAAGATTATTCATCGAAGGCACGTAAAACATGGAACGTTACTACTTGAAGAAATAAAAATAATATTATTAATATTGTATAAATATGTATTTTAGTGTAAATTCCTTGTTAGAATATTCCAGCGAGTCTGCTTGGAAAAACTAGAATTTTATATCTTGATTAAATTAACATTACAATATGTAAACCAAGAGAAATAAAATATCTTCTCGGTGAGCATTTTAATAGGTGTTACATCAAAGACAGTTAAACATGAACTGAGAGAGAAACATCGAAAAAGTTCAAAGTCTAAACTCGGAACGACAGAGTGTATGCGATCACAGCACGTGTAAGCGTAGGAGTATAAAAACTGCAAGTATGCATCTTTGTTAATTGTCGACACGTGCACATCACAAAACGCGAAAAAGGAAAAGTTTCTTGTTTAAAATATATTGAGAGAATTGTTATTTTCAGGGTTACACACCTCAACAAAACTTTGTCAGCAGGTCTCGAAAAAACGGCAAATTTCGTCAAAAACATTGCGAAAAAACGGCAAATTTCGTCAAAAACATTGCGAAAAAACGGCAAATTTCGTCAAAAATTTTGCAAAAAAACGGCAAATTTCGTCAAAAATTTTGCAAAAAAACGGCAAATTTTGTCAAAAACATTGCAAAAAACCACAAATTTCATCAAAAGATCGCGAAAAAACGGCAAACTTTGTCAGCAGGTCTCGAAAAAACGGCAAATTTCGTCAAAAACATTGCGAAAAAACGGCAAATTTCGTCAAAAACATTGCGAAAAAACGGCAAATTTCGTCAAAAATTTTGCAAAAAAACGGCAAATTTTGTCAAAAACATTGCAAAAAACCACAAATTTCATCAAAAGATCGCGAAAAAACGGCAAATTTTGTCAGCAGGTCTCGAAAAAACGGCAAATTTCGTCAAAAACATTGCGAAAAAACGGCAAATTTCGTCAAAAACTTTGCGAAAAAAATGGCCAATTTTGTCAACAGATCGTGAAAAACGGCAAATTTCGTCAAAAAACACAAATTTTATCAACAGATCTCGAAAATCTGCAAATTTCGTCAAAGAATTGCGAAAAAATGCAAATTTTGTAAAAGAAGACGCCAAAAAAAAAAAAAGAAAAAAAAAGAAAAAAAAGTTGAGGTAGTGGACACCCCCCCTTCCCACCCCCTCTGTTGAAACTTTTCAGAAAATTTGCTGTTAATTTCAGATTTTTTTTTTCTCAAAATTACCCCTGTGAATATACTACATGAAACTGTATGGATTTTTAGATGTATGGGATTTTACATTTAATATTTTTTTTTCTGGTGTATGTCAAACAATTAAAAAAATTCAACAAACTCTCAATTAATTTTTTTTTTTTTAATTTTAATTGAGAAAACTTGAATGTTAAATCCATACACAAAAATATTAAATACACCATGGAGAACAAGTAAAAAAAAAAAAAAAAATTCAAAACTATTTCGAACAAGCAAGTTATTAAAACATTAACAGGAGAAAAATCAGTTTAAAGTTTTTATTTATATGGGTAATTGCGCTGGATCTATAAACAAAATTTACAATATCTCTCAATATAATTGTCGTATAGGTGAAAATGCGAGGTGTCAAAATATTCACAATTAAAGAAGCTTTCATTAATATTAAAAGAAGAAAATCTATATTTTGACCAATTTCAAGGCACTGTGTCCCCTTAACATAAGAAATATGTCAATGTATTTATTTTATATCCAATACAATATAATTCACAAAATCTAAGCATAAATGTTGTGAAAAATGTCGTAAATTTTTCCTTTACACGATATTTTCTCAGTGGCATCCCTGATAGTAATTAGTGGCCACTAACTTGACAATAGTGGCTACTAAACATGCAGCCTCTACCGGCCACTGGCTACTAATACAAATATTGAATTTTAACCTTTATTGCCATCATTGGCTATGATGTGGCGCAGACGAATAGCAAAATTCTGCATGACCCGCTGAAGTGTCGGAACATCGATGCTGTCGATGACCTCTGAATGGCAGTTTTCAGTTCAAAAATGGTTTTGAGGTTATTTCACTACACGTTGTCTTTAATGTAGCCCCACAAAAATGAGTCGCATGTGTTTAGATCCGGAGAATATGGCGGCCAAGTGAGTCCTATTCCAGTGGCCTTTGGGTACCCCAAAGTGCTCCTCCAGGACATCAAACACTTTCTTGGTCCAATGTGGTCGAGCTCCGTGTTGCATGAACCACATCTTGTCGAAATCTGGGTCACTTTGGATAATGGGGATGAAACTATTTTCCAAAACCTTCACGTATCGTTCAGTAGTCACCATGCGGTCAACGAATATCGGACCAATTATTCCGTGACTGGACATTGCACACCACACAGTCACCCGTCGAGGGTGGAGAGACTTCTCTATGGCAAAATGCGCCCAGGCACGCTATACCGTGACAGTTTCACTTTCAAATGACCGACAACAAGCTGCGTGCACATGTGCATACTAATTCCCATCATGCCCTGCGGCCAACCACGAAGTTTGAACTTCATCACGCAAACCTTTCAAAAGTTTTGACGGTTTAATTTCATATAGTTCAATAATTGTCACCCTGTAAATAGTATCTAGCAAATGTCCACCAATATCATGTCTATTAGGAGGGTTGTATCCCGGACGAAGTTGCTGCATTAATTTTATAAATTGTGGATGTTCCACACTTCGGAATGATGTGCTTGTTGAATACACAAAACGAGCCACTTGTTCATCCAAAGATTTCTTTTGGCTTGCAGTTAATCTGACGATGTATGAATCCAAAGAATGGGCGACTTTTTTGCTTTTTATTTTGTATGAATGAATTTTTTTGGTTGTCTTTTTGTGATGTACTGCTGAAATTTCTTTCTAAGTCGGACATTTCAGAAGAAATGGATGACTGAGAGCTCAAAATATCACCTGAAAGTGAAAAGTAAAAGATTAATTGTTTTGGATCTGTTCTAGAAAATGTAAATGTCATATTTTTAATTTGACTGCAGATCATTTCATGAGATTTAAATGATGCTGCTTACTACTGATTGACTATTAATTAATCTTGACTAATTAATCGAATGCAAGAAATAAAAGAGAATAATGTTAATGGGTCAAATGGATTTGTCCATTGAAAAAAGCTACATTACACATAATACTAAAATAGGGAATCAATTAATTGGAATTGTTGGGACCAGATAATTGTAGATAGCTGGGTTTTTTTCGAAAATTGGTTGCAATCCCCCACACCCATCAATTAAACTTGTAGAATGCACATGGTTCTACTTTTATTGCTGAATAAAAATTAATTGATCAGATTTAAGTAGAATTTTAAATTAATCTAACAAAAATTTAAAAATCAAATTCAATCAAAATAAAGCATCAATTAGAATTTGAGAGGAGGCAGAGGCAGTTATATAAGAATCCCTTGTTAACCCTACATTAAAAATCAAAATCTGTCCTAATCTTAATGCAACTCTGATGATTTTAAAATCTGAAATCCAATTTATAGCAAAAGAATGAAAATATAATAGATAGAAGACTGTACAAAGTTTCAAATAGTGTAATGCTTATTATTTTTACTACTTACAAAAATTTAGGTTCTTACACCTTTTTAAATTTGTTAAAAGATGCTCGTCAAAACCTAAAACTTTTTGATTAAATAATAATAATATATTTGTTTAAGATTATTTTAAATAAAGTGGTAAATTTTACGGTTTGAAAATTTGTAATTTTGTTCTATGTTCTCATAAAAGATTTAGGCACATAACAACCAATATATTTTATAAATAATAAATAATTACTTGTTTTATCCAAAATATCTTCCTTTTCTATTTCTATATACTTTCCAAGATGATCCTTTATTCTTTTAACTTGGCCTTCTATCTCATGGCCACAATGTTTACATTTGTCTATTAAGCCTTTTATTGATGTATTTCTTATTTCTTCAAATGAAAGCCAAATTAGATTTGTCTTTCTTTCAGTGCTAGACAATCTTTTATTTCACAAATCAGTATAAATAACTTTCTTAAATTAAATACAAAATAACTTGTAATGAAATAAAAAATATAATGTAAAATCCTCAATCGCAATGTAAGTATCTAAGAAGAACAAAGGCTTACTAAACCCAATAGACATAGAGCAGAGAAAACTCCCAGCCAATCATTCATTAGGATACAGAACAAAGAGTAACCAATCGGAAGAATGATTATGATTATGTCATAATTGATTCTTTGATGCAGGATGCAATCCTTAGTAAATCTTAACTAATCAAGCAATCTCAGGGTTCCCAGCAACATGGAAAATCTGGAAAGTCAGGGAATTTCAAAGTAGTCGGGGAAAATCATGAAAATTTAAAAATATATAGGAAAAGTCAGGGAATTTACAAATATTTCCTAAAAAAGTCATGGAAAGGTCGGGGGGGGGGGGGATTTGAGTTTGAAATCATTTCTTTTTCAGAAAAGTGTTACTATATTTCTCGCTACATGGCGCCTCTGAAAAATCTCTAGACTCTCGTCGGTTTCAAGCAGGGTTGTAGTGGGTAGCCTCGCGGGTACCTGCCCAAACTGGGTTAAAAAAAAAAAAGGTTTTTTTACAACCCTAGTTTCCAGTAGGGATGCACTGAATAGTGATTTTGCCCGAATTCCAAATATTCAGCACACAGATCAGCCGAATATTTGGCTAGCCGAATAGTAACTGTTCGGCCGAATACTTTTTATTTCAGAGTTTAAAAGTATTAAAAGTTAAATTATAAAACAATTTTACATAATATTTAACACAGATACTACCATTTTATAAACTAGACTTTTTTTACAAGAAACCTTTACACACACACACAAAATAAAAGAAAGAAGAAAGAAATCTGTGCTTTGAGTTATAACTTAAAAAAAAGGATAGTCTTAAAACCTTTTTAATTAATAAAGTTTTAAACTTTCTAGCTTCTTCTGAGAATTAAATTAACTTTATGAAATGTTCTTATATTCTAAAACAAATACTTTAAAATCAAAGAAAATTTTTTAATGAATTAGAAGAAACACTTTACAGTGATATAGTGTTTATTTGTCAGGAACGGACAAAGTAAAACAATACAATGTATTAAAATGGTGACAAATCAGCAAGAATAACTTTCCTGCTCCTTTTGATTTGGCAAGGAAGTTTTTAAATGAACCAGAGAGCAGGTGTCTGGAATGGGCGATCATATTCAGGTTGTAAACATACAGGATGTTCTTACATTTTGGAACAAACTTTCTGTGTAGATAATATGGTCAAAGCAAACATTTATTGAGCAAGAAACTTTATCTCAATCCACTTATTCCATCAAAAATACAATACATTCAGTAAAAACACAGGGTGTGTCACCACAAGCTGAAACTGAATTTTCGTTCACAACTTTAACAACAATGAAGATATTTTAGCAAGATTTGCATCGCATTAATTTTGCTTGTAGCAAATATGATGATATTATTGGAAGTTGCTGAATTTTGGCCAGTGACACAGTATAAATAGTACTGTCAACTGCACTCTGAATAAAGGAATATCTAGCTCAGTGTTGTTTAGTTATGAATGGTTGCAATTTCCAGTACTTCCCTTGATTCGCAGAAATCAAAGCAGGAGTCGATCTACGAAAAATTTGGGGCCTATTTAGGGCCCCTTCACAAAAATCTATTTGATAAAATGGGCCCCTTCACAAAATCTATTTGATAAAATGGGCCCTTTCACAAAAATCAATATGGTAAAATGGGACCCTTCACAAAAATCAATATGATAAAATGGACCCTTCACAAAATTCTATTCTATAAAAACTTACTATTTATTATTTATTTATTATTTTGTGATGTTTTAAAATGTGTAATTTGTAAAGAAACAAGTTCACCAGAGAGGAAAACTTCAGCAAAAGGATTTAAAAAAGTTTTTGTTTATAAATGCTTGGTTCGAATTTGATTAACCGAATTTCAACTTTCGTTGCAAAATGTTATTTTTCACAAAAATATAATAAATTTCACAAAAATAATCTTTACTTTTCACAAAATGGGCTTCAAGAAACAAAACCTGCATCGACCCCTGCAAAGTAACTATGTTGAAAATGGTAGGCGGAAAAAATCACCATGGAAAAAATCACCGGAAAAAACCACCACGGTAAAAATCACCAACGGAAAAAAGCACCATCGGTAAAAATCACCACGGTAAAAATCACCATGGTAAAAATCACCCCCGGAAAAAAGCACCATCGGTAAAAAGGTCCCTGATAAAAAGGGAGGGGGGGGCTTCAAGTTCAGATGGGAAAATACCACACATTTATGAATAACATGTCTTTGAATACGCCGATTATAATTTCGGGTAAAGCACGTGCTAACCACGTGTATTTACTAACCACGTGTACTAGGAACAATCAGAGTATTATATACATCATATATTCTAATACGAGATCAAATCTTTTGTGTGTGTGTGTGTGGGGGGGGTTATATATACATGCAAATTTTATTTTAAAAACGGCTCTAACGATTTTGTATCCTACAGTTTTGAGGCACCAGAAAACCATTGGGCTGGGTCACATGTTTGCGAAAATTTGATTAGTGGGTCATTTTGGGTCGCCATGAATCAGAGTCAAGCTAATTGATCTAAAAAACAGTTCAAACGATTTTGACTAAACTTTGTATCCAACCATTTTCGGGTACGAGAAGACTATTCGACTGAGTCACAGAGAACTTTCGATTAATGGATCATTTTGGGTCAACGCGGGTCAAGTTAATTTTATCTAAAAAACGGCTCTGACGGTTTTGATTAAATTTTGTATCTTACTAGTTTCGGGCACGGGAAGACTATTGGACTTGGTAACATGTTCGAGAAAATTCGATTAGTGGGTCATTTTGGGTCACCATGAGTCAGGGTCAAGCTAATTGTATCTAAAAAACGGTTCAAACGATTTTGACTAAACTTTGTATCCTACCATTTTCGGGCACGAGAAGACTATTGGGCTGGGTCACATGTTCGAGAACTTTCGATTAGTGGGTCATTTTGGGTCACCATGAGTCATGGTCAAGCTAATTGTATCTAATAAACGGTTCAAACGATTTTGACTAAACTTTGTATCTTACCATTTTCGAGCACGAGGAGACTATTGGGCTGAGTCACATGTTCGATAACTTTCGATTAGTGGGTCATTTTGGGTCAACGCGGGTCAAGTTAATTTTATCTAAAAAACGGCTCTAACGATTTTGATTAAATTTTGTATCTTACTAGTTTCGGGTACGAGAAAATCATTGCGCTAGGTCACATGTCTGAGAAAATTTGATTAGTGGGTCAATTTTGGGTCACTGTGGGTCAAGCTAATTTTATCTAAAAAACGGCTCAGACTATTTTGACTAAATTTTATATGCTACGGGTATCGGGCACGAGAACACAATTGGGCTTGGTCACATGTTCGAGAAAATTTGATTAGTATGTCATTTTGGTCATGGGTCATGATATTTGAACTCAAAGAGAATTTTGACCGACCACAGCTCGGTCTTCCCTGCTCGTATCGTTTAACAGTAGAACCTCCATACCGAACAGTGACTTATTATCGCAAGGGCAAATGGGAGAAGCTTCCCGGATTCCTCAAAGTAAAATATTTGGTATATTTTCTTTAAATGAGTACAATTTGTAGCTACAAAGACGACTTGGATGCCCTCACCTGAGTCCTTGCCTCAAGGCGTTACATATTTATTCAGGGGTGTCCTGCTGATTCCTGATTAGTGGACACACCTATATATCAATCCTTATCATTTTTCAATCCGATTTTATTTGTATAATAAACACTATAACAAAGAGAGAATTTTTCGGGTAAAAAGGAAGACACGGATTTTACCTCCTCCCCAACAGTGGACACCTCTTTTTATCAGATACTTTTCCAATCCACAAAATTTCTACAAATATTGCTTAAATCAAAACCTGTCGTATTATAGAAATTCATATCAAAATTACAGAATTTTATAAACATTAAGAAATACTAGGTCACAAGTTCAAACCGTGTTTGTAATAAATAACGGATAGGGAAAAAATTAGAAATTGATATCAAAATTGCAGAATTTTATAAACACCAAGAAATGCTAGCCCTCAAGTTCAAACAGTGCTTGTAAAGATAAAGCATTTCATGTTGCAATGTTATCTACATTTTGTTTTAAAAATTTAAATCTTAGTATCTATGATATTACAATCATAAATTTATTGTAGATATATTTAACTCTGATTTGGAAACGTCCTTTATACCAAACGGTACCATATCACTTTAAAAAAAAAAATAATAAAAAAAGACACCATTTAAAAAAATTTTTGGTATATAATATCGTAGATTTTCTGTCATAAAAGAAGTAAATTTTACTTTTTGTAAATAACGGTTTGATAGCAACTCTCGTAAAAAGTGTTCCAGTTAAGGATTGATTTTTTTTCCTGTTATAATGCCACCGATCAGATAGAAAAAATAAAATGTTTAACACTTGCCAACATATGAGATGTAATCTTCCCAACTGAGCAAAAAATCCGAGCCAGGATTCGAACCCGGGATCCCTTGGTTGAAGCTGGCAATGCTATACCAACTGAGCAATCCCGGACGAATATGGCTGAACTAATTCACCCAGTTAACCTTAATGATCATCGTATCTGGTCTGATATCTGAATCAGCACAACAACCAATTTCTGAGTCAGCACAACAACAGTCAAAATTAATCTACTTTCCAACATAGTTGGAAAGTGGTGAAAGTGCATATACGTCACACTTAGGTTGATTTTTTTTTTTAGTAGCCAGTTACCGGCTAGTGAGATTAATTTCTTTAGTAGCCGTTTTTTAGATAAAATTAGCTTGACCCACAGTGACCCAAAATCGACCCACTAATCGAATTTTCTCGGACATGTGAGCTAGCGCAATGATTTTCTCGTGTCCGAAACTATAAGATACAAAATTTAATCAAAATCATTAGAGCCGTTTTTTAGATAAAATTAACTGGACCAGCATTGACCCAAAATGACACACTAATCGAAAGTTCTCGAACATGTGACTCAGCCCAATAGTCTTCTCGTGCCCGAAAATGGTAGGATACAAAGTTTAGTCAAAATCGTTTAAACTGTTTTTTAGATACAATTAGCTTGACTCTGATTCGTGGCGACCCAAAATGACCCACTAATCGAATTTTCTCAAAGACATGACCCAGCTCAGTGGTTTTCTGGTGCCTCAAATCTGTAGGATACAAAATTTCATCAAAATTGTTAGAGCCGTTTTTAAAATAAAATCTGAATGTATGTATAACCCCCCCCCCCACACACACACAGAGAGAAGATTTGATCTCGTATTAGAATATATGATGTATATAATACTCTGATTGTTCCTAGTACATGTGGTTAGCACGTGCTCTGCTCGAAATTATAATTGGTGTATTCAAAGACATGTTATTCATAAATGTGTGGTATTTTCCCATCTTAACTTGAAGCCCCCCTCTTTTTTTTATCAGGGACCTTTTTACCGATGGTGATTTTTTCCGTGGTGATTTTTACCGTGGTGATTTTTACCGATGGTGCTTTTTTCCGTTGGTGATTCTTTCCGTGGTGATTTTTACCGGGGTGATTTTTTCCGTGGTGATTTTTTCCAGGGTGATTTTTTCCGGGATTCGTTGAAAATATATAGTTACAATATCTTCAATATTATTAAAGTAACAAACGAAAGTTCTATTTAACCTGGAGTGAGATACACTTTATTTTCGTCAGAATAAGTGTGTTGCGATCCAGGTTTCCTGAACAAAACTTGTCTGTCTTGGTGTCTATTACCACTTATGAAAGTTTTTTTCCCGTTTTAATTAGAAACATGATGTTTGCAAAAAAAAAAACATATTATTATTTACCTAGACAATATTCAGGACAAATTGGTAATCGAACTATCCCTTCAACAAGTCGCGTTCCATCCAAGCTTTTTTATTCTTATAATACACAGGAAATGAGTTGATGTTAATGTTTTTGAATGCTCGTGGTTTCGCCAATTTGCCTATTACTATCAGCAGAAGTTTGTTTGTTGCCGACACGTTTTCTGCAAGCTCAGACAGTTAGACATTGTTTGTCCATTTTAGACACTGGGGAAGATTTCTCTTCTTGCAAAGTAAGACTTGGTAGGCAAAGCCTTAAAATTCAGGCCGGTTTCATCTGCGTTCTAAATTTGCTGCGGTGAGTAATTTTGAGAAGAAACAAGGTCTTTAAATTAATTTATGTAATCCACAGCTAATCCGTTGTCAGCTGACAGCTTCTTCCCAGCAATCGTGTGATGTCTAATTCTGTGTCTTTGCTTCCAACGATCCAAAAAACCACAGCTAGCTGAAAATGATGGGTTACCATCAATAAGCTTGTTCAGTTCAAGGGCCTTTTCTTTTACCGAAGGAACAGAAATGGGAATTCCTTTCTGTCTTCCTTGAATGAACCACAAGAATAAGGCGTGGTCAAGTTTTTCATATGAAGCCACAGTCGTTTTTTGAAGAGTTTTTCCACTTGAAGCAGAACAAAACTGCTCAATTTTAAGGTGATTTTTTCCAGTCACTAACTGTTGCTTTTGCAACACCATATTCGAATGATAATTTAGTAGCACTTTCTCCCTTGTCCAGTCTTTTTAACACTTCAAGTTTTTCTTTTAAAGTACACGAAGAATGACTTTGCCATGTTTAACAGTTGACGCCAAGGACTACGAACATAAATAAAAAAAAAAAGCACAGTGACTCGGTAAAGTAGTAACTCAATACTCACGGAACTACAATTTTTCGCAATAAATTTGCAATAAGCGCAATATAATTCATCAAAATCCGCTAGAGTAAACACTGACCTGTTGGCGAGTTTCAAAATCATTTGTCAACATTGGTGAAAACACGGAATCTATATGCCATATCTATATCTCTGTGGCAGCGGAAATGCAGTAACCCTGGTAGTAATACTTAGAATGTGGAAAGGAAAGGGATAGGTAGGGTGGGGTGATGAGTCGTCGAAGGTCACTGCTCTTCCCTCCCCATTTTTACTGAACCTTTTCACAACGAGCTGATCAATGATGCATAGAGCTGATACTAGCCGATGTCCCCGCACTTAATTTACGCCTTAATAAGTCAACATATTGATTATTATTAATGAAATCTGCCTATTCCGAATTCCCGCTAATTCGAACAGTGTTCAGTCCCAATTAGTTTGGAATAGCAGGACTCTACTTTACTACCTATTGCATTCTCCCCTAAGTTGGCATTTTTGAAAAAAAATTGTAGATCTACACCGATTATGGCTCCCAGAACCCAAAACCACCCCCAGTTCAAAACTATCTATCTATGTCACTTTTTTATGGACATGATAACTCGAATAATTCTGCACAAATCTTTTCCAAACTAATGCATAAAATCTCGGTCAAGTTTGTTAATGGGCAAAATTGAACCAGGGGAGAGGGGGGGGGGGGGGCAAATGGGGGCTTTTTGTGAAAACAGAAAAAAACCCATAATTTCTGAATTATGATATGTATCAAATCCGTTTAAAGTTATTATTACTTCTAGGATAAGGCCGAAAATTTATGTAAGGCAAATTTTTGAAATCATTAAAAATGGCCCCAAGGGGGGGGGGGCGTTTACAAATTTCATAATTTTTTTTTTACGATTTGCTTCACTTGTAGCTTGTGCTTAACTTGGATTTTGCATTTTTCAATAATGTGCAAAATAAATGAAAACATTAGGGAAAATAAAAAAAACAGGTTGAAAAAAAACCAGGTTAAAAAAAACCAGCATGGTTTTTTTTAAAAACCACGGTTTAAACCAGACAACCCTGATTAAAGTAATTAAAGATAATGAGGGTAATTTACAGCTTGAACATCATACTGTTAAAGAAAAAGAGGAAGATGAAAGTATTAATTATTGTCTTTCTAAAGTATTCAGTAGTAAGTTTTTCTCATAAAATTAATTTATTATTACTAAACTATTTAGCTGATAGTATTATAACTAAAAATTTAAAATAATGTAATTATAATATTAGTACTAAAACTGAAAATATAAAAATAATTGTTAATAGAAAATTTTAAAATTAGATAAAAAAGAAAATTAATAACATAGTAATGGCTAGCTAATCTAAACCCATGTTTATTATTTTTTTTTAAAATAAATAAAAGTAAAAAAAATAACACTTGAAAACATACTGCAGCCGGATATCCGGTTGCAAGTTATGTCGGATATCCGACATCTTTCAAAATTGACATCCGGTTTATCTCTAGTTTATTTTAGTGATCTCTCTAGTTTATTTTAGTGATCAATCAAGTAGAGAAATTTGAATAAGAAAAAACTTCCCAAGCCGCTCTATTGAGTAGCAAATAACATAACAAATCATTTTAAGCAATTGAAGAACGTTATGCATGACCAGGGGTCGATCCAGGAAAAATTTGGGGCCTATTTAGGGCTCCTTCACAAAAATCTATTTAATAAAATGGGGCCCTTCACAAAAATCAATTTGGTAAAATGGGTCCCTTCACAAAAATCAATTTGGTAAAATGGGTCCCTTCACAAAAATCAATTTGATAAAATGGGCCCCTTCACAAAAATCAATTTGATAAAATAAGATCCTTCACAAAAATCAATTTGATAAAATGGACCCCTTCACAAAATTCTATTCCATAAAAACTTACTATTTATTATTTATTTATTATTTTGTGATGTTTTAAAATGTGTAATTTGTAAACAAACAAGTTCACCAGAGAGGAAAACTTCAGTAAAAGGATTTTAAAAAGTTTTTGTTTATAAATGCTTGGTTCGAATTTGATTAACTGGATTTCAGCTTTCATTGCAAAATGTTATTTTTCACAAAAATAACCTTTACTTTTCACAAAATGGGCCTCAAGAAAAAAACCCTGCATCAACCCCTGATGACAGGAGCTATGATTTAAGGAGTTTCGAAAGAAATTTGTTTCCAGTTAGATCTCACTTCTTTTATTAGCGGAGCCTTTAACGAACTTGGCCTTCTTTCACATGTATGTTTTTGATGGGATTCCATTACTTTTTGTACAGTTACAATATACTTAAACACTATACTTAATGGTTTTTAATGTGTTTACAAGTGACTATTTTATTTACCAGGCCTGCAACTTTCAATTTAATTTAAATTTCCTACATCAAAATATTTGGCTGTCAATTTGCGACAGAAATTTGTATTTTAATACTGCTGTATTTAATATTTGTTTTGAAACGAAGTGTATTGATTCGAAATTTTTATTATTTCTGAAATAACAATAATCATATTGACATAATTTTATGTTTTACCATTACAGACTCATTAACATATAAATCAACAGTCCGATTCATATTTACAAATAAAATGACGAAGCTATTCAAATAATACCAAACAAATAGTATAAAATTTACAGATAATTGAAAATTAAATCGGCATTGTCTTCATAAATGAAATGAAATTTTCCTCATAGTAGTTTTGCCACAAAAATAAAATTCTGGAGTATATCATGCTCAACAATGCTTATAAGAAAATAAATAGCACAAAAGAGATAAAGTGTGACATCTCTGCACGTGTTTGTTTTATATTTTATGATTAAAAAGTAAAATTGAAATTGCAATGTTTAGGAGAGAAAAACACCATAGATTGTCCCATGTTTTTTTTTCGATGCAATTAAGATACGACTACATGGAACCCGCCAAAACTTGACGGAAAAAATTACTATAACAATATCAGTGACATAATCTACTTTATTACATAAGAAAGTTTGAAACAGTCTTTCAAATATTTTATTTTAAAAGTTTTTTTTCCCCCCGGTGAAATACAGTACTATTTCCAAACAAACAATCCGTAAACAACTGTGTAATGCAAATCAGTTTGACAAAACCGCCATATTCCCCATGGCAAGAAAAAAAATTTCATGGACCTATGAAGTATCATACAAATAGTATATCCTTACTTTTATCTCATATTCAGTAAATAAAAGAACATAATAAATAAAGCACACATCCCATCCCCCGTGATAATGCAACCGAATGAGCGCCTATGCGCATGTGCGTGCATTGCATCTTCCCAAAGGCACCGTTAAAATTCGACGTTAGAAAAAGTTTTAAAATGTTTAAATTAAAGACTTTAAAATGTCCTCTTTAATCATTGTTTGTTCAAATTCATATCTTCTTAAACGCATCCATTGTTTTAAGCTAATAAATTTTTATGTAAAAAGGAAGAATGTTTTTTATAATAATAAATCAATCTGCAGATGAGGGAGATTTTTAATGTTTTCAAGTGTAATTTATCTGTATGGTTTTTTCGGTTCCTTTACATAATCAGGATGATTATTCCTTTTCCATCCAGGGATGAGATTCTTCCGACTTTTCGTAAATTTTTGAAAAAAATTCGGATTTTTATCTGCTAAAAAAAAAAAAAAAAAAAAAAAAAATCCGACTTTTCCATTTTTTTCTATCTGGCAACGAAAAGAAAATGCGCCAAACGAGACATCAGGGGTGATCCTGGTCCGAATTTTCCGAAAAAAAAAGTATGGGTCATAAATCCGAAAATTCGGACATAAAATGTATCGGTATTTCGGCACATGTCCTCCGAAAAAAATCAATCACGTCATTCATTCGAAGAAAAGTCGCCAATTTTGTCAAAAGATCGCGGGAAAAGGTAACTTTCGTCAGAGAATCGCGAAAAAATGGCAAATTTCGTCGAAAACATTGCGAAAAGCGGCAAATTTCGTCAAAAGATCGCGAAAAAACGACAAATTTTGACAACAGATCGCGGGAAAAACAGGACTTTCGTCAGAGAATCGCGATAAAACGGCAAATTTCGTCAAAAACATTGCGAAAAACGGCAAATTTCGTCAAAATATTGCCGTAAAACGACAAATTTTGTCAATAGATCGCGGGAAAAACGTGACTTTCGTCTGAGAATTGCGAAAAAAGGGCAAATTTCGTCAAAAGATCGCAAAAAAACCGACAAATTTCGTCAAAAACATTGCGAAAAAGGGCAAATTTCGTCAAAAGATCACGAAAAAATTACAAATTTTGTCAACAGATCGTGGGAAAAACATAACTTTCGTCAGAGAATTGTGAAAAGACGGCAATTTCGTCAAAAGATCGCAAAAAAACGACAAATTTTTTCAACAGATCGCGGGATAAACGTGACTTTCGTCAGAAAATCGCGTGAAAACGGCAAATTTCGTCAAAAGATCGAAAAAAAAAACCCCGACAAATTTTGTCATTAGATCGCGAGAAAAAGTGACTTTCGGCAGAAAATCGAGTAAAAACGACAAATTTCGTCAAAAGATCGCGAAAAAACGGCAAATTTTATCAACAGATCTTGAAAAAACGCAAATAGGTAGAAGTGCAGATCAAATATATATGATTGCTTTTTAAAAACTTATTCTTGCTGGTAAAAAAATTTTAAATTTTCATTCTTAAATTCAAAATCTGACACCATTAATTTTATTTTTTATAATGAGTAAAATGCAACTTTATGTTGCAAACTGTAAATTCATTATTTTAAAAAATGTTTAAAAAATCTTGCATTATTTTATTTTTAATATTAATAATTTCTTTATTAATAAAGAATTATTATTCATAGCTGTATATTTTTCTGAGAAGACAAAATCCATTCCTGGTATTTATAATGATTTTTAAATTGTTTCAAAACATATTTTATGTCATTTGCTTTAAAAGCATTTTTAAAGTTATTAAGTATATACAACTTTAATATTATTTCAAATTAATTTAATTTTTATGATCATTTTATGTTTGCATTTAAACAAAAAAAAAGTCATAGAAAACTCTCCTGATTTCTTTTTAAAAATCTCTTTATTTTCACCCTCTGGAACTTGGCAATTATGCTAAAGTGAAAGTGTATATAATACTGGAAGAAAGTCTGTTTTAAGTTTTACTTCGTGGTATTTGTCAATATTGCAAAACAATCATAAATTCTGTATTTATAATATAATTTATAATCAAAATAATGTTTAGTATAAATAGGAAGGCACTCTTGTAATGAAATTTACTGTATGGTAAATAATAATAAAAAGTTGCAAGAGTGTTATTTGTATTGTTTCTTTATTTCTGCATTTTGATTACTTTGTTCTTTTAAATCAGAACTACTGTACATGAAACTTAACAATTTATAGGACTTATAGATGTATAGAAAACATTAAGTAAATAATTTTTTGTTGTAGTAAAATTATTCTAAAGTATGTAGTATTATTATACATTATTGTTGTGTATTTATGAGAAATAATTGCATTTTTAATTTTATTTTTAAAAACTGTTTTGTGATGTATTTGAGTAATATAGTTTTATGCATTTTTTTCTTTTGTGCAAAATATGGTTTCGCACGCGTTTATATATATATATTTTTTAATTTTGAGCCTACGCGTATTTTCAGACTTTTTGTTCTGTACCCACTCGTTTGCCTGTCCATCACAGTCTGGTATCTTTTCCCTCTTATACAGTTAAATACCCAATGGGTCTTTAAAAAAATAATAAAATACAGTTCCTAGATCATTCTGGTGCAACATATACATCAACGAATTCAACATATCAATTTTATGTTAATCATAAACTGGAAAAAAAATATATATATATATTATTTTTTTCTTTTGACAGATTTTAGTTTAGCGCCAAAATGCTTCTATCTTATGGATAATCTGATCTTATGATTTATCAGGCTTTTTTATTATTTTTTTCACTTTTTATGATGGTTAGGGAAATCTGTTTTCAACTGTGGCAACTTTCCCAGGGGCTATTTTACATTATTAAAGAAAACTGATGGTCATTGTTGAGATAGAATTGAAAAATATTTCATGCTTGAAAATTATTTATTAAGTCGTTAAAATTATGCGGCAGTTTTCAAATAAATTTGAATCGAAAGCTAATTTTTTTTCTAATTGGTGATGTGAGAATTGAAATTGTAAATTGTAGTAAAAAATTGAAATTTGTAGCATTTAGAAGTGATGTAAGAGCGATGAAAGCTAAAGCTATAGTGCCGTTTGTTGTCAGAACCGTTACAAATTTTAAAAATTGCCACTGTGTTTTGGCTTGCGTCCTAAAGTAGACTGACTACCATTTTTTGACATCAAAAGAGAAATTCAGAGTGAAAGAAATAGGACTTTGCCGCTAATAAGGAACTGTTAAATGAACTTATAACAAACCTACCAAAATAATTCCTTTAAAATATTAGCCTTATATTGTTTATTCTAGCTAAAAAAACAATTATTTCAAGTTTTTTTTTATACCATAACACTACTTTTAATAATTTTAATTTTCCTGAAATCCTTTACTTTTGTGATTTTTTTTTTAAATTTAAAATTGAAATCGTCTAACCTACAATTTAAATAAAGTAATTGGTAGCATGTAATCAAAATGAAGCATCCAATAAAAGCTCCAGTTCTAATCTTTAAAATTAAAAATTGAAAAATCAGTTAACATTACGTCATGTTGACACAATCATATAATTTTTTCTTTTTAGTTTTATCAATGTTAAAATGCATTTCAAGCTAAGTATAACGTTATTTTCACCGGTGCAAACTTTTCACACGTACTTTGTATACGTTAATTTTATGCTTAAACACCATGTATAAAAATAAAAATGGCATCAACAAAGTTATAATGCACAATGGTAAAATAAACCCAATGGACAATATTCCCGTGACGTCACAATAAATATGAATTTTTATTTTCTCATTAAACACGCGGATAAATATTTTTACCGAAATTTAACTTGCAAATTAAAAAATTCCCCCTAAAAGCCACGTGCTTTTTATATTTGTTATCTCTTTTTTATCCTCGCAACCACAGAGTTCAGAGAATAAACTATGTGCCTCGCAACAGTGGGTGTATTCCGATTGCTGACTTTATGACGTCATAAGCAGATATAAAAGTTTAATTTGAAATTAATAAAATTTTTGAACACACGAATTTACAATAACAAATCTGTGTCCAAATATCTTTCATTTAAAAAAAGAATGATGTAATTTGATGCAGTAGTTTGTTCTCTTGGTTTGTGGAAAGAAAACACTTAAACCGCATAAACGCATTTTAAATATATAGAATTGTTTTTTTTTCCCCCTCGCGCGTGCCTTTTTGTAAGTTTGATGGAATAAATGAGTTGATATTTTGCCACAGCCAGGGTTGGCAAGTTTTTGACATGCGACTGTTTTAACCGGCTTTAACCATGGTTTAAACCGTCATGACAAAAACCTCTGTGTCAAAAATGTCAAAAAGTGTCAAAAACCTAATTTTAATAAAACAGTGTCCAACAAGTTATTTAGCAGGGTTAGATAGACTTTAATCAATAAATTTTTTAATTAATAATTTTGACTTTAATTAATAAAATAAAACTGCATAAATAACATTAAATCTACACAAATACATTCTTGCAGTAGCTTAGGCAATATCTATAATCTAGGATGGGCTTTATCTTTTATTTATAAAAATTATAAAAAATCAACAAATTCATTTTTATATGTGTACAAAAACAGGTTTTCTTATTGTTATTGGAGATTCTTAACCCCTAAAGTTTCCTATTTGCTATGCCACTGCATTCTTGAGACTTATCCTATTTGTAGAGGATATGGTAGAATACAAACAGAATGTGGCATGACATTTTTTTTAATAAAAAATAATTCTTATTTAATAAATTATTTTATTGTTAATGCATGCTTATAATTACTTTTAGTAAAGATGAACAGTTAATAAATCCTTAATTATTTATAGTAATTAAGATTGTGTAGGTTTAATCCAATATTCTGCAGAAGTAAATATTTTAGATTTTTTTTTCTTTCTTTTAATGGCTAGAAGCAGAAAGTATTTCACCATCACCACAAGTTAAATCTTGAGGGTGTTTATTTTCTCTAAGGTAGAGCAAATTCAAAGATACTTCCCTACAAGTACAAAGCAGTATTGTTAGAAAACCAGTTTTCCTTGCTTTCCTCTTTTTCATACATTCCTGTTCTGATGGATGGGGTTGCTTAAGAAAGGAAAGAGGGTATATGCAGATAAAAGAACTAGTTTATCTTATCTCCTATCTTCTTATCTTTGTTTGAAGAAAATTCTAGTTATTTCAGTGTGTCAAAGAAAAGGGGAAAGAAAAGTGCCATGTGCAGTTAAGTGTACAGGTACAAATTCATTTAGTTCAACTCAGTTGCCTGAAAGTGAGTTCAGTTTTCTAGTTGCTTGGATTATAAGAGTTTTTCTGATTTTGAACTACTATAAAATGAATCGTGGAGGAAGGCCTATTGATCCTGTTTGGGAACATTTTTATAAAGTTGAGAGAAGTGGAAAGGCATGTGCAAAGTATAAATACTGTGGAAATGCCCGTTCCAATCATGTGGAAAGGATGAAAAACCATTTGTCCCAGTGTTTGAAAAACAAAGCCCCAGATTTAGCTGAGGTTAATTATGCTGATGAATCAGAATCAGAACTACTAGTACTAGGAAATCAAGCCAAAAAATCAAAATTGGACTCCTTTGTTGTAAAAACCAGTATTTCTTCAGCTCAAAAATTGGATTTGTTAGTGGCAAATTTTTTTTTAATGCGAACAATATCCCATTCAATGTTGTGGAACATACAACTTTCCAAGACTTAATCTCAGCACTGCGACCAGGTTACCAGATTCCGAGCAGAAAAGCTTTATCTGGTTCACTCCTTGATGAGGTTGCTGCTGAAGTTGAAGAAGTAGCAAAGAAAAGTCTTGAAGGAAAAAACGTTACATTAATTGAAGATGGATGGAGCAATATCCATAATGACCCAGTTATTGCATCCTGTTTGCATGTTTCTGGTAAAGCTGTCTTTCTTGATGCTGTTGATAGTGGTACAAATGTAAAAAATGCCGAATATCACCAAAAAATAATACAAAATGCAATCAAGAAAGCCAAAACCAAATTTGGTTGTGATGTAAAATCTCGAAAGTGATGGAAAAAACAAGAAATTTACTTCAACTGGAAGGAGAGTACTAAAGATATAATTGCTTATGGCTGCTCATCTCACTGGCTAAATTTATTAGGCCAAGATCTTACACCAGATGCCATTATAAAACCAGTTACAAAAATTCAAAAATACTTCAGAAATAATCACTTACCTGCAGCATGGCTTCAGGAATATAAGGAATCTGTAAAGCCTCAATTACAATGTGATACAAGATGGAATAGTCAGCTTACATGCATCGATACATTTCTGAAAAACAGGCCATTTTTTCAAAAAATTGTTGAAGAGCATGAAGATAAAATTGATAAAGACATTGCTAAACTCATCAATAATTATAATCTTTATAAGCAATGCAAAGACCTGTTAATACAACTTAAACCCATTAGTGCTGGACTGGATAGACTTCAACGAGATACTGCAACTTTAGCAGATGGATGTTCAGTTTGGCTAGGACTCTTGAAGGAAGAATCTTTGCAGCCACACATTGAGACCGTAGAAAAAAGAGTAGAACAAGCTCTAGAACCTTTTCATTTCTTAGCATATCTTCTTCATCCTAAATATCAAGGTGATGGATTAAACAGTGTGCAAATTGAGTCTGCTCGTATTTGGGCAAAAGAAAAAATTTCTAACTGTCTTCCACTCTTAATTGCATTTGAAGCCTGTGAATTACCATTTCCTGCATCTTATTTTAGTGAAAGTGCTAGATTGACTAATCCTGTGACATGGTGGAAAGCAGTTTCTAAAGAATTTACAGAAAAGAATAGTTTGGCTTATGAGTTTGTTAACATGGCAATCTTACTTCTATCTTGTTCAGCCAGTTCTGCCGCCATTGAAAGAATGTTTTCAAACTTTGGACTAGTACATTCCAAGATTCGAAATCGTTTAGGATTAGAAAAATGCTCAAAATTAGTAATGTGTTATCGCATGTTACGTGGTTCTTTTGAACCAGATTATTAATTAAACATGCTATATAGTAATCAATCATAAGTAAAATATAAGATGTATATGTATTTAAAATAAACGTTTCAAAAGTTCTTACGTTATATTTCCATAATTTGTATACAAAACTAACAAGAAAAATTTCCTCATTTGGAAAGGTAAGTAACTATTTCTTTTTCCCTAGTGATATGCTGAATGATTAATCTGTTCCTAATTGCATGAGAATTCTCTAAATAAGATAATTTTATCAGTAAGGTGATTATCAGTCAATAACAAAATTTAATTTGGGGATAAAAGCATTGAAATGTTATTTAATCTTTTTATTACACCATTTCATTCTTTTCCCGTTTATAAAATAAATTTTACTTTTTATTATGTATCTGTCCCAAATGAAAAAAATAATGCTGCAATAAAAATATTTCTATCTCTAAAAAGCTATATATATATTATATATTTTTTTAAATTCAAGATGAAAAATAATGAAAATTTATGAAATGCAGGTGCTAGAATAGAACATTAAAAAAATCTTAAATTTGAAAAACATGAACCATGAACAAGAATTAAAAAATCAACAACTCTTAGCTCTTTGGAAGGTGAAAGGAGCAAAAACCACCAAAATAATTGTAGCTTATCAGGTTTCGCAAGGTATTGCCAGCTTGCATGCTCCTTTATATACAAAACGAATTGAAAATAACAAAATTTTAAAAAAACATACAACAGTATGCGTAACCAAATAAATCAAAACTGAAATATCTGAGTGAATTTTTGCAAATATTTAAATTAAACAGATCAGTGATTTTTGAATTCTTGCTCATGGTTCATGTTTTTTCAAATTTAAGATGTTTATTAACATGCTCAAGCACCTGCATTTCATAAATTTTCATTATTTTTCATCTTTAATTTTAAAATATATATTGTTTGTGTGCTCATGAGAGCTGCTTACTGCCTGGGGCACATAAATCACTTTTTTACATCTTTTATAAATTAATATATATTTAAAATATAAGGTACTCAACCAAGGATGACAAAAAGCCACACCAGAAATCCACATAAAAAATTTGGAAATTTTATCATAAACAAAAAAAAAATAATAATCATTTCACATTTGAGTACAGTTTAATTCAAAATATACTATAACTAACTAAAGTACACTATCATTAAACAAAAGCAATGCTGTATCTGGCTATATTATGTCATTTTTCTTTTCTGTTATGATTGTAGTAAAATATTGGTGTTTTAGACGGTTTAAACCGGTTTAAACGCGGTTTAAACCTATGTCACGTCAAAAACTAGTTTTTGACGGCTAAAACCCAACCCTGGCCACAGCTACACTGCCTAGACCCATGGTAGCTACACATCCATGTTCAATATTTATTTGAATCATAGGAATGACTCTCTTTTGTTTACATTTTTAATTATAGGATTAGACGAATTTCAACTGCAGATGTTTCGAAATATATGCGTATTTCGATATATGTATTCTCTCAAGATGTTTTTGTTTTTTCACAATATGTCTAAAACCGTAAATTTTATGCACCATTACTCAAAAAATTAATTATCTGAAATTAGCCCAAAATGGCTGATAATCAAATATTTTGCTGCAAGGTCCGCCCGGATTCAACATTTGGCGCTTTTTTGGCAAATTAGAATTTTGCCTAATAGACGTAACGTTAAAGTAAAAATGGACACCCCCAAGTGGGCAATTAACCGATTTTCAAAATTTTTGGATTTTTTTTTCGATTTCTTATAGTGTAAACGAACTTCTTACCAAATTTTAAGTCCAAGTGCAGTAGTATGTAAGTGCGTAAGTGCAGTAGATAAGATATATAAAATCTTTTTTGATGAGTGAGTAAGTCACTGATAAAATTATCGATTATCAGACATTTTAAAATATCATTATCTCGGAAACTAATTATGCGTTATTTATAAAATTTTGGATTCTGGATAATTAAGGGAACCTTACTACACATTTAAAATTACAAGTGCGTAGATCAAATGGATTTTCAGTAGTAGAGTGCGAAATTTGGCGAAAACAGCTTGAAATGGTTCGTGTAAATATACCCACGGCCGGTGTATCGACTTTTTTGCTTTGGGAACTTGACTGACACACTACCGTGTGTCTAAAATCACACAAATTAAAAAAAAAAATCTAATTTTCACAATTAAAATTTTTTTTCTTTTTTTTTATATCAAATCTATGGATTCTCCTCCAAAATTCCACATTTTTTTTCTTTTGCTATTACCTATAATTAAAAAATGATCAAACATGGATGCCGCAGATAAAAAAATTACAATGGCTTAAGCATGGCGAATAAACTCAGCAGTGGCGCTATACCACAGTTAGCCTGTGATGCAAACAAATCCGTGCCAAGAACAGAATTTTGAGCCCCGCTCATTAAATTTGTAGCTCTGGGATTATTCAGATATGCTCTTACAGGTATGCACTAGATATCAGCATGTGAACTTAATGAAAACGGCATAGGAATCGGCTAACGGGCCAAATATTTCTCCCATGCCTATTTGTAAGTATGTTTGAAATTTGTAAAAACATATCTAACATGTGAGATCAATGTATGTATGTAAGATGCATGAATGTGAGCATATGAGGAAATAAAGAATGTTTGTACGTAATGTATTAAGTATGAAATATTCAGAATAAAAGTACAGTGCAACCTCGATTATCCGAGCTAATTGGGACCGCTTGTACCTCGGATATCGGAAATCTCGGTTAATAGAAATTGTGCATAAAAACTCACCGTGCTTGCGAATTTAACATATCTTACAATAAAAAACAATAGAACGTTTTTTAAATGGTAAAAATAAACATATATAAAGTTATGTTTCACAGCTCAACAAATTTAAAAAGGAAATCTATTTAGAATAGTAAATTTTAAAAAGCAAATTGAAAACATTTTAACTATTCTAAATTAAATATTGAAAGATGCATTTTCAAAAATAAAACAAATCTCAAGAAAATATTTTTTAAATTTAATTACATTAATTTGTTAAATTTACATTATTTTTTTAAAAAGTCTGTTACCTTTCGTTGAAAAAGTCCAGATTTTCTATCAGTGGCTGCCCGATCACGCCAATTTTTGAGCAACAGAAGATCTATCGGCGTAACATCGCTTCTTTGCTCCAAATATTTTAGGGCAGTTGTTAGTGCTTGAACACCTTCAGTATGACTTATAGTCCTTGAATCCTCAATGTCCTGGTCCTGATTGTCAGCATCATTAATGTCCGATGAGGAATTAACGGTTTGTATAATTTCTTCATCATTAAGGATTTTAAAACTTGGATGTTGGTTTTCAATGTCCAGCCATTCGGAAATGTCCTCTTCCAAAACTTCTTCACACCCTTTAATGCCATTGATAATCTCAAATAGTTCTTCGTCTGACGGTGGGTTTACCGTCTGCTGGGATTCATCCTCTCTTCTCTTTTGAATAATTATTTTGTGGAATGATTTTCGGATCGTAGCTGCATTTACTACTTGCCATGCCTGGGCAATCATGTAGATTATGTCTTTCACAGTTAATTTTTTCAGAGCTTCATTTAGATTTTCTTCACATTCAAGAATATGAGTGATAAGTTTCTTTTTGTAATGTCTCTTCATTGCTTCAATCACCCCTTGGTCCATGGGCTGTATCAACGATGTCACGTTTGGGGGAAGAAAAATCGCTCTTATTTCTCCTGAAGTCAGCATTTCTTCTTCCGGATGACAAGGAGCGTTGTCAATCAGCAGAACTGCTTTAGGTGGGAGATTTAGTTGCACCAAATGTTGATTTACATGTGGTACAAAGTCATCATGAAACCATTTTTCAAAAATTTCGGATTTCATCCAAGCAGACCTATTATTTCTGTACTTCAAGGGCAACGAACTTACATTGATGTTTTTAAATGCTCTCGGTTTCTTTGATTTACCGATGAGAAGCAGCGGTAACATATCAGTTCCACTTGCATTTGCGCAAACAAGAAGCGACACCCTGTCTTTGCTTTTCTTATAGCCCGGAGCACTGGCTTCTTCTTTAGATGCCAAAGTTTTCGATGGCAACATTCTGTAAAACAATCCGGTTTCATCGGCGTTATAAATTTGATCTAATGTCAAATTTTCTTTTTCGATCATTTCTTCAAATCTTATAACAAAATCTTTAACAGAATCTTCATTGGCAGACAACTTTTCTCCTGCAATCGCCATTTGTCGAATGCCATGTCTTTTTTTAAATTTATCTAACCAACCTTGACTTGCAGAAGAACTTTCATTTTCATGTAATTTGTGGCTGTGAAGAAGATCTTTCTCTTTTAAAATGTTCCCGGAAATTGGAATCCCCTGTGCGCGTTGTTGCTTGAACCAAAGATAGACTGCTTCATCAAGCTTTTCACTTTTGGCTTTTTTTAATGTCGACCGTTCTTCTAAGGCCTTTGACGAATCCATCTTTGAACAAAAAGCCTCTATTTCAGCTTTATTTCGTCTCCAATCACCCACTGTGGTTTCACCAACTCCAAATTCCAGAGCAATTTTTTTTAAACTTTCACCATTATTAATTCTTTTAATAGCCTCAAGCTTTTTACCCACCGAAACAACAACTCTCTTTCTTTTTTGGTTCTGCATTTTAAAAATGAACGACTTACTATTTGCGGGATGGTCAGACGTGAAATGATTAAAGAAAAGGTTCACAACAAAACAGGGGATTCGCGAAAGAAAGGACAAACAGAAGAATGTCATGAAACCCAAATGTCTATTGCGAGAGTCGCCTATCCCCTCCACTGTCGGCAGTCAAGTGTGGGGGGGGGGGTGTAATTGTCCGATAACACATTGCACCTGGTGTTCAATAGGGCCACAGGGTTACTGGAAACAAAGCATTGTTCGCTGTTGGCTTCTCAGGGTGCAATGTTTCTTGGAAATTGAGTGCTTTTGATTCAGAATAGCCTGTAGCATGGACACGGACAGTGAACTAAAACGTGTGGTCTTTTCCAACAAAGCTCATTCGCAAAAAAAAAAAAAAAAAAAAAAAAAAAAAACAGATTTTATTAACGCCTCGGTTAACAGAAACCTCGATTAATCGAAGCTTGGTTAATCGAGGTTCTACTGTAATCTAAAATTAAAAAAGGTATATATATTTAACCTTTCAGGATCTGCCAACAGAGCAGTCTTTCTTTTTTCTTTATTCATTGTGCAAATTTATATATATCTTAACATGATTTTTTTTTTTTTTTACAGGGCACCCACTCAAGTTTTTCTGCATTTTAAGAAGGACTTAACTAATGTCACTAATGTCTAGTCGTAAACATATCAGCAAAACTTTGTACGAAGAAACACAATTTGAATGGGAACTTGCTGATTATTTTTCGAATAGTGTAACTGAAAAAAATGTTTACTTAGATAGCAATACTTTCACCTTCGGAAAAAGCTTGTGGAAATTAAGACTGCTTCAAAATTACTCTAGAGACAGTGAATTTCTGTATATCCAAAATATGACAAACAATGATGAAGTAGATTTGGAATTTGAAATTCTCTTGAAGAAAGTTGAAGGTAATTTTGAACAATTTTCTGCAGGCAAGCTTTTTGAAGCAGATCCCTTTTTCTTGTCGCAATTTCTTCCTATAAATGTTGCTCTTATCTCAAAGTCAGAAATGTTGAAACGAAAGCACAAGTTAGCACCACCTAATGGACTGACCATTATCTGCATTCTGAAGCGTGGCACAGCCCAGCAATTTTTATTGCAAGCACCACCCACAAAATTTATAAGTAAGTAACTGATAATATATTTTCAATCAAATTATTAAAATATAAATGACGTATTTTTATCCATATACAGCATGCCCACTGAAGTTTTTGGTAGGAATAAGTCCCTTTTTTGTTTGAAGTCATTATTGCTCTTTTTTTATCAGACTTTATACTGATGTTTTCTTTAAAATTTATCTGTCTTCATTTAAATGAATATTATTTGCGCAGGAGAGCAGTTAATAATTCTGCATTAAAACTAAGTGTTGACTAGATTATAATTATTTTTATTTATTTATTTTCCCCTGTTCATGCAGCATTTGACATTTTCCCGTTGTTTGATTCTGCTCATGTTTGATGCAGAAAATACTTTTTGCATGAACATACTTGCACTAACCTATACGAAAATAAGAAATTTTGCATAGTAGCCACTGGCTGGTAGATTTTTTTAAGTAGCCAGTTACTGGCTAGTGAGAATAATTTCTTTAGTAGCCAGTAAGTACATTTATGTCAATGAAAATTTAATTTTAAAATATAATGACTTTACAATAAACAAGTAATTTATGTACTAAATAAAAATATTTTAATTTATATAGTTTTGAATAAACTTGAGATACTCATTTCCATTTTAAAATTTAAAATAAGTTAACAGCAAAGTTATACACAACATGCTTATGTAGCTAACTACATAAGTCCTACTAAGCTTAGGTACTTGTGTAGCTAATTGCATAAGTACCTTTTTTTAATTATTTGTCTAGAATTAAGATCTGACAATAATAAAATAGGTAAGTTTATACATTAAACTAGGGGGCTCAGCCTCCTACTCGCTAACGCTCGCCAACCCCCCGTGAATTGCAAAGCAATTCACATTGAGAACGCTACGCGGTACCAGCTAGCTTCGCTTGTTCACCCCTTTTTATTTGTCGATTAATTCTAGCCGGAATAAGTACTACAATAAATCATTTGAACATATAAAATTGACAATTTTTTTAATGTAAAAAAGTAATTGAAAACTCCGTTGAAAACACAACTAAAAATGCATTTAGTTGATGCTACTAATGGGCATAAAAACCATTTAAATACTATGAAAATAGGATCTTGGAAACATAATTAGTTTAAAACTTATTGCATCTATAATATTGTACAGCACGGCTTAAATTAATAATTAAAAAAAAAACACTACGTGGTAGGAAGATAGTTTATCATCAATGATTGTTTAAATTTCGTTCAACATTTTATTATTTTAATTGATTATAGATTTCTGCAAAAGAAATTATTTTTACTTCAATAAAACAGCAACAGATGGCAGCAGGGGCATTATAGAAAGTTTATCTCCGATTTTTTGTGTGAGTGAAATTCGTAAATAAATTCTAAATAAGAGTTGAGAATTCATTTGAAATTAACAATATTACGCATAATTAAAATGAGGAATCATCTCAGACGCTTTGGATTACGTTCACATTATTTTATTTTTAATAATTGCTAGCTTGAATTTCACTGCTTGTGACACTGATCGCCATATTGGAGACGCAGCTAACACAATTTTGTCTGTTCATTGGTCTGAGCTCTGGAAACTACGGTTGTTGCCAACGATAAGGTAGAAATTCAGCCCTATTTCCGCGCCACGTAAGACAAATATATATATATAGACAATAACCCAGAACATGGTATACATTATTATACATGCACAACCTGTGGCTCACAGGCCAAAAATGGTCGATATCTCAAGAAATTCAGGAATTGTGTATTTCGCCAATTATTCTAAAAAAAAATCGTTAATTTCATCTTTTGAGAGCATAAAAATCATGAATTTTGTGGATCGGGTGCGTACCCGGTAGCAGAAAGTGCGCGACGTGCGTCACATATTTATTTTAGACCTTGCAGTAAAATTTAAAAAAAAAATTTAATTTGAGTTGGGATGCAAACAAATTATTCTTACGCTGGTCCCTCCGTTTTCAAACGCGTAAATTCTTCGAAGAATCGCGAAATAAACACAAATTCCGGCCAAGGATCGCGAAAAAAACGGCGAATTTCTTCAAAAAATCGCTGAAAAAAAGACTAATTTTGTCGAGGAATCGCAAAAAAAATCCAAATTTCGTAGAAGAATCGCATAAAGAAGACAAATTTCGTCAAAGGGCCGCAGAAAAAAGACTAATTTCGAGAAAAAACGGAAATTTCGTCGAAGAATCGGAAAAAATGGAGAATTTCGTCTTAGGATCGCGAAAAAAAGGCAGATTTCGTCGTAGGATTTCGAAAAAATGGCAAACTTTGTCAAAGAATCGCGAAAAAAGGCAAATTTTGTCGAAGAATCTCAAATTTCGTCGAAGGATCGTGAAAAAATGGCAAATTTCGTCGAAGAGTCGCGGATAAAACGCGAATTTAGGGCCAAAGCCCGAATAAAGAACGCGAAATTCATTATAGAATTGCGGAAAATGGGTAATTTGGTTGACAGATCGCGAAAAAAAAAGCGCAAATTTCGTCCAAGGGTCGTGGAAAAACAAATTTCGTCAAAGCGTCGTGGAAAAACGGCCAATTTCGTCGAAGAATCCGAAGAAACGGCAAATTTCATCGCAGGAGCGCTAAAAACGACGAATTCTGTTAGACCGGGAGGAGGCAGCACAAACAAACACCTCATCGAGTTCACGGCTAAAATTCATAATTAGTTAAAACTCGATTCGCATATTAAAACACAATCGGTCTGCTAAGTCATATCTTGGTGGAAAACACGTGAAAACCCGATTTTAGTGGTTGACTCGTAGGTTTACCATTGTGTTTTCGTGCACCCAGTTCTCCATGTTTTCATACTTTTGGGTGCAGGAAAACACAATGGTAAACCCTACGAGTCAACCACTAAAATCGGGTTTTCACGTGTTTTCCACCAAGATATGACTTGGCAAACCGATTGCGTTTTAATATGCGAATTGAGTTTTAACTAATTCTGGAATTTCAGCCGTGAACTCGATGAGGTGATTGTCTGTGCTGCCGCCTCCCGGTCTATGTCGAACGATCGTAAAAAAACGGCGAATTTCGTCGAAGGAGCTTGAAAAAGACACGGCGAATTTCGTCGAAAGATCGCGGGAAAAACGCGGAAGTCATCAAAAGATCTCTCGGAAAATGGCTAATTTCGTTGTCAGATCGCGAAAAAAAACTCAAATTTCATCAAAGAGCCGCTAAAAAACGTGAATTTTGTCAAAAGACCATCAAGGGGGGTTGCGCGAGGGCATGAAAGTTCAGTTTTTTTTTTTTGTGAGCTTGTACCATATCTGTATTATGTTATTCATATTATTCAATGAAATTAGATTTTCTTCCAGTGTATCTAAAAAATTATTCTCTTTCAGATTTTTTTTTCATAATATATTTATTTAGTTTTTCAAGGTGTCACCCAACATTTCTGCACAATTTAGCAAAAATATTGTATCAAATGTTATTTCAAAAATTATGAATAATTCTGAATGTCTACCTTGTTTTAAACTGTATGTCATAAAAATATGGCACATAAAAAAAAAAAAAATCTGATTTGAAATGATTTTCTTTGTGCATTTGTATATAGAGGTTTTCAGGTTAATTTTTACAGTTCATTTTAGTTATGTTTTATATTGTTGGTTTGATTTAATAAGAAATATATTAAGTTAGGCATATTATTCAAAGAAATTAGATTTTCTTCCAGTGTATCTAAAAAATTATTCTCATTCAGAATTTTTTTTTAATAATATTTAATTAGGTTTTCAAAGTGTCATTGCTATAAAATTATGACCTATATAATATAGTTATATTTTTATAAAATTAATCAGTAAGAACCATATTTTTTTAACACTTATAATGTATATAAAAAAATTGTAGCACGCGATTTCTGCAGACAATTTTCATTCCACAAAATTGCTGTCGCCTTTCTGCTACTGGGGGTGTGTAAAAATTATGAATTTGGCGATCGGGCTCGTAAATATCATGAATTTCGTCAATTGGAAGCATTAAAAATCATTAATTTCATCAATCAGGCATGAAAAAAAGCTTGAATTTTATTGGACGGGGGTGAAACATAATCAAGAATTTCATCGATCCAGCACTTAAAAATCACTAAATTCGTCCATAGGGCCCGGCCCGTAAATGAATTTCATCGGTCGGGAGCAGAAAAATCATGAATTTTGTCGAACAAGCATGGAAAAATTGTGAATTTTAGGGATAAAAGGAAATCAGAAAATTCAGCATTTGCTGATTTTTCCCATATTTTTAATTGCCGAGTGGGGATTGGCCAGTGCCTATTTTCACCTTTACACAAACTGTGGCTGCAGTTCAGTTTTTACCAAGTTGGGAAATTTTTTCACCCAAAATATTTACTACTGTTTCAGAACAGTAATCCTCGCTTTATTTAATGTCGGATATTCCATTATTAAATACTTTATTATTTATAAAACTAGTAGCTATTTCGAAAAAAAAAATTCTAAATTCTGGCATTAGACATGGCAAACATCAGAAATTATAGTACAAGTAACTAATTTCTTTTGTCATATATAGTTTGTCTATGGCAAGATCTAACGCATTAGGTGAGTTCGTAAATATATAAATACATAGCACTTATAGTCGTCGTCTGGTGTGTCCCTCTGACTTCTAATAAAAGTGCAAAAACTACCCAACCGAATGGTTTGAAATGTAATACATATTATCGTTGCAGAACTTTGTCGTCATTTAAAATTTTATCAAAATCAAATGAAAACATAACAAGAACGAAAAATCATGCGTCAAGCATAGATTATGTAACACTTTCCAACGCTTCCAAAATAATTTTACAAATCATACCGTTTAATAAGCTAAAAGATAACAACTAAGTATACAATTTGGAAAACGCATAACCTATTTAAAAACACAATTTCAGGAATTTCCAACATATACAATATTCGGAAAGATATCCGAATACTTTTATTCAGCCCTGTATAGGATCTATAGATTTGTATATATACTACATAGGATGCTAAATTTCAGTTCAGTTAAGAAACGCGTAGCACAGTTTAAAATTCTCCGTCTGGAGTTTCTGTCAATAAACGGAAATGTGTTCGCGAAGTTTTGTGCTTCCCTGTATAGGATCTACAGAATTTATACACACCACGTAATGGACAAAAAGCGAATTAAAATTAAAATCGCGTTCAGTAACTTAAAACGCACTTCCAGGAATTATGGTTAACAGACAGTAGAGAATTCTTTTGTGTTAAAAAGGTGCTGCAAAGAGCAAATCTTGAATCTGAAAATTTAAAGAGTTATAAAGTTTGCATAGTATTTCTTTATAAGTTGTTGTGTGTTTTATGTTACAGTGAATGCTCTCTTCAATTTACATCACATTAAGAAATAATGTGTAATATTTATTAGGTACTAAAAAATGTATCGAAAGACTATTAAAATACCGTGCTTATTAATGATAATTAAAAGTATAAATAACTAACAGGGCTGGCATTCCCCCTAAAATTCCTAAATTTCCTAACTATTATTTTATCCCCTAAAATTCCTAAAATTCTCCTAAAATTTTCTTTTTGTTCCTAAAAATTCGAGATCGGCAAAATTTCACCAAAAAATATCGCGGATTTCGACAAATGGTCACCGAAAAAGACGCGTATTTCGTCAAAAGATCGCTAAAATAACGCAAATTTCCTCAAAAGATCGCTAAAACAATTCAAATTTCGTCAAAAGATGGTGAAAAAAACGCAAATTTCGTCAAAAGATCACGGAAAAAAGCAAATTTCGACAAAGAATTGAGGAAAAAACTTAAATTTCATCTAAGGATATCGTGGGGGAATAAAAGCTAATTTCGACATACAATCCTGAAAAAAAACTCAAAGTTCATATAAATAAAATTTTTAGTACAGTTATTATTACTAATTGATACTTCTTATCACACAAAAAGGCTGATTAAATCTATATTTGATGGGATTAAAATTAGTATACAAAGAATGAAACTTTTATGTTAGCCATAGGCGCAGATTAGAAATTATTATTCTCTATCAAATATTGTTTCCCTCCTCAATAATTTGTACTTCATTAATTTCAATTACACGTATTGCACTCATTACGTTAAAAATACAACTTCTTTAAAATAATAATAAGAAATAACAACATAAACATTTTAATTCTTCATAAAAATAGTGTTTCTAATTAACCCGTGTAAAAAATAAAAGTTGTTATTGGCAGGATTTGCACCCAGCTAACATAAAAACAAGTACCTAAAGAATCTAGTGATATATTACCACTAAAGTTTTTGCACAAAATAAACATTATTCTGAAACACTTGAGATTTTTCTTTTATATTATCAATTTAAAAAGTCAGTGTAATTTTTAGATGTATAGAAGATAAAGATCAAGCTTCTTTCACAATTGCATGTGCATAAAGAACATCTGAATGTGTTGGACATAAACTAAATAAATAGCTTTAAAAAATTGAAAGTGGCACACATTTTTTTTTTTTGAAGGGAAAGGAACTAGAAATAACCTGGCTTATCCCTTTCAGGGGTCGATCCAGGAAAAATTTGGGTCCTGTTTAGGCCCCCTTCACAAAAATCTATTTAATAAAATGGGCCCTTCACAAAAATCAATTTGATAAAATGGGACCCTTCACAAAAATCAATTTGATAAAATGGGACCCTTCACAAAAATCAATTTGATAAATATTTATTTTTCCTTCACAAAATTCTATTCCATAAAAACTTACTATTTATTATTTATTTATTATTTTGTGATGTTTTAAAATGTGTAATTTGTAAACAAGCAAGTTCACCAGAGCGGAAAACTTCAGCAAACGGATTTAAAAAAGTTTTTATTTATAAATGCTTGGTTCGAATTTGATTAACTGGATTTCAACTTTCGTTGTAAAATGTTATTTTTCACAAAAATATAATAAATTTCACAAAAATAACCTTTACTTTTCACAAAATGGGCCCCAAGAAAAAAACCCTGCATCGACCCCTGCCTTTGGGTATATATAACGGAATATGAGGATTTTGGATTTTTCAATATTTACAGGGGTCATAGACGTGCTCCAATTGCACCAAACTGCTCCAAATGAAAATATCTGCTACAAATGCATTTTTTTTTACTATTTTTGCTCCAAAACGAGTAGTTTTTCTTTTCTACAGTGAAATCGGATTTCTTTGCGCTATTTTCTTCCCAGGAATGCCATTTTTCTGCCGAACAGCAGATTCCCCCTTTTTTCATTTTTAAAAATCAAATCCACGATCTGAAATCAAGATTTTCGTCATGTGATCACAGAAAAAAACTGCAATTTTCATCGGACTCTCATAAAATAAAATCTCGATTTTCGGCAAGCGAACTTGAAGAAAAATCATGATTTTTGGCAAGTGACCAAGAAATAATATTGCGATTTTCATCAAACGATCGCAAATTGAAACTGCAATTTTTGTTTGACGATCACAAAATAAAACCTCGATTTTCGGCAAGTAACTACGATATATGACTGCAATTTTCGGTGATTGACCGTGAAATAAGACCGCTATATTTGTCAAACAATCGCGAAATAAAACCGTGCTTTTCGTCAAACAACTGCAAAATAAAACTGCAATTTTCGTCAATGAGTGTGAAATAAAACCTCTATTTTTGGAAGCGACCTCGAAGTAAAATATCGATTTTTAGCAAGCGACCCCAAAGTAAAACAATTATTTTCGGTAAGTGACTGAGAAATACCACGATTTTCGTCAAACAATCCCGAAATAAAACCGTGATTTCTGCGAAATAAGCTGCAATTTTCGTCAGACGACCTCGGAGATTGCTGACCAGGCCCCTACCTACCGGGATTCGACCTAGTTTGACGGGTTTGAGTGCTTGGAGAGTGGGATGAAATTCACCTGATCGCCTCATGGGGCGATCCACAATGACAAGTACCCAGGGCGACTGACCAATAAAGTCTGGATTTAACTGGGTTGATTACTCCTAGGTTTTAGTGTTCTGAGATCTGTTGCCGCACGCCACATACTCGTCATGATAGTTGGAATGGGGCTGGACAATTTAGTGCCGAAACTTTGGTATTCAACTTCGCTTGAAAAAGGGGGGGGGGGAGAATTTTGAGGGAAGACAATTAAAACCACTGAAATTAAAATATATATATATATATATATATTGCCAATAGCTAAATCGTACCAGCAAGGAAAATTTTTGGGCGAATAGCAAGACAGACAAAAACGCTGCGTGGGCTGACGGGACTGCGCCTTTCTACCGTACCCCACCTGGTAAAAACTGGCTCCGTGGGCTGTCCCATTAGAGCGGGTCCGGTAGCTTGTGCGGACAATGTCCATTTGCACCTAATAAAGAGGCGAACAGTGAAAAAAAAACTGCTCCTAAAAAAACCCTTGTGCTACCAGTTGGGGCCGGCCATTGGCCTGTCCCAGCCGGCAGCACGAGAAACTGCAAGGGGAACCTGGAAGAGAAGAATGTTAGTAACATTTTAAACTGAACTTATTCTGAATTATACTTTAACTACCTTATTGAAATTAATTTACTTTTATTGTGCTATTTGACTTGGCTACCCATCCATTGGGCCCATGAAAGGTTGTTAAATAATTAACAATTTGCATTTTAAAATAAATACTTTCGTCGTGAACTGACTAAACCATAGGCCCAATGGGTTGTTGTTGTTGTTGGTTTGGCCCAAGGTCCCGGTTTTGCAGCTTTTTATTTCTATATAGCTGACATGATCCATGTGACTGTGAAACTAGTCTCCTAATTTTGAACCAATTCCAGATGTGAGACCTGCATCTGAATTAGCACCCCCAGAGGTAACGCTTATATAGAACTTGGAGGACATTAGAGCCACGAACAGATTTAACGTGCACCAGCTCCCATTAATGTACACGGGCGAAGTAAAATCTCAGGACCTCGATTTTCCACATGCGACCTCGAAGTAAAAACCATGATTTTCGGCAAGTGACCGAGAAATAATACCACGATTTTTGTGAAACGATCGCTAAATAAAACTGCAATTTTCATCTGATGATCGCGAAATAAAACCTTGATTTTCGGCAAGCGACCTCGGTTTAAAACGATTTTCGACAAGTGACTGCAAAATAAGACTGCGATTTTCGTCAAACATTCACGAAATAAAGCCGTAATTTTCATCAAACAATCGTGAAATAAAACCGTAATTTTCGTCAAACAATCGTGAAATAAAACCGTTATTTCTGTCAAACGACAGTGAAATAAAACTGCAATTTTCATCAGACGATCGAGAAATAAAACCGTGATTTTCGTGAGACGGTCGCAAAATAGAATCAAGATTTTTGTCATAAATTGGAGAAATAAAACTACGATTATCAGCAAGTGACCGCGAAAAAACTCTGTGATTTTCGTCAGACGATCGCGAAATAAACTACAATTTTCGTAAGGTGATTGCGAAATAAAACTGTGATTTTCGACCTTGAAATAAAACTGCAATTTCTGTCCAATGATCACGAAAGAAAACTGCGAAGTTTGTGAATCGATCGCAGAAAAAATTGTTAATTTCGCCAATGAGTGACTGAAAAAAATTGCAAATTTTGTTAATCAGTCGTATTTTTAAAAAATTGGTCGTTATGGAAAAAAATAATTTTGATTTAATGCCAACAAATATATAATTTTTTTATTGGAAAAATATTCAGGACTTACTTTTGAAAAATCAGATCAACCCGAAGCATTTAAAGCCAACCCGACCAGCAACGGACGCGCGGGTTGGAATCAGGTTCCGTGCCTCAAAACAGGACACTATCTGCAGTAAGTAATTGCTGTTTTTGTTTGATAGTACCCTATCTCAAGAACTGAAATACGTAATTTAAGCAAACTTCAGATTCAGTTAGACTTTGACATGAATTGTGCTAATTAAGTTTTGGTGTAAACTGCCCAACAAGTAGAGCTGCTATGCTGCATTTTTCATGATTTCCTTAATACAGGGCTGCCATTTGCAACTAAAATGCTACTAAAAGCGACTATTTTCAGCATCAGGCAACTATGGCTACTATTTTAGCCCAAAAACCTTCAAAAGCAACTATTTTGGAGGAAAACCAGAAAAAAGGAGACTATTTTATACTCCCAGCTACTATTTTTGTAAAAAAATCATCAGTTTCAGAATTGCAAATTTTTTAACCCAATATCCCGACGTAATATTTCCATATACATTTTTAAAGTTTTTTATTCAATTTTTAAAATATCTAAAAACTTGAAATTGAATCTTGAAATTAAAAAAAAATAATACTTTTTCAATCTAAATATAGTGCAAAGATACCTATCATTCAAATTTTGATGGGAAACTGATTTTTGGTTTATCTACACCCAAAACCCTTATACTTTACAGTATATTTGTCCAAATTTTTATTGTTTTTAAAGGTATTTAACCCTTTAACTGCCGTATGAACCACAAACAACTGTAGATTTGTTCACTGTGCTGTGTGAATCGTATTTGTTTCTAACCTCGTATAAGTGTTTCATACTAGAAATTTGAATTAATAAACGAGCTTAAATAAATGCTACTTAGAAATAAGAAAATCTTGTTTTCTATCGCAATTTTTTAATTTAATAATAGATTTAAAATATTGAGAAAAACGTTTAGAATATTGCCTTTCTTACTTATTTAGATGGCTTTATTTGGTTTATTGTTGTCTATAAAATTGCACTTTATTTATGCTGATTTTGCTATTTTACTTTACATAAATTTCTTGTAAAGAATAGATTAGTATGTATACACATTCTCTTTATCAAATGCATCCTTTTTTGATTAAAGTTTCTTCTTTCTTTCCGTTTTTGTGTGTGTGATTTTATAATAAAAATACAAAAAGTGGCAAATTTGGGTGGTAGCATAAACTGTAAAGAAAGATGTGGATTTTCATGATGTTATTATTTTTATGGCAAATAAGGATTCTTGCCGCCTCCTTTTTACGAAGTAAGCATGCAACTATTTTGGCTACTATTTTTGTACAAATGCTACTATTTTGGCTGCTATTTTTTTGACTGTAGGCTACTAAAGCAACTATTTTTGATGCCATTATGGAGTGGCAGCCCTGTTAATAGCTAATACCTCAAGCAGGCATGAAAGTTTTCAGTGTTTTCACTGAAATCAGCTTTTTTCAGTGTCTTTCTGGCTGTTTCTGAGATTGATGCAGAAACATAGAGAAATCATGATCATAATTTTCTTTTTCTTTTTTTTTTTTTTGGGGGGGGGGGGGGGGGGGGTGAGTAGGTAAAATTGCATAAAATGGATGCTTCTAAATTTTTCTTATGAAACATATAACAGATTTTTTAACATTTTAAAAAGTTTAATGATCAAAATATTATAAGCTGAAACAATGTTTTTAAGATGAGTAATAAAATCATTCATAATTAATTGTTACTACCTTTTTTCGAGTGGTCCCAGTTTTAGTAAGTGTTCTTTCAGTTGTAAAATTAGAATAAAAGCAAAATAAGAAAAAAAAAAAGGAAACAATTTTTGAAAAACTATACCTTTAAAAGCACAAATTGAAATGTAAATAAAATTTATAATTGTATTTTGTACATGTAATACATGTAACTGCTCATGTTATAATACTACTAGCTCCATTTTTTGTTTAGTGTCCATGTTCTTAGCTTTATTTTTTTTCTGGTTCAGTGCTGCCAACATGGGGTTGTGTTTTTAATTCATATTGTAGTAGTACAAATGAAAAAAAAATGTTTATTATTATTATTTTAGTGTTAAAATCTTATGTATATTATTTTCATTGATAAAACTATTCTGCACATATTTCCATGCATTATTGCGATAACTTCTTATCAGTGCATAGTTCAGATTTTCAGGTGAGCTTCAAATTTCATGCCTGCTCAAGAATTAATGCACGGAATTTCTTCAAAATTCAGATTTACACTTTGACATAAATAAATGCTGATTAGGTTTTGGTTTAAATTGTCTGACAGGGGGCATTGCTATGCTACATTTTTCATGATTTGTGCAATAACTATATCTCAAGAACTAATGCACAGAATTTCATGAAATTTCAGACTCTGTTAGACCTTTAGTTTTGGGTGCATACTGCCCGACAAGTGTCGCTGCTATGTTTTGTTTTCATGATTTCTGCGATAGCTATATCTCAAGCTCGAATACATTGGCATTTAATTTTTTTTGCAGACGATTTGATTTATATAGAAGAATATTTTGTGATGGCCACACCATACTAGTTAGTAATGCTAATGCATCCCTGATATAAATATTTCATGGAATAAGGGAGGGGTTAAATTAGTTTTTTATGGCAAATGATCCGAAATTTGGAATCGCTAAGGTCCGGAGTATAGATTTTGCACTCTATGAGATTTCAACATATGTGTTGGGTACAATGGTGATAATGAATTTATTTTCAAAAGAAGAGCTTTTGCTGCTCCAAAAACTCGATTTCCTGCTCCACAAGTCGTTTTTTGTTGCTCCAAAAGCTCACTTTCCTGCTCCAATTCTTCCTGAGTGAATGTGACCTTGTATTTAGGTTAGTAAACGTGTCATTGTCAATGACACTTATGTAATCTTTATCTTTTTGTTTCATTTTTATAAACATACTTGCACACATTTTGCAATTTAAAAAAATATGATAAATCTCTCTATAAGTGTGAATAAACATGATAAATTGAAGATGAACATCCCAGATTGAAGAAATCAATTTGTAATACTTTTATATTCAAATAAAAACTGATTTTTTTTTCATATATTGAAACTTGAATTGTGTTTATGAAGTTTATTAAAGGTAAAACACCTGCTTAAAGGGGAAAAAAAGAACCTATTACATTCAATTGAATGCAGTCATTCACTACAATGTAGTAGAAATGATGTATAGATTAGATAAAGAAAGATTTGAAATTAAGATTAGCTAAAATATATGTGCTATTGCTAGAGAGATTTGTGATAGAATCAGAAATTTCAGTAATAAAATGAAATCCATAATTTCAATATTTTTTGCCTATTACATTTCATTGTAAATAATGAAAGTACTAGCTGGTTTTTCCTGCTAGTGGGCCCCTAATTTACATCGGGTTTCGAATCTAATTAATTTCTCAATTTGTATTAAACCTCGATACAAACAAACCTCCGGCTTAAGTCCCCGCTGCCTTCAGCACCGTATACTAGGCATGCTTCGCATGAACCGGAAAAATCCTAAATTTCCACCTTGAATACTATAAACCTCTCATTAGTTCCACCGGCGCACATAGGAGTATTTTATGAAAAATGTGGACAAAAATATTTTGTGAGCTATATCAAATTGAAATGTTGTGAAAAGCTATTTAGAGCCATTATATATAATTTTTTAACAAAACATATAACTTTTTTTACGAATTTACAAAAAAATATTTGTTTTTTACAAAGTAAACTATATATTTAAAACAATTCAGAATAAACGTTTAGGATATTCAATAAAATATTCAGTTTTTTGCATATTTATAAAAAGTATTTTCTTTAACTTATCAGATTCATCTTCATCTGTTTCATCTTCATCCTCATCTTCCTCTTTTTTTAGATGTTGTCCGTATGGTGTTTGTGGGAGTAATAGTTCTATTGTTTCGCTAGAAAATGGACTGCTTTTTTTTTCTTAGGCTTTGGTCTTGAACTACTTATAAAAGGATCACAATTTAGTAAAATTCTGTTCAAAACATCTGTATTATATTGCTCTCGAGAAAATCTTCAGGAAAAATTTTGCCTATTTTGGCGGAAATGTTTGTTTTTAGCTTCAGCAGCCTCCTCCGAAAGTTGGTCGATAGGTAATATTGCATGTTTAATTACTGTGGACCCATGTACTAAAACTTTATGTACAGTTGGTGACATTGGGTGCCACACATATAATTCGACATAAAGCTTTGCAGTTTCTTCGGTGTAATTTTCAAATTTCTTAACATCAATTCTATATCTACTTGACAGTGCCTCAAAAATTACTTTGAACCTTTTTATAAGGTCAAAATTTATTCCAGTGATTCGGGAAGCAGCATTGGGGTCCACAAAAAATCTTCTTGATACTTTTCCTCTTGCGTGTTGCCAAAACCTGCCTTGGGAATATCCACTAGACCCATTTCTTCTCTGAAACTATTTTGAATTCTTTTTTTTTTTTTTGTTTCTGCCACAACATTTTTGTCTTCATTGATTCTCGCTTGCCACTTTTTAAAATGAATTTTTATATGACAAATGCAAAAGTGATTTAAAAAATCGAATCCGTGCATGAAGAATTGATAAACCGAATCTTAAGGCATCAGGATTTTCAGGATTCTTTTTCTCCAACGTATTAAATTTTTTTGAAGTTTCTCCACATATGTAACATCTCATTGTTGATGAAGTACTTGTCGCAGCATTGCAAACCTTCGTATCTACCATAGTAGGTATCAGCGTGTGTTTTACATATTATAAACTACCATTAGTAGTAGGTATATTATCAGTTTTCTTAAGATTTTTAACTTGATTTTCAATGTATTCAATTTCTTCATTAATAATATAGTTCGTTTCATGAACAAAACGAATGCGTATTGGCCTACTGAACCCTGTAGGGGAAGGTAGAGGGTTCTGCCACAAAATCTTTTATTGGTCGCCAACTTCTTCAGCCAATTTTATGTTAAGCCAATGTTCATTTACCTTAAGAAAGCAACTTTTTTCCCTATTTGGCAGTTTCCCATGTTTCTTTAAAATCCGAATTGAAACGGCTTAACGAACGTTTTATTGATTCTTGTTCATCTACTGGGCATTTCGTCCTTTCTATAACTTGCTTTCCATGAAACATTATTTTTCAGCTATTTTCTTATTAGAACAATCTTGCATCAAGTCAAACAGCAACTTTCTTGAAACATCTTTCGCTGTCACTGAAGTTTCTAAAAGAAAAATGAAGATTTTTCGTTTTCAAAATATCGTCATCTTCTGATACCATTTTTTTTATAAAAGGGTAAAAAAAAATGGGTCAAATTGGGGCAAGATTTTATTTTATGAATATAACAAGGAATATCTAAATTTTATATTACAACAAAAAGTTTTGCCGGGAAAAGGGCGGAACGTATTTATAAATCACTAATAATTTTAAAGAACTAGTAAAAATCACACTTATTTTTAAAGATAAAACAATGTAGTTTTATTCATAATTATATTCATTTATAACTAAAACTAAATACAGTAATTTAAGCTACATACCTTCCATTTCTTTGTCCATAAAGGGTTTTTTCAGATCTTTACTGTTTACAACGATAAATGCAATTAAATTATGCGCTTCTCACAACAGCGCAGTGAAAAGAGACATCTGCGATTCACGACAGCTGTATTCAGACTGATAACGCGACGGGTAGTGTTACCGAACATTCCTAAGATAGTGTTTACGTGAAGCACCCACTACTAAGCTATACAAACAAATAAAGTATTGCGGTTTTTAACGAACTTCATTTTTCGACTTTTGTCCAGCTTTTTTTAGAAATACTCCTCTGTGCGGCGGGGGCGCTACCTGTCCTCAGGCATGTATCCCCGCTGCCTGCGGCACCGTATAGCAGGCAGGGTTGGTCATCTTGCCAGCAAAAAGGTATTTGTGCCAGGACAGTGGTAAAAAGTGGTAAAAACCAGCAAAAGTCCAATTTTGCATAACTACATGCTGTGATGTAGTTTATATAAAAAAGAATCATAACAACAAATGAAACCAAATGTTTTCTTGGTAAAAATAAACAAAAGTATAAACCAAAAATATATTCTTAGCCTGTTTTCATGCATTACTCTTGCCTCTACCCCCCCCCCCTGATATAAAAAAAGATTTTCATGCACCTGCCTTTCCATTTATCATCCACAAACCTGTTTCCCTCCTGCTCTCCATGAGCTAAGCAAGTGTGGATCCTCCCTCCCTACACAGGTGGCCAATTACCAATCAGGAATCAGCACAACAGCAGGTGCACAAAATTCCTGTTTTCAGTTCTCACCTTATCAGTTTTACAGTTAATCTGAGAAGTAACTTTAGCCATTTTGTTTTTGATAGCTTAGATTCTAAGCTTAGCTGCAGAAATCCTTATGTCATAAATTGCAAAGAATTGCACCTTATTTTAATTGAAAGAAAAATCATATTAAAAAGTATCTCATACATACCTTAATGCTCTTTTATAATTTATCTTTTATGAATAAAGCGCATCTTGCAATTTCTAACCCGTGGAGGCACAAATGTACGCTGAGGAAATCATGACCAGAATGAGAAAATACTTAGTCATCAAATGCTCCAATGTTCAGGTTCCAGTTTGCCATAAAACTAATCAGCTTTCACCACCATAATGGTCTAGATTTTCACAAAGGATTTTTTTCAAAAAGAAATTGTCAGGACAACTCATCTGACTAAATTTAAGAGAGTGCAATACTGCTGAGATATGTCTCATTTGGTGCTCTTTTTTTTTCATTGCCAAATAGAAAAAAAGGCAAAAGTCTTTTTTCAGATTTACGAAAAGTCAGAAATTCTAAATTATTTTCTTAGTTTTGGCTGACTGGCTGTTTGTTTGCTTGAACTACATGAAATCATTTCATCAAAACTCTTTAATTCTGAAATTCAAAAATCTGAAATTCTTTATCAAACAACGTTTTTCTTATGAACTTTTCATTTGTTTTCAGAGCTGGATTTGCTGTCGGAGAACTTCAAAAGTCTTTCCGAAAATGAAGATAGCTGCGACGTTATCCTCAAAGTGAAAGAAAAGGAATTTCTTGCGCACAAGGCCATTTTGGTGGCTCGTTCGCCTGTATTCGCTGCCATGTTCAAGCATGATACATCAGAGAAAAGAACAGGAATCATAGATATACCTGACTGTGATCCGGATTCTTTCCACGAATTCTTGGATTATTTATATTGCGGTAAACTGGAAGATATTTCTTTCCGTAGCGCTTTTCATTTGTATAAGACTTCAGACAAATATAGTGTCCAGGAGCTGATGCCTTTTTGTGTTGATCACATGAAGCATTGTTTGACTGAAGACAACGTGTGTGATGTCATAATACTGGCAGAGTTGTACGCTGACACAAAGTTGATGGCTGCAGCTCAGGCTTTTTTCAATAAGAATGCAAGCAAAGTTGTAGTGACAACTGCATGGGAAAGTTTAATGGAAGCTAATTATCACTTGGCTAATAAAGTTATAATAGAGATGCTATCAACAATTAAAATCATGGATGAGTAAAAAAAAATCTTCATTTGAAGATTTTTCATTTAAAAAAAAAACTTCTTTTTTGTTGTTTGATATTACAATTGCATACAATTGTTACTTGAATGTAATTCTTTCTGATAAAATCATGACTAAATTTATTTTTAATTAAAAGTTTTATTTCACTTTGTCAGTTATTGGTCCAATTTCTGAAATTTTTCTATATAAATGATTGTGTATATATGTAAAAATTAATATTTCATAACAGGGTTCATACGGACGTTAAACTCCTTACATTTTGATAGTCCTTAATAAGGATCCTTAAATTCCTTATTTTTTAACGTGAGCTGAATATTTAACGCAAGTCCGTAAAATATTTAAAAAAATAATCACCAAACATTCATAATCTGCCAAGTATGGCAGCTTAAAAAAAAATCTCTAATTTCTGATTGGACATTGGAACTGCATGTTTTGTTTCCCTTCCAGTCCTAAATCGTATCTTTGTACCGTAATTTGATTTTTATTTCAGCCTGTGTCAAGCTCAAGTTTTTTTCCTTCATCGCATCATCTCCTATTTTTTTTATCTGCCTGCTTCTATCGTTCTTGCCTCCCACGATTTCATTGCGAGTGTAAGCTTTTGGTATTTCCTCTTCCATCGCTGATGTCATTCTTCCGATGTGCACATTTTCTGCATTGGTGAGTGCATGCTTTTCTTTACGGCATTTTGGCATGCTCCCTCGGTAAGCGTCGATTGTGAATGCTCCTTCGGCAGTCTGGTAGTTTCTTTTGTAAGCGTCGCACGTACTTGAGTTTCAGCTTGAAGCAGGACACTAATGCCATTTGCACTAGTTATTTCCCTTTTATTTTAAAAAGATCACTTTAAACCTCCAAACTTTATTATAAAAGGAACGATATCTTTTTATCATACCGATTTTAATTGTTTATTAAGACGTCTTTCGTGAGCCTTAACGATGCTGTCGGACATCAGCGAAGAGAACGTCCCTCCTATCTGAAACATGATATTAAAGATCTATTTCCAAGTATTAAAAGAATCTTCATTTATGTGTCTTGTGTACATCTCTACATCCAAGTAAAAACTTGGGTGTATTACGGTCAAAACTCGAACACTCTTAACGCGAATTACTTTTAGCACGAACTGTTTTTGATTGCCCCGTCCAGTTGTATGTAATGTATTTCAGTTTGGATAACACAAACAAAAAAGTTTCCCCTTGAGTGTTCGCGTTAATGAAATTTGCGTTTGGCTGTATTATTATTTTGAAGTAGATGACATTGAACTCTAGTAAAGAACCTGGGAATATTCATTGAAGAACTCAATTTTAGGAAAAGTTTCCTAATGACATTTTTATTATTAATTTAATTTTCTACAAAGTAACACGATTGTTACCCCCGTCCTTCCTGTCTAAAGAAATTGATGCTAAAAAACAATTGATAGCCAACTAATAAAATGTTTGTTTTATATATTTTTTGTATTTATTTTCATTTTGTAGCTAATTAAAAAAATAATTAGAAAGGGTAATTATGTTTTATTATGTAAAATTTCAACCTTGTGATTAAATTTTAATGTAAGTAAGCATACATACCGTTTTTTAAAAACTTGTTTATAAACTTTAGAAAGTCCTTATTTTTCTTTTAACGAAGTCCTCACAGAGTCCTCATTTTTCATTTAGCAAACTCTGTATGAACCCTGCATAACATATTTCTAGTTTAATAAGTCTTTAGTTGTATAGTTCAATATTTTCAACTGTCTTAGAAAAATCAATGAAAATACAAGAAGATTTATTGTTACAGTTTTCATTGGATATCTTAACATTTTTTGCTGATATTTTGAATGCCCTAGCAGCAAAGACTTTCCACCACTATCACACGAATATGGACATGATTCATATTAACATTTACTGGTCAATGCATAGTCATTGTGGATGTTATCCTTACTGGGAACTACCGACTTCGTACAATGTAATTCTTCATTTGAAAACTGCAACGTCAAGCACTTTCACACGGACCACCCGGCTGGGTTTCCCCATGGTATACTCCTAAACAGGGTTGGAAAAAAACGTTTTTTTTAAAAAAAAACAAAAAACGTGTTTTTTTTGTTTAAAACATGTTTTAAACGTTTAAAACGTTTTTTTTTCTCATTCAACAGCACAATTTTGATTAAAGTGAGCAAAGCTTAATAAATTAAATATAAAGAATGAAAATATCTTCAAAAAACAGTAAGGAAGAAAAAAAAATCCCTGACGGCTCGGCCTACAGGCACAGGTAGATTTCGAAGACGCAGAATGTGGGGCGCCTGTTTGTCGGGAATTACGGAAGAAATGACCTTTTTGCGATGATGCTGCAGTTGGAACCGCCTACTTCGAAACCAAACTTGTTTGCAGGCGGAGCCAGCAAGGATTTTTTTTTTTTTTTTTTTTTTTTTGCTATAAGAGTTGGTTCTATAAAAAACATGTCAATATAAAAATTTTAGATAATATTAAGGGGATTTATAATAAATTTAAGCGGATTTGAAATCTTGGGAATTGACGAAGTTATGAATTTTTTTCTTCTAAACCCCCCTCCCCCCCCTTAAGGCAATTTTTAATTATATCAAAAATCTGTCATACATAAATTTTCGGCCCTTCTCCTAGAAGTAATAATAACTTCAAACGGATTCGATACGTATCATAATTAAGAAATTATGGGTTTTTTTCTGTTTTCACAAAAATCCCCCCATCCCCCCCCCTTGGTTCGATTTTGCCCATTAACGAACTTGACCGAGATTTTATGTATCAGTTTCGAAAAGATGCGGGAGTTGGAACCGCCTACTTCGAAAAATAACTTGTTTGCAGGCGGAGCCGGCAGGGATTTTTTTGTTTTTAATTTTTTTTTTGCTATAACGGTTGGTCCTATAAAAAACTTGTCAATATAAAAGTTTTAGATAATACTAAGAGGATTAATAATAAATTTACGCGGATTTAATATCTTGTGAATTGACGAAGCTATGATTTTTTTTCTTCTAAAAACCCCCCTTTTTCCCCCCCTTGGGGCCATTTTTAATTATATCAAAAATCTGTCCTACATAAATTTTCGGCCCTTTTCCTAGAAGTAATAATAACTTTAAATGGATTCGATACGTATAATAATAAAGAAATTATGAGGATTTTTCTGTTTTCACAAAAAGTCCCCCCATTTCCCCCCCCCCCCCTTGGTTCGATTTTGCCCATTAACGAACTTGACCGAGATTTTATGACCCTTGATTTTATGTATCAGTTTGGAAGTGATTTATGCAGAATTTTTCCAGTTATCGTGGTCAGAAAAAAGTGACATAGATAGATAGATAGATAGATAGATAGATAGATAAACTTTTGAACTGGGGGTGTTTTTGGGTTCTGGGAGTCATGATCAGCGTAAATCTGCAAAAATTTTTCGAAATTTCCAACTTAGGTGAGAATGTAATAGGTAGTATTTCTTACGAAATCTACCTAAAATTATATAATAAATATCAAACATTAACAATTAATTTTTTATTCTAAACTAAAACATTTAATTAAGTTCTTTAAAAATAGTAACAAGTTTGGCAGCCTTATCAACACCTAACCGGTTTCTAGTTTTGCTCTGCACAAAGCCAAAAGTAGAAAACACCCTTTCTAAACCTGCAGTAGAGCATACAGCTGTATGTAATTGTTTTATGATCTGCATGACATTTTTATCAATGTGTTTTTCAAGGCTTATCCACCAAGATAAAGGTGTTATTTCTACAAAATTGTCCACTTTATCATTTTTTTTCTTTTTGCATCATATCATTAACAGCATCAAACATGTAACTGGAGAATGGAGCTGACTTAGCTTTATAGTTTATAATTATTGGAATTAGTTCAGGACATAATTCAGCTGCAAGGTTCATGCCTTTTTCTGTCTCATCAATCGTAAGTGATTCTCCTGTAAAGCGTGGATCAGTAATGTTAGCCAAGAAATGTGCAGGTGTCATAGCCATTTCATATCTGTCTTCTATGGCTTTTTCAATATTTATTTTTGTAATCATGGTAAGATTACTAGCAGCACATATTTCTGACATTTCTTTTTTTAAATCTTTCCAAACTTCAACTACATCACTAATAGTACAATTATTTCTCTGAGCTTTGTCACATGCAACTGCAATAGGTTTGAGCCTTTGGATATAATCTTCAACATTCCTTTTTAACTGCAAGTCTATGACTTTCTTAGAAATATCAGATTTGATTTTCTCTCGATTATCTTCACAAACTTTCAAAATTTGTGGCCAATTGCTTATATAAGACTCCATTGTGTCCAACATGGAATTCCACCTGACATCTGATGGTAACTCAAGCTTTTTAGCACCTGTTTCCCGAAGCTTTGCTGAAGCAAAATGATTGTTTCGAAAATATTTAACAATATCAACAACTTGAGCTTTTATATTGGAGATTTTAATGTCTTTTGCTAGAAGATTTAAGACATGAGCTGAACATCCATAAGTTAAAATATTCATATTATTCCTCTCAGTCTTTTTAAGTTCATTTCTCATCTTCATAACATTGGCAGCATTGTCTGTTACAAAGCTACCAATAAGACAACCATAGCATTCTTCTACTTTGTTTATGGCAATACTTGCAAGCTCACAAAGATGATTAAATTCATGAGGATGGCCAGATGTATCAATTGAATCTACTAAGTAAATTTTGCCTTTACAAGATACTGTAACTCCTATAATTGGCTCATTGTGAATGTTACTCCATCCGTCAAGAGCAGCACAAACAATCTGTTCTCTTAAATCATTTTTATAGGTTTCCAGCACAGATTCATGCACTTTGTCAAGTAATATGCCTCCTATTTCATGACGATTTGGTGGTTTGTAGCCAGGTCTTATACTTGACACCATCTTTTTAAATTCTGGATGATCTACACATGAAAAAGATGTATTTGTTGCGTAAATAAAGCGGGCAACTTGAATATCAAACAATTCTTTATCATATTTAGATGTTCTCACAATAAAATTGCTTAAACTTCTAGTTGGTGCATGTCTCTTATTGGTATGTATATAAGGATCAGTAGCCTGTCTCTTTCCTGACTCTTTAATAACTCCTTCAACCTTCTCTAGTTTAGGTCGATCATCTTCCTGAGCAAAAGTTCCAGCCTTTAATAAAGCACAACTGTTAAAGTGATCTTTCATTCTTGCCACTAACCCTGCCATTTCCTTTTTACATTTTTTACATTCAGCTCTGAAACCTACTTTACCAGGTATTTCTTTCTGATCAAAGGATTCCCAAATCAAATCATTTTTCCTCCCTGTAGCCATAATTAATTTTAAACAACTCAGCTATAAGTCAGTTAAAACTTTCTTCAAAAACAAACTATAGACACATATTGAATTAAAAGCACATGGAATAACAATACAATAGAGAAGAAATAATTATCTTCACTTCAGTTCTCTTGCAACAGATAAAAGAAGTATCTTTAGTTCAGTTCCCTTTTCTCAAATAAAATATTAAAATATAATGAAATATGTAAAAAGTTAGTTAATAAATAATTTTAAGAAAGAAATATTGTTTATTGGTGTTCATTTATTGGTGTCCATTTATTATTATTTTATTTTTTTGAGAACATGGATTCAAACTGAAAATCAAAATAGATAGATTGGTTGGTAGGTAGCATACTGTATATCTCTGAGGACTGAAAAGCAAATTTAAACAGTTAGAATTTAAAAGGAACTGAAAGTAGATAAGTTTTTTTCACTTCAGTTTATTTTCATAAATGAATTTTTAAAAATGCTATTAAAAGAAATAAAAAGTAACTATTTAAATATGAATATTTTAAAATGAAGTGATTATAATTTTAATAAAGAAAGAGAAAAGGAAAACAATAAAAACGTTTTAACTATTAAACAAATATCTATGTAGTATTGTAGTATTATAATTTTGTTGTAGTTTGTGCACACTAATAACACAAAAATAACAGGGAGACAAATTATGTATTAAAAAAAGTTGTTCACTATTTTTCATTATTGAAGTAGCACAATAACATAAAAAATAAAGTAAAAAAATGATAAAGTTTAATGAAATCTTCACAAAAAAACTATCCTACTATTAGTACTGAACTGAACACTATTTGTTCTCAATTTCTGCTCATTATAAAGAAAACAGCAATAACAGAGATGGTGCAATCGAGATGTTACGCAATCGTGGTATTACACAAAGTTGAGCAACACAATTATAAAAAGATGACTGCTGACTTCTTGTTTTTAGACAGAAAAACCATGAAAATTAAAGATAGCAGAATAGTACAAAAATGAGATAATAGAGAAACAGAAATGCATGTTTATAGATAATTCTGTCTTTATAAAAATTTTAACAACACTGAAATACTGTTAGTTTTATAAAATTAGATTTTTAATATTAATACATTATAGAACTTTAATTTTGATATTATAGAAAATCATAATTAAGATATTTAAAAAAATAAATTACATATTTTCAATTTTAGAGGAAATAAATTTACTTTAAATACTTAATTAAAATTAAATAACCGATTGATAATTTTAATAAAATTTAAATGTCTTTTAGTGTATAGAGTTAATTAGAAATTTTTCATACAATTTTAATTTGCAAACTGTCACATTGTGACAATATAAACAATAAACATGTTTTAAACATTGTTTTAAATATAATGTTTTAAACAGCTGTTTTAAACAAAATGTTTTAAACGTAACAACCCTGCTCCTAAATCACAGACCTCTAGCACCATCCTTCTTCCAGAACAACTCCATAGCTCAGAGCGAGTACTAAAGTAAGTAAACTTAAGAGATTTCTTAAAGTTACCGCAGTAAGTTAATTTAAATTAGAGTTCAAAATGTAAATACCTCTCATAATAATCAAAACCCACAGAAATCACTGCCCATTGGCATTTTAACCTTCCCACAGATCAATCTCAATCATTGTACGGCTGCAAATCCTGCAGTAGAAAAGCATATGGAAGAAAACTCCATAGATATTGCACTTCTGCGGGACACCCACTGCAATAAAAAGGGAACCCTATTGGGCTTCTCAACGGATTGGAAGATCTTCACGTCTCGTAAACGACCTGTGCACTGGTTGTGTGGAATACAATCCTTATAATCAATCACCTACACACAGAAGACCACTGCATCTTCATGACCCTCTAAGCCGTTGAAAGAGAACTAATCATTGGCTCCACTTATTTGGCGCCTTCCATTAAAAACTTTGATCAAACCCTTGATGATTGGCAACACCGAGTTACACAACGAAGACCTTTAATCTGCAGAGGGGACTTCAATGTGAACTCTCCGCTGCGTGGAGCTGAGTTCTAGAGAGGGCCTCAGAAGGGGTTAAGAATTCCTTGTCGCAAACAAACTTTCAAACATGAATGCTGATAATCAGAAACACACCTTCGTAAAAAAAAAAAAAAAAAAAACAGAAAAGGACAAAAACTAGCAAAAGGCTTTCTAGATCATACATTAGTTAATCCACTTGCTAATCCAAACGTTCGCAACTGGCAAGTACTTGATACAATTATTTTTCGGTCCACAAATACATTGAATTTAACTGCAACATAACACCACTTTTGCAGCACAATGATGATTTAACACAAAACATGGAAACTATAAAAAATTCATCATGCAGATTAAAGCAAGTAATCACTCCCTTAGAGACTTCCTTTACACAAACACTGAACAGCTTAATTCCTTCACAGAAAAAACTCATAGTCACAATTCAATCAGCAGCGTGTTCCTCCTTTGGTTTATGTATCAGAACACAAATTTTTCCCCATTCACTCTCTATTCCTCCAAATAATTTGAAAAGTCAATCCCAAAAACTTCATCTTAGGTATTTATCCCCATATCTCCCTCTAAAGTTGCGTTTGCAAGATCTCACCCCTCCTTCGGCCTCAAAACCCTTAGAAAATCTCCCACATACATATTCGGGACACCACAACTAAAAGCAAAGCGCAACCAGTTAACACCTCTTAGGAGAAAACTTAGATTGCTTAAGAAAAAGAGCACTGAAACAATTAAACCACTACAAATAAAATGCAATAAACTCGCTGCTCAGTACAAATGTTGTATTCTTGATGCCAAGAGTGCAGCCTGGAAATCTTTCTGCTCCAACCAAAAATATCCCTTTGGTACTGCACAGAAGTTCTTCACGGAAAAATGTTTCACGCCAGATGAAATCCTCCTTGAACTGCCTTCAGGACAGTTATCCAACAGAAAAACCTTGAATTCCTCACAGAATAACTATTTGGCTAAACTTCCTACCCACATGACAATATAGATATCACCTTCTCTGCCCACAATGATAAACCCTTCACCAAAGCTCAGTTTCGGGCTGCCATTAGCAAATTCAATGACAATAAAGCCCCGCGCCCAGATTCCATTGACTTTCGTCTACTTAAGCACACTTTTAATACACAAGTATATGTACCGTAAAAAAATATTTATACAGCATATATACAGTATACATACCGTAAATTAAATATATGGTATATGTACCGTAAAAAATATTTATACAGCATACATACAGTATATATACTGTAAATTAAATGTGCGGTATATGTACTGTAAAAGCATTTGTAATCAGTATATGTACCGTAAATGAAATATATGGTATATATACCGTAAAAGTACAGGATGACCCAAAAAAACCTCCCACATTTGACAGGGAAAAAAAGAGAGGTTGCAGAGAGAAACTTGTTTGTTCAAAAATATACAAGAGTTTAAAATGACTTGAATGAAATATCTTTTAGAAATGATGTCTGGTAAGTGTTGTCCAATTGAGAGCAATACACAATTCAAGACGATGTCTGAAAACTATCACCACCAATGCTTCGTCTTGTGGAATAGTTGCTGCTTCTACCTGAATTACTCTCTTGGGGTCAGAAAGAGTAGGTCTTATGTGTCAAGAGTAATTCAAGTGGAGGTAGCAGCTTCCACAAGACATGATGTGTCCGGTGATGATAGATTTCATATATTGTCTTGAAATGTATATTACTTGCAATGGACAAGACATACCAAACATCATCTCTAAAACATAGTCATTTTAAACTCTTGTCATACCCATTGTATATTTTAAAACAAACAAGTTTCTCTCTCCAATCCTTTTTGTTTTATATTATCCTGTCAAAATCGATGACTATACAGGGAGAGCACAAAGTCTTACCCTTATTATGGGAAAAAACATTTTTCGATACATGTGTGGATACATTTAAATATTTTTATAAAGTTTTTAATAAGACCAAGTGTAGGTTATCAATTTGTGTACAGATACGTATACTCATGGGTGCAAGAAGTACATTCAAGCCAAGACTGAAAACTTTTCTGAGTATTAGGAATAACCAAATGGAAAAGGGCTAGAAGATTTCTCTTTCATTATGACTAAAATTCGATCTTTTCCAATAACAGATAGAAATAAAAGGTTCTTGATAGTAAAATTACTTTTATTTAAATATATAAAGTAGAATTTGGTATCAGTCAAAAATTTCTCCAAGACTGAAATCTAGCACCCAGGTCGTGTAAACTGGTAATGAAAAATACTTTTTAGTAAAATTCAATTTATTCTGGATTAATCAATGGACATTGTTTATATATGAAGAGCAAACAATGTATTATCTGTAAAGTATATAAAATCCATTTCATTTTTATTTTCATAAATATTAAATTTTTTGTATTTGTGTCAAAATATTTTTATCTGTCCTGTCATTATGTACAATTGTTGAAATTTAAAAAAAAATGTTTATGGTTTAAAATGTAACTATAAACAACGAAGTGCACAATTACACTTACATACACTACTACAACTTTTTATGTGTATTTTATACTACTATTTTAAAACAGTTATTGTTTATCATATTCCAGGTTTAAATATATGGCAAAAATTGTTATTTCAAAATAGCAGTATAAAAATAATATAAAAGGCAGTGTAGATGGCAGCTATGCACTTGAGCAGTGGTTCGCAATCTTTTTTCTCTCATTTACCCCTTGCTTAGACATTTCATTTATGCGTACCCTTTCTCACATAAACCCGTTGTAAATATTTTTGTTTTTGTTCATTAGTAATGTTCATATTCTAGTTACCAATGTTAAATGCAGTTCTCTTAAGAATTCAAATTTTCAACCACTTAACCATTTTGAACACAATACAATATTAACATATAAAGTCACTCAAAATACAAAATATTTACGAAACATTTCAAATTAAGCACTCACAAAGTTGGGGTATATCTATTAATACACGTTAGCGAGTTTATGCTAATGCTGACCAGTTGAGCACTAAAATGACGACTTGCTTTCAAATGTGTTTTTGGATACGATTCATGTTTTTCTAAATTATTTTTAGAATTACTCCAAAGAACAGATAATAAAAGAGTAGGAGGGACACATGCGAAATCGCAAGATGTTATTAAGAGTGCGCAGAGATAATGCCAACAAATGATCAACCAATTACTAAGTTTAGGAATTTCCCGTCATTTTATGCGAATAGCCTATTTTATTTCACACAAGTCTCTCTTTGTAAGCGATTGTTTACAGTTTTGTCTTCTGTTCTCATTTTAAGTTTTCAATATATGCCATAATTTTACTGTATCCCCAAATATTCCACCACGTACCCCGGTTTGGGAACCACTGACTTATATGATTAAAAAAAATAAACAAACATGTGTTATAAGAAAAGAGCTTATATCAGTATCTAGCAATAAATAAAAAGTGTTATAAACAATACTACTTCATTATGATCAATAATTTCACAAGTTACAGTAACATATTTATTAGTTTGTCTATTTATCACAGGGTACCAACTGTAAATTATTTTATACTGCAAATTCAGATCAAAATTTTATCATATATCTCCTAATTGAATTTATCATACTGATTTGTTTTCATATGTTCAAAGGAATTTCCTTGGTAATTATTCTCCAAATAAAAAGTATTGAGACTGACATTGAATTTAATTTGTAGCAATTTTTATGAAGAAAACTTACAACATTAGAACAAATTTTGTTTTTGTACATAGTAAAATTTAAAATTGTTTCAAAATTATTAGTATACCTAGAAATCGTTTATGTTAAGGCGAATTAAGAAAAGAAGTCAGTTTACACAATAAACACAGTTTTATTAAATAATCAAAGAATTACAGTAAAATATATAAGAATTTCAATTAGTTAATGATAAAATAACAATCACACATTACATCATAAAAATCTGATTTTCTTAAAATTACACAGCAAAAAAATTGATCTTCAATCTTATATTATCCTTAAGGCGGTATTAAATTAAAAAAAAATATATTTTTTTCTACGCTCAACAACTCAAAATTTTCTGACACATTTTTATAAGTAAAAACATGAAACTTGGCGGCATGATTCATGAAGAGATTTATAAGTGACTTGTGTTTTTATTTTTCGTTCAATTAGAAATTGATTTACAAACAATTATTTTCACAGTACAGTAATTGTTTTTTGTTTCCAGTGCTATCGCTACGGGATATTCAGTTCAAAATGTCCACTTTGACAGCATTTTTAAAATTATTCTGCCTTTATCAAAAAATCTACCAATACGGACATTATAAAGTTTCTGAATAAGATAACCTGCCAATTGGATACATTTTAGAGCAAAAATGAATTTAAAAATAATTCACAAAATAAGCAGTTTGGATTTGAGTACACCCTTAAACAATTATATGATAAAGTTACAGAAAAATTTAAGAAATATGCATAAAAATTTCAAATAAATAATTTGACCTAATACAGAAAAAGCCGCATTAAATTAAAAAAGTAAAAACTAATGCAAACTCTATGTATGCTGAACTTATTGTTTATAATATATATCTAATAAATAAATATAAAGTAATACAACTTTTTAAAATTAACAATTGTTATGTTAACCACCCTTAAACAATTACATGATATAAAGTTACATGTTTAAATTAAAGAAATAAAAGTTAAAGCAATCTCATTCCAAACTTCATTTTTCAATGCCTGGATATTATATTAATTTTTTATACTAAAAAAGCAATGAAATATGCATAAAAATTTCAAATAAATAATTTTACCTAATACAGAAAAAACCGCATTAAATTAAAAAAGTAAAAACTAATGTGAACTCTATGTATGCTGAACATATTGTTTATAATATATATCTAATAATTAAATATAAAGTAATACAACTTTTTAAAATTAGCAATTGTTATGTTATTCATGATATACTTAAGCAACACTTGACATTATTTAACTATAACATAATTTATTACGCTGCAGCACTACCAAGTACATACAAAAAATTTAATTACATCCAGGGTAAGAGAACAACATGAGAGTGTCACACGAGATTGATACCTATTATTATTTTTTTAAATATGAACAGGTATCTTTTAAACATTTGCCAATAACATACTTGCCAACTTTTACACTTTGGGTGTAAAATTTACACTTTTTGACGATTTTTTACACTTTTACACTTAGGATGTTTATTTTTACACTTTCTTGCAAAGTTTCTTCTAAGCTCTATTTTACTCCCTAAAATTAGGAAATACTTTTTAACTTCTTTTATTAATGATAGTTGCTGAATGTAAAGGAATATTTCATATAGTTAAAATCTTGAATCAAGGGTTCATATTCAAAATATACTATACAAAATCTTTTAATTTTCATTGTATATAAATAGAAGTCGTGTTTTGGGTAATGTTTTTGCTTAGACTTTCTTTAAAAAAAAATTAAAAACAAAGAAGCTGTCTGTATATGTTTCATATCAAAATATCAGTATATTATTTAACAATCGGTTATATGCTTAAATGCTGTTTATATCTTTTTTATATAATGTGTTATATGTGTAATATGCTCTTATGAAAGACAAAATTGCAAGAAATACACTTCACACGTTATTTTACACTTTGCCATTTTGAAAAGTTGGCAGGTATGCAATAAAAATTAATTCAAGTATGTGTCAAAAAGTTGTGTTTTGGATTTGAGAATAGTGCTGAAATTTGCCAATTTACACATTTACAAAATTAAAATTTTATATTACACTAATAAAAATCTTAAATAAATAAAAGGTGCAAATTCAAACTATTTGTACTCTTATTTTACAATGGGCAAAAACAAAATAAAAGAAAGATCGTTTAAGGAGGAAAGCTTTGATAACATGCAGATACTAAAAATAAACTAATGCAATTAGAAACCACAATTCTAACCTCCTTGTTACAATCTATGTAACAATAAAATTAAATGATAAAATACACAATTGGAAATCAGGCTATCTTGTGTTTAATAATACAGGGTCATTCATAATTCCCTCCGGGGTTTCGAAACGCTATAGTAAAAAAACGAAGACGAATATGAAAAAAAGAAACATATGAAATTATTCCGAAACTATTCAAGTTTTACTTACATACATTACAGGTGTTCTATGTGTGAACCCTTGGTCACACGGCATACATCCATGCGATAGTCCAGTTCCTGCCATACTCCCTTTCTTTAAATTTCCGGTACCACATATGAATTGTTTTGTCAGTTGGTCCCTGTTTTCGATATTTATTACGAAAGGCCCGTTGAACTGACACCACTGATTCAGATTTAAAGAAACGGAGTATGGCAGTAACTGGACTATCGCATGGATGTATGCCGTGTGACCAAGGGTTCACACATAGAACGCCTGTAATGTATGTAAGTAAAACTTGAATAGTTTCGGAATAATTTCATATGTTTCTTTTTTTAATATTCGTCTTCGTTTTTTTACTATAACGTTTCGAAACCCCGGAGGGAATTATGAATGACCCTGTATATAAAATGCTGCAAAGTAATTATAAGGCACCGGTTCTTGATAGGTTAGAATTCACAGCTGTCTTGTCAGTTATCAGCATATAAGAGCAGTCAGTTGGTCAGTCCCTGGAAAAAAAATGTGTGGTGATCATCAAGCTGATTTATAATCATAATATGAATAACTTTCAGATGAAATTAAATTTCAATAACTTTCTACTTAATATCGGATGTTGCATAATAGTTATAAAACAATTTTTAAGTTTTGATAACACAATATTCAACAAAAATTATCAACGATCAAATTTTGCCATGATTTATAGATTTCAGTCAATATCATCACAACACTAAAAACCCTATAAATATTTATTGATACCCTTACTATTACTCACACAGTCTCTTACTTCAAGATTATGACCTTAAACTTAGCTACTTACGGAATCATCTATTTTTAATAAAGAGGTTGGAATTTTTTTTTTTTTTAAAGCAAGGCGATGGATAGTTCAGGAAGTGAAAAAATCTCAAGCTTTTGATGCTCGAACTGCTGTGACTTCGAAATTCAGTTCAAACTGTAGCAATATTTTCTGAAAGGTTATCTGCCTTTACAAAAAATTTAAAATGTCTTTAGAAATTTAATTACAAGTAATAGAAATTTAATTACAAATTTTCTATATAAGAACACCTGCCAATTTCCTGCATTTTTGATCAAAAATGAATTAAAAAATATAATGTAATAATGTAGCCACTTTGGATTTGAGAACAGTCTTAAGTAGCATAATCTACATATAGACTCATTCACACTTTATGGAAACGATCTTCACAATTAATTTCTGAACATATATGCCCTATTCTTTGCTACAATTTTACTCTACTCTATAGCTCTGACTCTTGTTTATGACTCTGGATCAAAATTTTAATCATAGTCGATTTTTCTCTCAGTACAATCATATCAATTTTCTCCCACACCTCTTGGAAAACTTTCCAAAGTCTTCCAATGTGTTGCGGATAGCACTTTCTAACGCTCACTTTAACAAACACATAGGTGGTGATAAATAAAAATTTATCATAACATTGGATGAAACATGGCTTTATTTAAGTGAGTGTATCAAAATAAGAGCATTTTTTATCAATTAATAGAAAAAAAATTGGGTTTGTGAATGTGAAGAAAAATTTTGGTACTTTTCCGTTATACGGACACCACGCCAAAATATATGCTAATGCATAATGTATGCAAACATATGTATGTTATGTAAATGTATGCTTGGCAACAATGGTGTCCATATAAAGGAAAAGTACAAAATTTCCAAAAGAATTCATGATTGCTGTATGGATTTTGTAAGGAAACTGATAAAAATTCATTTCATATTATGTATGAAAATTGCATTCAAAAGCTTCTCTGAGATAATTTAACTTGTGAATTTGGCAAGTATTTTAAGGAATATTATGGGAAGCGCATAGAATCCTGGGCATACTGCTACCGTATGAAATGTGGATTAAACACTGATATGCACATAGAAAGAATGCACAGAACTTTAAAATATATTTATCTCAAAGGTAAACAAGCAAAACGCCTTGATAAGACTTTGCATGCTATCATGAAATTTGTAAGAGATAGGATGTTTGATAGATTAATTATCTTACATAAAGGAAAATTAACTACCAAAATAAAACAAATTAGAACGAAGCATAAAAAGAGCCAGTGTTTGTCGTTAGATCTGGTCACTAAAAAATAAAACTCATACGAAGTTTTTGATTCTTCTTTAAAGAAGATTCGCTTGGTTGAAGAAGAAGAAAAGAACTGTTCTTGTAAACTCTTGTGTACTGACTGCAAGACCTGTATACACCGTTTTTCATGCACGTGTATAGAAGCTAGCATTAAATGGAATATGTGTGAACATATACATTTAGTTTGCCGCTATCAACATACAGAGACACAGCCAACTCTTGCAACTTTAGATAATTTAGACAAGCATTATGAGCAAAATGATTTATGCATCAATGAGCAAGAAATAATTGCTCAGAAAAGCAGTTTTTTAATTTCAGAAGTGAATAAGAAAAATGAGCCTTCTACTAGTGGTTTGTCTTTTTTTGCACAAAAAGAACATTTTAAGGAGAATTTACTTAAGATCTTGGATGATGTATCGAATGAGGATGAACTGAAAATTTTCATGGATGCTGTGAAACCTGTTACACTAACTATAACAGCATACCGAAATTTAAAAAATAAGAACTTTGCTAATTCTGAGCAGAAGTCTGCAAACTCGACAGTCCCTCATAACAAAAAAATAGAAACACAAAGATTTTTTTCAACACGGAAAAGGAAAAGGAAAGATGAAAATGGTTTAAAAAAGCCTAATGAAGAGGAATCTGAAAAAATTTCTTTATCATTGATATTAAATGAATCCAATTTCAAATAAATAATAATTAAGAAGATTCATTTGAGAGGGAGATGGGTCAACATTTTGCCAACACACACACAAAAAAAATAAATATAAATAAACAAGCCAGCATAATGTTATATGTAATTTCAATTGGCTTTTCAAAGTCAGAAACCAATTGGCTTACATAGCTGCCAGTCCTAAGCCTGGATAAAGTGTGAAGGGAAATTGTTTTTTATTTTCTTTTATAAATAAACAAGAAGGAAAGTTATGCATAATTTTCTTTCATTATTGCGGTATGCATACACACATATACTTCTAAATTTTATTTTAGACTAGCAAGCTACGCTGGTCAATTTCTCTTAAAGAACCTTTAATCAAACAAAATATTGACATTTCATAATTCACTTTTATATTTTAACAGAATAATAAGGCTACTATAATTTGTGACTCGTGCTATAGCCAATATACACGTCAGGACACGTCACCCTTATCATTATCTTTTTACGCGTGAAGGTTTCTCTATGGTACTCCATTGTGAAATTTGGTAATTTTTGAAATTCAATATTTGAAAAATGGCATAATCATCAGATTTGAAATTTATTTCAAGAAATATACAATTTTTTACCTTTCAAACTCAGTTTGTCTAACAATTTTCTGACAAATACTTTTCCGGCTATTATTTTTTTTAGTAACTTCAAATGTTTCATTTTCCGAGATTAATCTGTGGCAAAGATTAATGAAAAACCCAGTCGTCAGCAACGCATAGCTTTATATTAAAGAGGATGTTGGAGCAGGGATTGTCTCCATCACTTTTGAAATTTGTTCTGTAGTTCCAGAGATTCCATAGAAATTGTAATTTAGAATGATTTTTAGAACGCTTTTCACTCATTTCACCCTTTTAAATTTTGAATTTTTTTTTTATTTCTTCTTAGAGAGCATTTACATCTTATAAGTAACTACCATGCCAAATTTCATGTTTCTAGCTCCTTCAGTATAAAAAAAAGTGGCAATTTTCGAACATTTTTCACTCCTGCACCCCATTGGGGTTAGTGGCACCGACATAAAATATAGCCTATGTTAGAGCAGGAAGTGTCACCATCAATTTGCTACCGTGACTTGTGAAATCGGTTCTGTAGTTCGAGATTCCATAGAAATTGTAATTTAGAATGTTTTTAGAACGCTTTTCACTCATTTCACCCTTTTAAATTTCGATTTTTTTTTTTTTTTGTTTTGTTTTGTTTTTAGAGAGCATTTACATCTTATAAGTAACTACAATGCCAAATTTCATGTTTCTAACACCTTCAGTATAAAAAAAATCGAAATTTTAGAACGTTTTTCGCTTTTGTACCCCCCCCCCTGTGGTAGTGGCATCGACATAAAATATAGCCTATGTTACAGCAGAGACTGTTACCATCAATTTGCCACCATTACTTTTGAAAATGGTTCTGTAGTTCCAGAGATTCTATTGAAAGTGTAATTTAGAATGTTTTAGAACGGTTTTCGCTCATCTCACCCTTTTAAATTTTGAATTTTTTTAGAATTTGTTCTCTTAGAGAGTATTTACATCTTATAAATAACTACCGTGCTAAATTTTATGTTTCTAACACCTTCAGTGTAAAAAAAAAAAATCATAATTTTAGAACATTTTTCGCTCCTGCACCGCCCTGGGGATAGTGGCACCGACATAAAATATAGCCTATGTTGGAGCAGACTGTCACCATCAATTTGCCACCATTACTTTTGAAAATGGTTCTGTAGTTCCAGGGATTCCATTGAAATTGTAATTTAGAATGTTTTTAGAATGCTTTTCGCTCATCTCACCCTTTTAAATTTCGAATTTTATTAGAATTTGTTCTTAGAGAGCATTTACATTTTATAAGTAACTACCATGCCAAATTTCATGTTTCTAGCTCCTTCAGTATAAAAAAAATTGAAATTTTAGAACGTTTTGCGGTTCTGCACCCCCCTGGGGGTAGTGGGGGTAGTGTCACTGACATAAAATATAGCCTATGTTGGAGCAGGGATTGCTACCATCAATTTACCACCATGAAATCGCTTCAGTAGTTCCAGAGATTACCCCCTCAAACAAACAAAAAAACAGACAAAAAAACAATCTTTACTACTTTATAATATTAGTATAGATTTACTAGCTAATGATGCCGTATAATAAATGGAAAGTTTTAAGAAACATTATAAGAAACACCGAAGAAACATTATAACTATTATTATTTTTTAACAATTTTTTTAATTCATTATTTTTTTCTCTTGTTAACAAACAAGAAAAGTTTAATTTAAAGAATAATAATTATCTTTAAATAATATCTTTAAAATAATGGTTAACATAATAAAATTTAATATAATAATAATATAATATAATAAATAATATAATATAATAAATAATAATGTAATATAATAATAAATATCTTTATAATATCTTCAAATTATTTAATGTAAAGAATATATTGAAAGGTCTTAATTTTCATAAGATTCTGAATTCATATTTAATTTTTATTAAATATGAAAGTGGGAGGAAATAAAATATTAATGCTTTTAGCTATCAATATGCTTTTTAGCTATCTTTTACCTTCAATAATTTTAGCTAAATTCTGATAAATAGTCAACCAAATGAAGTAACTTGCATTAAAAAAGCTATAATATGTATATTTTTTAAATACATTTAAAATTAACAATAATTATTAAATTTTACATGAACAACTTTTTTTTAAAAACCCTATAAATTAAAATTGTTATTCCTGGTTTCATTTCATGCCGATAGATGGTGGCAGCAGCGACCTGCTTTCCGCTGAAATCTGGCCTTGGCTGAATTATAGTAACTCTTCCCCTAGACGCTTGTATATACTGTGCGTGCATCTCGCCAGAAAGTTCAAAAGTGAAAATCTGTGAAAAGCGGTTGAAGAAATCGGCGAAAAGCAGGCCTTGTCTTTTCTTTTATAGCTGCAAATGTGCTCTGCCCCCCACCCCACCCCACCCCCTTTTTTTTATAGCTGCATAGTGTGTTGGGTTTGCAAAAAAGTCCAGTTAGTGTTTAAAAAAAAAAAGAAAGAAACATGCCAGTTTCACCTGTAAGACGCGGAAAAAAATTCGGAAATTCGCTTATCGGTTGGCAAAAAAAAAAAGCAAAATTTGTCAATTGGTAGCAGGGAAATATCACAAATTTTTTCAATCGATCGCATGAAAACAATCCCGAAATTTGTCGGTTGGTTACAGAAAATAAACGTGAAATTCGTCAATATGTCGCGGGGAAAAAACCGCTCAATTCACCAATAGGTTGCTGGTAAATATCAAGAAATCAAGTTAAAAAATTGCATGTAACAGTAATACTTTACTAGATATCAATTATTGATATACAGTAAAAGACTTTATTACGCATTTCATATAATATAAGTAGGGGAGACCGGTACACAGTAGACCACCCCCTAATATTTTATTTATTTAATTTTTTTTTAAGCTTCTCTTCTATCCTAATAGACAAAGCACTGCAATGATTATTTATAGCCTTCAGAAAATATGTTTAGCTCAAATTGAACCATTTTATCCTGCTTTGTTGTTTTGAGCTTCTAAAATAGTAAAATTTTTCATCATCATATTTTTTATTTTTTTAGTAATTAAAGGTTGTAGATAAATAAAATAAAACAGCTTTTTTGCAAAGCTAAGATACTTACTTTTATTTTACTTTAAAGTTAATATGTTTAAAAGAAAACTATAAACAATATGATTATTTATTGAACTTCAACATGGGGTACAGTGGACCACCCACTCCTGGGGCACAGTGGTCCACAATCCACTCTGCTCCTCTAATGCAGAATGTTCAAAACCTTTATTATTAATATTCGGAAACGTCTCTCTCTGTGTGTGTGTGTGTGTGTCTGTACGTGGAAAAACTCTGCAACCGTAGAGAGTAGCGAAGCGCTTTTTGTTTCAAAAAATTCGGAAAAATCCCGAAATTGTTGAGATTCAGTATCAAAGAAATCGGCCTTCAATTAAGACAGTTATTAATTAACAAAGTCTCGAAAATTAGCGAAAAAGAAGCATTTTTTCCAAAAAAAAGAAACGATTTCAAACCCGAAAAGAAAATTTCCGTTTTGATAATTGCAGACATCCAAATTGTCGCTTTTTAACGCATCATCGAATAAAAAAAAATCTACGGAGGTATCGATCCGAAAATCGGGGTACACACGCGACCGATTTTTGTCGTTCCAAAAAGTCAAATTTTTTGAAATTCGGACCGTAACTTTTCTTTATATCGGCCAAAAACTGACCAGACATCCAACATTGACCTCAGACGGGAAAAAGGTTGCTGTAAAGAATGCCGGGTTGACACATCCGAGATCAAATCGCTCTATTCCTTTTTGAAACAAGTGGAAATAATGACTCTACATTCACGAAAATTTGCACACATGTGTAAAAAAAATCGCAAATTCAACAAAAAAAAATCATTAAAATCGACCAATAACTTTTAAAGATATCAATTAAAACTCATTAATGAAAATGAAAAATGAATTTATTTCTATTTCAACTGGGTAGAAGTAAAATATTTGCAGGTGTTGTCATCAGACATTTGGACGCCTTTCTGCCAAAAGAGATAAATTGATAAAAAGATTCATTTTAAAATGATTTCAGTTGTTATGGGCAATATATATATATTTTAAATAATCGGATTTTCGAATCTGAAAAATATGAATCCTTGCTCTGAGTGATCTGGCATTTCAGGGATTCAAAAAATTTTCGAATTCCGACCATAATTTTTTATTTTAGCAAAATCCCGATTTTTGTATAGGGAAAAAAAAAAAGAAAAAGAAGCTAAGGAATTAGCTATTTCTTTTCAAAATATCTCCCGTCGTATGGGTCCCATCACGGAGCGGTATGGCTCATTCTACTCGACATCAATAGCACTTACATATTTTAGTTTCCAGTTCCACCACCAGGGGGCGCTTCCGTAAATCTGGTTCTATGGGCCCGATTACGCCGGGGTTTGGCTCTTTCGACTGGATTTCAATAGCTTTACAGATTTGGGCTACGTTCGCATAGAACAGATTGCGCCCCCTGGTGGTGGTAGGTGTAATTAAAGAATTTTGCCGCTAACTCGGGTTCTATGGGTCACATCCCGACGCGGTTTGGCTCATTCGACTCGGCATCGATAGAGTTTATCGATTTCAGTTCGTTTTTTCACCACCAAGGGGCGCTTTCTTATCTCCGGTTCTATGGGAACGAAGATGACGGGGTATGGCTCATTCGACTCGGCATCGAAAGCATTAACGATTTCAGTTATGATCGTATAAACAGATTGCGCCACCTGGTGGTGAAAGGTGGAACTAACGTATACTGCAGCGCGTGCGCAGCACGACTGCTATACGGTGCCGCAGGCAGCGGGGACCCGAGCCCGAGGTTCGCTCAGTTAGAGGTTTATACTATTTGATGTGCAATTTAAGGGATTATCCGGTGCCTAAGGCAGCGGGGACCAGGGTCGGAGGTTCGTTTGGTTAGAGGTTTGTACTATTCAATGTGCAAATTAAGGGATTATCCGGTGCCGAAGGCAGCGGGGACCCGGTTTGGAGGTTCGTTCGGTTCGAGGTGGATGCGAGCCAGAGAATCGTTCGTTTCGATGTTTTATAAAAAAAAAGTTTTCAGAATATTCAAGGCACCGATGTAAACTAGAGGCCCGCTAGCGGGCGAAGCCGGCTAGTATTTAATAATTGCTTATCTATACTAATAAAAGAAAGTTTCGCTCTGTGTGTGTGTGTGTCTGTCTGTGTGTGTGTGTCTGTTGGCGATGGCTAGGAAAATCTAGCCCACCTAGAAGGCTGGAAATTTAGGTGCAGATAGTCCAAGGTCTGGCCATGTGCACCTCAGCCTCAGAATTTTAATATTTTGATAATTAGCCTAGATATTAATTAGATTATCATTAACCATCGCTTCTAAAATGTCAACTTTTAAATCAAAATGGCGAAAGAAATGGACTGGCGCATTGGATTTGCGACCGGAAATGAACGAATTCGAAATTATTTAACTAATTAGCGAGTTTTAAGAAAACTAATTGAGATATCAATTAGAAAATTTCTGAGCATATGTAAAAAAATATTCTGTATCTGACTATATGATTTTTGAAAAATTCGGTTGGTATTTTTTTTTAATTTACGCAAAAGTCTGCAGGCGCCAGTGAAAACAATCCCAGAAAGTTTCAGACAGGGATCGGCTTTCATTAAAAATTGAACTACAAAGAGATCTGTTTCTCGGGAAAATCCCTCCATTTAGTTTGCGAAAATGAAAGGAAGTAATTGCCAATTTTTACTAATGAACAAAAATTTAGGTAACTAATTAAGATATAGATTTGAAATTGTGGTCATGGGGAGGGAGGGGGTTAACGCCTTTCTCTGAGATTGTAATTTTCTCGGGCCCGCGCAACGCCGGGCGGGTTAGCTAGTTTTCTATAAAGAAAGATTGTTTTAAAGTAGATTTAACTGTAAAATAAAGTAAACAAATAAAAATAACAATTTATTTAACATAGTAAGAAATATTTTGTTTTGTATTTACTGCCTTTGATAAATATAACTGTAGTCTAATTGTTGATGATTCTATTCAAGTAAGATTCATGAGATGCAAATTGAATGGCGATCAGTTTATTTCTCCTGAAACTGTAGATGAATCTGCTGTTGATGTCAATGGTTTCATAATGTTGCTCTCAGACCCAAAATTATTTCTTGAAAATTCCAGGCTCAATCCTACTCATAAGTACTTTGGAATTTCATTTGCAAATTTTAATGTGAGCTGACTTTTTTTTTTTTGTACTTAAGTAATAACTTCAACTAAATTGCAATTGTTCTTGTGTTAATCTGTTATTATTTTCAAAATATAATAATTTTTTTGTTTTTGTTTCAAAATTTATATTACTATATTATTTTGCGGGTGAAGGGGGCAACAAAAAAGAATTAGATAATGAAAAATAGATTTATATTGTATTTTAGATAATACCTAATAGTGGTCCACTGTACCCCAGTGGGTGGACCAGTGTACCCCGCTTCCGGGGTACACTGGTCCACTTTAAGAGTGTGTATAATTTTTTTTTTTTAAATGTATTGAAAACTATGTTGTGAGAAAATTATGATGGATGTAAGAAGGTTTAAGGAATATTCAAAAATATTTTCACACAGATCGGTCAGTCTGTTAAAGAGAAAAAAATGTTAATTGAAAAAGTGGTCCACTGTGTACCGGTCTCCCCTACTATTTAATGTAAAATTTTACAAATCAATGTAGTATTTGAGGTTTTTGACATAAGATGGTTTTGGACATAGTTTAAACTCTCAAAAACCTGCCAGTCCTGAATTGTAACATAGTTTACCTGCAGATTATTTTCTGCCGCTGAAATATCTGTCGCAGACACTTGGAGAATTTTCTGCTTCTGGGGTACAGACGCATACATTATGCGGTATTTTGTCAAATAGATGAATGTGATCAGGACGCAAATTTGAAAATTAAATTTTAGAGTTGAGTTGAAGTGAGCAAAGCCTGCAGTGAGCTGTGGAGTTGAGTTGAGATGTTTCTATAACTCAGAGAGTTTAGCTGTTTCTAGTGTAATTATTTCAGTGCCTTTTGAGTTCAGTGCTTCTGATAAAATATAAAGCTACAAGCTTTGGTAAGAAACATGACAAAATTTTTATACCTATTGCAAAATTTCATCAATTAAAAAAAAATAAATGGAATTTTACAAATTTTTAACAATTAAGAACCATGGAAATATCAAAAATTATTTTAGTTTTACTTATATTTTTTAAAACTTAAACATGTGGTACACATAAACCTAGTATTAGTTTTATAAATCTTAGTGTCGGACGTAAAATATTTTTTACGTCCAACACTGTTCATTTTAAAAAAAAAATAATTTTTTCGAATTCAATTTGATTGCATATTTTCAATAGTATATGAACTCATTATTTCCAGGGAAATTCTTTTGTAAAATACCCCAATCAATTTTATATAATATAAACTTTTAAGCAATTTGGTGTCGGACGTAATTTTCCCAAACTGCCTAGTATAAAAGAGCTTAAAAACAAACAAAAATATGCAATATGAACTAGTGATTGACCGAATAAGAAATTTCGCCGAATACCGAATATTCGGTCAAAGTTTACACCGAATATTCGGTATTCGGCAACCGAATACTCAGAATTTTTTAATAAATATTTTTGCATGTATTACCTTTTTTAATAAAATTTAATTTAATTCAGTTACATTTTTATTCTTAAATCTATTTACATAAAAAAAATTAATGACTTCTTTCCACTGACAAATTCATTAATCTGATCACTTATTTGTTATTATTTTATCACTTGTCAATACCCAAAATAAATTATGAAAATATTAAATTTTACAGACTATTGTTACAAGGATAGGGATTATTTGATCAAACAAAGCATATTGTACTGAATGTAGCACCTAAACAACTCATTCAAGATGTTAAGACTAGATGGAATAGCACCTATTATATGTTTGAGCGCTTAATGGAACAGAAAATGACATTGTCATTGTTTTTTACCGAATTTGGTGGGAATATTAATTTAAAAGTTAATCAATGGTCTATGATAGAAAGCATTCTTATGCTTCTTTAACCTTTTGAAGAAATAACAAAAGTTATAAGTAACAAAAAAATCTTTAATTTCAGAAATAATACCTACTGTTTCTACATTGAAATGTTACTTGGAAAAAAGTGATAGTGGAGAATTTTTTGGAGTGGGTAGTGGGTACCATGAAAGAAACGTTAACAAAAGGACTCGCAGAACGTTTTTCAGAAATTTTTGATGATGAGTTTTATTTTTTAGCCACTATTTTAGATCCCATATTCAAACAGCCTTTTTAAAAAATGAAGCAACCACCAATAAAGTAAAAAATGTACTTAAAAGTAAAATGCAACAAATAATAAATAAACCCTCTGAAATTATTGAACCAGATCAACCACAAAGTTTCGATAAAAAGGATTCCCTCTCACAAACTGTGCATTCATCATTTTGGGAGTGCTTTGTTGAAATTGTTACAAGTGAAAAAACAAAGTGAAAATCCTTCTATTGAAAATGATAGCCTCACATCAGATGTTAAAGCTTCAGTTGTATTACCACTTATATCAAGAAAAGACAATCCGTTAGTTTGGTGAGAAAAAAACCATAATAAGTATCCAACACTATCAAAGTTAGTTAGAAAATACTTATTTGCACCTGCCAGCAGTATTTACTGTGAACGATTATTTTCTGAGGCCGGACAGAGAAAACAAACAGATTACAACCAGATAAGGCCGAAAAACTCTTATTTTTACACCATAATTTGCCCATACTAAATTTCGATTACAAATAATAATGTATCACTTTTATAAATTATCACTTATAACTGAAGCATATTAAAATAACATTAAATGAGCATTGGTCATCATGTATTTTTACAACTAGTAATACTTTACCTACTATTTTTCATAAATTTGAAAAATTCGGCCGAATACTTGAAAGTATTCGGCCGAAACCGAATATTCGGTTTACGTGACGAATCACCGAATACCGAATCGACTATTCGGTATTCGGTCAATCCCTAATATGAACATAATTTACATATGCTACACTCTTCTAAAGTATTTAGCAGGTATCTGAATTGATTACAATTTAAAAAATACTTTAATTGCACTCCAAAATATCAGTTTGTAAAATATGTTAAAAATGAGTCATGGCAACATGTCTATAATACTTCTATTGAAAGCCTTATAACTCCTTTGAGCTTAAAATTCTGCCTTATTTTTTGTTATTTTCTCATAAACTTGCGTAAATATACTCGGATCGTCATGCAATTGATACTTACAATCAATACTACTTGCAATTGATAGTATTGAGACTTACTATAGCATGTTCGGTATTGAAAATGAACCCAGGACTCACATTCCCCTAAATTTCCTAACTATTATTTTATCCCCTAAAATTCCTAAAATTCTCCTAAAATTTTCTTCTTGTTCCTAAAAATTTGAGATCGGCAAAATTTCACCGAAAAATATCGTGAATTTCGACAAATGGTCACCGAAAAAGACACATATTTCGTCAAAAGATTGATAAAACAACACAAATTTCGTCAAAATATCGCTAAAACAACTCAAATTTTGTCAAAAGATCATGAAAAAATGCAAATTTCGTCAAAAGATCGGGGAAAAAAACAAATTTCATCCAATGATATTGTGGGGGGAGAAAGGTAATTTCGACAAACAACCCTGAAAAAAAAATTCAAAGTTCATCTAAGGATCGTGACAAACACGAATTTCTTCAAAGAATTGCAAATTTTTAAAAAACATCTCGGGGGGAGGGAAACTAGAATTTCTTAAAAAGATTGCAGAATAAACGTGAATTTCGATAAAAAAAAAATTGTGAAAAACCCCTCAAATTTCATCCAAAAATCAAGGAAAAAAGATAATTTCGTCTAAGAATCGCAGAAGAAATGCAACTTTCATAAAAAAAAAAAAAAAAATTGTGAAAAAAACCCCGCCAATTTCATTGAAGGGTCGTGAAATTTTGTCAATCGTGCATATAAGTTAAATTTTGTCAACGATCGCACAAAAATACAAATTTCATCAAGAGATTGCAGTAAAAACGCGAATTTTATCTAAAAATTGCAAATTTTTTCAAAAGATTGCAAAAAACACGAATTTTTTCAAAAGATTGCAAAAAACACGAATTTTGTCAAAAGATCGCGAAAAAACATGAATTCCGTCAAATGGTCACGAAAAAAACGTGGAATTTTGTCAATACATCGTGCAAATAAAGCCAATTTCATGAAAGAATCGTGAAAAAATGCATAATTGCAGTAAATATAAGCTGTCAAAACGGTTTGTAATATGAAGCCGGTTATTGTGCAAATTTAAATGCCCTCATTCGCAACAAACCACGCAAGCACATGGAACAAGGGCTGAATTCATTGGAATGATGGGAATATTCTTTGGCAGTGTACCACATGTGCCTGACTAGTACGAAAATACTGTTATTACATAATTGTAATGTTAAAAATATCGCAAATGCCCCTAAAATTTTCCTAAAATTTGGAAAAAAAATTCCTAAAATTCCTCCCTAAAATTTTGAAAAATCCTAGTGCTAGCCTTGGATTATTTTTATCTACCAGAATCAATTATCGGTTTATTTTTTCTAGGTTAATGGTAACATGATTGTAATTGGTATATAAAATGAAAAGGCAGTGAAAATAACGTTATTTTAATTTTATTCAAACAATTTACCTTTAAAAACCCACTTTTTGTGATTCACATTTGTTTTAAATATGAAATTTACACTGTTCTTTGTGTCTAAGTAATTTATTACAGTTTTCGCTGTATTTATCTGCTGGAATCCAAAGATAGAAAACTGTAGTAGACCTGCCAAAAGATCAGTATATTCGGAAATATAACGTAACCTAGAGGGAGATTGTATTTAAGCTACCAGAACCACACATAGCACTAACTGTGAGGCCCAGAGTTCAAGAACTAACAAACGAAAATGAAAACCCGAACATTATTTAAGTTCAATACTCAATCTCTGTAATGATTGTAATGCTCTCTTTTTTAGTAGTGTGGCGACTCAGAGAACACTTTAATTTCTGTTGGTCACAATGGCCACATTTCTCTACCAAATTCTAATATAAATCATCAAATTAAAGAGTTTCTTTCTAATAGCCCGAATTTTGTATAATGAATAAAATAATATAATAAAGCAATTTCATTCGCATTGTATTTAGCAATGCGGAAGGATTTTCCAGGTGAAGATCCATATTATTTGAAAATATATGGTCGAATTCACTAGTGGTGTACTGAGTAGTGCTTCGGCCGAGTATCGAGTACTCGGCCATGAAAATTAAATATAAATTAAATACTCGACCGAGTATTTAATTTATACTCGGAACAATTTAATAAAATTGTTTTAATTAAAAGTTTTAATTACTTTAAATATGAGCTATTAGTGTGCTATATTAATGATAAAAATTAATTACAAAAGTTTTCTTCTTTAGCAAATCAGCAGAAATATTTTGTCCCTCACTTTGTGTCAAGTCCGTTACCGTATGATTATTTTAGTCAAAATCGGTACTCGGTCATTACTCGACCGAGTACCGAGTAATTGTGTTTTGCATCTTAAGAAAGAATCGCTGTTGCTTACATGAATTCTGCTTAAAAGGTAACACTTCATTGTGTGTGTGTGTGTTTGGGCCATTTTCAAAATTCGCTTACATATGCTGTCCAAGAGAAAAAATAATAAAATTCAAATATAAATTAATATTTAAAGTTTCATTTGAGCTATGCATTGCATACAGAAGACTGTATTAAAAATTTCTAGCATTAAAAATTTTAAAAATCAGTAAAAAATTTTATATAAATCTTTAAAATTATGATTCTAAGCAAAAATGCCTGTCCCAATCTAAGTTTTATGTAATTAAATTATTATTTTTTTAATTAATTAAAATTGTTTTAATTAAAAGTTTTAATTACTTTAAATATGAGCTATTAGTGTGCTATATTAATGATAAAAATTAATTACAAAAGTTTTCTTCTTTAGCAAATCAGCAGAAATATTTTGTCTCTCACTTTGTGTCAAGTCCGTTACCGTATGATTATTTTAGTCAAAATAGGTTTGTAATTTTGCGTAAAGTTAGCAGCACTTATTCAGTGGCATTGTTAAACTATTCAAGCAACTATTTGCCATTTTTTATTCTTCAATTGAAAAGCACTTCGATAGTGACAAAAATCGTCTTTCTTCAGACTTAGTATTTTTATTCATGGTCAAGTCTGTTACCATAATTTTTAATATTAAAATAATACTTTTTACACTTTTGTATTTAAATACTGTTTACTTAATAGTTTTAGAAGGTATGCATATTATTATCTAAGTTACAAATTACACAAGTTAGCTTATTTCTAATGGTTTAATTTGAATGTCAAATCTGTTACTTGTCAAGTCTGTTACCATGTGACTGACTGGTAACGGGACTCAAGGTAACAGATTTGACATTATTTGCGAACTTTGATTAATAAAGGTTATTTGACAACTATAATTGCTTTAATGGCTGCAGAGTCATATCCACATTTACACTGTATCCATATTGTTGCTATAATATTTTTTGGTACTTTTCGGTTAACCAGGTGCCAGTGAAGTATACACACACACACACACACACACACACACACACACATATATATATATATATATATATATACAGTGTGATTCATAAATATCGAAACAATAGGCTATCTCTTTAAATATTTCTCCTACACACATACTTCCAGTTGCAAAGATTCAGAAAAAAAGGTGCAAAATTTGATGAGATAAGTGGCAACTCCATTGGGGGGTCTATTTGAGAAAATACAAAAATTAAATTTTTATACGGCCCCCGTAGGATAAAATTTCCAATTAGGAAATTTTTCCTTATCCATTCCTGAATTAAACAAAAAAAAATCCATCTTTATATCTGCAAAACTCAGAGAGATATGTCCGTTTTAATAATTCGTGAGGTTTCAAGGGATCAGACACAAATTGAAATGCGTGTAATTCAAGAAACAAATGTTACTGTAAGGTGTCCGGGAAACATTTTATTTATTTATTTATAGAGTTAGAATTTTGAATTTTTTGTGATGATTAGCAATATAATTTGTAAACATAATCACATCATAAGACTTCTTACAAAATAAAAAATATATTTTTTTCCAAAAAATGCAGAGTAATTTAAAATTGTTATAACTCGAAATATTATTTGTCGAATTGAATTTTTTTCCTTTAATTAAACAGAAATATATAAGTTTTAATTTTCATTCAGCATTTTGAAAAATATTAATTAAAAAAATATTTAAAATAGCAATTAAAAAAAAAGATGCAACTAATTTTAAAGAAATCATATTTTTAAAAGTGAATAATTTTTTTCAAATTTTCCTAATTAAAATTTAAGCAAAATATTTGAAAAAGATATATTACAAGTTTGAACCATTTATAGAGGTTATTGACTTATATAAATTTAAAGATGAGAAATGCTGAAAAAAACTTACGATGCCGAAAAATGCCTTTAAAGTTTTAAACAAAGATTGGGTCCTAATAGAACATTTAAATGCTTTTTAAAAGCTTCCATGTGAATAAGTAACGCCTTCCTCTAGCTTCAATTTCTGATCACGATATTTGGCTCTTGGGTACAGATATTAAATTTGTTTAACGCATACCCTAGTCTCTCATACAAATTTGGAATACAGCGAAATTTACAAAATTTAAGTTTATTAGAGATATAAATTTCTTTTCTGCACTTTATGTTTCAGGTCGGATTTATTGATATGATGCTAAAGAAAACCATTTTCATGGGCGATGCACTTAATTTTATTTAATTCATTATCTAGACATGTGTCTGTGAATATTTTAGATTTCTGCACAAGCCGAAATTTGTACAAAAAATTTCCATTTATCTTAAGATACAATTAAGATTATTTAAAAGAGTACTACATACATATTTATAAGAAAATTTTACAGTATATTTTAGATTACTATATTTTTGCATGACAAAAAAATAGCTGCCAAACCTCCCACTAATCCTCCGTAATATGTAGATTAAATTGAACCAGTTAACCACTTTAAAACTAGAAAATTGTTTAATGAATCTTTGACTTATTTAATTTTTAAAATGTTTTAAGTCGAATCATTACTTCATTCAATTGAATTTCTTAAAAGAGTTTCTGGTTCGAACGTATTGAACCTGGGTCAAATAAACACACTTATAACGGAAGATTAGTGGGAGCTTGGCATCTATTAAAAAAATACGCAATAGCAACGTTAAGGATTATTTATACTATTAGACTGTTACATTTGAATAAAGATTTATTTTAAAAAACAATGTCGTTTGGAATAAATGGAAAATAGGTTTAAAAACATCATAACTTTTGAAGCTGTATAACAAAAAAATATTTTTGAAAATATTTCTGTGTAATTTATAAAATATATTTCCAATGATTCCGATAACAGAAGTTTCATTATTGCTATTACTATTTTTATAAAACTTATTGCCTTCCCGACACGTTCTAAGAACAATAAAGACACGGGCCGTGCCGATTACGACCCTGGGGCCAATCTTGGCCTCATGCAGACCTCTAGCATATTTCTCAAGCAAGTTTAACGTAAAAATCTATACGCTATTATTTTATATCTAAAAGTTAAGGCATTGTCTTAGATCGACTTTTAATAATGTGTAAATTTATGGTCGATCCCTAACTTGCATTGCAAATGAACTGATATCGCGTCTCTCAGAGGTATACTTCAGTGGTGTAAGTCACGAATTTTGGATTTTAATATCTCTGTGAATTTTGCAGATATCAAGATGGAATTTTCTTTGTTTAATTCAGGACTGGATAAGGAATAATTTCCTAATTGGAAATTTTATCCTACAGGGGCCGTATAAAAATTTAATTTTTGTATTTTCTCAAATAGACCCCCCATGGAGTTGCAACTTATCTCATCGAATTTTGCACCTTTTTTTTTATGAAAATTTGCAATTGGAAGTATGTGTCTAGGGGCAATATTTAAGAAGATAGCCTATTGTTTCGATATTTATGAATCACACTGTATATATATATATATATACATACAGTTTTCACTTAAATACAAACGTTTATATATCAAATTGAAGGTAATTTAATGTAAAATTTAATAATAAAAACAGTATTACAATATTTGTATTACAAAAAAAGTTATGCAACTAATAGTAAGATCTATCTTAGATTTGCATTTTTTTAAAGTGATACTTACACAATCAATACTTCGTAGGATAACCCTTATTTTTCAAGACAGCTTCACAGCGTCTTTTCATCGAGTGAACGAGTGTTTGGAGTTCATCTTTCGTAATCACATGGTGCCAAGAATCAATTACAGCTTCAATAAGTTGTCTTTTATTGGATGAACGTTTTTTTTGTACAAGAATTTTCAAACGTCGCCACAAATTTTCAATTGGATTGAGATCAGGGCTGTTTCCTCGCCATGGTAATATATCTATGCCTTTATTTTGAAACCATTCTTTGCATACTTTTGTGGTGTGGCATGGAGCTGAATCCTGCTGAAGAATAAATGGTGCGTTGTTGGCGAAGAGATCCCTGATGGAAGGTATCAATTTTGGTTCCAGGACAGTTTCGATGTATTTTTTGGCATTCAGGATGCCATCAATCACTTGAATTCGGACCACACCATCTGCAGACATACATGCCCAAATCATGACATTTGTCGGGTTTTTTGTAGTTGCTTCATTCAGTTAGGATGAAGTGCTTCTACTCTACGTCTCACATATTTTCTACCATCACTACCAAAGAGCGATATTTTACTCTCATCGCTCCAGATTACTTGCTTCCATTGATTTTCTGATCATTTAATGTGTTCTTTTGCCCACTTAACTCATTTTTCGCGTTGCTTTTGATTTAAGTATGGTTTTTTCCCCTTGGAATTCTAGCTTGTAGTCCAAATCCTGATAACCTTCTTCTTATTGTTCTTGAACTTACTGCAATACCCGCTGCATTCATTTCACATCTAATGGCATATGATGAAATTTTTCTATCTTGAAGGCATAGCCGTTTAATTTTTCTATCGGCAGTAGCACTTGTGCATTTTTTTCGGCCTGATTTGGCCTTATTTTCCACTGATTTCGTTTTTTCATAACGTAAACAGAACTTTCGTAGACCAGAACAAGTCACTGAGCCACCAACTTGTCTTGCAATTTCAGCATAAGAGAGGCCATTTTCTCTCAATATGACAATTCGGCTTCTTTTTGTAGATGTCCAATTAGTTCTTCTTGTGGATGACATTGTTTAAAATTAGTTTAATTAAAAACAAGTTGGAAATTGTACGTCAAACGTTACAAACGAGGTGCGTTCGTACGCACGTTTTAGAATTAAATTCATGATATCCCGTGCGTAGAACGGGTTAAACAGCTAGTTAAGTATATATTTTATGACACTGTTCATACAAATATCTTAACTAGTTATATAAATATTCACATATATATGTTTCAGCTAGTTATATAAATATTCAGATCTTGATGATTTTTAATTCTGTGAAATGAATTATATCGTCTGCAGATTAATTTCTGTCATAAAATAAGTATCTCGGTCGCTTGACGATGAAACTTCGGAAGCTCCTATAACAAAAAAGCACCGATTTAAAAAAAAAAAAATCAAATTTCTTAATAAATATTTTTATTAATATCTCCTAAAGTTTTGATTCGATTTTAATAAAATTTGAAATGTCTCGACAAAATTCTGCAAAGATAATATATTTTAAATTGCAAACCATTTGCTTGGGTAGTTTTTGCGTTGTTATATGCGGACAGACAGACAGACGGACAGACAGACAGACGGACGGACAGACGGACGGACCAAACGACGACTATAGGTGCTACGTATTTATATAATTACGAACGCACCTAAAAAGGACTTTAAATATTCAAAAACAGCAATACTCTATTTAATTGTACTAGTATGCATCATTCCGCAAAATATTTCCACAACAATAACTCTTTTACCATCCAAATAACCTAAACTATAGTTACAGACATTTGATTGGTCCTCAGAACAGTGTTTGTGATTGACTAGTAAGCTTTTATTACAAAACACGTCCTTATTCAAAACGATTTGTGTTTGTTTGTTCTACTAAAATGAGCATAACTTTTTTTGTGATACAGATATTGTAATACTGTTTTTATTATTAAATTTTACATTAAATTTCCTTCAATTTGATTTATAAACGTTTGTATTTAAGTGAAAATTAATATATTCTACAAGCGCACAAAGTTGAAAAACATGAAACTTTCAAAAAATGTCCAAACTTTTGGCCACCACTGTACATATATATATATATATATTTCACTGACTCCCGCCAAGCCGAAAAGTACCTAATTTTTTTTTGTTTCTCGCCATTGGCTGTAGACTCGATTACAGAAGATTAGAAAATCTATCATTATTATCATCTAAAAGGTCATGAATAATGTGCCATAATCAGGCTGCATATTATTACACATAATTTTCAAGTATGGTTTGTTGAAACATTGAACTTTAAATTCTGTTAAAGACTGCATTTTATCTCGAAAAGGTGGACACCATGTTACAAAGTTACATGGTTTGAAATGATCAGAAAAAAAAAAACTTGGTTCAATAATTATAATCCCGTGATTTTCGTCATGTGCGCCGCCAATATTGACATCCAGTTTGTTGGAGAATACAGTTTGGTGTTAAATCGTTACATTACGTGTTATATAACCAAACCGGAAAAATCGTAAGGAAGAGATTTGGAAGACCATTATTGACGAAAACAAAAAAGTCTCGGTGCCAGATTACGAGCTTTTGCCAGATAAAACTTGATTAGTCGAGAAACTGGAAGTTACAAAGCCGTAGACAAAATTCTTGGCCATAAATGTTTCTATTCATGGGATGCTGTGCAATACTTAAAGACCAGCATGAAAAAAGACTGACGAAGAAAACTGAAAGTCACCATGATTTGGTTTTATTGGCAAAAGAGGATGAACGATCTACTGAAATTTACTGTCGGAATTTTATTGATGATTATTACCCGAATCGATATGACAAATTGGAAAACATGTGTTTATACAAATTGGACACGAGGTACTAATACAAACAAAATAAACCAAAGTCTGTAGAATATTACAAATTAAAAAAGAACCTCAGTTGGTTCAGAAAATGTTTGAAACTAGTTGTTTTGAAAATGCCCTATCATATCATAACCCAAAAACGGACGCTGGAATTGAGTTGTACTATCATTCTTTGCTGATGTTGTTCAAGCCTTGGCGAAACAAAGAAGTCCTATTGGGAGAATTTAAACTCTACCGTGAATCCTTTGAGCACAATGTGAAAAAAATTTCAGAGATGGAAGAATGTTGCGAAAGAAAACAACGATTACAAGCTGCAATTGACTTGGCTGAAAAGTTGCAACAAGAAAGTAATTTGCACGACCAGCTTGAAAATATCGAAGAACCAAATGAAGACGTTGATATGATAGCCGCAGATTCTGATAACATTGAAACTCACCAGGAAATTGTTATTAATGCAGATAAATTGAACAAAAAAAATGAATGCTGACCAAAGGAAAATATCCGAATCAATTATAAAAGCACATAGAAAAACAAAAAGCTACTATTCCACCCATAAATCTGATTGTAAGCGGAGTTGCTGGTACAGGAAAAAGCTTTCTAATTTAATTACTCAGTCAAAAAGTTCGTTTAATGAGTAATCACAATAATGATGCTGCTGCAGTACTAGCACCAATGAAAATTTCTGCCTTCAGCATTGAAAGAAGTACAATTCACACGTTTTTCAAACTGCCCGTCCAACATACGAATGAAGCAGAATAATTTAAGCTTAATTCTGACGATTTGAAATTTTTTAAGCAACAATGGAAATCATTGGATTTAGTAATTATCAATGAGTGCAGTATGGTTTCGAATGCTACTTTGGCGATGATCAGCTAACGATATGGCGAATTTGTAAAAAAAAGCAAGATTACTGTTTTGGTGGCAAAAACATTATTTTGTTTGGAGATTTATTGCAACTAGCACCCGTAAATGCCCAATTTTGAGTTCAGGAACTGCCTTTGAACAAAGTGAAACAATTGTTTGGTGGTGTTGGTACATTCAACTTTTGGTACGAATTTGAATACAGCGAGCTAACAATGAACATTGTGTTATGTACATAAAAAAAAATATATATATCGCGGCATAACTTTCTTAAACAACAGTCTCATGCACCAAATAACGATGCAAAATCAAAACTCAATTTTTATAGTATCATCACTGAACTGTTCGTTAGTATAATTATCAGAACCTAATATTCGGCCCCATTCAGCAAATTTAAGAAAAACTAAGAAGAGTAGTAAGGAAAGATACCACTGAAAGAACAACTCGGCCTATTAGTTTTTTTTAATATCATTCTGTACACATTTTAATATGCAATTCTGGTTAATTTGATTGAACTCACGTTTTCTCTTATTTCTAAAAAATTTCAAGATAGCACTGATATCAGTGGCGATCACAATCTTTTTACCAAATACATGTAGTATTAATCAAGATTTTTTATTATTAAGTATGGCTAAACATGAAATAAAACTTTGTTATTATAAGATTTTGATGTGAATTATTAGTGTATATTTAAAAGAAAAGTTTCACTGAATAATTCAAGAACAAATGATCTCATCATTATGCATATTTAATTTAGTTATGCATTATAAATTATTTACTTTACTTATACTTTCAATTAAAAAAAATAATAATTTTCTTAATTTTTATTATTTTACTGTATTGTAAGCATTCATTATAATTTCCAGTGCATTAGTAAATTCAAATTACTGTTTAAAAATGTAAACAAAACAGTGACCAGAAATCTGCAAAATTCTGAAATCCGCTCAACCTCTGGTTTTAAGCTATGCAGATTTAAGGGAATCTACTGTATAACATGATGTATATATGACATATAACATGTAAATAATATATATATAATTATCTATATGGTAAATATATGAGTGTTTAGAGTATATATATTTGCGAATATGTGATACATATATAGGCTTTTCATTGATCGTGGTAAAATCATAGCTGCAACCTTTGCATAATGTGGGGGCCGCTATAACATGAAAGTACCAAAAATGGTATTGGCTTTACAGTTTCTTTTCATTTTTTATAATGTAACAAATTTTTTTCTGAGGCAGGGCAAATTTACATTAATAAAAGAAATGCAATATCTCCTGAAAATGTAGTATGATATTAGTGTTTTTGCAATATAACAAATTTAATTATTATTTTTTTAATTGCATTTTATTGTATTTTCTGTTTCTACACACTGCTTCTATATCCAAAATCATAGACTTTTCCTACAGATTTAAAACTGTTTTTTTATGTGCTGAATAAATAGATTTTAAGAATTATTGCATAGATTATACATTTATATTCAAATAACTTTTTACAGATCTGTTATAAATCGATTTGGCGTCAAATATGCTTAAAAAAGGAAAATCTAAGAACTACTCGGTATTGGCCAAGTACTCGGCTGAAATTTAGCCGATTACCAATTACTCGGCAAATTGGCTGGGTAGGCCGAGTACTCGGTACGGCTCTAGAATTCACCATTTCCTTTGATTCAAGGTTCATTCAGAAAATTGGCCAGTGCAGCAGGCATAGCCTGCTAGTTTAATTAATAAATACAAAAATTTATAATAAAATTAGAGTCACCCGGAGTAATGCCTGGTCGCAGTCCTTTTTATGTTTTAAGCAGGGTTGGACGGTATTTACCGTCTGATAATTTTACTGGTTTTAACCATGGTTTTTACCGTCTTTGGAAAAACATGTTTTTACCACCTTTGAAAAAACTCATTAGTTTGACTGTTTTTGTCACTTTTATAAAAAATTTATCTACCAATTTTTCATTTTCCCAGGGGTGAAAGTTTTCCGGGTATTTAATACTATTATCCAGTTCCACATAACAATATTCACCTAATTTAGTTTCTGATTAGGTAAGTAAAAGAATGCTATACGAAAATATTGGTTTTTAAGAAATATAAAAAGTCCAGAAAACTTTCATTCATGTTTTCCTCCAACAAGAATTCAAAATTTTAAAGATCTTATTGTACATTTATCATTATTAAACCCAAAACTCATTATAACTATTATTATGAGAATGCACACTACAATATTTATTTGGATGGAGATTAGTTTACTAATTTTTACTAAAGGAAAAAAGAAATTATAAGTACTACTTTTATCACACTTAAAAACCTTAATAATTTTAATAAAAACAAAACCCTTACAACATATATATATATTGATTATCACATATTACACTAGATTAATTTTAACACAATTATTTCAAATTGGTAAATAAATAATACGAGAAGTAATTTTCCAACTGGACGAAAAATGTCCGGGCCAGGATTCGAACCTGGGATCGCTTGGCTGAAGCCGCCACGCTCTACCACTGAGCTATCCCGGTCGAATCTGGAGGGCATAATTCATCCAGTTAACCTTATTGATCAGAGAATCTGGTCTGATATTTTAATCAGCTCAACAGAAAAGATCGCAGGTAAAGGAACTCCAGAAAACGCTGGATACGTGATGACATCACGTATCCAGCGTTTTCTGGAGTTCCTTTACCTGCGATATCACATCTTAATTATCACATAATGTAAGTTTGTACAAATGTTAATGCAGTTTACCAATTTATGTCCTTGGACCCTCTTAGCATTCTATAACAAAATACACGTTTTGCAACTAATTCGCTCTATAGATAAAGAACTACAAGGTATAGAGTGAAGATTCGCCATTAAATGTATGAATTCGGAATTCATTTCTTTGTTATTTAACGCTTTCCACCAAACTTTGGCTTTTACATCTTTAGTTTTAAAGAAGCTTCTTGGAAATGGTCCTCCTTCAGCTTCATATGCCAACAGGAGTGAAAGATAATTTAGCGTAAAATCTATGATTCAAAATAGTTTTGGATTTACATTTACTATTACTATATTAAATAATTTACAGGAGTGCACCAAATACTGCCAAATGTTCCTGGGGTAATTCCTGGCCAATACTGTTCTCATCATTTAAGCATTGTTATTTTTCTATTGCCATATTTCATTGATTTTAATTATCTGCAACTCTTTGAGCCTTAACTGCAAAGTTAACTGTAACCACAGTGTAAGATTCTTAACTGTTAATGATTAATACTAAATATACTGAATTTTACTTTTATTAAATTTCATCCCATTATTTTATAAATTTTAATAATTATACAAAGAAAATTTCTTAACTGTAACTGCAATGTACTATTTACTTGCTAAGCATACAGTTTAGACAAACACCCAAAACAGTAGCTTGCTCAGACATTCGACGAAAGATTGATGCAAAAGCTGCTGTCATAGCCAATAATGATTTTCTGGAACTAGTCGCAGAACGTGACAGGGAAATAAAAGAAAGGGTCAATCAAACGGAAAAGAGACAAGAAAGTAAGGGGATGCGAAAAAGAAAAAGCATAGATCAGGACTCAGATGAATCACCAGATCAACCGTAATTGAGCAGTTGAATAAAAATACAGCATCTCACTCATTGCAAAATGCAAAAAATGTAATTGAAAACATACAGAATTCAATAGAAGAGCATAGATATTATGCTGTATTATATGAACATAAGATCTGTTCTATGTTGGAAAAGTCACAAAAGTGGAGGGCAGTGAAGTGTGTGTAAAGTTACTGGAAAGAGGAACGGGAAACTCAGATGAACCACCAGATCAACCGTAATTGAGCAGTTGAATAAAAATACAGCATCTCACTCATTGCAAAATGCAAAAAATGTAATTGAAAACAGATGGACTCAGATGAACCACCAGATCAACCGTAATTGAGCAGTTGAATAAAAATACAGCATCTCACTCATTGCAAAATGCAAAAAATGTAATTGAAAACATACAGAATTCAATAGAAGAGCATAGATACTATGCTGTATTATATGATAAAGATCTGTTCTATGCTGGAAAAGTCACAAAAGTGGGGGGCAGTGATGTGTGTGTAAAGTTACTGGAAAGAGGAACGGGAAACTTATGCTGGCTGTGGCCGAAGCGACATAGAATAGAGAAAATTGACATTCACTATATTTTTTATGGACCTATTGATTTGAAAGGTGTAGACCACTGAGCTCTATAATAATACGGAGAGCTAACTCACCGATCCACTTTCTGCCGCAACCGCATCACACTTTTAGTGCGCACAAGTAGTGAATCCGGCACTTTTTTAAATGTAACAGGCAATTTTTTTAACTTTTCCGCATACTTTTTGTCACATTTAGTTATTTCTACAGCTTTTTCATATTTTTATGAGCAATACTTAACATATTTTTCTTTTTTTTTTATTGAGTTTATATAAAATTTCCTTTTTAACAAATATCAAATTAAATATTAGCAATGAATTTAAAAATTTAAATAAAACCTGTAGTTTTTACAATAAAAAATGTATATCAGTGAAAATTGTAAGCAACTTCGTCATATTTTTAAAAGATAATCTAATTTGAAAATATCTACCCCATACTATTCTATGGGAGGAAATATGTGTTTTGCCAAGGATTTTCCTCCGAAAATCTTTGGCATTGTATTCATGGGCGGACCGCTGGATTTAATGTATCAGAATAGGAAGTTAGCTCTCCGTTCTATTGTGGAGCTCAGTGGTGTAGACCCATTCACAGCAGATATAGAAGCTATTATATAAATATTGCATACAAATTGTACAAAAAATATTTTGGCTAAAGATGTGTTGACAGGGGTCGATGCAGGTTTTTTCTTTTTTCTTGGGGCCCATTTTGTGAAAATTAAAGGTTATTTTTGTGAAATTTATTACAGGGTTGCTACGCCACCTGGAAAAGTCAAGGAATTCGGAAATTAACACAAAAAGTCAGGGAACTTCATTTTTTCCCTCCAAAATCTAGAAAAGTCGGGGAAAATTTCGCAGCGATCGCCAACCGAGTGAAGTCTGCGCCGATGTTGGAACCCCAAACAGACATTTTTCAATCCTGAATGGGAAGATCCTGATCTGAATCTTCAGTGGAGCCCATGGTTAACATCTTCAATATTAAATGTATCGGCTCAGAAATCAGATATTAACACTTTTGTGACAAAAGACTATGTCTTGTCTGCAGAATTAATATGGGCAATGAAATTTGTGTTCTCACACATTTCCTATAACTCATGTAATGATGCTGCTGCTGTATTAAAAAAAAATGTTTGATGACAGCAGCAGAGCTAAATCCCTGACCTTGGGGCGTTCTAAAACTGCAGATAAAGCAAAAATTCAGTTTAAGGAATTGTTGTTTAAAAGTAAGGGAATGTGGAATGAAACTTTCATTAAGTATTCCTCCACCATGCGTCTAGATCAGCCATGTTCAACCTTTTTTTCTCGCGGGCCGGAAACATATGTTTGCGAAGTTAGGCGGGCCGCAACACACTTTGTATAGCAATGTAAAAAAGGGATAATTAAAATAAAAAGATAACAAAAGCAGTATAACAAAGCAAAATAAAAAGTTATAATTAGTAGTTTTGAACGTTTGTCGTGGAAGGAATGTTACCAAAAAAAAATTTAACACCACTATTTCTAAAAAAAAAAAAAAAAATTCGGGGTAGGTTTCTATAGAAAATTATGTAGAAAAATGCCTCGAAGATTGTTGTTTAAAAATAGCAATGTAAAACTTTTTTCTGCCATTTTTTTTCCACGACAACCCGAATAAGCATTATTAGCGATATGATAAGAATAAAACATAATAATATAACAATGCAGCATCGCCAAATTCTACAGGAAAAAAAAAGATTTTTTTTAATAAATGATTCATTTTTCAATGCAAAAACTTTTTATTTATTTTGTAATGTAGAAATATATAGTGCAAATTTTATTAATTTGAAATAATGGTTCATTAGTGTACACTACTGTCAGTACAAAAACCCTTAACGGGTTAAAAGTTGTGACGCAGCACTTTGTTTTGGCTCTATAAATTTTAAATATGGGTCTTAAACGCAATGATATCAACTTTAAGTGACGCTATGTTAATAATTTTTTTTAAATCATAATTTTCTTTTTAGTTTTATTTATATTCACAGCTGCAATTATTATCTTAATATGAAAAAAATCTATAGAATTTATTCGCTGATGCTTTTTCATTCACATCTCTCATGAATTCAAAATATGGGTTTTAAAAGAAATGATATCAAAATTTGAGTGACACCTTGACGTGAATTTAATAGGACACTTTTAAAATTCAATTTAAATTATTTTTGGTTTGTCTTCTAAAGTATATTTACACATACAAACAATACTTTTAATTTTTCAATACACTTTTAAATATATTACTTTCACTGAGCCTATATTATGTATTGAAATGTATTTATTTCAATATTTTGATATATCTTCTGTGCCACGCTATCCAAAATCATAAGTAAAATTTATGTAAATGATTATTTTGCGTCATAGTATCCAAACAAAGTGAAATGTATTCAAGTGGATAATATGACGCAAAATAATCATTTACATACATTTTACTTATGATTTTGGATAGCGTGGCACAGAAGATAAATCAATTTATTGAAATAAATACATTTCAATACATAATATAGGCTCAGTGAAAGTAATATATTTAAAAGTGTATTGAAAAATTAAAAGTATTGTTTGTATGTGTAAATATACTTTAGAAGACAAACCAAAAATAATTTAAATTGAATTTTAAAAGTGTCCTATTAAATTCACGTCAAGGTGTCACTCAAATTTTGATATCATTTCTTTTAAAACCCATATTTTGAATTCATGAGAGATGTGAATGAAAAAGCATCAGCGAATAAATTCTATAGATTTTTTTCATATTAAGATAATAATTGCACCTGTGAATATAAATAAAACTAAAAAGAAAATTATGATTTAAAAAAAATTATTAACATAGCGTCACTTAAATTTGATATCATTGCTTTTAAGACCCATATTTAAAATTTATAGAGCCAAAACAAAGTGCTGCGTCACAACTTTTAACCCGTTAAGGGTTTTTGTACTGATATCATTACTTTTTTAAGGTTATTGATGAAAATGTCAATTAGTCAAAATTAAGCATATATAAATTAATCATTAGAATAAAATTTTAAAGAAATGCTAAAAAAGACCCCTTGGACCCCAATCAAAATATGAGGGTGGTGGCCCAGGGAGAGGAATCCAAGACTCAACTTTTAAATTATACAGCGAGAGAGTAACACAATTAGAAGTATGAAAATGCATGGCAAAACCCGATTGTTCCATCTTCCTCCGCCAAAGGGCGCAATCTTTCCAATACAAACATAGCTGAAAATTTTCAGGCTGTCGATTCCGAGTCAAATGAGTCATACCTCGTCGTGATCGGTCCCATAGAAACCGATAGGAAAGTGCCCTCTGGTGGTGAAACTTGGAACTAAAATCGATATATCCTGTCGATGAATCAAACTACATTGTGATGGGACCTATAGAAAAAGAGTTAGCTACAAAATCTGTTTGTTCCATCTTCCACCACTAGAGGGCGCACTCTGTTCTATACAAACATAGCTGAAATGTTTGAGGCTGTCGATTTCGAGTCGAATGAGCCATACCTCGTCGTGATCTTGCCCATAGAATCCGAGATAGGAAAGCGCCCCTGGTGGTGAAAATTCAAATTAAAATCGATATATCCTGTCGATGCCGAGTCGAATAAATTAAACTGCATTGTGATGGGACCCATAGCTACAAAATCCGTTAGTTCCATCTTCCGCCGCCAGGGGGCGCACTCTGTTCTATACAAACATAGCTGAAATGTTTGAGGCTGTCGATTTCGAGTCGAATGAGCCATACCTCGTCGTTATCGGTCCCATAGAACCCAATAGGAAAGCGCCCCCTGGTGGTGAAACTTGGAACTAAAATCGATATATCCTGTCGATGTCGAGTCGATGAATCAAACTACATTGTGATGGGACCTATAGAAATAGAGTTAGCTACAAAATCTGTTAGTTCCATCTTCCACCACTAGGGGGCGCACTCTGTTCTATACAAACATAGCTGAAATGTTTGAGGCTGTCGATTTCGAGTCGAATAAGCCATACCTCGTCGTGATCGGGCCCATAGAATCCGAGATAGAAAAGCGCCCCCTGGTGGTGAAATTTGGAATTAAAATCGATATATCCTGTCGATGCCGAGTCGAATAAATTAAACTGCATTGTGATGGGACCCATAGCTACAAAATCCGTTAGTTCCATTTTCCACCACCAGGGGACGCACTCTGTTCTATACAAACATAGCTGAAATATTTGAAGCTGTCGATTTGGAGTCGAATGAGCCATACCTCGTCGTGATTGGGCCCATAGAACCCAAGATAGGAAAGCGTCCCCTGATGGTGAATTTTGGAACTAAAATCGATATATCCTGTCGATGAATCAAACTACATTGTGATGGGACCCATAGAACTCGAGTTAGCTACAAAATCCGTTAGTTCCATCTTCCACCACTAGAGGGCGCACTCTGTTCTATACAAACATAGCTGAAATCTTTGAGGCTGTCCATTTGGAGTAGAATGAGCCATACCTCGTCGTGATCGGGTCTATAGAACCCGAGATAGGAAAGCGCCCCCTGGTAGTGAAACTTGGAATTAAAATCAATATATCCTGTCGATGCCGAGTCGAATAAATTAAGCTGCATTGTGATGGGACCCATAGAACTCGAGTTAGCTCCAAAATCCGTTAGTTCCATCTTCCACCACCAGGGGGCACACTCTGTTCTACAGACATAGCTGAAATGTTCGAGGTGTCGATTTCAAGTCGAATGAGGCGTACAGCGTTGTGATCGGGCACATAGAACCCGAGATAGAAAAGCATCCCCTGGTGGTGAAACTTGGAACTAAAATCGATATATCTTGTCGGTGTTGAGTCGAAGCAAACTGCATTGTGATCGGACCCATAGAACTCGAGTTAGCTGCAACATCCGTTAGTTCCATCTTCCACCATCAGGGGGCGCACTCTGTACTATGCAGACATAGCTGAAATCTTTGAGGCTGTGGATTTCAAGTCGAATAAGCCATACTGCGTGGTGATTGGGCACATAGAACCCGAGAGAGGAAAGCGCCCCCTGGTGGTGAATTTTGAAACTAAAATCAATATATCCTGTCGATGTCGAGTCGAATAAATTAAACTGCATTAGATACCAATTACTCTCGGAAAAAATTGCAAATTTCGTCATTTGGCAGCGTAAAAATCATGAATTTCATCCATCGGCACAGAGAAAACATGTATTTTGTCGATAGGGGGAGAAAAGATCATAAATTTCGTCGAACAGGCGGATAAAAATCATGACTTTCATTTGTTAGCGCATGAAAAACACAAATTTCATCAAACGCTCAGATAAAAATAAAAAAATTCGTTGATCGGGCATGAAAAAACTGTAAAGAATTGAGCTTCGACATCCAGCTGCACTATGTGTCATTCTAGCATTTCCTGTGAGTACACTTAACTGCATACCTTCCCTCGCTATTTTTGCCTTGAAGACTAGCAGACGCCGAATTCTATTGTACTGTGAGCGGAAAGTTCGGACAGTGATGAAGTGGTAAGGCGTTACCCAAAGAGGGGTCTTATGCTTTGATCCTTGCCGAGTTCGTGGGAAAGAGTTCATCTGCGAGAGAAGCGATCTCTGCACACGATTTTTAGGTTTGCGCCCGAAACTTTGCCCTTTGTCTTAGAACGTCCAATGACGGACTTAGTGAAAACGAAACAGAGAGATCTCAAGGCTGCTAAGAGGCTGGAGAGTTTCGAGGGGCCCGCCTCGACAAAGCCCCCGCCCCTAGAAGGAGTTCTCCTGCGAGAATGAAAAAGTGAGAGAGGACAGTTTTTGGAGAGATCGGAAAGGAGAGTGTTGACTCTCTGGAGAAGGGAAAAGGAAACGTCAGTTTCGAACTCAGCGTGGTGTAAGCGCTAGTGAGGTCCGACCTCTAGAATTGATACAGCAGGTATCCGGTGAAAATCCCAGCGAAGTGAAAAAGCACACCAAGTGCGAGAGTGAGAGTTCTTAGACTCAGAATTAACGAGTATTAGTAGATCTTCCGAAGAGAAGGAACGGACGAGCCTTGGTCCGAATGAACTTTGTTTTGTAGTCACGACTGTCTGTAATGTTTAGAGACTTTTGTTTGTTTCAGTTACACTTGGAGTCAAGAGGTCATTAATTTATAAGCGATTGACTCACGAAAAATAATTAAATGCTGTATTGACGTCTTGTATATATTTTTCATTAGAATTAACATTGTTATACAATAAAATTCTATTTTCTAATTTATGCGAGAAATTCTCTGTGCCAACGATCCGATCTCGCTACCACTCACCATCTTTTATCGGGTCGGTATAGAGGAGTTACTACAACTGGTGGCAGCGGTGGGATTAATTAGCAGAAATTAATGACTTTCTCTAAAGACAAAGAGTGGACTCTGAAATATAAATCATCAAAGTGCTCCAAGAAAGAGTCTCCTTGTGACTTGTGACCTGAGTCTCCTTAGACGCCCCTGTGGATCAACACAGCATCAGAAAGAGAAATCTACCAAGAATTCTGGAGAGTGTTCCCCCATCAGAAAGAGAAATCTACCAAGAATTCTGGAGAGTGTTCCCCCATCCGGAAGAGTCCACATCCGAAAAGTGTGACAGAGAACCCCGTCTGTGCTCCTGGGAATCTTTGAAGTCTGTGCTTCTGACGCCCTGAAAGACTCTTAGTAATGGAGGTAAGCTCTTTTTATACTCAGAGTGGCTTTAATTGTTATTAGTGTTTGTATAGGTGTTGTAGGCTTCAAAAAAAAAAAGTTGTATGTTAATTTTTGTGAGAGTAAATATTTTGAGAAATTTTTCCGGTAGAAAAAAAAAAGTATGATGAGATACTTCCGAGATTACTGTAACTTATTTAATAGACAAATTTTGTAGTTAAAAATTAAATTATTGTTGAATTAATTTAATGCAAACTGAGAGTTGTGCAGTGTTACAAAATTTTAGCTGAATCTATAAATGAGAGTTCATTGAAAAAAAAAAGTATCGAACGCATTTCATATTTTACGATAACAGAGTTGATTTTATATGTTTTTTGTGAATTATTCTAAATTTTTTAAGAGTGGATGCAGAGATTAAGACCACCATTGATTTAAAAAAAAAGGGAATTGAATGAGACTTTTGCAATTTAAAATATTTTTACTGTGCTTTTTGAATTTGAAATTTTTGTTTTGTGTAGAATTTATCCCATATGTATTTTATAACCAAATACCAAGGTGAATGTAGACGTTAGGATAGAGTTGCTTATCTTTATATGTTGCATATTTCCTATATTATTGCTAAGCGTACTTTTTTTATGAGCGTATATTTTGGTAATATTTTGACGCACTTGGTAGGATTTGATTTAATCTTATTGTATTGTTTTATATTTGTGGGAAAGATAATTTCTAATTTTATACTTTAAAAATGTCGGAGCTTAAATATTTTAGGAAAGCTGATTTGCAAACGTTAGCTTACGAATTTGAGGTCATTTTAGAGGAAAATGATACTGTACCGAAAATTATAAAAAAAATAGAGTCATCAGAGGGATTTGATAAAGAGCTAGCCTTAGCGCAAATTAAACTGTTAGAAAAAGACAGGGAAAATAAGTTATTGGCGGAGAAGGAAGAGAATGATAGACTTCAGTTAGAGAAAGAAAGATTGTGGGAGAAAGCAGAAAAAGAAAAAGAACGCGAACATGAGTTAGCTAGATGAAAAGCGACACAAGAGTCAGATGACCGGAGTACCGCATCCAGTAGCATCTCAGTTAGAACGAATCATTTACCCCTAAAAACAATTATGCATCGCTTTGATGAAAAGAATTCGGATATTTCGTTGTTTTTGAATTTATTCGAGAGACAGGCAAAAAAATGTAATCTAAATTCGGATGAGTTGGTGACGAACTTACTATCATTATTACCTGTGGGAATGGCCGAGTTAATTTTGAGAGAACCCGAAGACAAAATTGATGATTTTCAATATGTGAAAGAAAAACTGTTAGAACGCTATCGTTTGAATGCAGAGACATACCGACAAAAATTTAGTCAACATCCACGAAATCCTAATTCAGTTTGGAAGGATCTGATATTCGAGCTTAATAGTTTTTTAGAAGGTTGGCTGTCATGCTTACAAGTTTCGGATTTTAAGGGTTTGAAAAATTTGCTTGTCACGGACCAAATCAAACGGAGAGCGTCTCCAGAAATGCGCGAACATTTTATAGATAACTGGGCGGAGATTAGAGATCCCGAAGAGTTGGTGAGGCTTTTAGATGCGTACGAGGCAATCAAGCGCCCGTCTAAAAAAATGTGGAATCCTAAGCCACCGACAGAGAAGAAATTTGAAAGACCCAGAACTTTTGATAATGTGCGAAACGGTAACAGAAATCCGGAGACTAACTTTAACTGGAGGGATCGCGATGATCATAAAGAAAGGGAAAGGGTTTACGAAAAAAGGCGAGAAGTTAAGTGTCATGCGTGTTTTCGAAGCGGGCACTACAAAGTAGATTGTCCGGAAATTAAAAAGAGAGATGTTGCGCGGGTCAGTCACTTAATAAGTAAGCCGACACTTGAAGAAACCTTCTCCCCTTATTTGAGCAAAATATTAGTGAATGGAATTCAGGCAACTGCCTTAACGGACAGTGGGAGCCAGATAGATTTGGTCCCGCACCATTTAGTCAGTCAAGATAATTTGAATGGAGATCACGTTTGGATTAAGACTCCGCTGGACAGTAAATTATACTGTTTACCCATAGCAGAGGTCACTTTAGAAATTGAAGGCGTGGGGGTTATTGAAACGAAAGCGGGAGTTAACAATAAAGATTCAGATATGTTTTACTATTTGTTGGGTAATCACACTCAAAAATTGTTAGAACAGGCGAAGAAAAAACCCGATTTGATGAATGCAGTTTTGACACGAGCTCAAACGAGAGAAAAGGGTGGCCCAGCTCCGAATCCGGTAAATAAACAAATTATGATTTCCGAGGGGGAAAAAGAAATTTCTAGCGAGAATGTTGAAGCGGAAACTGATTTCCGAGGAAGAAAAAGAAGAGTATATTTCTAGCGGGAATGTTGAAACGGAAACTTTGAATTCAGTAAAAGAAAGAGAAGGGGGAATTTTTTGCGAGTGCAGTGAAGCGGAAGCGTTGAATTCAAAACTAGAGGGTGAAAATCTAGAAAACCCTATTGAACTGGTCAGTGTGGATAAGGGATTATCGCCTTTGCCGATATGTGAGGAATCTTCGATCTTAGCAAACATTGAAAGAGGGGTTAGTAAAATGGAAAATGACAGGTATCCATCTCTCGAAGAGATTAGAGGGAAAGGGGAAATTGAAGAAACGCATTGTAATGCGGGAGATTCTTTAATAGTGGCAAAAGCCAGAGACAATCGCATGAGTGGGGGAATGCGGGTGCTTGTCCCATTGCATTATAGAGTGGATATATTTGGCGCGTGCCTAGAAAAAGTGTCATTACACTTAGGGAAAGGGAAAGTTAAAGGAAATGTGTCAGAATATTTGGACCTTGGGAAAAGATTGATAAATGATTTAGCGACCGCATTTCTAAAACGGTTCTGTGTTAAGATGAGAGATTCAATAAGCGATAGTATTGCATGTTGGCATCGAAAAGTTAGAAAGCTTTTGAAAGCGTTAGTATTTGGAGAATGGATAAGAGAAACGGAGGAGAATACATTCGTGAAGGGACGTGTGTTTAATCTCACGAACAGGTTAAAAAGAGGTCGAGTTTTAGCCGTTGAAAATGTGTCAGAAAAACGAGAAAAGAGGAAATTTTGGTTTGACAGAAAGGCGGTAAAACGGAAGCTTAATGTGAAAGATGAGGTTTTAGTTTTAACTACCAGAAAGCCAATTAAAATGTCAGATAGTCGGATAGGGCCGGGAAGAAAGGAGTCAATAATTACGGAAACAAATTGTATTGTGAATGTTCCTGGGAGGCTACAGAAATCCCAGATTTCTCACTTGAGTTTAGTAAAACCTTACAGAAAACGGGTGGAGGTAGCAGATATCTTAATGCGGGAAATAAACGCACTTAAGAATTTCTGTTTACCGTATCTGGATGATATGGCGATTTTTTCAGACAGTTGGGAGGAACATATGCGTCATCTAGAAATAGTATTAAAAAGGGTTAATGACGCGAAACTAATAATCAAATTGGCGAAATGCAAGTTCGCTCAGAAAACCGTAAAATATCTTGGGCATATTGTAGGTGAGGGCAGACGGAGGCCAGCTGAGGCGAAAGTAAGGGCAATTAAGGAATTACCGGTTCCGAAATCGGAAACTGAAATTCGTAGATGTTTGGGAATGGCTGGATATTATTCCCGGTACATAAAAGATTATGCAGTGATTGTAGAACCATTAACGAGGGCGCTTAAAGGGAAAAATAAAAAAAGAAATTCTGGAAATAATCCCAGGTTATTAAGGTGGTCCTTGGCTCTGCAACCTTATAATTATGCCATTTCTCATCGCGCAGGCAAAGACATTCCGCATGTTGATTGTCTGAGTCGAGTTTAAGGAGATTTCTTGATAAACTTTTGTATATAATTATTTTAAGATTTTTTTTTTATTTCACTGTGTTTTATTTCATTATATGTTCATGATTTCTTATCAGAGCGCGGAAAAAAAAGGAAGGTAGTATTATCTTATTCATGTATGTTTTATTTCTTGCCACTCTGATGTAATTTGAGCTTGCAATTCTTTATCCGACTCTTAGAGATTCTTAGTGTTTCACCCTTAAGAATCGTTTGAGGAGGGGGTGCTGTAAAGAATTGAGCTTCGACATCCAGCTGCACTATGTGTCATTCTAGCATTTCCTGTGAGTACACTTAACTGCATACCTTCCCTCGCTATTTTTGCCTTGAAGACTAGCAGACGCCGAATTCTATTGTACTGTGAGCGGAAAGTTCGGACAGTGATGAAGTGGTAAGGCGTTACCCAAAGAGGGGTCTTATGCTTTGATCCTTGCCGAGTTCGTGGGAAAGAGTTCATCTGCGAGAGAAGCGATCTCTGCACACGATTTTTAGGTTTGCGCCCGAAACTTTGCCCTTTGTCTTAGAACGTCCAATGACGGACTTAGTGAAAACGAAACAGAGGGATCTCAAGGCTGCTAAGAGGCTGGAGAGTTTCGAGGGGCCCGCCTCGACAAAGCCCCCGCCCCTAGAAGGAGTTCTCCTGCGAGAATGAAAAAGTGAGAGAGGACAGTTTTTGGAGAGATCGGAAAGGAGAGTGTTGACTCTCTGGAGAAGGGAAAAGGAAACGTCAGTTTCGAACTCAGCGTGGTGTAAGCGCTAGTGAGGTCCGACCTCTAGAATTGATACAGCAGGTATCCGGTGAAAATCCCAGCGAAGTGAAAAAGCACACCAAGTGCGATAGTGAGAGTTCTTAGACTCAGAATTAACGAGTATTAGTAGATCTTCCGAAGAGAAGGAACGGACGAGCCTTGGTCCGAATGAACTTTGTTTTGTAGTCACGACTGTCTGTAATGTTTAGAGACTTTTGTTTGTTTCAGTTACACTTGGAGTCAAGAGGTCATTAATTTATAAGCGATTGACTCACGAAAAATAATTAAATGCTGTATTGACGTCTTGTATATATTTTTCATTAGAATTAACATTGTTATACAATAAAATTCTATTTTCTAATTTATGCGAGAAATTCTCTGTGCCAACGATCCGATCTCGCTACCACTCACCATCTTTTATCGGGTCGGTATAGAGGAGTTACTACAAAAAATTAATTTCGTCAAGTTTGCACGTAAAAATCACAAATTTCATCAAACGGGTGCATAAAAATCGAGAATTTTGGCAATCGAGTGATAAAAAAAAATTTTGTCAATCCGGCCCGTAAAAAGTATGAATTTTGTCGATGAGGTGCGTAAAAATTGTCAAGTCGAATGAATTAAACTGCATTAAATACCAATTAGTCTCTGAAAAAATTGCAAATTTCATCATTTTGCAGCATAAAAATCAGGAACTTCGTTGATCAATGTGCAAAAATCATGAATTTCATCGATCGGCACAGAAAAAACATGAATTTTCTTGATAGGGGGAGAAAAGATCATAAATTTCGTCAAACAGGCGGGTAAAAATCATTAATTTCATTTATTAGTGCATGAAAATCGCAAATTTCATCTAACGGTCGCATGAAAATCAAAAAATTCTGTGATCGGGTATGAAAAAATCATTAATTTCGTAAAGTTTGCACATAAAAATCACAAATTTCATCAAACGGGTGCATAAAAATCAAGAATTTTGGCAATCGGGTGATAAAATTTTTTTTGTCAATCCGGCCCGTAAAAAGTATGAATTTTGTCGATGAGGTGCATAAAAATTGTCGAGTCGAATGAATTAAACTGCATTAGATACCAATTAGTCTCTGAAAAAATTGCAAATTTCATTATTTTGCAGCATAAAAATCAGGAATTTCGTTGATCAATGTGCAAAAATCATGAATTTCATCAATCGGCACAGAAAAAAATGAATTTTCTCTATAGGGGGAGAAAATATTATAAATTTCGTCGAACAGGCGGGTAAAAATCATGAATTTCATTTATCAGCACATGAAAATCGCAAATTTCATCAAACGGTCGCATGAAAATCAAAAAATTCTATGATCGGGTATGAAAAAGTCATTAATTTCGTGAAGTTTGCACGTAAAAATCACAAATTTCATCAAACGGGTGCATAAAAATCAAGAATTTTGGCAATCGAGTGATAAAAAAACATTTTGTCAATCCGGCTCGTAAAAGTATGAATTTTGTCGATGAGGTGCGTAAAAATTGTCAAGTCGAATGAATTAAACTGCATTAGATACCAATTAGTCTCTGAAAAAATTGCAAATTTCATCATTTTGCAGCATAAAAATCAGGAACTTCGTTGATCAATGTGCAAAAATCATGAATTTCATCGATCGGCACAGAAAAAACATGAATTTTCTCGATAGGGGGAGAAAAGATCATAAATTTCGTCAAACAGGCGGGTAAAAATCATTAATTTCATTTATTAGCGCATGAAAATCGCAAATTTCATCTAACGGTCGCATGAAAATCAAAAAATTCTGTGATCGGGTATGAAAAAATCATTAATTTCGTAAAGTTTGCACATAAAAATCACAAATTTCATCAAACGGGTGCATAAAAATCAAGAATTTTGGCAATCGGGTGATAAAATTTTTTTTGTCAATCCGGCCCGTAAAAAGTATGAATTTTGTCGATGAGGTGCATAAAAATTGTTGAGTCGAATGAATTAAACTGCATTAGATACCAATTAGTCTCTGAAAAAATTGCAAATTTCGTCATTTTGCAGCATAAAAATCAGGAATTTCGTAGATCAATGTGCAAAAATCATGAATTTCATCGATAGGCACAGAAAAAACATGAATTTTCTCGATAGGGGGAGAAAATATTATAAATTTCGTCAAACAGGCAGGTAAAAATCATGAATTTCATTTATTAGCGTATGAAAAATGCAAATTTCATCAAACGCTTGCATAAAAAAAAAATTTCATTGATCGGGCATGAAAAAACTCTAATTTCGTTAAGTTTGCACGTAAAAATCCCAAATTTCATCAAACAGGTGCATAAAAATCAAGAATTTTGTCTATCGGGCGATAAAAAAATGTATTGTCAATCCGGTACATAAAAAGTATTAATTTTGTCGATGAGGTTAAAAATAAAGGTAATATGAGTCAAGGGGTCTAACCTTATGAGTCTCCTTATTTTCTTTCTTGTTCGGATGCAAACAATTCATATTTTTAATCTGCATTTGGTCGAAAAATGAATTATCTTTAATTTTAAAAACGAGAAATTCGTAATTACATGAATTACAATTCGATTGGTATTTATTATTGGTATTTATGATTTCAAAATTTTTAATAAGAAATTGTTTTTTAATCTAGTATACAGTGGGCAAAGTCTCTAGCCATGCCAACCAACCAATCGGTTGCTTATGGATCTGCTTATGCTTATATCACTTATTCATATAGTTTAGCTTTGGCTTGGCTGTTATTATTTTGTCTTTGGCTTGCCTCTTATTAGTTTGTCTTGACTGCTAAATTTTTATATTTCACATTTCATAATTTTTATTGCAATACTTCAGGTAAGAATGCTTTTTAACTTGATTATTTCCTGTATTTATAATAATTTTTTGTTACTAACATTCTTATGTTTTAATGGGTGCAAAATTTAAGATTGGCGAAAAAGCTACTAAAGGTTCTTTATTTCAATAAATTGTTTTATCTTTTGTGCCATGCTGTTGAAAATTGAAAGAAAAATTTATGTAAAGGTTTATTTTGCATCATAGTATCCAAACTAAGTGAAATGTATGCAAATGGATAGTATGATGCAAAAAAAAACCATTTACATAAATTTTTCTTTGAATTTTCGACAGCATGGCACAAAAGATAAATTAATTTACTGAAATAAATACATTTCAATGCATAATACAGGCTTATTGCAAGTGATATATTTAATGATGTATTGGAAAACTAAAATTATTGTTAGCATATGTAAATATACATAAGGAGACAAACCAAAAATAAATTAAATTGGATTTTAAAACAAACCCATTAAAGTCACATGAAGGCGTCACTTGAATTTTGATATCATTTCTTTTAAAATTCATATTTTGAACTTATCAGAGATGTGAATGACAAGCATGTGCAAAAAACTTTTCATGTAGAAAATAATATTTGCACCACTGAATATCAATATAACAATAGGGGGGGGGGGGGAAAGAGAAGATTTTTAATTTATCGCATACCGTCACTCAAAATTTGATGTCATTAATTTTAAGACCCATATTTGAAATTCTTACAGACAAAAGGTAAAGTGCTGCGTCACAAACTTTAACCCGTTAAGGGTTTTTGCACTGATTATAAATACAGGAAATAATCAAGTTAAAAAGCATTCTTACCTGAAATATTGTAATTAAATTGTGAAATATAAAAATTTAGCAGTCAAGACTAACTAACAAGAGGCAAGCCAAAGACAAACTAGTGACAGCCAAGCCGAAGTTATACGAATAAGCGATATAAGATATAAGCAGATCCATGTCCAGCAACAGATTGGTTGGTTGGCATGGCTAGAGGCTAGAGACTTTGTCCACTGTATACTAGCAAAAAAACAATTTCTTATTAAAAATTTTGAAATCATAAATACCAATATAATAAATATCAATCGAATTTTATACATGTAATTACGAATTTCTCGTTTTTAAAATTAAAGATAAATCATTTTTCGACCAAATGTAGATTAAAAATATGAATTGTTTGCATCCGAACAAGAAAGAAAAAAATTTAACCATAATTTAATTTAATACATATTTTGGAATGTATAATAAACTGTTTTCGTATTAAAAAAAAAGAATCTAAATAGTTTTTCAACGATATGGAGATGCTTTAACTTTTAACTGTAACCGTGATAGCCATGAACATCCTTACTGCGCAGTAATAAAAAAGGGTGAAAAGGCCGAAAATCTGTAATGTTAGTCTACCAGAAAAAGCATAAGAAAAGAGTCCGATTTTGAAACTGGATTATATAAAAAACAAGAGTTTTCCTACGTTAGCTCAAAATCTTACACGCTTCATCTAAAACCGATTAATATAATATATTAATTAAAAAAAAATACTTCGAGCCGTTTTGGAGATAACACCTCTGTGCCCATTACACCATTACATCTCCCATTTTCGCTTAAAAATTGGTTTCCAGATCTCAAAATCTACTGCATGTAGAAATCTATAAATTTCAGGATAGAGTTAGGCCATAGATATAAGACTAATGTGAAAAAATCGAAACGGTATGCCTCATATTTACTGAGATATTAAATGTCGGCGTTTCGATTTTCCTTTGATGTCCTGCTAGCTGTATATATGAGAGTGACGGAATCTTCGGTTTTGGGCTTACGGTTTTCGGTTTTTCGCTGCGTCAATCAAGAAACTACCGTCTTTTATGATAGCACGATTAGAAGTACATGGAAAAAAAGAATTTTTTACTAAGGAAATTACATTTAAGATGTTTTAAGATGATTTTAAATTAGTAATTAGAAAGAACTGGCGGATTTTGTCTTCCCATGAAAATATATAAAGGAACAGCGAAGGTATTAAAAAACTATTAAAGAGCATATATTAATTAATTTTATGATTAGGGATTAATGATTATGTGTCTTGGGCCGCACATAAAAGGTCGCCGGGCCACAGGTTGAGTATGGCTGGTCTAGATCATTTTTACCGAGAGTTAATCAACAATTCAGACTTTATAGAATTTTGGAAGGGTATGAAAATTGTTTTAATTTTATTTCATGGTAATGCCACAGTAGAGAGTGGTTTTTCTGTTAATAAGAATTTCACAATGATTTTTTTTTTTAACCGTTACTAGTGGTAAAAAATCATTGTTTCAGTAAGTTTCATTAAAACTATTATGAAGAAATTGTGTAATTATTTTATTCTTGCTCCATGCATATCTTTTATTTGGTGTCTAGATGAAATATAAATTCATTTTATTTTTAAACGTATGTGATGATTATATCTCAATCAGTAAGTTATATTTTGAACTGACTAAATACTCGAGTTAAAACGTTATATATTTCTTATTAAATAACATTGTTTGATATTATTTTAGCATTTTTCTTTCTTCACTACAAGATTCAAAGGTGGAATGTTAAGTTAATCTTATCTGTACTTAGAAAAGTTAATTTTTTTCAATTGATAATAAACTTAATTTGCCTTCATCGCAACCAATACGTATTACCACACTTATCGGGAAATTAAAAAAAAAATAGTCAGGGAAAAGTCAGGGAATTTTTTTTCTCCTGCTTGAGTAGCAACCCTGTTATTATATTTTTGTAAAAAATATTTTTTAGCGAAAGTTGAAATCCAGTTGAAATCCAAATTGATTTATGTGAAGGGATTCATTTTTTCAAATTGATTTTTGTGAAGGAGGGTATATATTTTTTATTAAATAACATTGTTTGATATTATTTTAGCATTTTTCTTTCTTCACTACAAGATTCAAAGGTGGAATGTTAAGTTAATCTTATCTGTACTTAGAAAAGTTTATTTTTTTTCAATTGATAATAAACTTAATTTGCCTTCATCGCAACCAATACGTATTATCACACTTGTCGGGAAATTAAAAAAAAAAAAAAAGTCAGGGAAAAGTCAGGGAATTTTTTTCTCCTGCTTGAGTAGCAACCCAGTTATTATATTTTTGTAAAAAATATTTTTTAGCGAAAGTTGAAATCCAGTTGAAATCCAAATTGATTTATGTGAAGGGGCTCATTTTTTCAAATTGATTTTTGTGAAGGAGGGTATATATTTTTTATTAAATAACATTGTTTGATATTATTTTAGCATTTTTCTTTCTTCACTACAAGATTCAAAGGTGGAATGTTAAGTTAATCTTATCTGTACTTAGAAAAGTTTATTTTTTTTCAATTGATAATAAACTTAATTTGCCTTCATCGCAACCAATACGTATTACCACACTTGTCAGGAAATTAAAAAAAAAAAAAAAAGTCAGGGAAAAGTCAGGGAATTTTTTTCTCCTGCTTGAGTAGCAACCCTGTTATTATATTTTTGTAAAAAATATTTTTTAGCGAAAGTTGAAATCCAGTTGAAATTCAAATTGATTTATGTGAAGGGGCTCATTTTTTCAAATTGATTTTTGTGAAGGAGGGTATATATTTTTTATTAAATAACATTGTTTGATATTATTTTAGCATTTTTCTTTCTTCACTACAAGATTCAAAGGTGGAATGTTAAGTTAATCTTATCTGTACTTAGAAAAGTTTATTTTTTTTCAATTGATAATAAACTTAATTTGCCTTCATCGCAACCAATACGTATTACCACACTTGTCGGGAAATTTAAAAAAAAAAAAAAAGTCAGGGAAAAGTCAGGGAATTTTTTTCTCCTGCTTGAGTAGCAACCCTGTTATTATATTTTTGTAAAAAATATTTTTTAGCGAAAGTTGAAATCCAGTTGAAATCCAAATTGATTTATGTGAAGGGATTCATTTTTTCAAAATTGATTTTTGTGAAGGAGGGTATATATTTTTTATTAAATAACATTGTTTGATATTATTTTAGCATTTTTCTTTCTTCACTACAAGATTCAAAGGTGGAATGTTAAGTTAATCTTATCTGTACTTAGAAAAGTTTATTGTTTTTCAATTGATAATAAACTTAATTTGCCTTCATCGCAACCAATACGTATTACCACACTTGTCGGGAAATTAAAAAAAAAAAAAATAGTCAGGGAAAAGTCAGGGAATTTTTTTCTCCTGCTTGAGTAGCAACCCTGTTATTATATTTTTGTAGAAAATATTTTTTAGCGAAAGTTGAAATCCAGTTAATAAAATTTGAACGAAGCATTTAATAAACAAAAATCTTTTAAAATCCTTTTGCTGAAGTTTTCCTCTCTGGTGAACTTGTTTGTTTAGAAATTACACATTTTTAAACATCACAAAATAATAAATAAATAATAAATTGTAAGTTTTTATGGAATAGAATTTTGTGAAGAGACCCATTTTATCAAATTGATTTTTGTGAAGGGGTCCATTTTATGAAATTGATTTATGTGAAGGGTCTCATTTTTTCAAATTGATTTTTGTGAAGGGGTACATTTTATGAAATTGATTTTTGTGAAGGACCCCTACATAGGCTCCAAATTTTTCCTGGTTCGACCCCTGGTTGAATGTATATATTTCTCATGTTGATTAAATTTGTATTTAACCCTGAAATAACTAAGTAAAGTGTTTAAGTTTGATGTTTTACTTTCAGACATTGAATGGAAGTGTGTAAAAGAAAGATGTCCAAACTTTGAAAGAAGAATTGTTGTATTGAACTCTGCTCTGTAAAAAAGGCATTGTTAAGCTGATCTTCTTAAATTAAAGGAGGATACTTTTGAGTTACAAACTTAATAAAATAAACATAAAAATATAAAATTCTAGTGAAACACTTTTAAAGTGTTATGTGTTTTATTTTTGAGCGTACAAATTATCAATACAAAGCAATGAATTCAGAGATCGGAAAACCACTTTTATTTTCTAGCGAACGACAACTGCAACTAATTCATCGAAAATACAGTTAATTACAATTACAACTACTTTTTAGAAAAAGTAGCGACTACAAACTACTTTTGAAATGTAGTCACTCTTTCTCTACTTTCAGATTTGTCAAAGGATTCAGTCTGCAACGCGTACTAAAATGTAGAAAAAAGTGGCGATTACTAACTACTTTTCAAAAGTAGTCACTCTTTTGCTACTTTCAGATTTGTCAAATGTTTCATTCTACAACACGTACTTAACACGTACTAAACTGCATTACAGTTTAATTTCCTTTTTACACTTTCTTAACATGAAATACGTTTGTAGAAAATGACATATCAATTTACTTTTCTGTTTTTAATTGTGCATAAAAATCGTTATCGTTTGATGAAATTTCATGAACAAGCTTGGCACCACCAAAGGAAAGAAAGTCGCCTAAGTTGGCAAAATTTGGCAAAAATATTGTTTTATAGGATTTGAAAGAATTTTCTAGAAATTCCCAGCAGGAGCCGAGATACATGATTCAAAACCAATCAGAGTCCTTGAACATACCCGAAAACAGAATTCAATCTACCAAGGTACATAGAACTTATTGTTATATGCTATAAAGAGAATTTATTATAGAACGTTGAACAGAAAGCAAATTTTAATCGAGCATAGCTCGGTCTTCCAACCTGAATTATCTTATAAAGAATAAAAAAAGGATAAAAAATATTTCGAAATTTTAGAAGAGTGCAAACTTAAAAGTGAAAACATAAGCCTATTTTGATATTTAACATATGTTTACGATAACATATGTTTACGAATCACATAAGGTATGCTATCATAATAAAATTATTTACAAAATACCAGAGATCTATATATCAGATTTCTTTTACTAAATTAATTTTTTTTTTAAGATTTAATATCGTAAATGTTCTATTATATTGTTCTAGGCTGGCTCATAAAGACTGAATCTATTTTTTTAATCCTGGTATCTAAAACTTTTTCTCAAATTTCTGATTCATTTAATTTAATTTTTTTTTCATTCGTTGCCTTTTGTCTTTTACTTAGAGAAAAAAAAATCGCGCCACTTTAAAATAATTGACTGTTATTTTTATTTTGGAAAAACAGTCCGTAAAAGACATTTATTTTCTTTTTTCACGATTTCGTTTTTAACATGAATTCTGTGAAAAACAAGATTAAATCGATTTCTCCGATTTCCTAGTTATTTTCAGAATTATTATCAGTAATCCCAACATCTTTTTTATTTCAGTTTCTGCAAGTCATTCCTATTTTTTTTCTTGTATTTTAATACTTTTTGGATTATTATCCTATTTTCGTGTTTTTCATTTTCTTGTTCTTTATCCTATTTATATTTGTTATTTTTAGAAACTATTTCTTTGATTTTCTGTTTCACATTTTTATTTCATAAATATCCATTTTCTTCGGAAGATAAATGTATCGCTATTTAATATTCTTTGTAATGTTTAAAAAATGAGCTTTAATATTTTTTTCTTTTTTGTATTTATTGAACAAAAGTAACTAATCCAATGTTATTACAACTAAGGAAGTCTTGGTTTTTTTTTCTTTCAAAATTACAGTACTCCATAAAGTTTTAAAAAATCTAAATGTGTTTAATATGGAAGTAACTTTACCGTCTGTAAAGCTGAAAAAGTTTTTAAATCTACATGTATCTGCAAAATGAATGTGAGTTATCTAATGCAGTAAAATGTCTTTTTTATTAGGGTTTCGTTCATCTCACTAAACCCTATTACTTCCGCTTCGTTGTCTGTCTGTCACAGAGCCGGTTCTCAGAAACTATTTAACTTATAGTCATGTAATTTTGTGTATTTATAGCACAATACCTATTATGAAGCTCAAAATCAGAAAATTTGAAAAAAAATCGTATTATTTTAATATATAGAGATAAAAAATTAAAAAATCTAATAGCCTTTTCCTATTAAATTTAAACATTTTTCGTTATAGCATTTGCCAACAATTAAAAAAACCACAATAAAATTCTTTCCACAATAATTCATTTTCTATTAAAAGAATTCCACGTGAAAAATGAAAATGAAAAAAAAAAAAATTCAACAGTTGAAAAAAGATTAACATGACGTCATATTGATAATGAAACGAAAAATTTCCAACATTTCTCAATAATACAAGGAGTATGAGTATGTGTAAATACAGAAAGCAGCTTAATATGACGTCATTAGAGAATTGAAAAGAAAATTAATCTGACGTCTAACATTTTGAAGGCCTCTATACAACATGTTTAATTTTAAAATTGATTTTTTTTTATATCGCATTTAGTTCACATGACAGATATTATTATGACAGAGTATAATAGCGGTCTTCGCTCGCTATTCGCTACTCGCTACTTGATAACGGGCTTCGCCCGCTATTGAGCCGATTCAGATATTCGATAAAACGAGAAAAATAAAACCGGTAAATTTTTACTTTATAAAAAACATGACTTTTTTTTTTTTTTTTTGAAAGAAATATTAAACGAAATCCTTTGTGTGGCCTTCGAACACAGTTACTCACTTGTTATTTTATTATTTTTATTGTTTCTTTGGAAAAATTATGTGCCCTCAATTGCCGAGATTTTAAACTTCTTCATGACGTACAAAGTTTCGTATCACGTTAAGCAACAATCTTCAAGAAAAATGTATTTCCTATTCATAGATATCTGTTTTATGGCGTTTTACTGCTCTGAATTTTTTGAATAAACGAAATTTTAAAAGGTACAGCGTGTTCGAATGTTATAGAACAGGGTGATTATAATTAACGTCCCACTTTCAAAATGCCGTAAAAAAGGAACCACTGGTCAGAAAGACTTCAAATTTCAATTGAATATATTGGAAGAAGGGGGAAACGGTATGGCATAAGAAAAAAAGTTCCTAAGTATATCAATAGATGGCGCTGTAAGCGGCATACTATGCAAATTAAAAGACACTCGTGCGTAATTAAAAACCGAATCATTATGTGCGTTTTATGCGCGTTTTGGCCCAAGGACAGTTAAAAACCGATTTTTCCCATACAATGTGGTACAACCTTGCCGTGGTGGATGAGCTTTCCACTAACAATACAGTACCACAACTGTTAACTGATTTGGAAGTCTTTTTTTTCCGTCAAACTACCAAACACTCATGCAAATTGAACAGTACGATTGGTTTACTGTGCAACTCATGCCAAAGCCGTCGTATTTCGATTAAAAATGTTACTTGTAGCCGAATCCTCTTTCGTTATGCCACTTACAGAACCATCTATTGATACACTTTGGAACTTTTTCTCTCTTATGCCACACCGTTTACCACTTCTTCCAGTATATTCAGTTCAAATTTGAAGTCATTCTCACCAGTGGTTCCTTCTTTACAGCATTTTGAATGTGGGATTTTAATTATAATCACCTTCCAGGTTTATAAATTACATCCAGTATATGGATAAATATTTTTGCGTTGATGTTAATGAAACGCTATTATGGACTTTGATTACTTTGGGTAACTGTTTTACAAATATCTCTACTCATTGATAATCAAACGTACAATGTAACTTAAAAACAAGAACACTTGTAGAGCTTTTTTGTACAATGAACATTAATAAACATTTTGTACGTTTTAGTCAATAAACATTAGTACCAGTTTCATAGAAGTATAAATGAGAGTAATAAGGCTCTTTCTTTTATTTAACTTTTGATGTATTGCACACATATTTCATTTAATGTTATGTTATAACAAGTTTTTATTTAATTTGCCGTGTCTGCCCGTTCGGCTCAAGTCTTCCAATACAATTTTAACACTACTTTTTGTGCTACAATTGATCCCATTTTTGATAGAGTGACGTATTTCCGGTTACAATACAATATTCTTCAAAATTAAAAAAAAAATGATATTTTCCTCGGGCACTTCTCAGGGGCCAAAAACATTTGTCCAGTAAAGGTACGTAAATGTCATTTGGTGTGTGATCACCTAAATGTCATTGATTACATCAGAAATAAGCTGATAGCTTTCCATTGCACATTGACATGATTGGTAAATACACCATCTTTCTGTTCCACGCAGGGGATGAATGGATGTGGGTTCGATCCTCAGGAGGATGTCGATCAATTTCTTTTCCTACAAGGAAGCTAGATTTAAAATTGTATATCCATTTTATTTTATTTTTTATATATTTCAACTGATAAAAAATTACTCGAAATGTAATTTATTTCTCTTAAAAAAGATATTTACTTCAATCAGTTGTCCTTCAACATTTTTTTTCTTTTTAGTACATTATAATAAAAACTTGTCTTTAAAACCTTTTTACTTATATTTTATTTTTATCAGTATTACATTGAACTTCATGAAATATCGGTCCCTGATGAAATATTAACAAAATGTTACATTATAACAATAATAATAATCATAATAAATCAGACGTTTCAATACATACATATTTTAACTTGTTTATACATACATGTATAACTTATTGGTCTGGTATTTAACAAAACATATGTAGGTATTTTCTTCGTATATACTTTGAAAAGAACAGGAAAATATAAATCTTATAAATATTTAAACATATGTTTTATATTCTTTTAAGGATTTACAATTCAAAACAAATGAAACAAGAACGAAAAATCATGCGTCAAGCATAGATTATGTAACACTTTCCAACGCTTCCAAAATAATTTTACAAATCATTACCGTTTAATAAGCTGAAAGATAACATCTAAGTAAACAATTTGGAAAACGCATAACATGTTTAAAAACGTAATTTCAGGAATTTCCAACATATTCAATATTCGGAAAAATATCCGAATACTTTTATTCAGCCCTGTATAGGATCTATAGATTTGTATATATACTACACAGGATGCTAAATTTTAGTTTAGTTAGGAAACGCGTAGCACAGTTTAAAATTCTTCTTCTGGAGTTTCTGTCAATAAACGGAAATGTGTTCGCGAACTTTTGTATTGCCCTGTATATGAAATACAGAATTCATACTCACCAAGTAATAGACAAAAAGCGAGTTAAATTTAAAATCGCGTTCAGCAAATTAAAACGCACTTCCAGGAATTACTGTTAACAGACAGTAGAGAATTCTTTTGTGTGTCCCTGTAAATGAACGATGACTGCTATACACACAATATTCTGCAGTAATCCTCTTGTAATGCACCTTAGTGACATATATATAAATTTCAATGCGTTTAAAATTGTGAAACATTATTTAATTAAACTGCAAACGATTTTTCTCCATAGACGTAATGTAACGGAATTCTTTTGACTATCCCTGTAAGGTATAAGTGCTATGCAGAGCATATTCCATATTAAGCTTCTTGTAATGCACCTTAGTGATATATATCAATTACAATGTGTTTGAAATTATGTAACATCATTAAAATAAACCGCAAATGATTTTTCCTTATAGACCGTAATGTAACGGAATCCTTTTGAGTGTCCCTGTAAAAAACCTATAAGTGCTACACACTTCAGTTGAAACAGAAAACATGCTATAGATAACGAAAATAACATATAAAAATTGTAGGGAAATCCGAGCATATTTACGGGAGTTAGAGCACGGCCAGACGGCCAGACGGCCATACGGCAGACGGCCAGACAAACCGAAGTTATAAACACTTTTCAACTAGGTTGGAAAGTGTTAAAAACGGACTAGAGTGATTAATCCGTTGGATTAAATCGACTTAATATGTTTTCTCCCGATTATCGTACGTTACACACATTTCTTTTAATTTTATCACTGTTTAACGTCGTATTTCATAAAATATAGGAATAGTCAACGCTGTCACTGATAGAACATTAAAAAGATATATTAACACAACAATGACAATTACAACAACAAAAATAATAAGAAGAAAATAACAATACAGTAAATTTCGGCGGATTTTATATTTTTGTGGAGTGTCTGATTTTCCTTTTTAAAATAATTTTCAGAATAATTTTGAATATAAATGTCGATAAAATGATTGTTTCTAACTAACGGATCATTCATTATCGTTTAGATAAAACTAAAGATAAAATACACGATTTCACAATTTTTTGTTTTACCTTCTATTATTCTTCAATAACCGCGAAAGTATGTTTTCGCAGGAGAAATGCTCTAAGCTGATAATAATCATTATTTTTAATGTTGTATTATTTAAATACAGATGACGCATTTATAATTTTCTCGCTTATATTTTATCATAAACTAGCAGACTACGCCCGCTGCGCTGGTCGGTTTCTCCAAAAGAACCTTGAATCAAACGAAATATATCGGTGAATTTGACCTTGTATTTTAATGTAATCTGTACCTTTACCTGGAATATCCTAAAATAACATAAAAACGGATACTTATTTCACTAAGTTATGTTTTTTTTAATACGGTTTATTATTACGCTTACAATTTATTACCTACCGTTTTCCACTGATTTATATGTTTTATAGCTACATTTTTTAATAAAGTGAATTAACCTATATTATACACAACTAAAAAGAAATGGCGCATCTGGTATTTGTCGAGAATTAAATAAAAATCATGCACTCGTGACATCATAATTCACTTTTATATTTTAACAGAATAATACGGTTACTATAATTTGTGACTCGTGCTGACACATTGTTGTTAGTATTATTTTTTCACTCGTGAAGTTTTCGCTGTGGTACTCCATTGTGAAATTTGGTACTTTTTGAAATTCAATATTTGAAAAATGGCATAATCAGTGGATTTGAAATTTATATCAAGAAAAATACAATTTTTTACATTTCTAACGCAATTTGTCTAACAAATTTCTGACAAATACTTTTCGAGCAATTAATTTTTTCAGCAATTTCAAATGTTTCATTTTCCGAGATTAATCTGTGGCAACGATTAGCGAAATTCCCAGTCGTTAGCAACACATACCTTTTTATTAAAGAGGATATGTATGCGGTAAGATGTTACATTGTTTAAACTAGATATTATGAATGGAAAACAGCAACAATCAAATGTGTAAGCAATTTTCTCGACCATCCTATATATCACTCATTTCTTAATAAATAATGTAATGAAAATGTTTAGTTTTACACATTCACTTTTGACAACGACCAAAAGTATATCTTTAGACGTAATCATAATTTTGTCTCCAATGCTAAAAAGAAGTTTTAGTAAATCATTGCCGTCGTCATGTAAAAAAGAGAGAATTTTTAGAATAAATAGTTTTAGACTTTGTCTTTTATATTATTGGAGTTTTATATCTTATTCCAGTCACTAAGATGGCTATGTGCACCATGTCATTATGGATCGAATGTGTTAAAGAATTTAAAAATATGGATTTCAAAATGAAATTAACGCGATTGAATGAATTAAAATTGATAATTTTCACTTTTTTGTTAGTTTTTGTAAGAAATACTACCTTTTACATTCTCCCATATGTTAGAATTTCTGAATTTTTTTTTTAGATCTATGCCGATCATGACTCCTAAAACTCAAAACCACCCCAATTCAAAACTTATATATATATATCACTTTTTTATGGACCCGATAACTTCCATAATTCTGCATAAATCTCTTCCAAACTGATACATAAAATTCGGTCAAGTTCGTTAATGGGCAATATCTGACCAAGGGCGGGGGGGGGGGGGAGGGTAGTTCTTTTTTGTGAAAACAGAAAAAAACCCACAACTTCTTATTTATGATATACATTGAATCCGTTTAAAATTAATATTACTTCTAGGAAAAGGGCCAAAAATTTATGTATGACAGATTTTTTATATCATTAAAAATGGTCTCAACGGGCGGGGGAGGTATATAATAGGGGTTTAAGAAGAAACAAATTCATAACTTCGCCAATTCACAAGATATCAAACCCGCTTAAATTTATTATAAATCTTTTCAGTAATCACGCGAAAGATTATCTACAACTTTTATACTGAAAAGTTTTCTATAGGACCAACTCTTACAATAATAAATAAATAAATAAATAAATAAATAAATAAAAATAAAAATAAAAATAAAAACAAAAAATCCCAGCCGGCTCCGTCTACAGGCACACATAGATTTTGAAGTGGGCGGTCCCAACTGCCACATCTCGGCAAAAAATGCCCTTCTTTTGCAATTCCCTATAAACAGACGTCCCACGGTCTGCATATTTGAAATCTACCTGTGCCTGTAGCCCGAGCTGTCAGGGATTTTTTATTTATTTTTTAAACATCTAAAGAAATCAGCAGCTTTAGAATTGGCTTTATTTATTGTGAATCGGTATATTAAATAACGAAAGATTAGAAACATTTTTTGTTTAACGTTTAGGCATGATACAGATTAACTGGTGGTGTTATCAATGAATCAATTATATAACTCGTGAAACTAGCACAATCAACTTTACTTGTTGTTGAACCATACTTTTTTGTTGCTGTTGTTGTATGTTAACAGAATAATTTTTACTGAATACACATTTATTTTTTATTTACAGAAACAAAAACAGAAACAAAAACAGAAACCTCCCACTCGTGGACAGCGAACCTCTCGGCATAGGACCTATGAGTCTACGAGGGGAAAACCTATATCTACCAGGAACCCCAGTGTCCAAAGACCCGGAGTCCCCAGCAAGTTAAAAAGAAAAAAAATCACACGAGCTACCCAATATTGCTTATTGCTGTGTGAGCCCAATGGTTCTATATGAATATACTGATAATATTACATAGTATTAAAGATAAATATTTACAGATATTTACAATAATAATATTGTACTTAAAAATTTCAATTGTATTATGCACTAGTCTATTAAGTCTTTTAAAACACAGTTTTTAAAATCTATAGATCTAGAATTTTATATAGGTTATAATAATTCTTTGATGTATGAAAAGTTTTTATTTAGGACATTATATAGTTTTTATCTAACTTTCGTAATTGGAAGCGTCTAATAGCACACGTTGTAGGTTTCTCTTTAATGTTTTATTTTTATTGAAGTTAAAATGGTATTCCATAAGAGGGCAGTTACTGAAGATGTAGTGTATAGGAGTTCCAGGGATTTTGTCACAAGGACATCTATCTGTGGTTCTTTCACCAATTTTATATAAAAAGCTTGGGAAGCTTCCTTGGCCGCTAAGATAATATGCTGCTGATTTCTGAACACATACACAGCAAATCTTTATACACTTTTCAGAACACTTTTTAGAACACATATTTTGTCACCATTTTTAGAACACTTTGAAGCGCACTCTTTGGAACAGTTTTTAGAATACTTCTGAGAACACTTCTTTTGTTCAGCACACTTTCTAGCGCACTTTTTGTAAGAGATGATTTCATAAGTGTGCCTAAATATGCCCCCAATCCGTTCTCAAATGTGTTCCCAAGTTTATATTTAACAGATATCCTGAGCAGAACACTTTCGGTACACTTTCAGAACACTTTCTTTATAGTGGAGCATATTCGGAACACATTAAGGGAACACATTCAGTACACATTAAGGTAACTGGAACACTTTTTTTTAATCAAAGTGTTCCAAATGTGTTCCCAATGTGTGCTGGGAATTTGCAGTGTAAAAATTTAACATCTACCTTATTAAGAATTTTATACGTTTCTCTTCCTTTCGTTGAGTTGGTCCAATCATTTTGCCAATCTGTGATGATTTTGTTTTTAAAATAACTCTTTATAATGAATTTTGGCAATGGTAAGACAGAGATGTCATCATAATGGTCTTCTGTAATTGCATTTTTTGTGAGAAGGTCTGCTCGCTCGTTACCAGTGGTGCCTACATGTGCTCTAATCCACGCTATTTTTATGAATTTATTGGGGTTTTGTAGTAAACTATTGTAGATATTTAAATTTATGGAGTTTCGAGGAAAAATTATCTTGAGTGCATTTAAGGATGATCGTTAAATGATTTTTTAATCATGATTTGTTTGCACACACAGGCATCTCACAGGCTATCAAAGCCTGAGAGCTAATGTGCCCGCCCTATTATATATACGTATGTAAGTAACGCGATAACTCTTGATAGAAATATCCGTTTTGCTGCAAATTTGATTTGCCTGATTAGTTTTGAGGGTTCATTAGTTAAGTATAAATGGGGGAACGGGGGCTAATCACTTTAATTTAAATAAATGGGCTTTTCATGCAGAATTATCCGATTTGCTTCAAGTTTTTTATGTAGGTTCATTGTGATAAGGCGCTTCCCTGATTAGTTTTGGGGGTTCATTGGTTAAGTATAAAGAGGGGAACGGGGGAATCTTCCTTTAATTTAGATAATGGGTTTTTCATGCAGAATTATCAGATTTGCTTCAAATTTGGTATACAGCTTTATTGTCGATTTCTTTATTTTTCAAGTGGCATTAGTCTTTGAAATAAGAGTATAATATACAATTAGTGTGAATAGCCTGTGAGCTTCATGCCATCAGTTTAACTGGGCACTTTTTCTTTTTTATTTAAGCTAATATTTTGTAAAATAATTAACATTTACTGTAACCAGTTGTTTTCCATAATTTCCGTAACTCATTGCTTAATTGAGACGCCTCATTCTAAGAAAACACCATAAATTCTCTGGATGAACCTTTTTAAAAAGAACTGCCTACGTTAAAATGTTAATTTTTACTTAAATTTTGTAAATTTATTTTATTCGATCGTTTTGTAGCTGCCATTCGTGATTATAAAAATTATTTATTTTCATCTTTACATCTGTTAGTTGCGAAAATAAAGCCTAATATAATAAATCCGAAATGAACACTTTATAACCGAAAGTTTTAGTTTAAAAAACAGAAAAACATTGCAGATTTTTCGTTTTGTCAATACTTACTAAAACATACTTTCTTCCAATACTTACGTTGTCTAAATATTCCAAAATAAGCTGGTGGCATGTAAACCCCATCGTAACTTTCTTCTTCAGTTGCCTTTCGCATCAGCAAAAATTCAGCGAAATGCACTGTTCAGAGACTAATATCTAAAGTAGGCGTTTATGTATAAATATGAAATTTACATAGTTTTAATGTAACTGTAGGTTGCATACAATATTTAAATTTTATTTAATTTGATTAATAATAATTATGCTTTTGATAGTTTTTTTTTTTTAGTTTATGTTTCCTTTGAAACATATTGATAAGCTAAAATCCTTATTTAAGCCATGGCGACCCATAGCCAGCAATTTATCTTATAAGAAGAATAGTTTGGAAAGGTTCATGGTTTGCAAATTTATGACATGGTCAAAGGTTACAGCTGGCCCACATACAAAGGTTCAGGGGGAGGGGGTAAGAGTGAGTTTTCAAAGCCCCACTTTCTATCATTTGCAGTACAGTTTCTATAGGATTGGTTGCCACATATAGGGTTTGTGGCACCAGGATTGGTTGCCAACTATATGAATGGTGGCACCAGGATTGGGTGCCAGTCAAATATGGGTTCGGCCAATTTGGTCCAACTGGAAAGAGGGGCTGAGAAATTTGGGGGGGGGGGTGTAATGCTGAAATACCCCGAATAAAAAATATAGTCCCATAGAGAATTAAGACACATTTGATGAGGAGACATTCGAATTTACATTCATTCTGATAAGACGTGTTCTGATGAAGAATGTATTCTGATTCTTGATGCAAAGGCATTCGGATGTTTTTCCTCTTTTAAAGATGATTCCGATGTATTAATTCTTGTGAATATCACTTTTATGATTTCGCACTGCAATTAACGAGACCGTAATTATGCAAAATGGTTTCCATAATTTTTTATTCTCTGATAAAAATAGAGGTTGTCTTTACTCCAGAAAAGTGCATTTAAGTTTGATCTTTGGGTTCGTAGCAAAACTTATAACTTACGTATGTGCCTTCTTCGATTAATGATTCAGAATCTCCACATGAGGCGATACCAGCTAAGCCAGCTTCACCTTCTTATTTTTGTATGATGTTCCTAGGTACTAATATTATTTTTATTAGTTCATGTATTTTAGAATGTGTAATACAAGGGCATAGTACTAAGTGTGGTGCAAAAATATTTAGTTAATTAATGCAATCTAAATAAGCGAAATGTTATAATTGTATAAATTAGAATTGTAAAAATAATGCAATGAAGATTTACTAATATATTATTAAAATATTTTTATTTAGTGTTAAGTCTAACTGAAAATAATTTCAACTGGAAACTACTATATTTTATTATTTTTTTTTTCGCTCTATCGATCCTAGTGTCATGCTACGAGGCAGCTAATTAATGTTAATCTTTCTATCTTTTATGTTGATTTATTTAGGTTAATTTTTAGAGCAAATTCTGGGTTGTTTGAGATTTAAGTGGCTAATTCATCAACTAGCGATTCATAAGCGGGGATTGTTTTTGAAATCACACTGCACTGTAATTTATACTATTACTTATCAAGTTTAGAATATTTATAATTTTTCTTTACTTTTTGAATTAGGGACAGAATCCAAAATTATAGGCTGCATAAGTTAACCAAGAAAGGTAAAAAGAAAGTGTAGATTTTTGGGAGGATTTTAATTAAAAATTGTAAACATTTCAGAGTATGCAGGGAGCTTCCTAGTATAAGTTTTTAATAAGGTTTCACAATTAAGAGCTTTAATTACTGGGAAGAAACTTAACAGCGTGTTTTTGAAAAGGAACTATTTCAATGCTTTAAATAAACAAAAAACTTGCTTTGTAATAAATTTTGTTTGCAACAAATTTGATAGCTCAAAAAAGTTTTACAGACATATGACACATTTATTCTTATTTATCTGTAGAACAAAATTGAAGTTAAGCTCTGTTAAAGAATTTTTTATTTGACAGATGTTAAAAAAGAAAAAAACAAGCTTTCTTCAATAAAATTTTGACTCTTGGGAGGGAAAAATTATAAATCACTTAATTTTTGCTGTTTTTCAAATAGTTCATTGCATAGAAAAATGTCTCCATTAAATTTATAGTACGTTAATATATCTTAGGTGGAAATTAATTTGCTGGCATAAAAATAAAAATATCTCATTTCCAATCAAGACTGTCAATTTTTGTAACTTTTAGTTAAATATAAGTACATTTTACAAGCAGTACAAGCAGGCGAATTTTTATAAGATGACACCCTTTACATCAGAATATATGTAGAACTGTATTTAATAGTATATCTGTATTTAATACTGATCTGCAGGTGCTAAAATATCGGCAAAGGGTAAAATCAATTTGTCCCAAAATCTTTAATCGGCAGTATCGCAAACACCCTTCTAGTTATGATCGGTCAAAATTACCAAGAACTTATCCAGTTTTCGAAAAAGCCTACAATAAACCAAATCGGTTTTCTACTTTGGGATAAATTTAGCTTTTTATTCGAAATGATCAGCGAAATCAATAGGGATAGTATGTCAAATTTACACAATTGATATCATTACCCCCAACAAAATCCTTTTGCAAGGGCGAAACGTGTCTTTTCTCACACATTTTAGCTTAAATGTTTGGCTTGGAATGACTGGCGATCGCTTGAGTGATGAGTGAATCGCTCGAAAATGAGTTTCACCCTTGCAAATGGATTTTGTTGGGCGTTTACTAGCTCGAGTGATTTCAGTGCTGCATTTCAAATAAAAAACTAGTTTTTCTCCTGAAGTAGAAAACCGATTTGGTTTATTATAGGCTCATTCGAAAGCTGGTAGAATGGACAAGTTCTTGGTTTTGACCGATTATATCTAGAAAGGTGTTTGCAATTTTGCCATTTAGAGAGTTTGGCCGTTCGCCAATGTTTAAGGGATTGTAGCTTGCTGTTAAATTAAGATATTCTGATAAACATGACGTCATCTTATAGGTATTTGTCTGCTCTTTCAAAATATGTGCTTATTTTGGGTGTAGGTTTTACAGAAACATCACTTATTTCTATTTTTGGATGCATTTTTTCCTATCCACCATAACTCAAAAACTGTTAGAGATAGGACAGAGTTTCTTAATGGTGTTTTATAATCCACATGAGCTGTTATATCAGCCCATTCCGTTTGGCAGATTGCATCAAACTCCCCCTATATATATTAAAACAAATAATTTTATTGAATTATTTACATTTCTGAGACGTTAGTTGAGGTTAACGAGATTGTAGTAGACGTTAGTTGGGGATACATGCAACAGAAATGGAGATTTCCTTTGTAATACATTTATTTCTCTTCGCCATGATCATTTTAAACGCATATAGAACATGAAATATGAAAAAACAACGATTGGTAATAGTCCATTGTTAATAATGCATATATAAAGCATTATTATTATCTAGTGATTCCCAGCCAGTACTCTGCGGATCCCTAAGAACGCCACATATACATCGCAGGGACTCGCGGCACTTCGTAAAGACTAACAAAATTTGAATGAAATGAAAGTATTGGTATCGAGAAATTTTCTGAATAGTATATAGAATTTTATTGTTAAAAAAATCACTATTAATTCAAAACTATTAACAATGTTTTTTTTTCTTGGCATTATACATATTATTATTTTTTGTACAAAATGTACTGTGTAAGCATTAATTTTTACTACTACTCTATTTTTAAGATTTCCCACACAAAACATGTGGAAAATACTGTGTAAGCATTAATTTTTACTACCACTCTATTTTTAAGATTTCCCACACAAAACATAGGGCTACAATGTCCCACACAAAACATGTGGAAAATAGAAAAACAAAACATTAGATCCAAAAAAGGAATGCGAGTTTGGAGATTAGGTTTGAACCAGAGATCGCATGAGAAGCAGGCGAGATCGTTAGCGTCAAACCAGTTACTCTAAACTAGTATTTCTGTACTGGTCAAGTGAGATGATATCTCTACACACTGCATCCTCAGTGATGAAGATTCATGTTGACATGCCATGCGCATACGTGAGTGTAGTGTAGTGCTGCCGTGTGCAGATACGATGCGCGTCAGGATTTGTGCTGTCGGTATTTCACAGGCTTTGCGTGCTGGGGATAATTTTTGTGGTGCTGTCATCTGTTGGTTATGAGAGAAGACGATTCAGGTTTTGTCCGGTTACCAAGTTTGAGTTTGGCGTCTCCGGGGTTTGAAACAAGGATCTCATGAACAGACGAGTACGTTAGTGTCAATAAAAAGTCCAAATCAGTTATTCTAATGTATAACTTGCATTATATTGTTCATATGAGATGAGAGCGCTGCATGGGAAAATGCATTTTGAATGGAAAGTCGACAAGTTTCACACCTCGTTTAGCATAGGGCTACAATGTATAATTTGCGGTAAAGAAAAAGGGTCCTTGTTCCCAGATAAACGACATCGCCATTTCAAGGAAAAGTTGCCCATCTTGACAGTTAAAATCTACCTGATTTTTTTAAGTGGAAGTATAAAGAAATTATTGCTTCAAAGAAAACTACGACAACATTAACTAAAACAATTAATGAAAAAAATATTGGGAACTTCTTACCTGATAATTTACTTCGTAGATCGAGTTGGTGAGGCTGATATCATTGCATAGGCTGTTATTAAACCTTGTACAATCGATATTAGAAAGCATTTGCTTGATGAAAAAATTTTAGTTCAGTTTCTAATATTTCGATATCAAATAACATCATCGTTGGACAAAATAGCGATAACGCTGGCGACGTAAAATAAAGACTTATCAGTAACCTCAGATGTACTAAGTTCATCCTGTAAATGGATGCATTGACTGACGTTTCTGCTTTGTAGTTATAATAGCATTTCTCTCCGTTATGCATAGAGCTATCAGAAGGGTGTTTTGTTTTCGCAGACCACTACAAACTAACACACCAGGATATGAAAATATTTAATCTTTTGGATTCTTTCTTATTATCAAGTAAAATACAATGGAAAAGCTATAAAAATATAAGCACTGTTAATGCAAAGGCAATGATGTGTCACAATGCTAGGGGTATTTCAAAATTAATTATAAGAAAATGAACTGTAGCAGCAGCCATTGCGTTCTTCTTAGACACGCACTAATCTCGAGAAAAATGTCTTTTAAACTTAATGATGCCATGAAATCAGTATATGAAAATATTTAATCTTTTGGATTCTTTCTTATTATCAAGTAAAATACAATGGAAAAGCTAAAAAATATAAGCACTGATAATGCAAAGGAAATGATGTGTCACAATGCTGGGGGTATTTCAAAATTAATTATAAGAAAATGAACTGTAGCAGCAGCCATTGCGTTCTTCTTAGACACGCACTAATCTCGAGAAAAATGTCTTTTAAACTTAATGATGCCATGAAATCAGTATATGAAAATATTTAATCTTTTGGATTCTTTCTTATTATCAAGTAAAATACAATGGAAAAGCTAAAAAATATAAGCACTGATAATGCAAAGGAAATGATGTGTCACAATGCTGGGGGTATTTCAAAATTAATTATAAGAAAATGAACTGTAGCAGCAGCCATTGCGTTCTTCTTAGACACGCACTAATCTCGAGAAAAATGTCTTTTAAACTTAATGATGCCATGAAATCAGTATATGAAAATATTTAATCTTTTGGATTCTTTCTTATTATCAAGTAAAATACAATGGAAAAGCTATAAAAATATAAGCACTGATAATGCAAAGGCAATGATGTGTCACAATGCTGGGGGTATTTCAAAATTAATTATAAGAAAATGAACTGTAGCAGCAGCCATTGCGTTCTTCTTAGACACGCACTAATCTCGAGAAAAATGTCTTTTAAACTTAATGATGCCATGAAATCAGTATATGAAAATATTTAATCTTTTGGATTCTTTCTTATTATCAAGTAAAATACAATGGAAAAGCTATAAAAATATAAGCACTGATTATGCAAAGGCAATGATGTGTCACAATGCTGGGGGTATTTCAAAATTAATTATAAGAAAATGAACTGTAGCAGCAGCCATTGCGTTCTTCTTAGACACGCACTAATCTCGAGAAAAATGTCTTTTAAACTTAATGATGCCATGAAATCAGTATATGAAAATATTTAATCTTTTGGATTCTTTCTTATTATCAAGTAAAATACAATGGAAAAACTATAAAAATATAAGCACTGATAATGCAAAGGCAATGATGTGTCACAATGCTGGGGGTGTTTCAAAATTAATTATAAGAAAATGAACTGTAGCAGCAGCCATTGCGTTCTTCTTAGACACGCACTAATCTCGAGAAAAATGTCTTTTAAACTTAATGATGCCCTGAAATCAGTATATGAAAATATTTAATCTTTTGGATTCTTTCTTATTATCAAGTAAAATACAATGGAAAAGCTATAAAAAATATAAGCACTGATAATGCAAAGGAAATGATGTGTCACAATGCTGGGGGTATTTCAAAATTAATTATAAGAAAATGAACTGTAGCAGCAGCCATTGCGTTCTTCTTAGACACGCACTAATCTCGAGAAAAATGTCTTTTAAACTTAATGATGCCATGAAATCAGTATATGAAAATATTTAATCTTTTGGATTCTTTCTTATTATCAAGTAAAATACAATGGAAAAGCTATAAAAATATAAGCACTGATAATGCAAAGGCAATGATGTTCACAATGCTGGGGGTATTTCAAAATTAATTATAAGAAAATGAACTGTAGCAGCAGCCATTGCGTTCTTCTTAGACACGCACTAATCTCGTGAAAAATGTCTTTTAAACTTAATGATGCCATGAAATCAGTATATGAAAATATTTAATTTTTTGGATTCTTTCTTATTATCAAGTAAAATACAATGGAAAAGCTATAAAAATATCAGCACTGATAATGCAAAGGCAATGATGTGTCACAATGCTGGGGGTATTTCAAAATTAATTATAAGAAAATGAACTGTAGCAGCAGCCATTGCGTTCTTCTTAGACACGCACTAATCTCGAGAAAAATGTCTTTTAAACTTAATGATGCCATGAAATCAGTATATGAAAATATTTAATCTTTTGGATTCTTTCTATTATCAAGTAAAATACAATGGAAAAGCTATAAAAATATAAGCACTGTTAATGCAAAGGCAATGATATGTCACAATGCTGGGGGTGTTTCAAAATTAATTATAAGAAAATGAACTGTAGCAGCAGCCATTGCGTTCTTCTTAGACACGCACTAATCTCGAGAAAAATGTCTTTTGAACTTAATGATGCCATGAAATCAGTATGTGAAATCACGACTCCTTAAAAGCAAACATTTCAATCTAATTCATGAAGATATGTGATCAAAGATCAAAGACGATTACTGAAGAATGTCTACGTGGGGCGCAATGCCCACGATTACTTCACATCTGGATGAGAACAGTCTTTGGAGATGGCATCAGACGATTGAGAAATATAAAAGTTCTCTGGCAGCAGGCTGCGATAGAGCGATGCTGATCTAGGAGCAATCTGAATGTGCGCTTTCATGCTTTGATTGATGTCGGACTGGTGAGTATAGTGGTAATATATTGTTTCTTACATTAAAATTGTATTGTCTGATTTTGTAATCAATTACTAATTTATATTTCTAAAACTTTAAATGATTCATAAAAGTTTGCGTTAAAAATACACAGCAGTGTGCCAAAAGTAATATTTCAGGAAAAAATTCTTTAAAACTTTAATATTTTTTAATTCTTAAAACAAAACCCATTACAAAAGTATTAGAAAAACTCTTTTGAAATAATTTCCATTTTACTTAATAAGCTTTTTATTTTTCCTTTTCCTCGGACATAAAATAACCTTTAGAATCTTTTTCTTCTTCTTGAAAATGCCTAAAGTCTACATTTTATAGGTTATATATATATATATATATATATATATTTAAAGATGATGACAATCAGAATGTTTTGCGAAATTTAAAATAAAAAATATTTGTTAAGCTATAGGAAAGGTCTTATGTATTTTTGTATTTTTGTATAGTATTCTCTTCTTTAGATTAGAAAGAACGTCTTTATTTTCGCAAAGAAAATAACATTAGAAACTTATTTTGGGAAAAGATGGTAACTATCTAAGTGTATTTCCATTTATTTGAAAGATATATATAACTTGTAAGACGTGAAATTTATTCGAGATTTATGTTCAAGCTTTATTTTGTCCCTCTTGTCAACCACTATATATGATAAACTAACAATTGAATTACGAAACCGTGTTCATCTTATATATCTTTATGATTATTAATTTGCAGAAATCCTTCAGACAAATACAGGGTGTCCCAAAAGTGCTGGACACATTTTAAAATTCCATAGAAGATCAAACAACTGGCGTACGAGAGTGCAGTTTGAACGAAAATACTTCCCATGATCTGAAATTTTGTTTAAGCAAATAAAAAAATTAGTTTAAGAAATTTCTCATAGGGGCGTTACTTCTGCAAATCTACCGAAGAAGTAGAACACCTTTATACATAACAGGGCGACAGGCGCACAATGCGTATGCACAGTTTTTGTTCAAACTCTAACAACCCGCATTCCAGAAGTTAACAATACTCGCTCTCCTGAATTCGATTCGTCTAATCGAACTCATGAAGGCGAGTATTGTTAACTTCTGGAATGTGGGTTGCCATAGTTTGGACAAAAACTGTGCATACGCATTGTGCGTCTTTCACCATTGTTGTGTATAAAGGTATTCTACCTATTCGATAATTTTCCAGAAACAGCGCCATCTATGAGAAAATTTTTGAAGTAAATTTTTTATTTGCTTAAACAAAATTTTCAATCATAAGAAGCATTTTCGCCGAAACCTCTCTCTCGTACGCCAATTTCCAGATCTTTTATTGAATTTGAAAATGTGTCAAGGACTTTTGAGACACCCTGTATATCTGTAGGATAAGTAAATTAAACAATTATGATTAAACTAAATTATTTAAAATTTAACTATCCTTGTTTTCATATAAACACAGGAGGATATTTGAGGTGTTTAACTGCTTTGTTTTTAAATATTATTAAAACAAAATTTAAAATATATCTAAAATATTTGCACAAGAGTTATGTAAACAAGAGTTATGTAACATATTACTTCATGTTTCAAATTTTACATAGAAAACACACAATACACTATTTGATTTTAAATCAATAATCTTTCAAAGTTTTAAATTAAATGTATAACTCAATTTGCGTCAATAAATTTTTCTTGTAAACATAATCTCATGTGTATATTTTTATAAACATGGTAATACTAACAAATGAAAGTTGGAACTAATAGGTTAAATCTTTTACATTTGTATATAATGGGTATATTTTTCTCTGTACCTAAGTTGTATCATATATATATATATTACAAAAATTTAAACACTTGTGTAAAATATGGTTCTACTTATGCTCTGAAATTTTCACATCGATATCTTAATTAATTTTCTTAATATTCACTGATTACTGAAATTTTCACATCGATATCTTAATTAATTTTCTTAATATTCACTGATTAGTAAAAATTCTCAATTTCTTTCATTCTCTTTTGGAAATAAAGTTTGGATTTGTCATTCTGTGCAAAAAAAAGCGCTTTTTTATTGAGGTTTTCAATTAATATCTTGGCTAATTAGGGAATGATTTCTTTGAAAATCTAAACTCCGGATATTTCAGCATTGATCGGTACTCATTTTCCTAAGCTTCGCTGAGCCTTTCCCTGCAAAACGTGAAAAACACTAAAAATTGCATAAAAAATTAAAAAAAAAAAATAAATCAAAAATTCAAAATGGGGTTTCGAGGTACATTTTTACCAAATTTTGTAGCTCTGCATGCAGCGATCTCTTCTCAACACGGTCGACAGACACACATGCACAAAATCTTTTTCCTTATTATTATAGATCAGTTTTAATCAGGCAAAAGTTAAATATCGAAAAACTTCGGTGAATGCCAACTGGCTTAATTCAAAACTAACTACTTTATGACTACCTTCTTCTTTAATTCATTTTTGGTCGCAAACGCAATTGTCAGGTTTTTTTGTTAATGAACTACGTAATCGAACTGTGTTTTCGGTGTTTGTGCGTGTAAAAGTCAAAGAAATGTCAGAAATTGGTGTCAAAGTTTGGCGTTTTGAACCGAAATGCCGGATTCAATAGTGCCGGAAAGGAAAAACACTGTCATCCTGAGACAACAATCGCTCATAACTAATTCATTTATCGTAAAACGAAAACAAAAGTTGGATTACAAATCTTTTCAATAATCTTGTCTCAAAGTAACACGTTTTCATGTTGAAAAATGAGTCAGAAAGTTTTACGTTACTGAGCGGGAATTTATTTTTTTATTTTATTTTATTTTATTTTATTGAGAACCGACTTAAGGTGCCGGAAATCTTTGAATTTGAACACAAATTCTTTTGTACAGAAATTTTCAAATTATCTAATATCAGATTTTCGGTGTTATAATAAGAAATAGATTAGAATATATAAAAATTCGTGCGGAAGAAACAAAAGAAGGGTAAAGACGTCCATCGTGAAGTGGTTAAGTAATAAATTTAGTAAAATATACAGGGCAAGCATAAATGAATAACCGGATTTTAAATATTTATAACGATTACACATATTGTAATAAGTTATATTTGAAGATAAATAAAAACATTCCAAGTTCTTTTTTTTTTTTCATTTACGAATATTCGATGTGTTAACCTTTCATAACACGACAAACATCTAAGCTATATAATCAAATTTGTTCCTCACATTTTGCAATTTTGCGCTATCAACAATTCTTAATGCAGCACTGATGCATTCTAAAAGTTCTTTGAGTGTTTTCGGCAATGGTGGTTCATAAACAATATATTTGATGTAATTCAACCGAAAGAAATCACATGGCGTAAGATCTGGGGATCTTGGAGGCCATGTGAATAAAGTTAAATCAACCTCACCCGCACGTTCCAATCCAGCTTTGAGCGACGATAAAAAAAAAAGAAACTTGGAATGTTTTTCTTTATTTTCATATATCACTTATTATAATATGTATTTTTAAATGTGTTTTTATATGTGTATATGTTTATATGTTTCTAATGTATTTTTATGTGTATTTTTTGTTATTTTTAAAATATAAAATTTAAAAATCCGGTCATTTATTTATGCTAATCCTGTATTCTACAAGCAGAGGAAAAAGCATTTAAATATCACATCCTGCACCCGTCTTTGAGGACACCGCAATGATGCTTTCAATTGAATTTCCTAGAAGCTGAACAATTTAAAGATTGTATTTAAAAAGAGCTTTAGCTAAAAGTGTACTAAATGTATTTCTTTCTAAACGTTCTTTCCTTTGAGTAATTTTTTTTCCCAGGCAATTGCTGTTTTTCGAATCTACTATAAAACAACAGGTTCCTTTTACTATCTTAAAAGTCATACAAATAAACTTCTTAAAAGAAAGTAAATAGTAACATATGACGTTTCACCACAGTATTTATAGAAGAAATTTTCTATACGCAGTTTAAATCTCGCTGCTTTGTAAGCAACTTAGTATGACGCCATGATTATTCTACTTCAAAGGTTGCGTAAAATAAAAAGGTTTTTTCAGGTCTATAAATAAGAAAAAGTTATTTTTATTCTGGAATATCCCATTTTTCTTGGTAATTGAAACTTATATATTACTTACTCATCATACGTACTATAGGGTAAATATTGTAATCGTTTTAAAAATCGAAAATTTTTTTGACGGATTTACACGTTTTAGACACTGAAGATTCCGAAAAACATATTTTTTTGAAAAAAAAAAAAAATTGTCGTCCGTCTGTTTGTGTGTGTGTCTGTAAACGCTCTATCTCCCCAACAAATCGAGATAGAGACTGGAAATTTGCTATGTACTTAATATGTAATAATGAGAAGAAGCTTATTGAATTTCAGTAACCTCGATTATTCGGAACTATTTTTTTTCGGACTCTCGAAAAATATACTAAATAACTCTGATAAAAGGTATATAAAAATTTTCGAAATTGATTATTTTAAGGAGTGAATATAAAAGAAAAAAAAAAAAAAAAAAAACATAAGTTATGCATAAAGAATGAAGTCGATCGGGTAATTAGTTGCCGAGATATTTGTAATCCTATTTACCACACTCTTCAATTTTTCATCACACTGTATTTTATTCAAATTTCAATTCAAAGATATATTTTAATTGGAAATGAGACGCTTAATCCGACGCAGTAAACTGTTAGTTAATATGATTATCATTTTTGCCCCAAAAATTGTTCCATGCTTGCTTTCTATCATCTTTGCTATTTTATATATATATTTTTTTTAATTTTCTGAGTATGCGCTTATGGAGACCATCCTTGTTAGATATATTCTTTCACCTTTTTAAATTGAGAAGTTCCATTATAGTATTCTGGAAGTATTGGAAAGTGTTTCAAAATGTATGCTTGACGCATGATTTTTCTTTCCTGTTCTGAAAGTATGTTTTCTGTTTTGTTATGATATTTTTTTTCAAAATTTATATTTAGGTAAATTTAATATTTTATTTTATTCTATATCTGATATTTTATTTAATATATATATTTTTTCAAAATTATAACAATGTTGTATAATACTTTTATCAGAAAATTAATTCAGAAAAAAAATTACATACTTGGCTGTTTCTTTAAGCTGACCAGATAGGAACTGTATTCTAAACAGATAAATAATTATTATAATCCGGCAATTACGGAGACATTTTCTAATTATCAGAAAGTGAGGACTAAAAGTTACAAATGAAGATTAATGTATTCTAATTTCAATTTTTTTTGGAAACTTAGGAAAATGTCTTTAAAATGTACATTGTCCTCAAACAGTGAACATTTCGTCACTTTCATTTACTTTAAAATTCTTAAAATTAATAGGTTTCTGAAACAAGATGAGTAATGTTCATTGTTATGACAATTATTATTGCTATTATTTTTCAATGCATTTCGGATCATCCATTAGATTCCTTGAGATTTTCTAATAACATTATATTTATTTATACGAAAGAACTGTTGTTAACACGTTGATAGCCTATCCTGTTATTTATTACTTTTTCGACACCACCAAAACTACCCGTTTGTAGTCATACAGAACATTGTTCAGTCATTTGACCGACAGATGGCACTACGAAGTAATCAGAGACGAATCAACGGCACTCTGCATATGAGACCGTATGGTCTCATTTTGCGCAGAATGGACGTCACGCATGAAACCATATGGATTCGTGGGGCAGACAACATGTTAATTGTTTTTGACACCTACTACTCGTTCACTACTAGGATTAAAACGTTTGGAATTTATGTTGATGTTTATAATCATAATTCTAAGATAAGGGAACTATTTTAACGTGATATAGAAGCACATGGGACGAGAGGTATCTTGAGGAAGAAGAACGTCCAAAGTGCAGGTTTTACCAGACAATGCGTATCAGAGAACTGTATTTGTTTGCATTCGTTGAGAGCAGAAATGTCGTTTTAAGAACAATGTGGGATTATCACATTTTTCCAATGTGTAGGAGAAATCACCGAAAGACAGTTTTCACATGTTGCACCAGGTGTACGATGCAAGAGCAATATCCTACGAAGGTGTTTTCAAAAAACGCTGTTTCAAGAATGAATTTAAGGTTGAAGAACCTGCAACGGCCACAATGGTGACCATCTCGTACAAAGGCTTCTAGTAATGTTTTCAAAAACTGTACTCAAGCTGGAAGAAGTGCATAGCTGCAGACGAGGTAAAACTGGTATTCCACCAAGCCAGGGCTGAGCTCTCTTGAGCCCATAAATGCGGAGGGTGCGCAGGCACACCTCTCAAGGTATTCTAGGTACATGCTCTGGCCAAATAAGGGACGGCACCGCGACACGCAGACACGCTGCATCTCCGGCTGTACCTCGAATACTTGATGAGGTCTAGTCACTCAAATAGTAACACATTGGAAAGTATAAGTATTACCACAAAAAGGATATTACCATGAGTGATTTGTGATATATGTGTTTCCCCCTAGGAACTACAAGTAAACAGGACACCCTCAAAAGTTCCGGGACCGAGGCAACACCCCCTATATGAATATAGGGGGTGTTGACCGAGGCCGAATACAAATGTTCCCAGCATCTGCTTCCTTTACCAAAATCTCAGAAAACGGAATGCTATCTGAAGAAGCTATTTGCTCCTTCACTGCAAAAAAAGACTGGTGTATCTGAATCTAGGAATAAATAATATAACCACAAATGAATGTATACAATAACCTCTTACGTTTTACCCAAGATTCAGAAAAGCGTTCATAATCATCAGAAACCAATATGTTTTTGAGATTTAAAAAAGCATTTATAAAAATAAAGTTTTCTTTGCTGCTACTGATGTTCGGAAACTTTTGCAAGTAGTCTTTATTGTGTATAGTGAGTTTTCTCAACATGCAACATAGGTTTTTCCGATGCGATCCATTCTCAAGTAAACATTTTCATGTTCAACGAATATATTTTACAGACAAACATGATAAATTAACAGCATTAACATTAAAATTAGTATTATTTTGTTGCTCTTGCAATGTATAAATTCAATTACGAAGCTGAAAATGTTTAATTGAGAATGGATCGCATCGGAAAAACCTATGTTGCATGTTGAGAAAACTGATTAATGTAATATAAAAACTACTCGGCAACATTTCCAAAGATCAGTGACAGCAAAAGGAACTTTGTTTTTATAAATGTGTCTTTAAATCCCGAAAATGTATTGGTTTTTGAGGTTTTTAACGATAAAGAACGCTTTTCGAAATCATATATATCTCAGAAGAGGTTATTGCATATTTTCGTTCGTGGTTATAGCATATTTTCATAGATTAAGAAACATTTGCCTTTTTTACAGTGTTGACAACGGATGGGAAATGAATGTTCCGCTCATGAACCCAGAAATGAGATACAATGAAGGTGTTGTGCGCAACACATGAAATGAATAAATCATATCCGTTAGGAAAGCCAGTGTCCGAACATAATAATACTAGTCGCATGTATTATCCTTCCTCAAGTGTTTTCATACTTTATCAATTGTGTTTGGTCAGTGCCTATGCCATGAGCGTTTCGGATGTCCTAAGAGTCAAAAATGGAATCAGATTTTCAAGTATAATAAACCAAAAGTTTAGCATAATTTTATGCCAGATTCTTTTGAAGGTTTTTCATAAACTTTGAGATGCATTTATCTGTACAACATCACTTTATTTCTTCTGATGACGCGTGTTTATTGTTTGAGTTGGAGATCTATGATTTAACTTTTGAAAGATATATTAAAGCACACATAAATAACCCCTGCAGTCAGCATCATCGGTGGAATAGTAAAAATCTGTTCACCGTTGTCCGGTCATCCAAGGCTGTCTGTTTGAAGGCTGGTGACTTTCTCTCCAACATCATGGTTTATTAGTGAGAAATTGCAGGCTTAGGAATCGGCCGGAGTGGTTCAGTGGTTTGAACAACAGCCTAGAACGCTGTAGACCCTGGTTCGATTCCTGGCTCTGGTTAATTTTTCACTACGTGTTGGATTATTGTATTTAATGTATGTATGTCTGTATAATAATTGTATATCTTTTGAAAGATAGCTTCTAATTTTAAATTTCTATTTTGACAGATTCTAGTTAATTATAATACCGGCAATTATGAATCAACCATTTTATAATTAAGCCTGTATTAATTATATTAAGCCTGTATAATTATTGGTGAAGTACCATATTCCAGCATCTTTTGGGGTTATATATAAGAAATAATAAAGAAATAATAAAGACATGAAACATAAAACTTCTTATCAGATTTAATTTTAGTTTATTTTATATTTAATAGAAAACAATTCTTCTTGAATTAAAATTATTTCTGCTACAACAATAGGTCTTAACCAACTCTGCCAATCCTTTAAACTTTAAAGTTAGAAAGTATATAAAAAAAATTAGTAATTTAATAAACTTAACTTAAAGTATTACAATAAGCAGCATCAGAGTGTAACTGCTTTTAAATTTCAAAAATGCAGCTTCGGTCAAGAGGTTTCTCAATAGAATAACCTTAGATATGTTCTCTTAGAGAAAATCAAAATCTACTTTTAGACTGAACTTTTACTTTTGAGGATTCTATTACGGGAGAGAGTTGTTTTGCTTTTAAGAAAATAATACCCTAAGGATAGAAACTGAAAATAAAAATTTGTTTCATGTGATCTTTTTATTTATCGAAAACGTTAGTAGATTAAAATTTTGTTCATTCTTGTTTTTAGGAAGTCTTAGTGGTTTTAGTTTCAGAGTAATTGGTAAAATTCCATTTAATAATTAAATTGTGCATGTGTAAGATAACCTATGTGTAATATGACCTATATTTCAGTGTTGTAACACTGGGGAATTTTTTTATTCGGATACCAGAATATTTGAATAGTAATATTTGTCTTTTTAACACTTTTCAACATATTTCAAAGTGTTTATGAATTCGGTTTGTCTGTCCGTCTGTTTGTTCTCTAAATTGTCTAAATATATATGCTCTGTAATTGATATATGTTATTGAGATTTGTCATGGTATGTTCGATATTGAAAATGAAGTGATGTTTACCCATTATAGTTAGTTTTCAGGGACACTCAAATGTATTCCGTTACATTAAGGTTAACGGAGAAGGAACATTTTTAGTATATTTTAATGATGTTACACTATTTCAAACATAATAAAATTCTTCACGTTTTTGTAACCTACCACAACATATACCATAATATTGATAGAAGCAAAGTCAATGTTAATGAAGCAATGTATGGAAACAATGTCTGACTTCTGTTTTATAGTGTTTTTGTAAAGTCGCTATCCAAACTAAGATTCTGTTGTTTATTAAAGCAATATCTGTCTGATTTTTATTTTGTACTGTTTTTGTAAAGTCGCTGTCGAAACTAAGATTCTAAACTGTCGAAACTAAGATCTTTCAGACTTGTATTTTGTAACTGTTTTCTGTAAAGTCGCTGTACAAACTAAGATTCTAATGTTTATGGATGCAATATGTGTTTGGCTTCAATTTTATACTGTTTTTGTAAAGTCGCTGTCCAAGCTAAGATTCTAATGTTTATGGAATCCATATCTGTCTGAGTGCTTTTGTAATTATTTTTTGTAAAGTTGGTGTTCAAACTAAGACTTTAATGTTTATGGAAGCAATACCTGTCTGACTTTTATTTTGTACTATTTTTGAATGTCGCTGTCGAAAATAAGATTATAATGTTAATGGAAGCAATATCTGTCTGACTTCTATTTTGTACTGTTTTTTTTTAAGTCGCTATCAAAACTAAGATTCTAATGTTTAAGGAAGCCATATCTGTCTGACTTCCGTTTTGTAATTGTTTTTTGTAAAGTTGGTGTCCAAACTAAGATTCTAATGTTTATGGAAGCAATATCTGTCTGACTTTTATTTTGTACTCTTTTTGAATGTCGCTGTCGAAAATAAGATTATAATGTTTGTGGAAGCCATATCTGTGTGACTTCTATTTTGTAACTGTTTTTGTAACATCGCTCTCCAAACAAAGATTATAACGTTTATGGAAGCAATATATCTGACTTCTGTTTCGTACTCTTTTTGTAAAGTCACTGTCCAAACTATGTTTCTGATGTTTCTGAAGTAATATTTGTCTGACTTCTATCTTGTACTCTTTTTATAAAGTCGCTGTTCAAACTAAGATTTTAATGTTTATGGAAGCATTAATCTGTCTGACTTTAATATTGTACTGTTTTTGTAAAGTCGCTGTCCGAACTAAGATTCAAATGTTTATAAAAGCAATATCTGTCTGGCTTCTATTTTGTACTGTTTTTTGAAATGTCTCTGTTCAGATTAATATTCAAACATCAGATCTCTTGTTCTTAGGATATTTTCCCCATAAATATCTCTATCCCTATTTTGTGAGAGATAAATTGCTACTTCCCGTACATACCTTTACATTTCTTTAGAACATCAACCATTTGTAGGGTTTCTACCCTCTGGTCAGGTAGCCTTATGAAACATCTACGAACGATAATTTTTCTGATCACTTTCAGAAAACTATAGTCCAAAAATATTTTTTGAAAGTCATATCCTACGAGATATTTTGCCCATCTTCAAACAAAGGCATGAACAAACATTAAACACTCAAAACGATACTAAATATACGCTTCAAATAGATAATAAAACGATAAAAAATGCTCAATATATAAAATGAGAATGCTAAAGTACAATGTCTAGCTGAATTGCCATTTATTTTATTAATTAAAATTTATATTATATGAAAGACATACACTTTAAACTATAAAGTGAATATTAAATTCACTATTACCTTCAACAAATTAATTATCCTCTGATTTTAAAAAAAAAGAAACAGGATGTTATTTTAAGTATAATTTTTCGTGTATTTAATAGTATAAGATAGTTCTAATCATTTTGTACTATCGGCATACTTCAAAAACAGATACAAAAATATTTATATTATAAAATATAAATATTCATGTAACATTAAACAACATATTACTGGTAAACTGCTAAACAATTTTTCATTATCAGCACTTCACTTTACAAATCACCGCTGTCTTCGCATTTCTCGAATCTCTATACGTAATTTTACAAAATAAACAAGGAAAACTAATAGAAGAAGTAATTATAAAAGTACTTGATACTTATTTCAACTTCTGAGAAGATTTTTTAATTAGTTTCTAAAACCGTAACATGGAAGAAAGAATGTCTTATCGGTTTCACTAAATGAGAAAATGCCTAAAAATAGTTTGAATCACGGTTAGATAGTTAATGATAGATTTATAAAGTTTGAAATAAACTGATATGTAAAGTAAATAATCTTTCACAAGGGTTCATTCATTACACATATATTTAAAGAAATCTGTAATGAATCTAGAATTTTAGCTTTAATGTTTTTATTATTTCTAGCATATGTACATTCTTTTGCATTGATTAAAAATTAGTTTTCTAAATTTTCGGAAACAAAAAGAAATCGTAGATCTTTTAAAAATAGATAATTATTTTCTGATTTTTCAAACTCCTTCATTTTTTTTAAAGAAAGTATTTCAAGGTTTAAATATTTACCATTAAAATCATAGTTTATTTATGGTTTACCAATGAGAAAATATTGTAAGGCAAGTAGATGATAAAAATTGATGGAAGCAACAAGTACAATTGAGCAATGTATGAGCTACAAGCTCAGTAGCTCCCAGATATTGGAATACATAGAATTACTAATGATGTCATTTCTTAACCATACGTTCCCCACATAGTTTTAAAAAATATATATTTACTTCCAATGGGTCTGACAAATCCAAAGCTAACTTTTAATAAATAAAATAAATAGTATAATAAAATCATTTGTTAACTTTAAGTTAAAGTGTAATTGTTGCTTAAAGTGTAAAAAACATAGCACAAAATGTTTGAAAATAACTTTTAATATAGATGACATATGTTTTCTTCGCTCAAACACGGCGACATCTTGAGATTAACATGATATATAAAATATTCTCGCAAACTTTTTGAAAAGGATAAACATAAATCACCAAATCACATATACAATGCAAGCAAGTGCTTAAATTGGTCAAACTGCAAAACGTGAAAATTATTATTTAATTTTTATTTTTATTGCTTTTACAAACTGTAAAGCATCGCGTGCCAAATTTTAGGTAAATCAAAGTATTGGACATGTAATCGCGTGATTTATCTTTATCATTTTCAAAAACTTTACGAGGATATTTTATTTATCATTTTGATGTCGTCGTTTGAGCGAAGGAAACATATTTCATCTATATTAAAAGATATTTTCAAACTTTTTGTGTTATTTTTTTATCACTTTAAGCAATAATTACACTTTAACTTACAATAAATAGATTAACTGTATTTTCCGAACTTTATATTCAGCATGAAACTATATTAACGTTAAACTGTACAAAATGAAATAAATGATTTTATTTTACTAAAAAGGTACTAAAAGTTAGAAGCTGCCCACTTTTACGCTTTTTTATTACCACTAAAATTTAATAGAATTTTTGGTGTTATTTAATCAACTAATTGCGGTGATTTAATAAGATAAAATTTACTATGAAATTTTAGTCGTGCAAAAACAGCGTAAAAGTTGGCAGCTATGCAAATAGGTTCTAAAATCTTAAAATCATCGTAGATACGATATTAAAATGCTTACCGAGTACTTCCAACTGTCACTGCAGTCATCACCAAGGGAGAGGTTTCGTAATGTCCAAGAATTAAAGCTCAAACAGTGCGTACAATTAACTCGTGGGTTTCCTTTTGTGGAATCTTTGATGTTTTATGACTTTCTCAGGATGTCTCAGGATGGTCTAAAGTTCAGAGGTCAAAACGGGAGCAATTGACAGTTATTGACACTACCCATTTCTTTTGTTGAATCTTACCTTTCTTTTTAACCTGACCACAAATTGATTCTAGAAGAATGGGAAGGGATTTGATTTACGCCCATCTCAGTCCGACTTGCAAGTTTGCGCACTAAACTCAACCTTACCGTTGGTATTATAATTGGAGACGAGTCTATTTATTGGAGGTGGGGAAGTTGTTCAGTTGTTACGTTCCAAATTCTTGAGAAATATTTAATATGCTATCCATATACGGGATATGATATAGCATTTTAAGTATTTCTGAAGAATTTGGTTCTCTGTGTAGACTTTGTTTTTCATGGTCGTCAAAACTTTTCTATCTTTAATTTTACGTGAAACGTTAAAACCTTATTCAGTTTCGCTAAAATTTTTACACATAAAATTATAAATTAAGCACATATTTGAGAAATATTTTGATGACTAGGAAAAATAGAGGCATCCTTTAAGAAGTGTACACAGAAAATCAAAGTTAAAAATATTAATTTCCTGAGGATATATTTTAAATATACAAATGCATCTTATGCCCATAGGATTAACATTAGCGAGGTGAATCGGGAAGATTACTGACGAGCAGCCTTAAAAACAAAGTCGAAAAATTCCGACCTGTGGTTTTAGCATCCTAAATTGTTTTATTGTTTTAAAACTTTGATATTGTATTTGCACCTATTTTAGTAAGGATTAACTTATGAAACCAATGTATTTACGTTGTGTATTTTAACTTACTAAGGTGAATATGTCGTTCAGTTTATAGAACTTTCTATATGTACTCATACATATATTACAAAATATTATTGTGTAAAACACTGTATATGCATTAAGTTTATCAATTGAAATAATATATATATTTTTTTATAGAAAATAACCACAAAATCTGATACATTTTAGTAAATTCGATACATTTTGTTTTTTTATTTTCTCAGAAGAATTCATATTTCACTGCAAGTTCTTTAGGAAAGACAGTGATAAATAAAAAAATCCACATTCTTTAAAATAACCTACTTCCCCAGATACACAATATAAAAGTTTTAGTAAATCTCTAGATAATTTATTAAATGTATTTTTCTATTATTTAGATATAAGACTAAGCTATAAAATATTTATATACTTTAGCATATTAATACGATCCATAAGTCAAATTTTCTTTAAAAATAAGGAACAAACGACTTGGCATTTACTTACATTCCAATTTTATATATAAAAAAAGAGATTGTTGATTTAGGTTGTTTTATTTTTATAATAAAAGTACATAAAATCCAGGGTGCTTTTTATTTATTTACTTCGTTATTTTTCGATCTATGATGCTTTCTGTTATTGATATTTTAATTACATCTATAATAATAAAAGAAAGTTTCGCTTGCTGTGTGTGTGTTCGATGGCTAGCGAAATCTAGCGCACCTAGAAGTCTGAAAATTTAGGTGAGGATAATCGAAGGCCTTTCCTGATGCACCTGAGTCTCAGAATTTTAATATTTTAAAAATTAACAAAAAATATTAATTTAAAACTGATCAATAAGTCATCGCTTTCTTTGCGAATCGGCTTTCAGCACTCGCTCATGCCCAGAACCCGATTTAGCGAACGAGAATGAAGAAACATTTAAATGAAGAATGCATTTATTTCGTAATTATGTTTTAGCTTCTATTGACTAAGCCGTTTGGTTTATTTAAAAACGAAAAACATATTCTGAAATATCGCATTCTTACGTCTCAAATTCCGCAATCAATTAAAAAAAGTTGATCTCAACCCTTTGAAAATCATTTTTGAAAAAGGGTTGTTTTCCCCTTACGGCAACGCCCCTCAAGAGTGTAATTTTAGCGATACAGACAAACCAAACATATGCTCTTAAAGTTAAAATCTTCTTCTAATAGACTGTATAATTTGTTTTAAAAAATATGAACTTTAACCTTTTCAAAATCATCGGCGAACGCAGGTCGCCTCAAGAGACGATTTTTTTTCTTACGCTAAAAGTTACTAAACGTTCGTATTTCGCCCCAATCTTTTTATAGCATCTCAGTAGAGAGATTTACATCACCTACAACAATTTCTAAACTTTCGGACGAGAAGAAATATATTTTTTAAAATAAAATCTGAGAAATTTTCTGCGAAAACCCATAATAACGGGGTGTTACTGCGCAATCACTCTCGGCTTTTGGTAACGTTTTCACTATTTAATATGCATATATTTTCACGTAATTTTATAGAGGACTTGGAAACAGTTATATTTATAAACATTATATTTATATATTTATTTTACTGCCAGATAACAATATTTCTGAGGTAATTTTTACACGTACTGTAAAACCGTTATATTTAAGAGAATTAAAATTTTCAAAGGGTTTGGACAACAAAGCTGTTTATTTAAACTAATGAAAAGCTCCTATGTGAAAAGCGAAGAAAATGTTTTCTTACGATTTCGCGATTTTGTCATTAAAAATATAAATTCATACAAAATCGGGTTAAATATATAAAATAATACAAACTTGGGGTTTATTAAGGTTTTATCATGGGCCCGGACAACGCCGAGCGGGTCAGCTAGTTCATACTAAAGTATTACAAAAGTTATAACACATGTTTCTTGATTATCCTGTGGTAGTTAATTCGCAATAAAGAAAAACAAAAACAAAATTTATAATCTAATTTTATTAAAGTGGAATTGCATTTTTCCTATTGTAAAATATGTAGTAATATCCAAAGACAGTTATATGTTTATTTTATCTTTATTAAGAAATCGTTTATATCGTATTGTTTTTTATTTAAAATAAGATATTAGATAATGTTTTTTTAGTATATGTTTTCATATAACATTTACTTCTACAACACAACATATAAAACACTCGCTCCACATTCCAATACATAGTGTCAAAGATATAAGTAATAGGTCTGAAATCTAACTGCAAATAAGAAAATGGCAACTCTAACTATATCATATATTCTAATACGAGAAAATCTTGTGTGTGGTTATATATATATATATATGCAAATTTTATCTTAAAAACGGCTCTAACGATTTTGACGAAATTTTGTATCCTACCGTTTTGAGGCACCAGAAAGTCATTGGGCTAGGTCACGTGTTCGAGAAAATTAGATTAGTGGGTCATTTTGGGTCATCAAGGGTCAGGGACAAGCTAATTGTATCTAAAAAACGGTTCAAACGATTTTGACGAAATTTTGTATTCGACCCTTTTCGGGCACGAGAAAACTATTGGGCTGGGTCACATGTTCGAGAACTTTCGATTAGTGGATCATTTTTGGGTCAACGCGGGTCAAATTAATTTTATCTAAAAAACGGCTCTAACGATTTTGATTAAATTTTGTGTCCTACGAGTTTCGAGCACGATAAAATCATTGGGCTAGGTCACATGTCCGAGAAAATTCGATTAGTGGGTCATTTCTGGGTCATTGTGGGTCAAGATCTAAAAAGCGGCTCAATTTACACTAAATTTTGCATCCAGTGGTTTTGGGGCACGAGAAGATTGTTGGGCTAGGTTACATGCTCGAGAAAATTCAATTAGTGGGTCATTTTGGGTCATTTTGGGTCATTTTGGGTCATGGTCAAGCTAATTGTATCTAAAAAACGGTTCAAACGATTTTGACGAAATTTTGAATCCAATGGTTTTTGGGCACGAGAAGACTATTGGGCTGGGTCACATGTTCGAGAAAATTCGATTAGTGGGTCATTTCTGGGTCATTGTAGGTCAAGATCTAAAAAGCGGCTCAATTTACACTAAATTTTGCATCCAATGGTTTTCGGGCATGAGAAGACTGTTGTTCTAAGTCACATGTTCGAGAAAATTCAATTAGTGGGTCATTTTGGTCATGGGTCATAATATTTGAACTCAAATTTAATTTTGACCGAGCATAGCTCGGTCTTCCCTGCTATTGACTACATTAATGAAAAAAATGTCTGTTTCATTAAATATAAAATATCTACAGGTATTCACAAACAAGAAATATTTTAAGAGGTATGCATATTGTTTTAGTATCGTTATTGATTTTTTTTTTTCGTTTTTAAGATGGAATATTATTTATCGTCGCTAAAGAAACGTCATTGTTTAATAAGTAGATAGAAGTAGATCTGTGAATATAAACTTATATCAATACTTAATTTAATAATATATTATGTAGGATTCTTGGCGAATTCTCGAAATAGCCGGCCAATTTGCGAATTGGCGAAACTTCGGGCTTTGGTCGTAACATATATAGTCCTAAATTGTATTACCGTAGTTGAAGAGCTGTAGACAAAATTTTGGAGTTGAAAATGGGGGTCGATTTATATACGAGTTAGTAAAAAAAAAAAAAAATAATAATAAATAAAAAATATTTCACACTCAGGAAGAAATGTGAAATAACAAAGTGGAATACCGGAGTCACCCGGTCTAGGTTGGAGAGAGATATAAAAGTGAACAATGGTCATTTCTCTACGATTGACAAAAAAAAAGAAAAAAAAACTTTCTTGGGATAGAATTCCTTTGATTACAGGGGCATTCATTTCAGCATTTTAATCCCCTTCTTAAAAAGAGTTCAGCTTGAGAATGCTTCTAGATTTCTCTCCTAAAATTCCTGCAATACAAAAAAGTACTATAATTTAGCATTCTAAGAAGCTGTTTACCCTTGTAAATGAGGCTTGAATAAACTTTTCAAGGAATTTTTTCGTTTATTTATCATTAAATTGATGTGAATAAGTTTCAAAATAGTTTAAGCTTTTTCAGTTTTACAGAGTTATACAGTTTTAAAACATTGAATTTAAAAAATAAAGTTTGATTATAATTAAACTTTAAAAACTTAAAAAATATGTTTCTATAGAAACATATTTTTTACTATTATTATTTACTAATTTAATGAATTTTTTTTTTTTTTTTTATCCGTAATTGCAAATAATTTTTCAACATACTACCAGAATTGTGGTTCGACTTATACACGAAAATTCATTTTTTTTCAAAATTTTGCGTAAGGATTGGGGGGATTGATTTATACACGAGTATATACAGTACATAAATAAAGAAGCAATTATAATATATTGCTAAACGATATATCATGACAATTTCATAAATTTGAACTCATTTTTTATTGTTAATATATTGACTAAATGATAGGTACTTTTCTGCTATGAATTGTATAAAGAAATACAAATGTTGTTAATCTACAAAAGTATAATATAACCACGCATGAAAATTAACCTCCACAGAGTTACTCACAATTCCGAAAAGCATGCTTTATTATTAGTAACCTCAGATAACAATATATTTTCGAGATTTAAAGAATAATTTATAAAAACAATGTTTCTTTTGCTGTCGCATAGATTTCTAGAAAAGATTTTGAGTAGTTTTTATAGCGTTTTCATTCCGGATAATTTCCTCAAACTGGAATATTCGTTTTTCGGATGTTATCAATTTTCAAGTAAACATTTTAACATGAATTATATATAATTGATTAATCATCATTGATCTAATATTCTAAAGCGAAAAGCAAAAGTCCTTATTTTTCAGTGCAATTTCGACCTTACTGCGCATGCCTCAACTTTTTTTGAAGGGTGAATAACGCAGGATTTAGAATGAAGAAGAATCAAGAGGGTTGGGGAAAGAATAGCTCTCATATTGGCCTTCACTGCTCAGAACCCTAATTCTAGGAAATACTCCTTCTAAGTTCTTCTCCATTATATTTTTATTCCCCCTTCCTGGAAGGAGCATCAATTCTTCCACCTGCTTTGTTTGAGAGAGGGGTGAACAAAGGGAAAGGGGGGATGCGCTTTCACTTTTTTGAAAGCTGGAAAAAAAATGGGATGAAGGAGTTCCCCTCTTCTATAGAATTTGAAAAGGTCGTTTTCTGGGGAAGAAAACATATTTATTTTACGACCAGATTACAATATTTCTGACTTAATTTTTACACGGCTGTAAAACCTTTATATTTATAACCATTAAAATTTTCAAAGTGTTTGGACAACAAAAGCTTTTTTTTCAATGTTTTCTTACGAGCATTTTTATCACTAATTATTAGTATTTTTATTTGGGGTTCATTTAAGGTTTTATGACGGGCTGGGTAACGCCACGCGGGTCAACTAGTAATTGATTAATTCATAAATTATTTATAATATAATTGCGAAACTCAATTTATGCATGCAATAGTAACAAAATGCAATTAATGCTAATGTTGTTAATTTAACATATTTCTCAGTAAAACATGTTTGTTAAACATGAAATTGTTAAGCATTTGATAGGCACCGAGCCGCCTATATTCCGGGTATAAAAGATTGATTAAAATACTATAAAAACTACACGGAATCGTTTCCGAAAATCAGTTGCAGGAAAAGAAACTTTATTTTTATAAATGATTCATTAAATATTAAAAATATATTGTACTCTGAGCTCTTTATAAGTAAAATCGCTTTTCGGAATCGTGGGTAACATGGAAGAAATTATTTAATATTTTCGTTCATTGTTATACTATACTTTCCTAGTTAAGTAACCATTTGTCTTTTTTTTTTTTTTTTTACAGTATCGCCTTATCATTCATTTTTGCGTCACGATCAATATTTTACATTAAGATGTATCATTCACGTATATGTAACGTCTTGTTTTTTATAAACGGAGGTGTGACACTTTGACCTCAACCGGTTTGAAAAAAAAAGTATTTTGGGCGCATTTGCAAACACACACACACACAAAAAAGTATTTCGCATTTTTTTTTTTTTTTTTGTATACAGTTTGAAATACAAACATCAATAAAAGATAAAAAATATGAATGCTAAATACAGGAATGAAACCTAATGCATTAAACTATGTCGAAATTTCTGTATTTTAAAACTGTGCTACATAAATATAAATACAGGAGTAAAAGAACCCACACTAAAAATGGCTCTTTGTGTCCCATTCCGGATCCAGCCCTTCTTGCATCTGTTAAATAAACCTGTCTATTATTATTATTATTATTATTATTATTATTATTATTATTATTATTATCTCAAATGATAGTCTCAAACAGGTATTTAATCTTATATTATGAGAAACTATCTGCAATAAGCTTTTTTTTAAACTGAAATGGTTTTTATTGGTGTTTATTTATTAAATCTGCATTTAAAATCTATTTTCCTTGATACTGTTTTATACTCTGGCCATTCTTTTTTCGCTATCTTGTATACTTGCAAACATTTTAAATAATTTCGGTACTTCCTTGCTAGACGTGACTCCGCTAAGATTCGCCGAGACCTGAGTCGCCACGCGACCGAGATATATCGCCAAATTATATAACATATGTAACGTTTTGTTCATCTTTGATGTATATGTTATTTTATGATATATATGACCATGTTATAGTCATATATTTATGACATGTGTATTTGATATGCATATGACATTTAAATATTACGTATATATGATGAATATGAGGTAAACATGACCCATATGCGATGTATATAGTGTATGACGTGCAGGGTAGTAAGTGTAAAGCCCTCCAATGAATGAACAATTAGTAAATACTTTAATAGAATAATGTTTTAAAAAATATGTCATAAAAAAATTCCCACTGGTCCATTATCATGCTGGGTTTAAAAAACCCGTAATTCAATAAAAACATATTATAGGTTATTTGCACAAGTTGTAAAATAAGTAACATAGTATGAAAATTAAGTGTTTTTAAATTGCTGCCTGTTCATTCACTGGGAAATTTTGCGTTCATTCATTGGTAAGAACTGTTTATTTACCTGGTTTTTTGTATAGCTTTTTATTAAGACTCCCCTAACATCCCAAACAAATGAAATATAAACTTCCTTTTATTATTTTTTAGACATTTGTAGACCAACACACGTATTTACACTGTCGAACACCAAAAGGTACTGTTTATTAAAATATTATCAATCTGTGTTCTTTTAAATGTGCTTAAGTGTTCATTTACTGGTCGGACTGCCCTATATGATGTATTTATAATATATATGTAAATTTGGGACATTCTTGGCAAAATCAAAACTGGAAACTTGGCGTAGCCGTAATTGTGGGAGACTACTATAACAATGAAGAACTATAATTCCTATAGTTATATATATTATACTGTTACTTCAATGATTTTTTAACTCAGTGACAACAATCCCAATACCACTATTTGAACTATACATAAAATTAACCATAAAATCCTTAATTTTATTATTTAGCGCTAAATAATAATTGTGATATAAAATGCAAAAAAATAATAATAAAATAAAATAAAATAAAACTAGATGGAACCCGGCAAACAACTTGATAGTACCATAAAAATAAAATTTATAGTTGCTTTAACTTGACAAATTTCATAGTGGGGAGCATAATATGATTAAGCGGTCACTGACCTTTCCATTGATATATCACATGAGGGGTGTGTGCAAAGTTTAGAAAAGTACCCCCTTGGGGGGGTCAAAGTGGGGGATGGACATGGGAGATGCATAATATGATTAAGTGGTCACAGACCTTTCCAATGATATATAACATGAGGGTTGTGTGCAAAATTTAGAAAGTACACCTTGGGGGGGGGGGCAAAGTGGGGAGATGGGCATCGGAGATGCATAATATGATATAAGTGGTCACAGGCCTTTCCAATGATATATAACATGAAGGTTGTGTGCAAAATTTAGAAAGTACCCCTTGGGGAGGGGGGGGGGGGCAAAGTGGGGAGATGGACATCGGAGATGCATAATATGATTAAGCAGTCACAGACCTTTCCAACAATATATGACATGAGGGGTGTCAACAAAATTTAGAAAAGTATCCCTTGGGGGGGTGGGGGGCAAAGTGGGGAGATGGACATTGGAGATGCATAATATGATTAAGTGGTCACAGACCTTTCCAATGATATATAACATGAGGGTTGTGTGCAAAATTTATAAAGTACCCATTGGGGGGGGGGGTGGGAAGTGGGGAGATGGACATCAGAGATGCATAATATGATTATGCAGTCACAGACCTTTCCAATGATATATAACATGAGGATTGTGTGCAAAATTTATAAAGTACTCTTTGGGGGGGGGGGGGAAAGTGGGGAGATGGACATCGGAGATGCATAATATGATTAAGCAGTCACAGACCTTTCCAACAATATATGACATGAGGGGTGTCAACAAAATTTATAAAAGTGCCTCCCTTAGGGGGGGGAGGGGAGGGGGTGGCGGAATGGACCCCGGAGATGCATAACATGAATAAGCAGTCAAAGACTTTTCCAGCGATATATCACATGAGAGGTGTCTGCAAAATTTAGAAAAGTGTCCCACTTGGAGGGGGGGGGGAGTGGGGGGATACACCCGAGATGCATAACATGAAAAAGAGGTCACAGGTGTTTCAACTTGCAACTTTCTTCTCGAAGGCATTTGATAATATTAAATTTATTTTACCCAAGACAATTTAACGATATTCTTAATTTTTTTGCATAATTCGTCAAATGTTCATGGAAAAAATCATGAAATTCGCTAATCAATAGTTGATAAATTATAAAATTCAACAATCGATAGCAGTAAAATTGGTCAATCGATAATGGAAAAATCACAAAATTCATCAAATGGTCTCCTGTAAAAAAATTGTCCTGCACACTGATGATATGATCAAAAGGATTTTGAAGTATAGGACAAAATTAACACTTGCCAGCGAGTAATGCTGAAAATTTGGCAATGGACTTTATTGCCACCACTGGTCAAACATAATAGTCACACTCACCAATTGCGATGATTGAATGGAAAAAGATTTTTTTCTCTGCTGTCGCTCGACAAATTTCTAAACCATTTGGCGAATTTCACGATTTTTTCCCCGAAATTGACGGATTGTGATTTTTTTTTCTCGAAGCCATTCGACGATATTCGAAAACTTTTCCCCCCGAAACCAGTTGATCAATTGTGCGATTTTTCCACTGTCGATTAATGAATTTTGCGATTTTTCCGCTATCGATTGAAGAATTTCGCAATTTATCAACTATCGATTAATGAATTTCATGATTTTATCCATGAACGAACAAATTGCGCACTTTCTTTCCGCTAATGTTTGACACATTTCGCCCTTTACAATTCAGCCAATGAGTTGAACGTTGTTTCTTTCCAGAAATGTCAAGAATGAAACAATGATTCTTTAGGATGAATTTCCTTCGTTCGATGTCACATGGAAGAATGTGTGCAATGCAGCAACGGGCGTCACAGACTTTTTAGGGCACCTGCAGACTAAAAACATCTAACCAATCTTCGCGGGGGGGGGGGGGGAATCACAGATTTCGTCAAATGATTGAGGAAAAAACACTAAATTCATCAAAGGATCATGGGGAAACATGACTTTCGTTAAAAGACAACAGAAAAAACATTAATTATGCAAAAGGATCGTGAAAGATAAGCAAATTTTGTCAAAGAATCGCAAAAAAGGAAAGTTCACCAAAAGATCACGCTTTTTTACTAAATTTCGTCTAAAAATTGCGGAATAAAATGTATTTTATCAAAGAATCGCTGGAAAATGCGAATTTCGTTAAGGATCACGAGAAAAATGCGAAATTCTTCAAAGGATCGCTGAAAAAACACGAATTTCATCAAAGAATTGCTGAAAAAACATGAATCTTGCCCAATAATAGAAAAATCATGGTTCATAATCATTATGTCTAGTAGTATATGTAAATACAGTTTGTGATATAAGACAAAATTAACACTCACCAATCGGCGAGTAATACTAAAAATTGGTAATTGATGTTATTGCCAGTACTGGCTAAACTTAATAGTCACACTCGCCAATTGCGATGATTGAATGTAAAATGAAATTTTTTTCCCGCTGTCAATCAAAGAATTTTGAAACCATTTGGTGAAGTTTTTCCCGAAACCATTTTGTGAATTTCCCGATTTTTTCTTCAAAATAATTTTTCAACAATATTCGACCCAATACGCATGCGTAAAAAAAATCACCAGCCAATGAGGTGAGGGTCTATTGCTGTCTCTAGAAACGTGTTTGGGATCACCTCCTGTTTGTTTTTTTCTTGCACATTGCATTAAACCTAGGAAGGTATTTATATAGAACTCACTGTGGAGTGTTTAGAAGGTATTTATTTTATTTATTATAATTTGTATGAATACTTAGGTGTCCATTTCGGATTTACTGTTTAAAAATGAATTTAGGCTCATTTAACATTCGCGAAATCAATCCGATGGAAATTGTGTTTTTAGATCTCTATCATTTTGTATATATAGTACAGAAAATAATTATTCAAACGTACGTAAAAATATCGTAGAACACGTAATACAAAATTGGATCACTTATAGTCCGTTTATTATCAGGGATGAATCTTATGGTGTTCCGATTACTAATGAAAACGATTATGTAAATATATGGTTCTTCATAGAAGTATGTGCTTCTTCACACTTCAATAGAAGCATTGTTTAAATTAATATAATTCTACAAATATGATGCAGTTTTAAAATATTGAGTAATGATTAATACTGTCAAGGAATCTACTCATATACGTAATTAAGTTTTGGTACTTCTCTATTATCTCATCGACCACTTTTCATAACAAAAAACTGTCGCCAAACTGTAACGCCAAATAAACGGGAGAACGTTGTAATTAATACGCGCAAATGTTGAATTAAAAACCACTTGACGACATAACAAACACGTATAATGCTTCCGACATCAAGTAAATGGGACTGCATTTTTGGCATTTATTCATACAGTTTGGCGATAGTATTTTGTTATGAAAAGTGGACGATGGGATAATAGAGAAATACCTAAGTTTTTTATACCAAGTTTGAAAATTTATCTTTTTTTGACATTTAAAAAAAAATAACAGAAAAAACATTACAAATTTGCCCATTTGCTCAGCGGTCAAAGGATTAAGTAAATATTAATGATTAAGCGGAACTGGTTCTAGTTATGAAGTAATATTATTTTGCTCAAAAACCCCCAACAAAAAAAGAATTACAAAGAATAAGTAATCGTCTTTAAATATACAAAAAACAATGTGATTAATGACCAGGATTTTTTTACATATAACATTTTTTATATACAAAATAAAAACGGAAATAACCTCATTCATTTCACCAGATGTCAAAAATAGTTTTTTTTTTCCACATTCCTGGGCAAAGCACTAAATCAATAAAATCACCAATTTGTGACAAATTATGAGTTTCTTATGAATCGCCAATGAACGCACATGCAAACTGGTAAAAAATGAATGTAATAAATTAAAACATTCAAGATTTGTATACATACAAACAATGTAAATATTAATATTGTTACATGATACATTGTTTGTATATATACTTGTTTGTATACATACAAACAAATATAATGTAAACATTATTATTCAAATATTAAGAGTTTGCAAATCAAAACATTCTAAAGATTTGTATACATACAAACAATATAATGCATACATACTCTTTACAAATAAAATAGCACACTTATGTAATGACAAAACTTTTAAATCGAATAGAGATAATATATTTCTGTTAAAAAATAATGCTAAAGTTCAGACTTATATATATTATACATTCACATAAAGCTAGTCACATTCCTGCATATTTATTAAATATTTAGTTGCTAAATACAGAAATAATATTTTATAATTTATATTCAGACGCTCAGATTCGCTTTTTTTGAACATATAAAAATAAAAATATCACTACCGTGCGTACTGTCTTTTGACATTATATTTACATAATAGTTTTAATTAGCAATCAGAACACCATAAGATTCATACCCGATCATAAACGGAATATAAGTGGTCCAATTTTGTATTACATGTTCTACTATATTTTTATTTACGATTGAATAATTATTTTCTGTACTATATAAACAAAATGATTTGATTTCGCGAACGTTAAATGAACCTAAATTCATGTTACACAGTAAATCCGAAATGGATACCTAAGTATTCATACAAATTACAATAAATACAACAATAAATAAAATAAATACCTTCTAAACACTCCACAGTTTTCTTCCTAGGTTTAACACAACGGGAAAGAAGCCATCAAAACAACATGATTTGATCTTGATCCCAAATACGTTTGGAGACAGGAATAGACCCTCGCCTCATTGGCCGGTCCTTTTTTGACGCATGCGTACTCGGTCGAAATTCGATGGAAATTTGACAAAATTACCAAACTGCTTTAAATAGATGGATAACTGGATTTACTCCAACATAAATACAAATATGATTAAAAAATAAATTTTATTTTAAGTCAATGTTCAAGTTTAATAGTTTTGAATTTTAAGAATAAAGCTTAACAAAACTGTTAAAAGAACTATCGAAAAAAAATTCTTTTTAAAAGTAGAATAATATTCTTTTGAGATTTCTCGGTGTCTCTTTTTTGTAATATTTTATAATTTTACAAAGTTTTTTTACTTCTATTAAATAAAAAAAAATTAAAAAAATTAAAAAAAAAAAAGTTTTTCAGAATTGCTTGTTATCACGAATTGTTTTTTGTATTTATTTACCTGAAGGAAATTCGATGTGGTGTCTTTTAGAAAACAAAATATTTTTAAGTCGTTAAAGCAGTGACTTTCATATATTGCTACAAAATGCGTCTTGAAAAAACATTGTTTTAGTTGTGTTTAAATAAATTTGTGCTGTTTAGAAGAGTAATATAAGATAATTTAAGTAAAAAGAATGGATTTACTTGTTTTTTCTTAAAAAATAAGTTAAACTTATTAAACTTTATTTTGTTATTTTTTCTTTCAGCTTTTTTCTTTTATATCCTTTATGATTTTCCTATTTTGAAAGTTAGATTAAAGCTGTCAAATGTGACGTTTACTGATATCGTATTTTGGTCAGCTTTTCTTTCACGGTTTTTTATACTGATATTTACATTACGCTGGATCCACATTAAATAAAAAACAATCGAACTTATGCCTATTTAACAGAGATGATGAAACTATAGATACGCAGCTAAGAAAATGTTCATATTTATATATTCTGGATCATTTCAATTAAATAAAATTAATTAAGCAAATTTTCGTCTCGCCTCCTTTCATGTTGATTAAATAAATTATGACTAACTCCTTATATTTTAAATTTTAACCGTCGTTATTGGCATTTAATTACACATATACCAAAGCATTGTTGGTACAAAAAAAAAAGTCATCTAAAATTTTACATGAATTTAAATACAGATTTTTTTGTTCGGTTAAATTTAGAAATATTTTTAAAGTTCATTAAAATCACATGGGGAATAAATGATATAATCTCAACTTGATTTTCAAAAGCACGTGTTTCAAAACTGAAGTATCGTATATTCCAGCGTATAACACACTCCGGTGTATAATGCTCACCTAAAATTTCGGACTTCATTTTTTTGTATTTTTAGTTGTATTCGCCGCATAACGAGCACCCCCTTCTTTGCAAAGAAACCTTCCAGACATGCATGCCAAAAAATAAAATAACTATTACTGTAAAGTATAATAATATTACTTTCCACGTATTCTGATAGCGAAAATTATTTTTTATATATAAATAGCATGGTCATTAAACTAAAATTCTTAGCTCTGTGATCATCTTTTTTTTTTTTCGGTTATATGTAATTGTTCAGTTTTTAAAATCAGCGTATTACGAACACCTGACGGAATATATGGATATTATTTTCTATAAACGGTTAATTTATGCATTACATTTAAATTTGTCTATTGAACTACAGCAGTAAAGATCAATGCTAGAAGATTAAATATTACTATGCCAGTGCAATCGTGGAGTCCTGAATCCAAATATTTGAGTCTGAATGGCACCTAGTCTGTCATTTCAGTTCCGCAAAGTACATATGTATCTCCAGGAACGGTTATTTTTGCAATGATATGTTTATGAGGTAATTATGGTTGTGTAAGTGTCTATATACGTGCGGTAGAAGATGGAATCAGTGGATTTGGAACGCAGATCGTTTGTGAGTTTTCTCTTAAAATTCGAGACACTTGTTGACACAAGTGTAATTATCGATTAGTGTTTTGGATAGCGACTTCGGCTGAGAGTTATCGCCAATTTCGTACGAAGTTCAGCTTTCTAGAATGAATAAAGAGTCATCGGAATCCACGGGATTCCACTTTGTAGTGATATTAGTTTCTAAAGCGAATTTCTTAGATTCCTGAAGAACTAATTGTGAGATAGATCACTTAGAGCCAAAATAAGTGAGTTAAATTTAATAAGTTTTAGGAAAGGATTTCCCCCTCACTGCATTTTTTAAAGGCTTTTTTCTGATCGTCTGCATTTAATCCACCCGCTACACTGCTAATTCCCTGCTTACTGTTATAAATAAATTGTTGTGTTTTTAGTAAAACCTGTGTCCTAATCTGCTTTCCAGAAGACAGCCACGAAGGATATGTCACGTCAAGAGGCTTTGGAATGTTAGTTAAATTTATCAAATAGGTGCCACAAGTTTGTGTTATTCGGTATAGTTTTGGCGTCCATACAACTGTCCACTCCTCACATGCAAGCACCTTACCTATTGAGTGTTATAGAAATGGAGACTTTCCGTTCAGATATAAGAACAAATTTTTTTCTATTGAACAGAAATGATAAAAATATATAGCTTAGCCTGTAAACCAGTATCTGTCATATTGCGGCGATGCGTTTAACACTTTCAGGGGCAAAATGCTTGTACTTGTAAAATGCTGAAATGATTGAATGACACTAGAATTTACAAACAAATTTATTTGAAAATTAGTAAAAGTTTCTTCTCACATACCTAATAAAGAAAATCTTTATTCTAAAATTCTGGTGCCAATATGGCATTTAGGGATTAAAATTAAGTGGTCCCAAAATTATCCACTCCCTTTCAAAGGGTTAAAGTCCTAGGTGAGAGCCTATTAAATCATCATTAAGAGGCCCAAGAAATAGCATTTGCATGGCATCAATCCTTTACAACTTTTCTCTGAGCCGATATAATATGAAAAATCATTGTCCAGTTTATTGTCAGAAATTAGCGAATATGGATCTACCAATATCCTTGAGAGATAATAGATCTAAAATCCATGTTAATGTGCTGTTTTCATTAATTCTGAGGTATTGTGAATATTTTTAAACTCTAAAAAGAATTTTCGTATTTTTCCAGTGCAATTTCCGCATTTGTACGTCTTTTTCTTCTTTTTCTCTCTCTTTTTTTTTTTTTTTTTTTTTTTGTACAGTTTTATAAAAAAACATAAATCCCACAGCTTTAAAAAAAATAATATGTAGCATTATATGTCAAAGACATTCTCAAATCGTACTTTTTCATTCCCTCTCTGAGAATAAACAGACTAATACGTTGCCAGTTTCTTTGAAGATGTAATGCATTATAGTAAGTATAATTTGGATAAAACGAACTATTTATCTCACTTTGAATTTGATCCTATTACTTCAGGTTATCCTTAAAAAATAGCATTTGCATGGCTCAAGAAGTAGCATTTGTATGGCATCAATCCTTTACAACTTTTCTCTGAGCCGATATAATATGAAATATCATTGTCCAGTTTATTGTCAGAAATTAGCGAATATGGATTTACCGATATCCTTGAGAGATAATAGATCTAAAATCCATGTTAACGTGCCGTTTTCATTAATTCTGAGGTATTTTGAATATTTTTATACTCTAAAAAGAATTTTCGTATTTTTCCAGTACATTTTTTTTTTTTTTTTTTTTTTTTTTTTTTTTTTTTTTTTTTTGTAGTGTTATAAAAAAAAAATATAAATCCCACAGATTTAAAAAAAAATGAATATGTAGCATTATCTGTCAAAGATATTCTTAAACTATACCTTTTCATTCACTCTCTGAGAATAAACAGACTAATACGTTGCCAGTTTCTTTTGAAGACGTTATGCATTATGGTAAGTATAATTTGGATAAAACGAACTTTTTATCTCATACTGATTTTGATCCTATTACTTCTGAATATTCCTCAGTTTGGAATATTTAAATACAATTTTGTAAAACATTCTCTCCTAATATTATGTGCGCATTTACGGTCTAATTCTGGACATCGTTATACAAGGCACAAATATTAAATAACCGTAAAAGCTGCATAAAAGTCTTAAATACGATCTTTCTTGTGACATGTTTGTTATTTTAGGGTAGCAGCCAAGAACTATTCATGATAGGAGTTGGCACGCTCCCTTTCCACACTTGTCACTGGAAAATGCTTACAGAAAATGCCTAATTTTTATAGGATGACTCCAAGAGGACAAAGTAAAGTGACGCGACATTTTTATCCAGTAAAGACTGATAGAAATTCAGCCTGTGTTCGATACTATGATCTCTGTATGAATAAAATACACTGCAAACGAAAATTCCGTTGATTTCACAGTTTCCGTATTTTACGGACTTTTTATTTTTGATAAAAACTATTTCGTGAATGTGTCAAACAACATGGTTTGAGAATATCTTTGACAGATAATGCTATACTTTCAATTTCTTTAAAGCTATGGGATTTATTTTTATTAAAACAGTGAGAAAACAAAATCCGTAAAAATACGGAAATTTCATTGGTAAATTACGAAAATTGTTTTTAGAGTGTTAAAATTCTCAAACTCCTAACGTATTAACGAAAACGATACACTAATTTTGATTTTAGCAATATTATCTCTGAAGGATGTTCTTTAAAACCATATTCTCTAATTTCTGATACATTTACGAAATCATTTCGTCGGAGGAAAAAAATCCGTAAAAATCCGGAAATTGCACTGTCAATCAATGGAATAAATTTCAAATGCGGAATGCCCGTTGTTGAACATTATCCGATTTCAGGTCGCTCTTTCATTGCAATTACATAATGCAATATTTCTAAAATTGTATAAATTGGAGGATTTGATATTGGAAAACCGGCGTACAATTTTCACTGTATATTTAACTTTCGAACAGTGATGAAATTCCATTGATCTCTCCAGTTTGAAGCATTTTTATAAAAGACAACTGCTATTACCAAAAGATAATTACTAAAGGACAATTAAAATTATTACAAACAACTTGCTAATTTGTTCCAGCGTACCAGACGAAGGGCAAACGTTCTAGTCTGCCACCCTTGAAAATAAATTTTCAGCGTTGCATTTTGTAACAACAGAGACTGAAAGCCGTTTCCCTGTCTTCGTATAAATTCGTTTCAGTCAAATAAAACTTTGGATTAACTCATTGCATTCCAAGAACTATGCTTTGTTACAAATGGTTAGATTGGATTTAAATGTAAGGTTCGTATAGTAACATGCTGCTTCAACTTTACCCCCAAACAGCAACTATCTCCTTTGAACGTGGGAAATCCCCTGCAGTTCATGATACAACATACTGAAGATTTCCTTTCCAGGGGCAATGGACAGCTCCAGCTATGAATTGCTTTTAATACCTTAGAAAATAACAAACTTACAGGGTGTTTCATAAAAGATGGACAAAATTTTATGAGGTGATAGTACACATCAAAACAAACAACTTTCACCAAAGAATGCATGGTCGGAATTAAAACGCAAATGTATTAGAGGGCGCAGAAGGTGTTGTTGCTATACGAGGCAAAAAACACACAAAAGAACGATTAAGTTTCAAATAAGTTTCACACAAAAGCAAGTTTAGTGACATGTGATTTTAATAAGCTTTCAAAACAGTGACCGGCTGTTTCTATGCATGTGATACAACGGCAAAGAAACGATTGGCGAACTTTCTGGTTAAAAAAACAAATCAGGCATATCGCGCACTTCACCTATAGCGGCCGAGAGTCTGGCGACGAGGTCTTCTTCGGATTCAGTGGAGGCCTCATACATAAGACTCTTCTTATTAGTGTCGTTTTTATCCCGATAACTGGCAACAGGAATGTAATTTTAACGTTTGCGTGAACCAAGTTTCCAAATGCGCCAGCTCCTTTGCGTTTTATTTGCGACCATGCATTCTTTGATGAAAGTTGTTTGTTTGGATGTGTATTATCATCTCTTAAAGTTTTGCCCATCTTTTATGAAACACCCTGTATAATGATCCAGTGATATTTTTTATTTATACAACTTTCCCCATTTTTAATAGAGTGATATTTTGTGTAAATAATGATTTGTTTAAATGAAAGACGCACAAAATAGTTTACTGCTTATGCATACGAATTAAACAGGGAATTCTGTGGCTCCGGAGGGGGGCATTGCAGAGTTCCCGGGGGGGGGGGGGGAATTACACTTTTTAACCAATAAAAGCATAAAGTCTCAAATCTTCCGGGGGGACATTTCAATGCTCCGGGGGGGAATGTCCCCCTCGGGTCAACCCCCTGAATTCAACACTGGCATTTAAACATCTGTTGTAAAATGTAACTTAAAAATATTATTTACTTAAAGAAAAAAGATAAATTTTAAATACATTTTTTCCCAAATTAATATCCAACATATGTTGCTAAAACGAAGATGGAAATGCAAACAGAGTAAACAAAGTAAACAGAAACCGGTTTTTATATTCCTAATAATATCTTTTTTTTCTTTCACGGTGTAAAGCATCTGAAATGTTAATTAGTTTTCAACAAAACAATTCAATTTAAGATCATTTTTCCTTCTGGTTCACTTTATTTCTGGGTGCTAAAATTAGAAAAGTCTGGAGAAGGAAGTTTTAAAACTATTTTCTTTACATACTGACTGCCGAAGCACTTTTAATTAAATCTTTGGAATGTGTTTTAAAGAAGAATTACTTAAGTGCTTCAATTAAACAAGTTAATCCATGAAACTAACTGCAGTAAATTGATAAAACTAAATTATAATAATTTGATAATAAGATGATCAAGACACAATTCCTGTTTGACGTAAATAAATTTATATTTAATGATAAAAGCATGTTATTTTTAAAGTTTAAATAAGTTTTTAAAGTTTAATAAAGTTTTTAAAGTTTTAACAATATGAAATCGCTTCACAAATATTTAGTTACTTTTAATAATAGAAATGTCTGAAAAAAAACACATATATATATAACAATAACAAGATTACATAGAATTCATCATACACAAAAAGGAAAATCAAAATCAAAAAATAACATATTAAACTCATACCTGGGCACAGATGTCATATATGCAGCACATTGGTGCGATTGTAACAAAATGACAATTTTACACCTCACATGGTAACCCGGTTATTTTGTTTATATTGTTGTTTATTTACTTTTATATTTTATTTTAATTCTTTAAATTATTTTTATTATGCATATCAATAATTGTTTATATTGTTGTTTATTTACTTTTATATTTTATTTTAATTCTTTAAATTATTTTAATTATGCATATTATTTATATCAAACTGTCCTTTATGTATTTTTATTTCATTTTTTAAAATAATAAAAGCTATTTCATTTATTACGTCATTTTATTTTTATATTGAAATGAAAATCACGTGCTATTTGTAACTAATATTCAAAAGCAAAGTTTTTATCAAATTGGCGGGGGAAAAAATCCCGCCAATGTGGTGCGTATATATGACATGACATCTGTGCCCATATCTATTGTGAATAATAGCCCAAAATATATCGACAACAGAAAATTGGAATAAATGTAATATTTGTAGAACCATGACAGAATCATTAAACCTAAATTACCATAGATTCTATAAAACATGTACAATTTCAACCTTACACGAGCTACTCTAAGCTAAAAAAATACAAGATTTGGGTAATCGTATATTAAAAAACTAGAAATTTTTTTAATAAAATGGAACAAATAAACTGAGAAAATGGAATATTCAAATCCGCATACTGGCTCCTATACAAAAATGCATGGTCAGCATAACTATATATGCTGCCAAAATATTTTTACTAATTCATAATAAAAATAAAATAACTGAGTAACGACTCATTTCAATCATGGAGTCATACAAAAATAGTCAATAATAATAGGATGAAGCCATATATATATATATATATATATATAGTTAAAATGAAATCACATGTGTGAAAAACCAAGAAAGAAACAGCACAAAATTCAAATGAAATGACACTACAAAAGCAAACCCAACAAGATGAAAATCAAACATGAAATACTATGAATAACTTGTGGATTCATCAGAGGAGCATCATAAGTATAATTTTTAGTAACGATATGCTATTTCCTCAAATATTGTCAACACTAAGCCTAAAAATGACAATATTATGCCCCTTATAACGTATCAAAATGAAACCGAAGAAATATTAAAACAAAAGGAAATCCAAAAAATATGTAATTATCCATAAGCAATAATATATTTAGAAAGGATAACATAAGATTTAATAATACCAAATTAAAAAAGATGACTACATTTAATATTCGAGAGTAAAACACATATGGATTTCAAGGACATAAGATATAATTAATGGTACAAAATCTACAACTTGTAAACAGATTGAAGATAGGTGGAATAATGATACAGAAGAAATGCGCAAATGCAGCTATAAATTCCTGTACAATTAAGAGAATTCAAATGAAATTAAAAGAAAACGAACAGCCAAAACCAAGCTATATTTAAAAATTAAGCAAAATTACCTTTCACTTGATAAAGATATTTAAAATATTAAATATTATAAATGTTATATTTAAAGATACTTGAAAAAGGTGATAAATATAGAAGTAATGAAACTATATATATATATATATATATATATGATACAATTTGGCACATTATTGATGATTGCTATTACTGTCGACTTGAAACGTTCGTTCCATCATACTCCAGTGATGACATATCAGTCCGAAACCCACGAAAATTACCGTATAATCAGTTCGATGTAGGCGCAGTCGACATCATGGAAATACAGTTATGACATTCGGCGAGGGTATTATTCCGATTTAATCACTATGAAGGCACATCTCGGCGTCCAAGGCATTTTTTAAACATGTAGTGTCAGTGCAATCGTGAAAGCTGAATAGAGGCAGTTAATTCCAATAGAATTTTCCCAAAACATTAAGGAAACTTAATAGATGAGCGAGGACTTTATTATGATAACAGAGAGGAAAGCAACTCCACCGACTTTCGCTTCATTAATAACTTGAACCATTAATCTATTGAAGAATTTGCAGAACTTGAAGAACATACTACCGACGAAATAGTGTAGACTCTCCCAGTGACGGGTTCTGGTTAACAACAATTAATTCGTGTAAAATCTGTCTCCGAAGCCAGTGTAATCGTATAAATACTTCAAAATTTTGCCCAAAGGTACAAACGCGCGAAAAATGCTGGCCCTCACAGCAATGTTCGGAGGAAGCCAGGGGGATAAAGAAGGCGGGGCCTTCTCGCTAATGGTTGAAAAAATGAGGCGAAGAAGGTGTGTACATGACGTATGACCAAAACGCTTTATCAGAAGCGGCAATTTAGAAAGGTAAAAAAGCCTTTGGGTGCGAAAACGCCAGGAATCCTGGGATGCCGAATGAATGAAATAAAAAAAAATGGTATTACAAAAGTTCCAAAGAATAAAAATTCAATGTCTCAAATAAGAAGAATTTAAGCAGATGCGTTTAGAGGCAGTGTTGCAATTTAATAGAATAAGGTTTTAATAAATACGTGTAGCTTTTAACAGATTAAGATTTTTAGAATGATAAATAAAAGAATATTTTGATTAAGTTATGGAATAAAATATAAAATAGATTTAAGAGATATTTTAAAAAGAGAGGGAAAAAAAAGAATTGTAAGAATTTGGAATAATTTAACTAAGGAAAAATGGCGAAATTTTTTTATTATTACACACACACACACATATATATATATATATATGAACGTATTATGATATATATATATATGAGATATATATCTACATATTAGAAATCATAAAGCATTCATGAGTCAAGAGGGGGCTTTCTGAGGTCATTATTAGAATAGTATTCGTTGGAGTGGTGGTCCAGTTTTATGCAATGATTAGATACCTTGCTGTTTTAGTTTAATGAGAGAAATCAAAAATTCTCCTCTGTTATATTACTGTTCTAAAGTTGGCATGTGTTCATTTTAAGTTGTGTTAACGCACTATTCAACTACATATTGTTTATTTCTTTATGTACTTTGTATCTTATTAAATGATTGAAATCGTCTTTATAACCAAGTGGGATCAATTGAAATATTGTGGTTCATTTCTTTCGATATTTACTAATCCTATATATATATCATATTACTCAATAATCATCGATTTCACAATTTTTTTTTAAAATACATATATTATTCCTTTTTCTAATACAATTGCATAAATCTGTTAACATAATTTTATTTACTAATTAATTATCAATTATCAGACTTAAGACAGTATTTGTTTTAAAACTTAATCCATTTATAGTGATAAATTATTATATAATAGTATATATTTACTAATAATTCAATAGATGGCAGCACCTCATTAACTGATTCATTTGAATTTATGGTGGAGTTCAATGTTAAATTTTCTATAGAGGGCGCAAGGTTTTATATATTGCGGTGTGTGCTTGGCTATGCATTACATGCTGTTCCTTGGTCCATGATCCATCATTTTTTAAATAACTTTTTTTTGGCAACATATGCTGATAAACTCCAATGGTTGTATTATAAGCTGACTCATGTTTGGATTATGCTCTCAATGTGGTAATTTCATGTTTTTTCCCTCTATCCTCTTTAATTATGTTTTATTTTGAACTTAATTGTTGTTTCATTGTGTATTTCTCTACATTCTGAGTGTGGTTGTCCCAAATTCATATTCTTTAGCTATTTTATGGCTAATATGAAGATGAAACCACACATTTTATTTGTGGAGCTTTAGGCATTTGGGACCTGATGATTCTGTCTAAGTTCCAAAAATTTATATTATTCACTTTCTGTTATTCAATTTCAGCCCCTCTTTTCTTTTTTTCTTTTTTAACTATGTTTTTGGAATCTATGTTCAGTGTATTAGGGGGATCTGCATTGTTGTCAATTAGTTATTTTTCTTTTATTCATAACTTCACAGTTTTTGATGGTGGTTGTAATGTTCATTTAATGGTTTTATATATGTATATATATATAAAAGGTCAACTTTTTTAATAATATTTGGAAAATAAAGTAAGTCTTCTTCAGTTTATTAAAACAATTCTTCAGTTTCACAAGATTATTTTAAATGTATGAAAGATGAATTTGAAACCTGAAGAAGTATTTGAGTAGTACTCTTCTACTTCTTCACCTTCTTTTTTTATAAGAGAAAAAACCTTTGCGAAACTTCTTAAAATATTAAGCATTGACCTCATCATGTTTTTTTTTAATTTTTCATTACGAGGTATTCTATTAGCATTTCAACTGATATCTTAATTATGAATAACCTTATTCTGAAACTAAAAGCCAAATATGCAGAGAAAAGGTTTTTTTTTTTTTTTTTTTTTTTTTTTTTTTTTTTTTTTTTTTTTTTTAAATAGATTAAAGATTTTATAATAATATTTTTAAAATAATGGTCTTGCGTTTTATATGGAGAAAATGTGCCATCGGTATACACTGTAAAAAATGACCAATGATTCTTATTTTATGAAAATATACTATAACCACAAACGGAAATATGATATAATCTTCTGATTTATCCGAAATTCCGAATAGCATGTTCCATTGTCTTTTGAATCCCTAGAAATCAATACATTTCCAAAATTTAAAGAATTATTTATAAAAACAAAGTATTTTTCGCTGCCCGTATTTTTCAGAAACATTTCCGAAAGGTTTTTATGGTGTATTAATGAGTGTCCTCAGCCTGTCATACCTTTTTTTCGAATGTCATCTATTCTCAAGTAAACGTTTACAGCCGCATAAGTTAATTTATACACGAAAGAGTAAAGAAATAATCTTAATTTTAATGTTATTGTTAACGCTGTTAATTTCGCATGTTTATCTGTTAAACATATTTTTTGAGCATGAAAATGTTTACTTCAGAATTGATAGCATTCGAAAAACAGGTATTCTAGGCTGAGGACACTAATTAATACACTATAAAAACCCTTCGGAAACGTTTCTGAAAGTTACGGGCAGCGAAAAATACTTTGTTTTTATAAATAATTCTTTAAATTTTGGAAATGTATTGGTTTCTGGGGATTCAAAAGACAATGGAACACGCTATTCTGAATTTCGGATAACTCCGAAGATTATATTATATATTCGTTCGTGGTTATAGTTTATTTTCATAAAATAAGAAACATTGGTCATTTTTTACAGTGTACGATGCACTGGACACCAAGGTGAAGCAGCATCAAGCAATTATAAAATTGCCTTTTTACTTGATAGTATTTCTACATGTCATTTATGCAAATCTTCTTCAAGAAGTAAGTTACTAGAAAACTTCTAACTTTTTTGTGATTTTGCTATACAAACAGACTGAGGTGAAAGTCAGTTTCTTTTAGTTCTTTGAAGTTAAAAAAATAATAATAAATAAAATAAAATAAAATGTAGATGAATTTCCTTTTTTTTTTTTTTTTTTTTTACTATAGTACATCTTACTCTGATATTAAATTAAAATAAAAATTGCGTATAAAATGTATAATGCGTTAGTAAAGATAATAACAAATGCAAATCAGAAAGTCATTAAAGTCTTTGTGTGCATTTTTCAATAATTCCAGTTTAGCATATTTTATTTTTGAAAATACAATTTTATTATCGTGAAAAAGAATTTCTACTTTCAAATATGCAACTAAGTACCTTCTTTGGTATTAATAAGGTATCCGTAAACAACCTTAGAGAATAAATACCATTCACTCAAAATAAATCTCTCAAGTATGCCTTTAAGGAAAAGTCTTGTTAAATATTTAAATAAATATTTCAGACTGTTCTAAGGACTGTTCTATCAATTCATATTCCCTCTGTTCTAAAATTACTTTTATAGTCGAACGTATTATGGTTCATTTATCTAAATTATGCTCTAGAAGTAAACAGATGGGGAAATTGTACCCATCTGATTTTTTCTACACAAACAGACTGAGATGGAATTCTGTTTTCTTTAATTCTTCAATGGTAAGCAAGAAAAATATTAGATAAATAACTTACCTATTTCGCTTTAGTAGACATAACTATACTGTTATTCTCTGCAGGGATAAGAATTTGGGTATTGCTTGCACTATTCCTTCAGTTTAGTACAACTTTTTCCGAAAATAAATCTTATTCGGGCCTCAAAGGGACTTATAAGCTTATTTAATTGCAAAATTCCTTTCATTAAATTAGCCGAAGATTTCTTTTCTATAAAAGTGGTGTAACATATTAGTGCCTAACTACTCTTTTATAAGTATACTCAAATGGTTAAGTGAGTTTTCAGATTCTGCGTGTGATCGTGGGTGTCCTGAATTCTAACATTTGGGCACGAATGAGATATATTCTGTCATTTCTATAAATTTCGCAAATTATGTCTCATTCTCAGGGAATCTAATCGTCACGGTTATTCCTTGAAACGATATGTTAATTAGGTATCTGTGGTTGCGTAGTTGCTATATATAGCGCGGTAGCAGTTACATTCGACGGATTTGGAACGCATCTCATGATTAAGGTACTTTAGTTTCTTCCTGCTTATGGGAACTCAAGTTCTCCACGTGTTACGTTCAAGCGAAGTTTTCAATTAGCTGTTTTGAATAGAATCTACTGCTGCGAGTTTTGCCAGCGGGGTAAGGAGTTAAACTTCGCGTATTTAACAATAAAAGTTTATTGGAAACCATAGAGTTCTATTTTATAGGAATATTACACTGTTCATAGAGGCAATTTATATCCACTTTTAAAATGACTTTTCTTAGGTTCTTGCAGAATGAACAGTAATGCCATTTGATTTAAGTTAAGGGGACACAGGACCTTCGAGTTTTTGAACACGATAAAAAACACACCAATTCCAAAGTATCAAAACTCAAATAATATGCAGTTATCTTTTTTTTCCTTTCAGCCTAAAGTATATATTCTTAAGTAGATTACACAGAAAACAAACATGTTGTATATACAAAAATAATATTTAAATTTTAATTTAAAAAATTGATTACACTAATACGTGAATGAAAATCATTAAGTGCTGTGCGCATAATAAAACTTGAAAATATCCATACAGAATACAATTTTTCACCAAAATAGAATTATAGCATACCTACCTCTAACTTAAAATCAAAATATACACAAAAAGTGTTGTTTAAAATGTAATTTTAACTAAAAGTCTAAAAAAGTCTAAAATTTAAAAATAATCATAATATTCTTTCAAGTGTAAAAAAATAATAAAAAACGAAAATAAGCCATTTTTTTTCGATCTAGATTATGAAGAAACGCACATGCGGTTATTTTTTTAAAAAAGTAGCTTGAATGTACAGTGGCCGTCAAATCAAAATTTACTAATTTGAGTAAGCGCATTTTAAAGTTAATTAACTTTCAGCAGTGAAATTATTGATTATTAAATACGTGAATTGCTAACAAAACTCAAAACCGACAGAGTGAAAAATGTCCCAAGTGTTTTTTTGTTGGCGATTTTAGTGCTACAGGTTCCGTTCCAACGCTTTATATGGTTTTTGGCTATGAAGATCACATTTTAATTTTTTTTAAAGTAGCTGTTGCCATTTGAAATTTTCGAAATTTTGTCACTGTAACCGTAACTGTTAGAGTTTAAATGTTGTTTTCCATATGATTCTTCAGCGCATACCTCGAAATATTTCAAACCAAAATTTCATTCAGTTTCTGAGAACGGTTTGATAGCTAGGGGCTCATATATCGGGATAGTTTTTTTTTCTAGTAATCACCCTGTATATCAATTGGATGGGAGCCCGTCTATATTTACGCGAGTTAGAGCACAGGCAGACAGACTAACCAAATACCTAAACACTTCAACTGTGCTGGAAAATGTTAAAAAGGGGCAAAAAAATTACCCTTTCGGGAGCCAAAAATGAGCTGATCTGTACAACTTCGTATTGCAGGCATTTTATAACATGTACACTCACTTATATGCAATTTTCACTTGATGCAATACATATAACAAGACCTTTTTTTTTCAACAAATGGAGAAAATAGTAACGGAATCTTCCATAATTCTAATGTACAACGAAATTTAACTTTTTTAAATATATTACTCTTTACTTTTCCTTTATATTTTATTTTCTAGATTTTTAATGTTTAAACTGTTTTATTGATGCTGTTTCACTGAAAATTGGCATATTTTAGCTAGTGTCGTTTGGCACATCATTAGCTTCATTGTTGTTGTATTAGTATAGCGGCTCGTCGGGTTGTGGTGGTGGGAGGTTCACAATCACTTTACTACCAGTATTTTCGTAAACGAAATTTCTTCTTGTTTAATCGTAGAACATTCTACGATATAATAAGGTCAAATTTAAGATACGGAAATTCTGGTAGTAAAGTAACTGTGAACCTCCTGACGAACTGCTATTAACTACTGTAAAAGTTGTAACAATAACTGCGCACGGCTAAAGAAAGCAAAAGGCCTTAAAATTAAGTTATTAATTTTTAATGAAGTTCAAAATGTATTAAAATGTTAAATTGAAAAAAGGCATTATTTAAACTATGTATTCATGATTTATAAATTGTTTTCCCAGCGAATAATCAAAATCTAATTAATTTAAACTGTTAAATGATAATTGAGTATTTTTAAAACAAATTATCACGTTCTTTATTTTTTATTTATTTTCTAATTTCTAGTGTTTAAAATATTTTGTTGTTGCAGTTTCACAGCCAGTTAGCATATTTAGGCCAGGGTGGTTTGAACTCTATTGTTTTTGTAACTCGTTATAACCATTTAGATTATTTAGCAACTGTGGCCTGATAACGGAAAATTGCCTTAAAACTAATTATTTTATAATTAACTTCTTAAAATATTAAAATATTGTATTGTGATTGGAAAGACTTCTGTGTACATACTTTTTAGGTAGATTTCGTAAGAAATACTACCTATTACATTCTCCCCTATGTTGGAATTTCTGAAAATTTTTTGCAGATCTACGTCGATTATGACTCTTAGAACCCAAAACCACCCCCAGTTCAAAACTTTATCTATCTATCTACCTATCTATCTAAGTGATATAGATAGATATCTATCCATCTATATCACTTTTTTATGGACACGATAACTTCAATAATTCTGCACAAATATCTTCCAAACTGATACATAAAATCAAAAGGCATAAAATATCGGTTAAGTTTGTTAATGGGCAAAATCGAACCAAGGGGTGGAAATAGAGGTGCTTTTTGTGAAACAGAAAAACCCCCATAACTTTTTTATTATGATACGAAATCGAAATCGAAATCGAAATCACCCTCTCGTGGAGATCCAGCCGAAGCATAGGAACTTTTCTCCACGAGGGGAAATGTTTATTGAAAATTCATATTTTAGATTACAGATGTTGAATATTACATTAGAGATTAAAGTAAAATTAGTACAAATATAGTTTTTACAATACTGGTTAAGATAAATTATGATACGTATGGAATCCGTTTCAAGTTATTATTACTTCTAGAAAAAGGGTCGAAAATTTATATATGACAGATTTTTGATAGCATTAAAAATGGCCACAAGGGAGAGGGGGGGGGGTATAGGGGTTTAAGAAGAAAAAAATTCATAACTTTGTCAATTCCCAAGATATCGAATCCGCTTAAATTTATTATAAATCATCTTAATATTATGTACAACTTTTATATTGACAAGATTTTTATAGAACCAATCCTTACAGGAAAAATAAATAAATAAAAAAAAACATCCCTGCCTGCTCTGCCTACAGTGGTAGATTTCAAAGTGGGCGGTCCCAACTGCCGCATCATGGCAAAAATGTAATTTCTTCTGCAATTCTCAATAAAAAGGCGCCCCACGGTCTGCGTCTTCGAAATCTACCTGTGCCTGTAGGCCGAGCCGTCAGGGATTTTTTATAATTCTAATCTATCAGGAAGTGGTTGAAAAATCGATTAAGTTTAATCTTACTGATTTAATGTTTACATACAAGAATTAAGTTAAGTTAAATAATAGTAATAATAAATTACACGACTTTTTACAAACTGCTTTCTGACTTATTTCTGAATTCATTTTTGTTCGTAAGCACATGACATTGGCAGGTGCTCTAATTGAGAAACTATGAAATCTAATAGTTTTCTATTTTTCCGATAAAGGAAATCTTATCAAAGTTGGAGGTTCAAACCGCTAAAATTCGTCAACTAACTTATAATTCAAGTTGTAATTTATCTATCAAAAACAAAAAAACAAAAAAAAAAAAAAAATTAGATTCTAAATTACTTTAATACTGATGTCTGCAAACGTCATGCTTTTACATTTGAAAATGAGTCCGATAATGTGCCAAAGTTTTGCGGTAATTTTATTTATTTATTTATTTATTTATTTATTTATTGAGAATACCATTAGACTTCCTGAAAACAAACCTACCAGTTATATATGTTATTTATGGACTAGTCAATCATTTAGTACGGGGATTTCAAACAGAAATAACAATATGCACTGAAATGATTTTTATTAGCGTTGTATGGAAAATTTTAACATTTTAAATTCTGCATTTGATCAATTTTTCTCACAACTTTTTAATTGCAACTTTTTCGATTCCACAATATACATTTTCATTACACTAATATATTATATTCATTGCAATATGCTTCTTTCCAAACTTATTAGAGTGTCGTGATCTAATGGACGATTTTTTTTATTCTTCTGTTACAAGCTGAAATACTCGCTGCTATTTTCATTTTTTTTTATCCAAAAAAATAATCTACTGAATTCTGCTCAGATGCGGCCAACATATAAAGTTGAATTGTTTTCGAAATTACATCAAACTTCATTTTTATTGTTGACGTTTTTGGTTCCTTTATTTCCGCAAGGCACACAACAGGCAAAGATCCGACATCAAGCGAATTTACCCCGTTTCCACCACGAACGCAGCATTTGGCAGCAGTTCATTTTCTGATTCTTATCTTTGTTTTCTTCGAAGATTGAGAAACCACAGGCAAGCTGGGTGTCTGGCTTTTGAGTTTCTTGTCAAATGCTTCAGAATCTAATATTATTTCAAAATATTTCTTATCAGCTAATGAAACGTCCCCAAAAAGTGTTTCAAATCCAAAATTGGAGATTTCATCAAATTCTAGCTCATTTCCATGAGATTCGACACTTTTTTTCATTTTCTACATCAGAGAAATAATCGGAGCCGAGGATTGATACCCAAAATAACCTGGTATTTGCCATTGAACCAAAGAGTAATTCGAGAAAAAATTCATCTGAATCGTTTGCTTCTAATGCTTTATTTCTAGTTTCGTCAGCGTCATCATCGGGTTCGGGAGCATTCAACACAGAATCGCTGACTACATCACTCTGTAAAAAAAATTTCCGGAAAAAAGTGGTGGCATTAAGATGCCATGGCTTTTTGCTGTTACGTTTCACAACAAAGTAGTGAAACATTCCAGAATTAAAAAAGCTAAATTTCATGAAGCAACACAAAAATTATAAAATCCGTTTGTGGAATATTTAAATAGGATTTATTTCATAAATTATTAAAAATATTAATTTTTAACAGCATAATTGAATTTGATTATACTGCAATTCTATGATTTTTTAAAAAATATATATGATGTTTATCTTAAAAAATGAATTTCATAATGTTCTAAACTTATTAACGCATTACTCGTATTAAATAGTAGGAAGATTATTTAAAAAGAAAATTGAAAAATATTACTTATCTATACATTTTAATAAAAAAAGCATTTTCTCAATTGGCAGATGCATTCTGTTTTTATTACAAAGAATAATTCTTTCATATTTAGACATTATAAAAAATTATCAATATACCTTTTTTTTATTCAGTGTCTTATTTAAGCAACTAAATTTTAAAGTTTCGTATTACAGAAAAAATGTAAATTCAAACAATGAAGCACAAAAAGGATTTAAATTAACTACTTACTTTATCGGTTGATATCCAAACAAAGAATGGCATTAGTTCAGAATGCATTTATCTCTAAGTACCTAGGCAGCTGTTTTTTATTCTTCTTTAGTTATCGAAAATGGCTAATGGAACATAAAACATGAAGCACGCATGCGCAGAATGTAGTTTACGGAAAAGTTGAAACCTCTCAAAAATATTACACGAGTTATTGCCGTAATTGACGTTGGACATAAAAAAATTCGAAATTCCGGTAAAATATGTGAAATGTTTCAGGATAATTTCCTGAAACGTTCCAAAAATTTTTTACAGTGCATAACTCTGCACGTATAAATCCGTTTTGTAATTCTCAATGATAATTATCACATCGGTTCGATAATTATCACATGATTCACATTGGAGGTACTCAATGCTTGCTCCCAGATATCCATGCTAAGCTGATGGGTTTCAATGTAACTCAAAACAACCACCGAACAAGCGATGTGACTGAAGATGTTGAACGTTCGGTCGTTCATCCGGTATCACATGCAAACAGAATTTGATAAAATTTAAGACATTTTCTACCTTTTTCTTAACTTCTGAAGTGCTGAAGCCTCGTATCATCAACTTGAAAAACGCTTATTTCTTTACAATCCTCTGTAACATAGGATAGACTATAGATAAATACACTGCTCAAAACAATTAAAGGATATTGCAGTTTTAGGTGGATTTTGTATCTGGGAAACTTTTTAGCTGATTGATACATGGTCGACAGACATAGTAGGTTATATGAGAATAAATTACACATGTTTGGCAGAAAAAAATGCATTTTATTGCGCATTTGTGTACAAAAGGAATAAAACACAATTTGTGCATATGAGAAAAAAAGAATAAGAAAAGGTGTTTTCTTCAAAGAAAATCATTTTCAGTAGGGGGTATGGTTTCCACGGGCGGCCAGCAACGTTGAACACCTTTGAGGCATGGACTCAATGAGGCTATTAATGACGAGTTGGGGTATTCTGCACCACTCTTCCAGAAGAGCTCTTTCCAGTTCTTGGAGAGTTTGTGGGGGTTGTTGGCGGCCAAAAACTCGTCTTCCTAGAGCGTCCCAAACGTGCTCGATTGGATTCATGTCTGGAGAACACGCTGGCCATTCCATTCGAAAGATTCCTTCCTCGAAAAGGAAATCCTCCACCAGGTTTGCACGATGTGGCCTGCAGTTATCGTCCATTAAAATGAAGTTATCTCCGATTGCTGCAGCGTAAGGGACTACAATAGGTCTGAGGATCTCATCCCTATATCGGCGACCAGTCAGAGCTCCATCTCGAATGATGTAGAGGTCAGTGCGCCCGTCAATGGAGATGCCACCATACACCAACACTCCTCCACCGCCAAATCTGACACTTTCGTGCACGAATGCAGGATTATTCCTACTGCCACGGTCCCTCCAGATGAAAATACGCCTATTATCCGGATGCACAGAAAAACGGGACTCGTCAGAAAACAGAATATTGCTCCATTCATTTCTCCTCCAGTTGACATGCTCGGTTGCCCACTCCCTGCGGTCGCGACGATGCCTTGATGTTAATCTAACACATACCATCGGTCGGCGAGCATACAGACCTACAGCATGGAGCCGGTTTTGGATAGTCTGAGTTGAAATCGTGGTGCCTGTAGCCGAGCGAAGGTGTTGTTGGAGAAGAGTAGCGTTCATGTTTCGGTGTCTCCGAGCTGTTAACGCTAAATACCGATCTTCATTGGGCGTTGTTGCCCGTCTACGACCTTTCCCTGGTCTTCGGCCTGCACATCCACTCTCCAAAAAACGGTTCCAGATCCTGGAAATGACACTTTGTGACACTCCAATGGCATGCGCTACTTCGGCTTGAGTTTGGCCCCCTTCGAACCTACCAACAATTCTCCAAGCTTCTGAATCTGTCAAATGACTTCGCTGAGACATCGTACTCATCGAAACAAAGCAATCACTGAATGCCGATCATCCTTGTCTTCATTCTCTTTTATCCAGTTGAAAGTCAAATTTCATTCGCTGCCGCTGAAGCGACGTTTTTGACGTCGAACTCAAAATTTGCATACTCCACAGTTTGAAACCAGAAAAATTTGCATTTGTGATTCTCTTCTTCTATTTTCGGCAAAAAAAATTTCGTTTATATCTTTATTTTATATAAAACTTCAAATATCCTTTAATTGTTTTGAGCAGTGTATTTTATTTGTCAGTCAAAGGGTATGGCCATTTATTCCTTTCATTTAATAAGTCCATGCGTGTGAAAATTTTGAAAGCTAGCATTCCAATACGCCAGACATTAAGAGCCTACACTAGTCACGCGAAGAAACGCTCAATCTAATATTAAGTCTATGGGAAGGTTCTTGCGCGATTTTTCGCTCGCATTTTAATATTTTTAAATGATTTTTTTTGCATAGGATAGCTGAGGTCAATCTCCAACGTTGTTAGTTTGTACTTTTTCGATTTTTGTTGCAGTTTTTTTTTATAAGCGGGCATTTTTAATTTTGGAACCGGTTGGAGCCGGTTCAGAAAATGGAAATGTCCGCTTTTAAAAAAACTGTATCTAAAATTAAAAAAGTAAAAACTAACAACGTTAGGGATCAGCCTCAGCTATCCTATGCAAAACATATCATTAAAAAATAATGAAAATGCGAGCGAGAAATTTCGCAAAAACCTTCCCATAGACTTAACATTATCTTGAGTATTTTTTCGCGTGACTAGCGTAGGCTCTTAAAACTGTAGCCACCTATATTCAAGCACCAATCCACGGTTCTGGAAGTCCATACAAATGAGGAGAACCATAATAGTTTACTGGTAATTCTCCAATTGTGAAACATCCAAAATTGCGCAGGACAGCATTCTGACTGTCACTTATAAGAATATTGTTTGCTTTCAAATCAAGATGCCAGAGTTTTTGCCTGTGTAAATATGAAAAGCATCCAGAACGTTTTTCAACCATCTTATCGCTATATAAATCTTAATATCATGGGACTTTTCTAACAATTTATTATTCAATGTGATTGGGAATCCAAAATTGGGGTGAAGATATCCAAAGCTGATACACATCTAACCGAGATCAGTTTTAAAATATTTGGGTGATCTAAAGTACGCCAAATACGGATTTATCCAACGACAACAAGTTTTTTTTTCAACATTTTTCACAGCTACTTTTGATTTATCTTTACAGTTTTCTATTTTTACCACGCATACAAAAGACCCATGGCCCAAAATGTTTTTAAAATCAAAACCTTCTTTTTCAACGTATTCAACTGTAGCCTATATTTTATCATTGAACGTTATATAAAACTTTATTAATCGTTTTCGATCCATTATACTAAATATCCTTTTAAAAGTATTTGAACAACTTTTAAAAGAAAAGAAGTTTCATAAGCTCATTAACTGAAGCACAAACCAGTCTCTTGATCTTTTGATGTTAATGCGCTGATTGCAGCAGTAGTAGCATTTACAATACGTAGTTTCACATTGTTGTAAACATTGTTAAAAAAGGGGTTTTAACATTAGATCACAACAATATTCGCAAGCAGAATTTTTCATTTTTTTGTTTGTTGCTGTCTGCTGAGTTACAACAACAACATATTTGTCAACAATTAAAACTATAAATTTTGTAACTTTTATTTTATTTTATTTTTATCTAACAATATAATAAATTATAACACGTCGTAATAATATATTTCTTTTAAAAGCTAAAATGTGTAAATTAGCAACATAATATCCTTCAGTAAAGTAACTTTTATTAGGTTGTTGACATCATGTTTCGGCTCACTCCAAGCCATTTTCAAATAAATAAATAAATAAATATAAATTGCATTTTTTTTAATGGCTTTGAGTGAACCGAAATGTGTCAACAATCTAAAAAAAAGTTATTTTACTGTATATTATATTTTTAATTTACACATTTTAGCATTTAAAAGAAATATACTGTTATTTTCGTTTGTCGTCTGCTACTCGATTTAATCCTATTGTTGTTTTGCATTATTGTAACTAATAGTGATTTATTATTCCATAAAAAATGTGTGATACTATTTATTTAAAATTTTCCCGCGCAATTTTTTTTTTAAAAAATCCCCCATAAAGTTTGCATAGAAATTGGAACTTTAATTACTGCGCGATTTTCGTGTTTAAAATGTATAGGAGTTCGCTTTTAAGAATATGTTTTGTAATAAAAATAAGCTGTACTGCAGAACAGCGGAAAAATGTTTATGAAATTATTAAACGTGTTCAGGAAAATTAAACAGGTTTTAAAAAGACACGAAAGGATCGATCGAAAATGTAAAAAAAAATATTTCATTAAAAACTTAAGTATGAAACTTAAGTATGTTTAGGTTTTTAAGTAAAAGAAAAAACTGGAGGAAAAAAAAAGTTAAAAAAGAATTAGTTGTTTAGAAATGTGGAAGTTGAAATAAACTTTTTTGAGTTTATTGTAACTGACGACTGGATTTCTTTGAAGTAGGTTTTCATAATTCCACAAAAATTTATTGCATTCACTGAAAAAAAAAAATCCTTTAACATCTTTACAAAATTAGTTCAGGATCAAACTTTTTGTTCTCAAACTTTTTAACCAAAGTAAATATACTTTGGTCTTAAAAAATTCTATTATTTGTAAACACCTCTAAAAAAGAATTCTCTACAAAGCATTTAGAAAAAAAAACCTTTTCTGTGTTGAATAGTTCTGCATTTTTAGAAGGAGAATCTCAAAGATTATGTATTTATAAGATATGCTGTATTTAAATTATCAGAAAGTTCTAGTGCCAAAAAATGAAATAAAATTTAATTTTCACTTCATTAAAATTTTTCTTTAATATTCATTTTGTTAATTGTGTTTTTTCTCAGATGTTATAACTATAGAACATAAACACACTGTAAACAAGTGCAAAAAATCATGCATCCGGAAAAGATTATGACAGTTTCCAACACTAACAGAATATTATTACGAAATTTAATTGTTATATAACAATGAAATGAGATATCTATTTAAAAAATACTACAGGAAGGGTGAGCTTTTTAAACACCGATATTCTCTTAGAAAAAATTTAATTTTAGATTCTTATTCTGGCACATTTTGCAGAAAACCACCTTCGGAGGTAATTTTTTGCGGAAATGTTGTAGAAAACTACCATGAAATTTTCTGTTAAAAAATATTGGTATTCAGTTGGTTCACCATTCCAGAGCCCAGATCTATAATGTAAAGAAATTACACAACCCAGTAAAAATCCATTTTCAGCATTTTCTGCCCATATTCGATGTCTATTGTGCAGCCCTGTATATATGATCTACAGAGTTTGTAAACAACACGTAATACACTAAAAATTACATAAAATGCTACAGTGAAAAGAGCACTTCTAGCAATTACCAATCATAGTCAATCTTTTAACCGATCTTTTTCTCTTGTGCGTCTCTGTACATGAAGGATAACTATTCACTCCATAATCTAAAGAAAATAAGTTGTGTTCAACCTTAGAAAATTTTCACCTTTTAAATTTATTTATGTTTAAAGTATCACGACACGTCATTGGGGGGCCACCGTAATACTTACACATTATGGATATGCATAATATAAAATATGAAAATAAAACATGTGTAAACTATTTATAAAATGCATTGCAATTCGAATAAAATCGTGGCTTGATGACGTCCTAAACTTTAAATCGAGGCTAACGAAAAAGATAGGCTACCGCGGTACATTCCACTTAAGTTTTTTTACAGACCGCTAGAGTGACGTGATGGTCTTTTCGTACACCTGCATTGGTGGATTCGAACATCACGTGACTCGCGCGGTCTGTAAAAAATGATACGCGTAAAGCACCGCGGTAGCCTTTCTTTTTCGTTAGCCTCGCTTTAAATGCTCGATTAATGAATTAAGTAAAAGAAACATCGTTATAACTTCAAAAATGATGATCATATTAACTGACAGTTCACTGCGTCAGACTAACCGTCTCATTTCTAATTAAAATGTATCTTTGAATTGAAATTTGAATGAAATACAGGGTCATGAAAAATCGAAGAGTGTAGAAAATAGGATTACAACTACTTCGGCAACTCATTATCCAATCGACTTCCTTCTTTATGTAAAATAAATGTTTTTTATTGTCTTTTATATTCACTCCTAAAAATAAACAATTTCGAAAATTTTTATATACCTTTTATCAGAACCAATATTTCGAGGGTCCGAATAAAATAGTTCCGGATAATCGAGGTTTCTGAAATTCAATAAGCTTCTTCTCATTATTACATATTAAGTACACACCAAATTTCAAGTCTCTATCTCAATTTGTTCTAGAAATAGAGCGTTTACAGACACACAGACAGACGGACGGCAATTTTTTTTTCTAAAAATACGTTTTTAGGAATCTCGAGTGTCTGAAACGTGTAAATCAGTCAAATTTTTTTTCGATTTTTAAAGCTATCACAATACTTACCCTATACTACGCATGATGGGTAAGTAAAATGCACCGCAAACGACTTTTCCTCATAGATCATAATGTAAAGGAATTATTTTGTACGTCTTTGTAATTGAACTGTAAGTACTACTAATTGTATGCTCCAGTGAAAGCATGCTGTAGTTCATCTCAGTAATGCATATTAATTTCATTATGTTTGAAATATCGTAACGTGAATAGAGTGCGCCGCAAACGATTTTTCCAAAAGACCGTAATGTAATGGAATTCTTTGGTGTATCCCTGTAAATAAACTACTAAGGATACACACTTCATTTTCAATACCAAACTCTCTATAGTAAATTTCAATATTGTATAAAAATTTCATAACAATCCGAGTACACTCAGAAAAAAATTGCAGTAAAATTATGGGCAGAGGCCGGCAGCAGAGATTCCAGTCATACCCCATAAAAAAAAAAAAAATCCATGCCCATCATTTTGTGCAGCCCGTAATTTTACGGGGCAAAATAATACAGTATTATAATGCACAGAATATAATGCACTTTAAAACACAATAACACTTTACTTACTGTTCCGTAGCACGTAGCACGTTAGATTAACATCACAGAATCGCTTTTTTGGCGGGTTAAAATTTTCGAAACACGAGTAACATGAAGGGTTACACCCTAGCGAAGGACAATGTATGGGGTCGTACCGTATTTTTGCTAACATGTGGGCTAGAACTGCAAGAATATATGGATTGCTGTTAATTTTCTAAGTATCTAAGGGATAAGGTCGCTTATTTAGTGGATCAGACCGTTTTTCATCAAATAAGGCTGTTGCCCGTGAAAATTGAAGGTCAACTTACGGACTTACAGATAGACAAACCGAATTCTTAAACACTTTTCGCCTATGTTCGAAAGTATTAAAAAGATAACTGTTTGTTAAACTAGGAAAACACAATATAATAACCACAAACAAAAATATACAATACCGAAATCTACTTCCGAGTAATCCGCGATTCCGAAAAGCGTTCTTTCTTTTTAGAAATCTCAGAAACCAATTTATTTTCCAGACTTAAAAAAGCATTTATAAAAACATTTCTTTTTCTTTTTTTGTTGCCATTGACTTTCGGAACCGTTTCCGATTAGTTTTCTCAAGCCGGAATATCCGTTTTTAGGATGCTCAATTGAACTTTTCCAGCTGCATAATTGAATTTATATATGCAACCGCAGAAAATAATACTAACTTTAATGTTGATGTTAATGCGGTTAATATTATATTGTTAGTTTGTAAAATATATTTTTTGAACATGAAAATATTTACTTGGGAATTGATAGCATCCGAAATACCTATATTCCGGATTAAGTCAGCTGATTAATACACTATAAAAACCATTCTGAAACGTTTCGACGTTCAGCGGCAGCATAAGAAACTTTGTTTTTATAATTGTTTCTTTAATCTCGAAAATATATTGGTTTCTGAAGTTTCTAAAGGTAATGAACGCTTTTTCGGCGTCGTGGATATCATGGAAGAGGTTATTATATATTGTCTTTCGTGGTTATATTATAGGTTTTTAGCTCACAGGCTATCAAAGCCTGAAAGCTAATGTGCCCGCCCGTTCTCCATGCATGTATGTACGTATGTATGTATGTACGTATGTATGTATGTACGTAACGCGATAACTCTTGATAGAAATATCCGTTTTGCTTCAAATCTTGTTTATAGGTTCATTGTGATAAGGTGCTTCCCTCATTAGTTTTTGGGTTTCATTGGTTAAGTATAAAGGGGGGAACGGGGGGCTAATTCCCCCCCCCAATTTAGATGAATGGGTTTTTCATGCAGAATCATCCTATTTGCTTCAAATATGGTATATAAGTTCATTGTGATAAGGCGATTCCCTGATTAGTTTGGGGGTTCATTGGTTAACAATAAAGGGGGAACGGGGGGGCTGATCCCCCCCTTAAGTTAGATAAATTGGTTTTTCATGCAGAATTATCTGATTTGTTTCAAATTTTGTATATAGGTTGATTGTGATAAGGCGCTTCCCTGGTTAGTTTTGGGGGTTCACTGGTTAAGTATAAAGAGGGGAACAGGAGGGGTTAATCCCCCCGCTTTAATTTATTATCGATTTTTTTATTTTCGAGGGCATTATTCTTTGAAATAAGAGTATAATATACAATTAATCTGAATAGCCTGTGAGCTCAATGCCATCAGTTTAACTGGGCACTTTTCTTTTTATTATATTTAGAAACATCTGACTTTTTATACATCAGTGTAAAAAGTGTTCTCCTTTTAGACGACTTTATTCCTTTTTAAGCCGTATCTATTGGGTGCGTCAGAAAATGTATACAGACTTTGAATGATTGTAATTTCAGTTTTTATTCACACACTGTAAAAAACTTTGGTCAATATTTACGGTACATATACTGGCAACTTTGTAACCAGTTTATATACCGTAATTTAACTGGACGGTATATGTACCGTAAAATATTTAAAATATATGTACCGGCTGCACTCCCCCCTCTCCTCACGCTTGTACGCATTGCGTAACAAGAGTAAGAGCATCACATCAGGTGTTGCCGTACACCGAGGCGTTGCTACCAGCTTTTTCCTTACTGAAAAATAATTATTTTACTGTATAAATAGCGATTTTTTTTATTGAAAGACAATCATTTTACGGTATAAATACCGTTTATAATCGAAATGGCACATATACGGTTTTTTTTAAAGCTTAATACACCTTAGAAGTATGGTACTCAAGAGTGATAACGGTATAGTACCGTTTATTTACGGTACATCTAATGAAATTTTACGAATTTTTTTTACAGTGCATATAATTAATATTTAAATTGAAAAATAATCTACATAATTTGTATAACTTTTCCTCCTGTCGAGGATGTTCAAAATTATTAGCTTTCTTGTCAATACACTGTTTATAACGGTGGACTATTGATTCACTAACTTCAAGAAACAATTCATTTGATAACTTGACGCACTTTTGCTGAATTGTGGGTCCGCAACGTTGTCTTCGTTTCATACTTATCTTTTATCCGGTGAAATGTAAGTCGCATAGGTGTATTTGAAGCTCATAAAATATTTTTTTGAGCAATTGTTTAATAATTTGAACAACCACAATGTATATTTAGATTCCTGTTGATAATTTTGGATGGCATGCATGATGTATGATGTTTGATGTTTATTTTAGCAAATTTGAAAATATATCTATGTATTATTTATTTATTTATTTGTTATATGAACTGCAATACTCCACACACATATCAAAAGAAATCATTTTTCACTTGAGAAAAAAAATTATTATTTTTGGTAATTACGTTCCGATTTTTAAAAAAATTAGATATTTGTATTCAACATACAAATGATTTGTTATGATTTATTATGATTTGTTTTGATTTGTTATATTTATCATTATAAGTATTGCATATAATGTAATTAAAAGTTACAATTGAAATATATTGCTTGAATATGCTTATACTCTTAATGAACTAATGATCTAATAACTCGGACGCTATTAATTCTCAAAGAAAATTTTCATGTCAACAAACATGATAAATTATCAACATTAACACTAACATTAAAATTAACATTATTTGGTACTCTTGCATGTATAAATTCTGCAATGAAACTGAAAATGTTTACATGAGAATTGATAAAACCGGAAAACCTGACAATTCAAGTAGAGAAAACTATTTTAACACTGTAAAAGCTACTCGGAAAATTTCCGAACATTGCAAGCATCAAAATAAACTTTTGTTTCAGCAATGCTTTTCTAAGTCTGGAAAATCTTTTGATTTCAGGTACTTATAAAGATACAGCAACGCTTTTCGGAATTGCGGGTAAAACGGAAGAAATTTATTAATTTTCATAAAATTTAAGAAAGATAAGAGCTAGATTAAGAAACATTTGTCTTTTTTTTTAAGTGTATGATTTATACATTTCTGATTAATTAACAAAATATTTGCCATAAAATTATCGTATCTGATTATATATGAGCGGTTATTCGCTTTGGCTTCCAATAATTTTAAACGAGTTGGAAAATGATCAGGATCCATAAGCCGTGTTTTTGACTCATGAAGTAAGACTAAACTCGATTTTGTTATACTGACTTAATTATTTCACTTTTTAATATTAGAAGATTTATCCTGTACGATTTCAACAATAGTTTTTGCATTTTGTTTGGATTTATATGACTTACACAAGCTCAAAGTTTGTACTATTCGTAGTTTTTGAAGAAAAATACGCAATTTCTCCTAATTTTACCTCAATTATTTATATGAGCGCAATTGTGCAACACTTTCTTCTTTACATATTATAAAATACATCAAAATGTACAATATATGTAAAAATAAAAGTGTTGCAAAGCGGTGCTCATAGTAAAATATTAAAAAATATATTAAAAATTGAGGTAAAATTAGGAGAAATTGCGTATTTTTCATCAAAAACTACAAATAATACGAACTTTGAGCTTGTGTAAGTTATATAAATCTGAACAAAATTCAAAAAATATTGTTGAAATCGTACTGAATGAACCTTCTAATATTAAAAAGTGAAATAATTAAGTCAGTATAACAAAATCGAATTTTAGTCTTATTTCATGGGCCAAAAACACGGCTTATTGACACTGATCCTTTGCAACTACTATCCGTTCCATATTTTGTACCAGCGAGTTAAAACCACTCTTAGCCCTGTAAAATAAACAGAAACATTCCTGATTTTTTGCAAGAAGCTTACTGAAATTTCAGTGGAATGCATTCGGTAAACTTTTAATTATTTCCGAAGAACGTTCTTGGATTTTTGATTTTTTTTTACTGCATACTTTACTACAGATTATATAAATAATATAAATTATGTCTAAAAAATTATAATCTCAAATATACATTTAAGAAAAAGGACTAAATAAATCTTTTTGTAACGTTACCTGTCGTTCTACAATATCCCGTAAACTGCAATACATGAAAGTGGTTTATGTTACTAAACAATACTTTTGAATTGAACAGATCTGTTGTCTTCATCCATTCTCCTTTTACTTAAAACAATTCAGGTAAATTTTATTTCTCTATGATACGTTATGCTTTAAAAACATCATACAGTTATATTTTTACCCGGATGTATAATATTTGTTATTTGTATAAGTTACAGATATTATTTTTTAATATACAAGGAGATTCAAACGAAACCACACATTTCTGAGAAGCATATAATCGGATGGTACATAGTAGATCTTAGTAACATCGTATTCTGTACACCTGTAACGGCCATCTTTAGGTATCAGGCCGTGCGGTAGAGCAAAAGAGCACAACAAAGTTCAGGTTTGAATTAAAACCAGTTTATTAAGACGAATCGGTCAGGGAGGTTGAGCGAGAATTACTCGTTTTTCCTAACTTTAACAAAAGAAAGATTTTAGCCTTCGACTTGAAGCGGTGTAAAATAAAAAAAACTTTCCAATAATTAGAATAAACTATCAGGGAAAAAAATTTAGCATTCGCAGTCCGTCAAAAGCGGAGAGTCGGGGTGCAAAGTCGCGATGAAACAAATTCAAGTTTAATTCCTGGTGAGCTCTGATACAGGCTAACACCAGTTCAACAGGCGCGTAAAGCAAAGCAGCTTAACCTTAAGTACCGATGCCAAGTACAACTCTGAATGAAAATTCACCTCTTATACACCCACAGTATCAATTGACCAGCTACAATAATTTGCATAAATATCGAAAGAACACAGCAACTAACAATTTCCAAGATTCAGACATCCATAGAAAGTTAGAGAAGAGAGAGCCTTGATAAACTTACGCACATGGATGGTTAAAGGACAAAAATTACGATCGCATTCAAACCATCGCCTACTCACGTGACAAGAGTAGTCACACACCTATTCTTCGAAAGCTGATGCCTAGAGATTTTAAGTTTAGGCGTATAATTGCTTGCTTGTTGATTTGTCGATGAGATGTTTTTCATTTGCATATGCTAATGCAATGTAATTTATGTCAAGGATCGTTAAAGTAGAAAATTGAATTTGAACATTAAATAGTTTCATTTTAAAAAATAGAGAGGTTAATTATGCAACTTTTCTGAGTTAAAGTATTTTCTACCCGTCAATATGAAAAATATTAATCTCTAAAAATATGCAATTCCTTATAGTGGCTATCACTATAATGCATGTATGAGTGTTTCGCGTCCATGAAAACTAAATAACACATTATTGGATTCGTAGTATTGGATCTAAATCGCACTATTGCAATTTCTAAAAGTATGAAATTTTTTTATAGCGGTCATCACTATAATTCGTCTATGAGCCCTTTGCACCCATGGTTGGTTGGTTGGTTGATTAGGGTTTTATGGCACAAAGTCCCTTTAGGGACATGCTGCGCCAAAAAAGATTAAATGACATACGTCAAACTGAAATATAAAAGCTAAAAAAGTAACTAAGCTTAATGAGATAATCATCTGGATGGGTTTACCCATCCAGATATAGTCATACAGTGTATAAATCAAATAGCGCGAAAAAAGATTAGAATAAGAACACCAAATTAAAATTTAAAAATGACTTAAAACTTTATCATAAAACAAAATGAATGAAAATAACATATTTACATGAAAAAAGTGATATGATGATAAATGTATAATTAAAATCATTCAATTAAAATATAACACAATGTCTAAAAGATATAAACACAAGCTTTCACAATTAAAATAGAAAATCTTTAAAAAAATTGGTAAAATGCTCAAAGTTTCAAGCAGAAATATATTTAAAATTACGTAGGTTCGAATACCTCAAAAACAGTATTATCAGCATTATCATCATTTGAGTCTGAACTGTAGGTCTCCGATTCCATATCTACCTCTGCATAGTGCAGTAGCTGTTTGGAATCCTTTGTAGTAGGAAGCGGTGTGTCAAGACAAAATTTCTTGTTGTTTTTGCCCTTCACAGTTTTCCACTGTGAAGAGGCTTGGGTTGAGGTTTTCTTTCTCTCATTCTGTGTACATGATTTGGGTTTTGCTTTTTGTGTTGGGGAAACAGGTTTTTTCGAATTGTTTGCAGATGAAAAAGAGGTTTGACCTGTATCCTCTTTAATGAACTGGCTAGATTGACTATTATAATATTCTATTTTTACAGGTTCGGATGATGGTGGCAAAAGTTTTAGTGCAGGCATAGGTCTTATTCTAGCGGAAGCACCAATACTACGGGTTTTTTTCTTCATAGTGCTGGTTAGTGTAACAGATGAATCATTTGGTGGTAAAGAGAATTCAGTTTGTGTGCTTATATGTCTTACGGATTTTGATTGTTGCTTGAATAGACTAGAATAAGAGACTCCTACAGATGGTGTTCTAGATTCAACCAATTTTCGAGCTTCAGGATAAGAAAGTTTCTGAGTGATTTTGATGGTAAGAATTTCTTTCTCACGTATCCAGTTTGGGCAAGAGCGAGAATATGCTGCATGGTCACCCTTGCAGTTTATACAGCGTTCGGATTTTTCACATGAGTTACTCTCATGGCCGGCTTCTGAACATCTTGCACATGTAACAGATCCACGACAGGTATTTTTACTGTGGCCATAGCGCTGGCACTTAAAACAACGGAGAGGGTTAGGAATATATGGCCGGACGGGGCAACTCAGGTATGCAGCTCTAACTCTAGTTGGTAGAGTAGGGCTATTGAATGTCAGAATAATGTGCTTTGTAGGAAGTACTTGCTCATTACGACGAATAGTGATACGGCGTACGTCTATAACATTTTGATCTTTTAAATTAGACAAGAGTTCATCTTTCGTAGAGAGTAAAAGATCTGGTTCTGATATTACACCACGGCTTGAGTTGAGAGTTTGATGAGCTTGAACAGAAACAGAAAAAGAACCTATTTCTTTGCAATTTGAGAGAAATTCTGAGTGACTCGCTGAAGAAACCTCCACCAGCAAATCCCCAGACTGCATTTTTTTAAGTGAATGACCATCGCCAAAAATTGACTGAAATGTTTTTGCAATAAGAAATGGAGAAGTTCTCTTAAAAGAACTATTTGAGAGACTATCAGTGCGATGAACTACAAAAAAACGTGTGAATGAAACATTATGCACAGTTTGTTGCTCTCCACATGGGAGAGAAATAGTAGTATTTGAAGTATTTTCATCCATATTAGAAAGAGAAAAAAAATTCAGACCCCCGGCCGCACCACCCACTACCGAGCCCAACAAGGGAATGCACATTCGTGCACTAGTGCTAACCAGGGCCTATACGTTCACAAGACACACCTATTTCAGTTTCCACCTTTAACGAAATGACTAGTATGTGCCCGCTCACTTGATCCCAAGCCAGTGACAGACAAGTCAGCTGACCAGCCGATTGATGCATACGGGACCAATATGCACCTCCCGTCTACCTGAAGCAGAGGCCAAAGCAGTGTGTTGGTTTCCCTCAACTGCCAGGATCCCCCTTTCCAGGTACACGGGTCGCCACGCACGGCAAACGCATGGGTGGTTTACAATTCTCCATGAGTCGATATAAACAGGATGATATCGGCTCATGCAGAATCGCCCTCACCTCAGAAGAGGAAACCACAATGAGAGTGAAACAAAGAAGAAAGATTAGATAAGAGAATGGAGAGGAAAAACGAAAAGAGAAAGATCGCTCAGGTGCCCGGTGTTGCGAAGCCCGTGAATACCTAAAGAAGGTATCCCCCTGGGGGGGCCTTTGCACCCATGGAAACAAAAGAAAACATGACTGGATTCGGCTAAATCGTTATATTGGAATTTCTAAAAAAACGAATTTCGCTGAATATTATAGAATGTTCTACTCGTCAATATGAAAAATATTAATCTCTAAAAATATCAAATTCTTTAAACCGGCTATCACTATAACGCGTGTATGAGTGTTTCACGTGACTTTTACATACCATCCTGTTTTTATGACAATAATTTTATACTGTTCTGATTTCATAAAATAAGCGTCCAATTTAATTATTAAGAAATTCGGAAAGAAAAAATTAGCAGTGACAGATAATTTAAAGTTATTTGTATGTTAGGTTTTATTCTTATTATAGTTTCTTTTGTGATTTATTGCTTGATAAATAATAAAAAATGCAACTTAATATCGTACGTAATGTTTTTACGACATGTTTTCGTAAATGAAAGATTTTTTTCCTTTTACATACTTAAGTAAAATTTTGAATCTTGATGCAAAATTATAATGAAACTTATTTAACATGCTTTGAAATGGTTAATAAAAGCCTTCATATAAAAGCAATAATAAATTCTTGATATTTTTATAAATGTAATATTTCTGTTTTTACACACAACTGGAAAGAATTCCGATTTGGAGTATTTTCTGTTACGAAATATTTTTACTTTATGGTCACGTAGAATGCATTACGTGACATAAAAAAATTCAAAAAAGTATCGTATCCATTAAGACCAAAATATTCGTGTAAAATGTAGCGCTATATGATCAGCAACATTACATTTTCTCGGTACATATTACTATAAGGTATGTTGTTTTCTTCTGGGTGTTTCAGGATAGAAAATGCCACATTTCATAAAGTTGCCAAACACATATTAAAGTCTAAATAAATATTTTTATATCATTATATTTCCTTCTAAATTTACTGTATTTACTAAAATTTACTAAAATTTATAATATTTTGAATTAAGAAATTTGTCTTATATCAAATTAAATTTTGAAAAGTAAAACAATTGTTTACTTATATCCTTTTGTTTATCGTTTACCTAAAATTTTAAAGTTGAATTCTATTTATTTGTCTTGTTATCTTGTAAGAAAAATTCATTATGATAAAATGGTTTATAATCCAATTTTTAAGGTCTTACTGCTTACGATTTTCATTTGCAGTCCTACACATACAAGGTTTGTCCGAGAAGTAATGTCAATGATTTTACTGTGAAGCGAATACACACGCAGTGCATTCGGAGAGGTGGGGATAGGTGAACGGAGGAGTTAGTTTACGCTGCGCGTTCGTCCAGTCGTCTACGATCATCCGGAGAGTAAGGACATTTTCGTGAACCTTGTTTGCGACTCCCGTGTAAGCTGCGATGCAGCGCTTAAATTGAGCAAAGGATTGTCATCAAGTTTTGTATGAAACTCGGCAAGTCCGCAGTGAATCGCGCCGGCCCGAAACTTCACGATGACAACGCTCCGGCTCATACTGCCTTCCAAGTGACTCGCTTAATTGCCGATTCAAAGGTACCAACAGTTCCCCAGCCACCTTACAGTCCTGGCGTAGCTCCCCTGACTTTTTCTTGTTCCCGCGTTTGAAAACCCACATGAAAGGATATCATTGCGAGACAATTAACATAGTCAAAGACGCTTGCACCAAGGCTCTAAAAGACATTCCGGAAAAAGCCTACCGTGACACCTTCGCTGGAAATCTCGCTGGAAGCAATGTATCGACGCAGAAGGAGCCTATTTTGAAACCTAATGTATTGCACTAGATTAATTTTAACACAATTATTCAAATTGGTAAAGAAATCATATGAGATGTAATCTTCCCAACTGCGCAAAAAGTCTGGGCCAGGATTTGAACCCGGTATCCCTTGGCTGAAGCTACCAATGCTTTACCAACTGAGCCATCCCAGACAAATATAGCAAGTGTCCAATCTAGTGAAATCATGTTTCCAGCGTTTACTGGATGTCCTATTATCTGTGATTTATTCTGTTGTGCTGTTTCAGATATGAGACCAGATGCTGTGATCATTAAGGTTAACTGGGTGAATTAGTTCAGCCATATTCGTCCGGGATTGCTCAGTTGGCAGAACATTGGCAGCTTTAGTCAAGGGATCCCAGATTCGAATCCTGGCCCCGACATTTTTCGCCCAGTTGGAAAATTACAACTCATATGATTTCTTCACCAACTTCAACAATCGTGTTAAAATTAATCTAGTGTAAAAACGTATCTGGCGTTTACTGGATCCAAATTAACTGCGATTTATTCTGTTGAGCTGATTCAGATATCAGACGAGATACTATGATCAATAAGGTTAACTGGATGAATTAGGTCATCTAGATTCCACCGGGATGGATCAGTCGGTAGACCACTGGATCCAAGAGATCCCAGGTTTTTTTTTTTTTTTTTGAGACCGGCGACCAGGCCCCTACCTGCCAGGTTTCCCTAGCTTAAACGGGTTTAGTGCCTGGCACCGGGGCGCGTAGCGCCACTGAAGAGATGCCGCGTAGCGCCTGGCCATTGCTAGCAGGACGGCTATGTGGAAGACTTAGTTTTGATCCCATTTCTGTTTTGCTGCTAATTGATGTTATTCTTTTTGTATGGACCTGCGCTTGGCATCACACCCATACGTCATGCCATCGTTATGCGAGTTGGTCTCGTAATTTAGAGCCTTGATCATGTGACGAGACCTTCACCTGATTAGGCACCTCCAGAGGTATAATTCACAGGGAACTTGGAGGACTTTACACCCACGACGGATTTTACATGCACCGGGCGCCATTAGATCCCAGGTTCGAATCCTGACCCGGACATTTTTCATTCAGTTGGAAAATTACGATTCATACAATTATTATTATTATTATTATTATTATTATTTTTAGAGTTTAGTACATCTTACGAAATCTTATTAGTCCCGCTACGTTGTGTGTCTGTCACAGAGCCGGTTCTCAGAAATTTTATAACTTACAGACATGGAATTTTGTGTACTAATAGCTGAATAGCTACTATGAAGCTCAAAATCATAAAAATTGAAAAAATCGTATTATTTTAATATAGAGAGATAAAAAACCAAAAATATAACAGCCTTTTCCTATTTAATTTAAACATATTTCGTTGCAGCAGTTGCCAACAATTAAAAATCCACAATGAAATTCTTTCTACAATAATTAATTTTCTATTGAAATATTTTCACGTAAAAAATGAAAAATTAAATAAAAAGCTTCACCAATTCAAAATAAATTAATATGACGTCATTTTGGTAATGAAACGGAAATTTTCAAACATTTCTCAATAATACAAGGAGTATGCGTATGTGTAAATACAGAAAGCAGCTTAATATGACGTCATTAGAGAATTAAAAAGAAAATTTATCTGACGTCATATGGAAGTTTAACGGAATTTTCAAATGCTTGAGAATAATACAAAGAGAGTATCAATATGAGTAATGGACTTTACCCACGTGACGTCAGCTGCAGGTATAGAGAAGAAATACACCAATAGGCGTGAAGAACATTTTAACACAGCTTCCCCTTCGTCCAATAAACAATCTTTCTTTGAGGGTACATACCCGCAGAGGTGTGACTGTTGCCACTCGTGGGTAAAGTCAGAGAAAGCAAGTAGATATGACGTCAGCAAGTGATTATAACGTCATTATGAGTTTGAGGAACGTATTGAATCATGATAAAAACCCGATTGTGGAAATATTGGCATATTTTAACATTTTGAAGGTCTCTATACTTCCTGTTCCTCTATAATACCTATGTTTAACATTGAAATTGATTTTTTTTAAATATCGCATTTAGTCCACACGGCAGATATTATTATTGCAGAATATAATAGGCTTTAAAGGGACCAGAAATGTTTGAAATTATGGAAAGAAAATGTATTTTTTAACTATAATTTTTATAACGCTTTAATCTTTATGAATGTTGTAGAAATGGTCCGATAGGAAAATTCTTAAAATTACTGTCGTACGAGCGGTACACGTTGAGCAGACCGGCGTTATCTGAGAAGGCAAATCTTTAAACTCAATTATCTCGAAAATTTATCTTTTTCAGCGGTTTTGCCACAATAACTTTTGAACTAGTTAATAGATTTTTCTTTTTAGTAAGAAAGACAATTAAATTATCTACAAACTATACCTGAAAACAAATAAACATATAAAAAATATGATGAAATTTTTTGGATCTTGAATTTTTATTACAATTTTTCTAATTATTTTTTTTTTCATGTTAGGTATAATCGAGAGACGACATAATAAGCAGTATAAAAGAAACTGACAACTGAAAAATGTGGAACTTGGACTTCAAAATCTTAGCTAAACTTGTTTTGCAAGATTTATTTTGTCGCAAAATATTAAGACTTTTGTTATTGTTTATTTCAATTTAATAAATATGGTTTTCTTATAAAATATAAATGAAATATGAAAAAAAAGTAGTATTCTAAATTAATTACAGGTTTCCTCATCCATGTTCAAACTTCACTCAGTTTTCGTCATTTCAAAACCTTTCTGAAGTTTTAAAGAATCCCTGATCTCTATACCTTTAAGGTTCCTCACGCCTTGAAGGTTAAAAGCATTATAACAAAACATTATATTTGATTGAAAAACTTTTAAAGGAGAATAATATATTTAATCTTAATATAAATAATGTAATCTTTGAATTTTGCTGCAAAATGTGTGATAATTCGATTATCAAATATGATAAAAAAAAAAAGTCTTTAAATGAAAGGTAAAGGTAAATTTTGACATTCTTGAATATAAAATTTGTGTTTTTATATAAATATTCGGAAATGCCTAAGTTATAAGAATATTTAATTTAGGAAAAAATTCACTTTACGTTCACGTAATATGCATTACTTGAAATATTCAACAAATTATTTCTCTTAGAAAGAAGAGAGTATCTCTATAAAAGCTAACAAAACATATCGTACATCATACAACACATTTTACTATGTTAGGTACTTTATCACAACTACTTTAAGATAGATTGAGTAAATAAAATAAACATTGTTTTCTAAAATATTATCGCTAAGCTATTATAAAATGTAAATAAATCTTTTGTGTAAAATACCATTTTTCCATCATTTACTTGTGTACTAAAATGCATTAAAGTGGTTTAGTATCTAAACTTTGGTTTCGTAGAGAAAACTGTGATTAATTATGCGTATCACCATTTTACTTTTGCCTAAAACGATTTACATGGAGCGTGAATTATTTTTACATGCGCCGCAGCAAAAGCAAGATATGACACATATTTTGCTCAATTTTATCAATTTTCTAAAGCGATTATTTTAATGCGTTTCTGGCGATAATATTTTAATGTATATTCAATCAAAATGCAGTGGAACCACGCTAACTCGGATCCCTTTACCTTGGATCTCCATCAGATAACCCGGACTAAGTCTGCTCGAGTTTCGAGTTTCCAAAACGACATTTATTTGTTCATTTACATTCTATTTTGAAAATATATTTTTTAAGCTTTTGTGGACATGCTTAAAAAATGGATGACTGTACCGACGTTGATGTCACTGATGTTATTAATTGGTTGGAAGTTGACAATGATGGAGACTACGCCGCAGTGACTAATGAAGAAATAATCGCCTCCTGCTTATCTAAATCAACGGAAACTGATTGTACAGATAAAATCGGGACTTGTGATGATAATTCTACAACTCTTAACCATGCTTAGGCAGCAAAACAGCTAGATCAATTGATGGACTATTTTGAGCTCACTTCGAATGCATTAGGTGACATCAAATATTCAACAAAATATCTCTCTCAGTGAAAAGGGAATGTACCCTATCCACTTGTTATAAGGGTAAGTATTTACTATTTAATGATCCGAGACTACTGATATGTTCACGCCTAGATCCAGCAGCAAATTACATAAATGAAATTTGATTTATATATATTTGAATTTCAAATATGCTTAGGAATTTTTATTAAATAAAGTTAATGTACAAAACAAAAATAGGAATTATTTTATTATTCAAATAACTGTAATAGTCTTGCGTTTACACATAATTTCAAGCTATTACTTTTTGAAGTACATTGTATATGTGTCTGTTTTTATGTTATGTTCACGTCTAATGCATTACGAGACATCAAATATTCAACAAAATATCGAGTCGCCTGATATCTATCCCCAGTATATCTGCCCCCATACGTCATTTTCCGTCTAAGCAGTAGGGGATACATATCCAGCTTTTGAGCAGTTGACTTTCTTCGAGAGTCGGATATCCGACCCCAGTATATCTGCCCCCGTATCAGAAGGGGACATATATCCAAAACCAGACCATTTTACTTTCGTCGAGACCTGGATATCCGTCCCAAGTATATCTACCCCCATACGTCATCTTCACGTCACAGAAGAGGGGACACTTATCCAGTGCTACAACATTTTCACGTTCGTCGAAAGTTGGATATCCGACCCCTGTATATGCATCCCCGTACGTCATCTTGACGTCATAGCAGAAGGGGACATATATCAAGGGGTCATATATCCGATGCTTGGACCTTTTAATTTTGAGGAGAGCATTGGATATCCGACCCCTGGATATCTTCCCCCATACGTTATTTTGACGTCAGAGCAAAGGGGATACATATCAAGGGGGTACATATCCACTGCTAGGACATTCTACTTTTGAAGAGAGCAGTGGATATCCGTCCCTTGTATATCTGCCCCGATACGTCATCTTGGCGTCACAGCAGAGGGGACACCAGGCTGAATCATACCGCCATTTAATAACCCAGCGGACCAAAAACCAAGCTAAAATCGGTTAGCTTACCGTACTAGTGGACGGCGAGTGACAGTAACAGAGACGGCAAACACCTACTCAGGCGGTTTCCTAATGCTGAGCTAGGTTGCAATATGGCGGTTATTTTGGGCAACATGATGAATATGCGTCAGCTCCCCTTACAGGGGCCTTACACATATCCAGTGCTAGAACATTTTCACGCTCGTCGAGAGTTGGATATCCGACCCCTGTATATGTATCCCCTTTTACGTACAGTTTTTATTTTTGCTGTGAACTTAACGTACTTATATGCACTTATTTATCTAGCAATCTGTAGACGTCACGCGGATCATAACACACCAATATATGCATATATATACATAATTGAACAATATAAATATTGTTTCAATTATGTATTGTTATATTTAATAACAATACATAATTGAATTTTGTTATATATATGTATTATGTTTCAATGTATTGAATACAATATATCTATTGAAATTTGTAATATTAAAAGTATTTTTTTATATCATTTTTTCCAATTTTAAAATGAGTTATAGTTAGATGGATAGAAATTATTTTCAAATGAAAAAAATATATATTATTGCTGATTTTTCATCTATACCTAATTCCTGTTGATAGCACATACGAAAAAAACAATAACGAAAAATAATGTCGATTGCATAGATTGTAAAACACTTTCCAACTATTTTTACTTATTGCATTTATCCACCTTCAGTTTTTCGAAATATATTCTGTACTTTCATGTAATGATAAAGATTAAATAAATTTCTTTGAATTTGTTCGAGAAAAACATGATCAAAATGTACTTCAAATAAATTCTGCCACTAGACCGTAATGTGTCCGAATTCTTTTGTGTACCCCGTGTAAAAACTATAAATGCTAGATATAGCATTTTTTTTTAATAAGGAACATGCTGAATAGCATTTCTTACGACCCTTCTCAAGTCAAAGGGATGTGCTAACTGACACATTTCTGAAATCATTTTTGTCCAGAAACGCATGAAATTGGCAGATGTTATTCAGAAACTATGTAATCAAAAGACGTTTTTAATTTTTTTTTTTGGAAATGGTAAAGACAGAAGAACTTTCTTGAAATGCTTTTAAAGTTGGCGTTTTAAACCGAATTCCCTACGTGGAAGCGCGAGTAAGGAGAAATACTTGTCACGTGACAACAATCACTTATCACTCGATAGGTAATTCATTTGCCAAGCGCTATCCGATTGCAAATCCCTTCAATAAACAGGCTTGCCAATTTTATACATTTAAATTTAAATATGAGTTAGAAAATGTCTCAGGAAGTTCCACATTGTTCAGCAAGTAATTTGAAAACCGAATTTGAAGTGATTTGTTTAATGACATATATAAATTTTTATGGGTTTTATTTGTCAGTAATTTTCCCGAAAGTTAGAGCACGAACGGACAAACAGTAAAAAAAATCATAAAGTCATGCCTCACGCATAGATTATTTATTACACACTTTCCAACACGACGAACATATACATTTTACGCTATATATTTTTTACGCTTATTTGTTTGTTTCGCCTTGTAAAATGAGTATAAATTCTATACGTACAGTGTTCAATGGAGATCAGAGTGTTTTATATATGTGCTTATCTCAGGGGTCGGAAGTAGCGAAACTACTGTAGTCGCTACTTTTTACAGAAGTTTGTAGTGTAGCGCGCTACATTTTGAACAATGTAGTGTAGCGCGTAGCGCGATGTAAAAAATCAGTAGTTTGTAGTGAGAACCGACGCTACTTTTAATGCTACTTCTGGAGGAAAAAAAGTCCCATTCTGCAAATCACGTGGTCGAAACTAGCTTCTTTTGTGCAGAATTTGTTCTGCTCAAAAATTTCCTAATCGCAGTGGTAAATCTCAGCTGCAGTGTATAGTTAACACATCGCATGAAGTCATAGATTTTTCCATTGGCACTTGCTGCTGAAATCAAGTACTAACCCACCAAAAGAATTAATTTTCTTGTTGGCAACACTTGTCTATTTACTTCTTAAGATTTCTTCATGTTTTAACCGCCGGATTTCTTATTCGGAATTGCTCCATTTACAGATTTATTTATTGTAGGTTTTTTTTTTTTTTTTTGGTAATTTTCTAGATTATAATATCTCTCTTAATTTGGCTACGAAATTTGTTAAGTATGTATAAACTAACGTTTTCGAGATGAACACAAAACATTTCCTTGTATGGTATCTTTCTTAATTTTTTAATGCCCTCTATTATGTCCCATTTATTTAATTGTATCCTGGCAGACGCCATATAACGAGGGGTCACTTTATTATTTAATCTGTGTCTTCAATCTCTAGTGTAAATTGAACACTTTGACAAAATTTTAAAGTAGCGAAGTAGTGACTACTTTTGAAAAGTAGTTTGTAGCCGATACTTTTTAAAACATGTAGTTGTAGTTAACTACATTTTCGACAAAGTAGTTGTAGTTGTAGTTCGCTACAATAAAAAAGTCGTTTTTCGACCCCTGGCTTAGCTCAAACAACCCGGATAAAAATTATTTCTGCTCGAGTCATGATGCATATACCAGAAACCTCATTGAACGCGAAATTGGAGAATGAAAATTTAAAACTATGCCAGTTTTTATCAAAGGCGGATTGAGCGGGGGAGTGGTTAGGTATCCTTTTCCCCTTTCCCCCCACCCGTCGTCAACCGATGTAATATCTGTATATTTTAAGTGTCCGTAGATTGCGAAACGAAATGGTCGAGTTTTGCTATTTTAGTCTCTGCCCCTGCACTCCCCTCCCCGAAAATGTTCTGTATCTGCTGACTCGGCGGTCGAACAATAGTGCCTTACTTATGTAGCGGCTATATGATTCGGACGAAATTTAGACCGAGAAGAAATTTCTGCGGATCAACACACAGTGTGTAATTCTGAAAATCTACGTGGTAAAAAATCAGCTTTCAACTTATAGTTAGATACCCTATATATTAAAGTAGGAGGACGATTATGGATGTCTGGACATGCATTTAGTAAGTCAAGCTTATCAGAACAAGAACTCTTACATATCATTAAATGTGGCTCACAATTAATTTATTTGCACATCTATATTGATTTTACAGCATTATCATATACTATCAAAACCCGTAGTTTTGATCGCGTAATTGTTGAAGTAATTGTAAATCTTTCTTTTATCAGTATAGATAGATAACATTACACGGCATAGATATATATAACAGCATATAACTTAAACTTTAAAAGTTTCTAATAAACAATATAAAATTATCTTCTAATCTAACTTATTTTTCAACATTTTACTTTATTATGCTTGACGGACTTTCGGATAGTAAATTTGAAAATTTATTCACACACACTAAAGTTAACTCTCTCATCTCTCATGCATGAATTATTTTTAAGTGGATTAAAAAAATTATTTTGCATTTAAAATGAATTATTAAGAATAGATAATGTTTAATTTTTAAAAATCTTACAATTATTACTAAATTACAAAATGACCCTGATAAAGCTAACTTACAAACACTAAAACATTTTTACAAAAAGTTATTAAACAATTTTTTTTATGAATATTTAAATTTTAGAGATTTTACCACAAAGCAAAAGCTTTGTGGTAAAATAATCATTATCAACCATACGTATTTAAACGATTGAGCTCTACTCACATAACCTGTGGTGACTGATCATTAAGTAGAGGGGGAGTGAAAATGGCCATTTTTTCCCATAATCAAGCGATATGTAAGAAATATTTTGCCGTAAGCTAACCGTTAACATTGAAGAAAACAATGCATTTGAAAATTTTTGTGAGGTCAGTTCGTTCATCTTATTAATTTTAATATTTATATTTTTTTAAAGAAACATACCAATGATTTAAAATTGCTTTTCCAATCTAGTCTGAGCTCTTGAAGCTTTTTCTGATGAGGGAGAGAAGGTTTGTTTTAAAACTCGTTATTTAAAGTAGAAATCCAAACTGGCTGCTTTGTGACAGATTTTTGCTATCGTTATTCAGACATTTTAGGTATTCGAATGCGTATAAGACTCCATCAGCTTTGATTACGGAAAGAGTAAATAAAAAAAAACAAGTGGGAAAGTGTGATTGAATATCGCACAAAGTGTTTCGTTTAATATTCCCTTCAAAACACTTTATCCTTTCTTTAATGATAAAATCAGGACTGTTATAATATATATTTTCTTTAATACAAATTTAATATTTTTTTTATTAAATTGTATACATATGTATACATATTTGAATGAATAATACAAATTACGTGCAATTATTAATTTTTCTTAAAATTATTGATGTAAACAGAAAGTGATCGTGTTTCGAAAGACTGATTGTACATTTTATTTAAACATGTAAATATTTAAAATGTAAAATAGTTTCTAAAAATAGTAACTATTTATCCAGAATGGAGTAGTTTGGAGGTAATATTTCGACCCCTTACTCATAAATGTGATGAGGGGGGGGGGAATGTAATACAGTAAGAGATATTTCTTACATCTTGAAGTTGCGAAAAATGCATACTTTTCATTTCTATTTTACAATCAGATATGTACCTAATACTAGGACTTCCCTCAAAGGGATTAGTCTGAGTGATATTGCTGAGAACATAAAGTTAACAATTACGATATAAAGAAGATATCAACAAGAATCTAAGTGAATATACAGCATATGATAGACAAGAGATAGATAAAGATCCAACATATGAAAAATAGCAAATTAAATGATATAATTACAAAATATCATATATAAATTCATATACTGTTATGTTTTCATATGCATTTTTTTATAACATTTGGCAAATAATCTCATTTTCTTAAGCGGGAATTGCTCAAAAAAAAAAAAAAAAAAAAAAAACGCCGGATCTTTTAAAACGATATTTTTAAAGTCACATAATCAGATTTGCAGCCAATAGCGTATTTTAGCAAGCGTAGTTTAACGCAAATTTAATTTAATTTTTGCAACATTTTCTTTGTGACAAATATCTAAATAAAATATTAAAAAATAAAATATTAAATATTGAAATATTAAATCAAATATTTAATATTTGAATTAAAAAATTTCCTTTGTTTATTTGTATAACTATTTATAGAAACTCGTATACTTCAAACCACATTGATAACATGCTTTGCTACAAACGTGTCTACCAGTCTAACTACTCGTATGTCTTAGCTGTGTCTCTCTCCGAACTCATCTGTCTACTGTCTCTCTACTCTTCTGTATACCCGTCTCAGTATCCGTCTGTTTTTCTACCCGACTCTTTAATCGTGTCTCTACCTGTCTCGCTTCCCGTTACACTACTCGTCTATCAATACGTCTGTCTGTCTATATACCCCTCTCTCTACCCGTCTGTCAAGTCGTCTCTGTACTCGTCTCTCTATCCACCACGCTACCCGTCTCCCTACCCATCTCACTACCCCTCTGTCAACCCTTTTTTGCACCTGCCTCGCTACCCGTCTGTCTATTCGTTTCGCTACCCGTTAGCTTATCTCTGTCGCTATCCGTCTCTCTACCCGTCTATCTATCTCTCGCCAACTCTTCCCAATATTTAAACAATTTAGTAAACGGAAGCCGTTTATCTGTTATTAAATGCAAACAGGAGTAATTTATCTAAAGAGTGTAATCAGATGCAATTTTTTTAAATACATACATAAACCAGCATAATAATTCACCAGTTTTATTTTCATAGTAGTTTATGTCATTTGACAGTAAATCTCAACTTCTTCAACCCGAACTGCGTCAAGCTTTTTAAAAAAGCCCCAAGGTCCGTATAACTGGGAAGGGGAATTGTCCTCAGGGCTATTAGATACATGTTATTAAGTTAAGTGAAAGTTTCGTAATCGGGTTCGCAGCCAATTTCTTATGTCAGAAAGGGTGGCTTCACGCCATTTTAAATTCATTTCTGTAACTTTCTTTTTCTTTTTTTAGTGGGTGGTTGGGGGGTGGGGAGGGTTCCAAATATATACACTTAAATTCAAACTTTTGCCCCCATGTTAATATTAGTGTTGTTTGTATTATCAATTAATACTTTGTTGATCGAGCTTCATTCGAAACAAATGTAAAAGACTTCTACAGTTTTTTTTTTCTAGGAGAAAGTTCCGTAATCGGGCCCTAAGCTAATCGGGGAATTTAATATCATTATTGTTTCTAACTCTTATAGAGTTAAAACAATATTGTTGCTAGCATTACTCTTGTTTGTGACCAACCTCTTCTGTGTATCTGAATAGGGAAAAGTTCCGTATCATGTACTGGTTGGTGCCAAAGGCAGTTGTAGAATCTTACAAATTTTTCTAGAGAGCAGAAAAACATGTTTTTTAAAATATTTACAAATATACGTTTATTAAACCATGTTTTTGAGCCATTTTAAAAAATTAAGTACGGTGCTAAAATAAAATTTTATTGCCATTTTCGATATTTTAATAAGAAATGAAAATACATAACAAACAAATTTAACAAAACTAAGCCATTTTGGGGTACTTCTCTACTATCCCGTCGACCACTTTTCATAACAAAAAACTATCGCCAAACTAAGATTAAACGCCAAAAGTACAGTCCCATTTACTTGATGCCAGAAGCATTATACGTATTTGTTATGCCATCAAGTGGTTTTTAATTCGACATTTGCGTGTATTTTTCATTATGTTTTACTGATTTATTAGTTATTTCATTCATTAAAGTAACAATTGTGTCCTTAAATTCTTATATTTTATTTATTTTGATATTTCAATGGCAACGTTCTCCCGTTTATTTAGCGTTACAGTTTGGCGATAGTTTTTTGTTATGAAAAGTGGTCGACGGGATAATAGAGCAGTACCCATTTTTTGTGATAAATAATTGTTATTGCCAGGGGGGCAAATTGTAAACAATTAATAAGCGAACTAAAAAAATTACCGGAAAAAACTTGTGGGAATCTCAAGAAAGAAATATCTGATATAAATAGCATTTAAAATCTTAAAATGGAGAAGTGGTCCGTATAAAAATGCACAACATTATACACCTGATATAAGAATTTTTTAATTTTTTTATATTTCCGAAAGCACAGATAAAAGGGTAAAAATCCCGGCACAGATGCCATATACTCACCACGTTGGCGCGATTTTTCCCCCGCGCCTTTGGCGAAAACTGTTTGTTGTGTTTGTTTACTTTTATTTTTTATTTTAATTCTATAGATTATTTTTATATGTATATCAATATTAATTTAGGCACAGATGTCATATACGCACCAGATTGGCGCGATTTTTCCCCCGCCAATGCTGCGAAAACTTTGTTTTTGAATATTAGTTACAAATACCATACAATAATAGCATGTAATTTTTTATTTCAATATAAAAATAAAATAACGTAATAAATGAAATAGCTCCTATTATTCAAAAATGGGAAATAAAAATAAATAAATGATAGTTTGATATAAATAAATATTGATATATATATAATAAAAACAATTTATAGAATTAAAATAAAAAATAAATGTTAATAAACAACAATTGAAACAAAATAACCGGGTTACCATGTGAGGCATAAAATTGCCATTTTGTTGCAATCGCGCCAATGTGGTGCGTATATGACATCCGCGCCTTTATTTATATCAAACTGTTATTTATTTATTTTTATTTCCTTTTTTAAAATAATAGAAGCTGTTTCATTTATTACGTTATTTTATTTTTATATTGAAATAAAAAATCACGTGTACTATTTGTCACACTATTTTTAACTAATATTCAAAAACAAAGTTTTTCCCAAGCTGGTGGAGGGAAAAATCGCGCCAACGTGGTGCGTATATGACATCTGTGCCTTGTTTCATTTCACATAGAGGTACTGCACTATTATCCCGTCGACCACTTTTCATAACAAAAAACTATCGCCAAACTGTTAGATTAAACGCCAAAAATGCAGTCCCATTTACTTGATATCAGAAGCATTATACGTGTTTGTTACGTCATCAAGTGGTTTTTTAACGCGACATTTGCGTGTATTTTTCATTATGTTTTACTGATTTATTAGTTATTTCATTCATTAAAATAACAATTGTGTCCTTAAATTCTTATATTTTATTTATTTATGTAATTTGATATTTCAATGACAACGTTCTCCCGTTTATTTGGCGATAGTTTTTTGTTATGAAAAGTGGTCGACGGGATAATAGAGAAGTACCCACATATGTATTGGTACTTTTATGTTAACTTGGCGCAGTTGATAAATCGCCAAATATTTTTCTCATAACATCTTCATATTGCATTCATTTCATTTAAATATAAATCTTTCACTGATTTCATTTGAAATACATACATTAAAAATACACGTCTTTCACTCATTTAATTTAAAATACACGCCTTTCACTAATTCCATTTAAAATACTAAAAAGGAAAAGAAAATAAGAAATAAAGCCACAAATCGAAACCTTTTTTTTAAACATCAAAGAATTGTTCCTAACATACACACGCGAAATAAAAAAGCTGCTAATGGTGTGATTTACGCCAAATCTCTAATACTAATACTACTCTTACTAATCTCTAATACTTTTCAAACAGAAAAAATTCCAGATTAACTTTCCATTTTTATTAAATTGAAATATATTTTATTGCGCTGAATATTAGTGCTTGCATATTTTTTTGCTCCATGTATTCCATGAACTTTTCAATTCCGATTGTCTACGAAAATCTCCCGCCGGTGAAAATGATGTACGCACAAAATTTAGTGACGTATGTACTTTAATTGTGCTTTTTTATCTATTTTTTTAATATAACTTCCAAACGGTTTGACACTTATTCTTGGTAATAAATAGACGACGTTGTCACCTTTATAGGTACCTGCTGTAAAAATTTGAACGAAATCCGTTAAATATTTTTTGAGTTATGCTCGACGAAAGGTTTTAATATCCATCGTAGCTATATATGGGGCAAAGTAATACTGCGCTGTGTATGAGTCTTCGTTGCACTCAGACAATAACATAAAACTGGGTTCTGTCATTATTATTTTTTATTTTTTCCGTTTACAAATTGGCACAAAAAGATACCTTCTGTTTATTTATTTATATTCGTAAATGCACAATGCACATATATTAACATAATAATAATAATAATAATAATAATAAACATATTAAACTTATGTAATATTATATACTTAATACTTGCCGTGTTTAAAATTTGCTTTTAACATTACGTAACAACATAAAAAGTATTGAAAAGAAAATACCATCCAATTACCTAAGACTAGTAGTCTCTTGAAGTTCCCCTCATTTTATTATATGTCTCAGTAAGTATGTAAACTTGCAGTAATGTGCATATGCATACAAATGTATCTTGAATTAATGTACTGATCAAATGAAATGGCTTTCTGTAATAAAACAAGAAATAAGGAAATAAATTTCAAAAATCATAAATTCTACAGACTATAGACACACACATATATACATATTGCATTTTCTACTGTAATTTACGAAGCTTGTTCATGTAATTAAGTGTAAAAATACAGGATATGATAGGTGTAATATTGGTTTACCAATTAATCCTTTATAAATAATGGATTGTCTGCAGTACTAAGGTTGTAAGTTTAATATGCCAGGATATAAATATCAACAAAAAAAGCTTAATTTACCCCCAGATGTACTTAAAACATGGTCGCATAAGAGATTTTTTTTTCAATGTGTGTGTGAGAGAGAGATAGAGAATTTTAATCATTCGTCCTTAGAAATTATCCAAATGTAATTATTCTCATAGCAAAGAGATCGGTGCCTAACTAGAACTCATTATCAGAGAGTGCCTTCTTCCCCCTACCCCGAAAAAGTACACTAAAAAATATAAACAAATAGAATAATTTAATTGCGCGAAAATTGCGTAATTTTCGCGCATGATAGCATATTTACTATCTTTTGAAAATCAGATTAGAATTTTTGATGTTATAACTCTGGTAATTTCTATGAATTGACACTTTCTAACTATAAAAAATATAATTCATTTTTACTTTTACATATAGCGTATAAAGGATTGTAAATGAACGATTTTTCTAATATAAAAAAATATCAAAATGCAAATAATTTAACATAAACAAAATACTTTAGTTTCCTTTATAATTTTGAGAGTTTCCTTTTCAGGAGGTATTTTTAACTTTTTATTAATACTAAGTGTTATATTTTTTATTAATAAAAAATGTTTTTATTGTGTAAACATTTACAAAATTACAGATATACACAAAGTTCAAAGCATTTTGCTTATTTCGTCTCCAAAATACCCAAATTTTTTCATAATAAGGTGAAAGATGATGTCTAAGTAAACAATGTGGAAAACGCATTGTACATTTGAAACCAAATTTCAGGAATTACAATCAATAATCGGAAAAAATTCGATTTGCTTTGTGCAACCCTGTATATGATCCATAGATTTGTATATATACTACATAGTATGCTAGGAAATACATATCACACAGTTGAGAATTTCCCTTGAGCAATTTCTGTTTGAACAGAAATATGCTCGAGATCTTTTGTGCAGTTCTGTATATAATCTGCAGAATTTGTACACAGACAATAAATATGCAAACATTTGAACCTTATGAGCGTCTGGGGCTTTTCCGGTATTTTTATAAGAATGCTTTTAATCACCAGGATATATATTTTTTTCAACTGCGGTTTGATGCTTCACTCAGTATACTTTTCAAAACATAATTATGTTAAAAAAAAAAAAAAAGTCTATAGCCATTTTAATATGATTTCTGGGAACGGAAAAATACGGTCCAGCCGTAATTTGTACATAATTTTCGTACTTTGTACTTGCACAAAATGCAGATATACCCAAATATCAGGCAATTACACAGATCATAAAATACTTGGCGGAAAATATGCAAAATAAGTGATTAAAACTTTATATTACTAGTTTCTTTCTAAAATCTCATTCGTAGAGACGGTGAAGAAAAATTTGCACAGGATGCCATAACCACCACAAACATCTTTGTCAATGGGTCCAATTAAAATTATAACTATTATTATTATTATTATTATTTTAACTGACATTAAATCCTGTTTCATCATTTACATTAGCACACTAGGCAGAAGTTCCAAAATACCGTACAGCCATTCGAGGCGCCAAATTCTTAATAGCAGAAAATACACTAAATGCATCATTAATACTTAACAGTTTTCTTAGAAGATATATACGTAGATGCAGTAAAAAAATGTTGTACCAGGGCGCCATGACTGCTAAAGCCGCCTCGTGTCAATGGGTCAACTAGAAATGAAATTTTGTTTTCTTTGAGTTGGGTTGATTATTGACGGCCAATTATCTACACATGGGATATAGGCCCGGGGGGAGTGCCCTTCGTGGGGGTCTTTCTAAGGGAACCTAACCCGTATTTACGCATGGATAAATCCACGGCTCGAAGAAAACCACGAAAACTCCGAACGATAAGACCGACGGGCGCGATTGGGATAGAACCCAGCACCTCCCGTCTACCAGCTTCGAGAGCGGAACCTCTGAGCCACTGGTGGGGCATTTGTTTTCTTTGAACTAAAACCATCCTCTTTCGTCGTTTGCACATTCCCAATATGTAGAAACACTAAAATTTTTGGCAACAATCCGAGGCGACAGATACTTAGAGGCAGAAAATATGCTAAAAATGTGATTAATACTTAAGTTAGTTTTCTGAGGAATTATCATTTGTAGAGGCGCTGACAACAAAAATCTAGCCCAGGATATTATTTTAAATTGTAAAATAAAAAAAAAATTATTTTGTTTGTCCTTTAGAATACATTATTTTGAAAGTATGCTTCTAAAAAGAAAACAAAAAATCGACGAGAGGCGAACCGGGCATTTGCCTCGTTGTCCGGTGGGCCAGTACAGTCCTCTTTATGACATATTTTTTAATTCATTTTTGTTGGGGACTCATGAAATTGGCAAGTGTTCTTATTCAGAAACTTTGCAATCGAAAAAGTTTTGGCAGAAAATCTCTCAGAAAATACTGTCAAAGTTGGCTTTTTGAAAATTGCCGACGCTGCAGCACGAAAAAGGGGGAAAACGTGTCGTCACGTGATACGAATCGCATATAACTCGATAAGTAAGTAAAGTAAGTAATATATTTATAAAAAAAATGGAAAACTCATTTCGATTTCAAATCACTTCAATAATCAGGCCTGCCAATTTTATACCTTTGCGCTTAAAAATAAGTCAGAAAATGTGTCGGAAATTGTCGTGTTGTTGAGCAGGTCATTACAGAACTACCTTAAGGAGAAGGCAGTCATGGAACAGTGGGCGCACCATTTGGGCTATTGTCGCCACTAAATTTTATTAGTATTCTTTCCGTTAAAAGTCTCAGAAATTCTACGAAGACGAAGAATACTATTTAAATTTAGCGGTGTGAATTAGTTCTCTGGTGCGCCACTGTTCCATCATTGAGAAGGCCAGCCGGCAGGGCCGGTGAGAGGGGGGGGGGGGGCACACGGGGGTCCGGGAGCAAAGGGGGCCCGGTCTGTATGGAACAAGTTTAGAAATTTTATAATGTTTCAAATCTGAACTTACTCTTTTTTTTTTTATCTTTACAAGTGGAAAAGCATTTCCTAGAAATGTAGTTTAGAATGTTTTCAACAGAACCACAGGAAACACCCCACCGAGAAGGCTAAAAGATGTTAAATAATTGATCATTCATGTTACAAATAGACCGGAAATTCCTGTATTCCTGAAAGGACTATGGTTTTAGTTTCAAAGATCGCCGGCAGCCATGCATATGCCTTAAGCCAAAACTGTTCATCCCTCATACTCATGCCTCATTATTCATTGTCGTTTTATCAGACAGTAAGTTTCAGTAATTGCCTAATTGGGATTTTTTTTTTCTAAATTGATGGTACATGATACTTACGTTACATTTATGCTTTTTCTGTTCTGTTTCTTTTATTTTCCCTAATCCTTATTTTTTTTATTAACTTAATATTTGTTACAAAGTATGTTGTTAAACATTATGCGTCGTATGTATACAATTAGTTAAGAAAAGAAAAGAAAAGAAAAAGATAAAGAAAAAAAAAGAAAAAGCAAAACAGAACCCTTCCCACTTGCGTTTTTATCGGAGAAAAACGAAAATAGCAATTCAATTGCGAAAATAAATCTTTCTTAAAAGTATATTAAAAAATAAGTTTGAGGGAGCCGTCTCCATATTGAAATAGTAAAAGGATTTTAAATTTCCAATACTAAAATACGATTTCGCTTCATATTTTGAATCTAGGTCAAATTTTAACTTTGGATGTCAAACTAAAAGCTATTCAGTCAAGAATTTAGGCATTATACATATGTAAAGTTTACCACTGTAATTGGTAAACTGATTTTTATTCATATCACCTATCTGTAATACTTATTTTTTTTCACGTTGAATATTCTGTAGCGTTAGAATTAACCATCCCAAACATATTGTGATTTTTATACATTTTAACAATTTTTGTATGTGAAATATAAATTATGACATGCATATTTGAAAAAATTATATTCCTATGAACACTGTCGAAATGGGTTTTTCAAAGCAGTTTTTGGGATACGAAATTATGAAAAGTAAGTCATCAAGTAGCAACTGATTATAATCACAGATGCATCACATCTATTGAGAGAGGAACGCGTTTCTTAATTCTGTACCTTATTAAACTTAGCGGAAATTTTCATTTTACTAACCCATCATACGTAGTATAGGGTAAGTCTTGTAATCGTTTTGAAAATCGAAATTTTTTTTTGACGGATTTACACGTTTCAGACACTGGAGATTCCGAAAAACATATTGTTGTGCGTTCGGGGTTCGAAAGGACTGATGCCAATATATAAGAACAATAAAAAGGCTTTATTCATTATAAACAGTGCAATACGATCACAAATATCTTCTGAAAATTACAAGATATTCAGTAATCTTCAAATCCAATAAAAGCGCAGCAAAATTTCACACAGAAACAATGCGTTCAATACGACGTATCAACGGCAAAATCGATCCGGGTAACACAGTTCTCAATGCAAAGCCTCTCGTATGAATTCAATCGCAGTTGACAGACAACTAACTAACTGAACTGATGGAGGTCCTTATATAGGTTTCAGAGATCTTTCCAGATTATTCCAGAGCCTTCAGATGCTAGAAATTACCAGAAAGTGCTTTAACTTTCGATAGACCAAGCAAGAAACCAAGCAAGAAAGGATCCCAATGTATAGGTATAAGGGGGGTGTGGTTGCACAAAAAGTCGCCAAATCCGTCGCCAACTTGGCGACATTTGGCGATATATCGCCAAATTTGGCGACAAAAATAAGTCGCCAAAGCCATCGCCAACTTGGCGAAAAACCCATTCCTTGGCGATTTTCCAATAGAACTCCATTATAAAACCGATGCTGTAAGGTTGTTTTTCTTGCAAAGCACCTGAGGCCTTTAGCATTGAGTTACATGATGCTCAATAGGAAATACATTAATAATACTGCAATTTTCACAATAATAAAATAAAATAAATTTAAACAAATGGAATATTTACAGATATATACAAAATTCATAACATTGCCCCCCTCTCAAGGACTGCACGTCCCGGGCAGTTCAACATTTGATCGGAAAGCAAACCCGTTACCAACAAATGCTATACTATTCAAAACACATTAAAGCAAACATGCAAAATAACCATTAAACACATTCATAATGCTGAATTATACAAAATATACACTTATTTAAAAAAAAAAATTAAATTAAATTAAAGTATAGACATCATTACATACAAGTATTTAAATAATAATAACATTAATAATGATAATGCTAAGCAAAAGAAATTTTTACATTAACTTATATACAAGACCATGGTCATACTAATTTACATTATTTACATTACACTATTTACAGTCAATGAACTAAGTACTATGGCCATAGTATGGAGCCAGCCTATCGTAATGAACGACTCTAGGCTTCGAACTTGGTGACTTTCGGATCCGAATTACGACATCGTTCAGTCTGTTTAGGACTGTATAAGGACCGTCCCAGTGCGATTGCAGTTTGGGAGAAAGTCCTTTACGTCGAGTCGGATTATAAAACCAAACCTTGTCACCTTCTTTGAATTGATGTCCCGTGGCTTTCGTGTCGTACCTGGTCTTCATCTTCTCCGTCTGTATATTGATCCGCTCTCGAGCCAAGTTGTGGACGTCTTCAAATCGTGCCTGGAGATTCTGCACGTATCCCTCTGGCGATGAAGGCGCATCTGGAGGACGACCAAAAATCAGATCACAAGGTAGACGAAGATCACGACCGAAAAGCATCTGAGACGGGGAATAGCCGGTTGTTTCATGGACGGCGCTGCGATAGGCGAGAAGAAACAAGGGAAGTTTTTGGTCCCAGTCTTGTTGGTTTCTTGAGACTAGCAGTGAGAGATTGTTGAGGATGGTACGATTAAATCTCTCAACCATGCCATCCGACTGTGGATGTAAAGGCGTCGTCCTAGTTTTGTCCATTCCGAGAAGTTGACAGAGACCCTCAATCACAGCAGAGATGAAATTTCTCCCCTGGTCAGAATGCATTTGAAGGGGGACTCCATACCTTGATATCCACTGGTGTACCAAGGCATCCGCAACCGTAGAAGCTTCTTGATCAGGGATGGCATAAACTTCAGGCCATTTCGTGAAGTAGTCCATGACAACAAGGAGGTATTTGTTGCCATCAGCACTTCTTGGCAGAGGGCCTAGGATGTCAAAGGCGATGCGTTCGAAAGGTGCTCCTACATTGTAGAGATGTAGTCTTCCTCGGCTACGTTTCTTTGGTCCTATTCGAGCTGCACATGCTTCGCAAGATTTGCACCATTGTTCGACGTCAGCTCTCGCTTTTCCCCAGAAGAAGCGCTCTCGGACTCTGTGTAATGTTTTCATGACTCCAAAATGGCCACCAGTGGGACTGCCATGTAATTCCGTGAGGACCTCTGGTATTCGGGATCGAGGAAGTACCAACTGCCACCGAGATGTCTTCCCATCTTCCGATTCGAATTTTCGGAACAGGACACCATTCTTGACGTGGAGGGAGTTCCAAAGAGCCCAATATTGCTTCGTCGTAGGACTGTAAGTCGAGATGTCTTTCCAACTGGGCTTCGTGCTAGAAGATTCTAATAACTCCAAGATTGGTTTGATGTCAGAGTCTGCCATTTGATCTTCTCGAATCTTCTCATCACTCCAGGGATCTGGTGGCGTTGATAGTGAAGTCTTCGTCTGGCGTATGACATATTCGGGATTATACTTGCTCTCCGCTCTGGAACAATAGCGACAGCTCTCGGGACACGGTCTTCTTGATAGGGCATCGGCGTTTCCATGCGATGAGCCTTTGCGATGCCTGATGTCAAAGTCGTATTCCTGGAGTCATTGTATCCATCTGGCTACTTGGCCCTCTGGGTTCTTAAAATTCATCAGCCATGTTAGGGATGCGTGGTCAGTACGAAGGAGAAATTTCCTGCCATAGAGATAGTGATGGAAGTGTTCTATGGCTTTCACTATAGCTAATAACTCCTTACGAGTGACGCAATAATTCCGCTCTGGTTTCGATAAACATTTGCTCCAGTATGCTACGACTCGTTCTTGGCCATCTATTTCTTGGGAAAGTACAGCGCCGACACTTTCCTGACTGGCATCCGTGTCCACAATGAATTGTTTGTCGGGGTCTGGATAGGTAAGGACTGGAGAGGATGTGAGAGCTTCTTTCAGCTGCTGGAATGAATTGTCGCATTCTTGTGTCCATAGAAACTTCTGTTTGCTTTCAGTGAGCCTATGCAAGGGTCTTGCGATGTTGGAGAACCCCTGTACAAACTTTCTGTAATAAGTGCATAGTCCCAGAAAGCTTCGCAACTGATGGACATTTTCCGGACGTTTCCAGTGCTTTACTGCAGACACTTTTTCAGGATCTGTTCGAACACCTTCAGCTGAGATGATGTGTCCTAAATAGTTTACTTCTCGTTGGAAGAACTTGCATTTCAAAGGGTTCAGCTTTAAATTCGCCGCCCTTAGTTTCGTTAACACTTTTCGAATATTCTCTAGATGTTCTTCAAACGTGCGGCCACCAATGATGACGTCATCTAGGTAGATGAGACAAGCTTCAAAAGTCAGACCTTTTAACACTGTCTCCATGAGGCGCTCGAACGTTGCTGGAGCATTGCAGAGCCAGAACGGCATAACTTTAAATTGCCAAAGTCCTTGTCCAGTAGTAAATGCGGTCTTCTCTTTGTCATCAGGATGGATCTCTACTTGCCAATATCCACTCTTCAAATCCAGCGTGGAAAACCATTTATGTCCTGAAAGAGTATCTAGCGTGTCGTCTATTCTTGGTAGAGGATAGCTGTCCTTCTTCGTGATATCGTTAAGTTTACGATAATCCACACAAAATCTTGTGGAGCCATCTTTCTTTCGGACCAACAGGATGGGAGAGGCCCACGGACTTGATGATGGTTCGATGATGTCACTATCCTGCATCTCTCGTAAGAGCTTAGAAACCTCTTCTTGTTTTGCGAACGGCAAGCGTCTTGGATGCTGTTTAATCGGTGGATGGTTGGCAGTATCAATTCTATGACGTGTCAGTGAAGTGCGCCCTATATCACTCTCGTTTTGTGAAAACACATCCTTAAATTCCTGGAACAGTCTTTCTGCGGCATGTCTCTGTTCAGGAGATAAATTTTCATTTCGTCCAATTACAGGTGTTAAACTTGTAGGTGGCTCCGATAACGTCAAGCTCGGGTCTTTGCAAACACAGGTGACTGGAGCACAGGTTGCAAGCACTTCACCTTTCTGGATAATTCTAGACTTTTCACTTACGTTCGCAATCCTCACAGGTATCACATCTCTCGACAGATCTACCAGCGCTGATGCTATTAGCACTCCCTTTGGGCTCTTCTCAGGATATCCAGTCAAGCCATACTGGAAAATTCTTTCGTTTCCAGTTAATCCAGGTATCATCATTTCGGTCCGAGGAGGGATGATAACATCTGCCTTGGCTGTGATCCGTTGAATAGACCCGGACTCATTTCCAAGTTTGAAAATAGTGACATCTTCTTGAGCAGAGCGTAACTCATTATTCTTAAAATCCAGTGTAAATCCTTGTTCTTTTAAAAAGTCCAGTCCGAGTATGAAAGGGTCTGAAATATCGGCCACATAGACTGTATGATGGTAAGCGGCGTTCCCAAACTTTATTTTCAATTTCATTCTTCCATGTATGTCGATCTTATCTCCGGTCACAGTTTGAAGAATAACACGCGGCGGGGTCCAGAAGAGTTTTTCTTTCAGTCGCTGAGCTAGATCTTTCCGAATGATGGTCACATTGGCTCCTGTATCGATGATCATATTACAGGGCAAATCATTCACGCTTCCGACTAGAAAAACTCGGTTCTCGCCGCAACTTCTTGCAGAAATTTCACATACTTGAAAATGGGGCTTCTCAAAATCTGGCAACCTCCGCCCCGCAAGATGGCCATTAATCAGTTTTCCTGCTCCTCCGTTAGCGGGTGAGATATTACCTTCGGTGCTGGGTCGTCTTGGGCAGTCGATTTGGATATGGCCTTCTCCACCGTATTTCCAGCACTTGATCTTCTTGTAAGGTTTGTTGGCCATTAAGGAGTTCATCTTTCTCATTATGTCATTCATCTGCTGCTGTAAGCGCTCCACAGCTCTATCTGACGTCTCAGGCAGGTTGGCTGCTCGCACAAAGTGTCGATCTTTCCTAGTAGCTTGCTTGGCTGCCTCGAATTTCAGAGCGTAAACCAAAGCCCCTTTTAAATCATTCAGATCTGCAATCCGGAGTGCTGTCTGCATCTCAGGGTCACGCACACCATCAATAAAATGCTGCAGAGCCAAGCTTTCTCTAATTTCAGTCGGACAGTCAGGATAAGCAAGATGGGAAAGTCTCTCGACATCCGTAGCAAGCTCTTGCAGGGATTCAGTGGATTTCTGCTGTCGAGATTTGAGCTGGAGTCTGCTATATTCCTTCATGCATTTCTCGCCAAAGCGCAATTCTAAGGCACTGACGAGCGTTTCAAAATCCAGCGGTTCATTTGCAGGCAAAGTCTGTAGGACGTCGGCAGCATCAGCTCTTAGAGAAGCAGCTAACTGGCAAGCCTTTGTCTGGGAATCCCATCCATTGGCGTCCACTACGATCCCAAATTGTGTCTTAAAAACTGGCCATGAGGATTTTCCGTCATAGGTCGAGAGTTTAATAGAGGCCCGAGGAAGCATACCTTGATACTTGACATCTTCGGGATAGTTTTCGGCAGTTATCTTTTGTTTCTTCACATTTTCCAACTCCTTTTCTACACTCTCAATCCTTTCTTCTACGGTTTTGGAGATCTTTTGAACTTTTTCTTCTACTCTTTCTTCTACGGTATTGGCTGTCTTTTGAACTTTTTCTTCTATTTCCTGAAATCTTCCTTCAAATTTGTTTTCCACGCTGTCAATTCTTTCATTTAAAGATGTAATTTTATTATCTATTAATTCTTTCGACTCACCAAGGTTGGTTGACATATCTTTCTTCATTTCTTCCGACATCTCCTTCATTTCAGCCTGGTTTGCAGTCATTTTCTCATCTATCGCTGACATTTCCTTCTTCATTTCTTCCGACATTTCCTTCTTCATTTCTTCCGACATTTCCTTCATTTCACCCTGATTCTCAGTCATTTCCTTCTTCATTTCTTCTTTCAACTCAGCAAGGTTGGTTGACATCTCAGCCTGATTCGCAGTCATTTTCTCATCCATCGCTGACATGTCCTTCTTCATTTCTTCTTTCAACTCGCCAAGGTTGGCAGTCATTTTCTCATCCATCTCCCCTAATTTCTCCAATAATTTAGTCAGCTGTGCCTCCATTGCTCTGGTAATCGGCATTCAACCCCACTCCTGACACCAATTGTTGTGAGCTCGGGGTTCGAAAGGACTGATGCCAATATATAAGAACAATAAAAAGGTTTTATTCACTATAAACAGTGCAATACGATCACAAATATCTTCTGAAAATTACAAGATATTCAGTAATCTTCAAATCCAATAAAAGCGCAGCAAAATTTCACACAGAAACAATGCGTTCAATACGACGTATCAACGGCAAAATCGATCCGGGTAACACAGTTCTCAATGCAAAGCCTCTCGTATGAATTCAATCGCAGTTGACAGACAACTAACTAACTGAACTGATGGAGGTCCTTATATAGGTTTCAGAGATCTTTCCAGATTATTCCAGAGCCTTCAGATGCTAGAAATTACCAGAAAGTGCTTTAACTTTCGATAGAGAACCCAAGCAAGAAAGGATCCCAATGTATAGGTATAAGGGGGGTGTGGTTGCACAGAAAGTCGCCAAATCCGTCGCCAACTTGGCGACATTTGGCGATATATCGCCAAATTTGGCGACAAAAATAAGTCGCCAAAACCATCGCCAACTTGGCGAACAACCCATTCCTTGGCAATTTTCCAATAGAACTCCATTATAAAACCGATGCTGTAAGGTTGTTTTTCTTGCAAAGCACCTGAGGCCTTTAGCATTGAGTTACATGATGCTCAATAGGAAATACATTAATAATACTGCAATTTTCACAATAATAAAATAAAATAAATTTAAACAAATGGAATATTTACAGATATATACAAAATTCATAACAATATTTTTAGAAAAAAAAAATTTGCCGTCCGTCTTTGTGTCTGTGTGTGTGTCTAAACGCTCTATCTCCCAAAAAAATTGAGATAGAGACTTGCAATTTGGTATGTACTTAGTATGTAATAATAGGAAGAAGCCTATTTCATTTCAATGACCTCGAGTAACCGGAACTATTTTTTTCGGACTCTCGAAATATTCGTTCTGATAAAAGGTATATAAAAATTTTCGAAATTGGTTATTTTAAGAAATGAATATAAAAGACAATAAAAAAACATAAATTTTGCATAAAGCATGAAGTCGATCGGATAATGAGTTGCCGAGATATTTGGAATCCTATTTTCCACACTCTTCGATTTTTCATGACCCTGTATTTCACCCAAATTTCACTTCAAAGATATATTTTAATTTGAAATTTGACGCTTAATCAGATGCAATAAACCGCTAGTTAATAGGATTATTATTTTTGGAGTTATAAGGATGTTTCTTTCAAGCAATTCAGTAATCGAGCCTTTAAAGTTTGTGACGTCATCAAGCCACGATTTTATTTGAATTGCAATGCATTTTATAAGTAGTTTACACATTTTTATTTTAATATTTTACATTATACATATCCATGATGGGTAAGTATTACGGTGGCCCCCAACGACTAGTTTTGTTTGCAAATGTGTCGGAAACGGGATTGTCAAACATGTATAATGTAAAATTTCAAAATACCTTTGAGTAAATTATTTTAGGGAAAGTATTCGATCAAAGTTTAATAACAACCTTTTAAAATTAACCATGTTTGTAAAGCGGAATCTGATTCAATCAGAGGGGGTGGTCCTGATTCAAATAAGCGACAATGATTGTAGGCAATTATTTTAGGCATAGCAATGAATTTCAATACCGTAAATATTTCCGTGTTACTATCAAGAGCAGTTTCGTGGTATTTATAGATTGATATGTCTAGATACTTTCCTGAACTTAACGTTAATTTCAAAATTATGTGTGACTCAAAAGAAAAAGAAAAAACTATGAAGATTGATCTCAATTACAAAAGAGCTATTTTCTGACACATTTTTCAATTCATTTTTATTCGGAAACACAGGAAATTGACAGATGTTTTTATACAGAAACTATGTAATCGAATGACGTTTTACCTTTTTTGGTAAAGACAAAAATTTCTTTCAGAATATACTTTCAAAGTTGGCGTTTTGAATCGAATTTCCAGACGCGGCAGCGAGGGAAGGGGGAAAAATTGGTCGTCACGTGACAATAATCATTTGTAACTTGGTAAATAATTTATTTATTACAAATGGAATGCTCAATTCAATTTCAAATAGTTTTTATAGCCAGGCTTGGAAATTTTATGCGTTTAGGTTTTAAAATGTGTTAGGAAAAGTAGTCAGAAAGGTTGGTCTTATTCCGTAACTGAAATGCAAACTAAATTTACAAAGATAATTTTATTAAGTTTCGAATAACAGACTTATTTTAAAATTTATAATATGTAATCATACAATATATAATATTGAAATACGTATCGTAATCACCTTTGTCAAATATTTATTCATTATAACCTGTGAAAACGGAATCAAAATTACAGAAAAGATTCCCCTTTATACAGGTTTATGTCTTAGCAGGTATAATTGTTAGTATTATTTTTGTTGGAACCGTGTATTTTTTTCATTAAAGACAAAATTCCATTTTGTAAAGATTTGTTCAGGAGGGAATTTGACAACAACCTTAAGTTTTCACTTAATAGTTAGTGAATTTCACACATCTTAATTTTTCATGTCCCGGGAAGTCGCCGGACCACGCAGTTTCTGAGGCCATTTCAAGAAAGTATATTAGCCTAAAATAAAGGTAAAAAAATATATATAGCGTAAAATGTAGCTTAATGTTGGTCGTGTTGGAAAGTGTGTAATAAGTAATCTATGTGTGAGGCATGACTTTATGATTTTTTTTTTACTGTCTGTCCGTTCGTACTCTAACTGTCGGGAAAATATTAACAAATAAAACCCACAAAATTTATATATGTCATTAAGATAGTTTTCAAATTCCTTGCTCAACAATGTGGAACTTTCTGAGACATTTTCTAACTCATATTTAAATTTAAAGGTATAAAATTGGCAAGCCTGATTATTGCAAGGATTTGCAATCGAATAGCGTTTGGCAAATAAATTACCTATCGAGTGATAAGTGATTGTTGTCACGTGACAAGTATTCCCCTTTCTCGCGCTTCCACGTAGGGAATTCGGTTTAAAACGCCGACTTTAGAAGCATTTCAAGAAAGTTCTTCTGTCTTTACCATTTCTAAAAAAATGGAAAACGTCTTTTGATTACATAGTTTCTGAATAACAAAACCTGCCAATTTCATGCGTTTCTGGACAAAAATGATTTCAGAAATGTGTCAGTAAGCACATTCCTTTGACTTGAGAAGGGTCGTAAGAAAAACTATTCAGCATGTTCCTTATTAAAAAAAAATGCTATATCTATCATTTATAGTTTTTACACGGGGTACACAAAAGAATTCGGACACATTACGGTCTAGTGACAGAATTTATTTGAAGTACATTTTGATCATGTTTTTCTAGAACAAATTCAAAGAAATTTATTTAATCTTTAGCATTACATGAAAGTACAGAATATATTTCGAAAAACTGAAGGTGGATAAATGCAATAAGTAAAAATAGTTGGAAAGTGTTTTACAATCTATGCAATCGACATTATTTTTCGTTATTATTTTGTTCGTGTGTGCTATCAACAGGAATTAGGCACAGATGGAAAATCAGCAATAATATATATATTTTTTCATTTAAAAATAATCTCTAGCCATCTAACTATAACTCATTTTAAAATTGGAAAAAATGATTTAAAAAAATACTTTTAATATTACAAATTTCAATAGATATATTGTATTCAATACATTGAAACATAATACATATATGTAACAAAATTCAATTATGTATTGTTATAAATATAACAATACATAATTGAAACAGTATTTATATTGTTTCAATTATGTATATATATATGTATATATTGGTGTATTATGATCCGCATGACGTCTACAGATTTCTAGATAAATAAGTACATATAAGTATGTTAAGTTCACAGCAAAAATAAAAACTGTACGTAAAAGGGGATACATATACAGGGGTCGGATATCCAACTCTCGACGAGCGTGAAAATGTTCTAGCACTGGATATGTGTAAGGCTCCTGTAAGGGGAGCTGACGCATATCCATTATGTTGCCCAAAATAACCGCCATATTGCAACCTAGCCCAGCATTAGGAAACCGCCTGAGCAGGTGTTTGCCGTCCCTGTTACTGTCACTCGCCGTCCACTATTATACTATTATACTCTTATAGTACGGTAAGCTAACCGATTTTAGCTTGGTTTTTGGTCCGCTGGGTTATTAAATGGCGGTATGATTCAGCCTGGTGTCCCCTCTGCTTTGACGCCAAGATGACGTATGGGGGCAGATATACAGGGGACGGATATCCAATGCTCTCTTCAAAAGTAGAATGTCCTAGCAGTGGATATGTACCCCCTTGATATGTATCCCCTTTGCTCTGACATAAAACTGACGTATGGGGGAAGATATCCAGGGGTCGGTTATCCAATGCTCTCCTCAAAAGTAAAAGGTCCAAGCATCGGATATGTGACCCCTTTATATATGTCCACTTCTGCTATGACGTCAAGATGACGTACGGGGATGCATATACAGGGGTCGGATATCCAACACTCGACGAGGTGAAAATGCTCAAAAACTGGATATCTATCCCCTTCTGCTGTGACGTCAAGAAGATGACATATGGCGGCAGATATACTGGGGATGGATATCCAGGTCTCGACGAAAGTAACATGGTCTGGTTTTGGATATATGTCCCCTTCTGATATGGGGGCAGATGTACTGGGGTGGGATATCCGACTCTCGAAGAAAGTGAAATGCTCAAAAGCTGGATATGTATCCCCTACTGCTTAGACGGAAAAATGACGTATGGGGGCAGATATACTGGGGATAGATATCAGCGTCCCCCAAAAGATCTCTATCATTGAAAAGGGTATGTGCCCCATCAACTTGTTACTGAGTATTACCGATTTCAGCTGTTATAAGGGTAAGTATTTACTATTTAATGATTCGAGACTAATGCTATGTTCACGCCTAGATCCAGCAGCAAATTACATAAATGAAATTTGATTTATTTATATTTTTGTTTAAAATATGCATAGGAATTTTTATTAAATAAAGTTAATGCACAAAACAAAAATGTGAGATATTTTATTTTGTAAATAACTGTAACATTCTTATTTTCACATATAGTTTCGAGCTATTACATTTTGAAGTACCTTCTATATGTGTCTGTTTTCATTTTTTTGCTCACGTCGAATGCATTACGCGACATCAAATATTCAACAAAATATCTCTCTCTGTGAAAAGGGAATGTACCCTATCCACTTGTTATAAGGGTAAGTATTTACTATTTAATGATCCGAGACTACTGCTATTTTCACGCCTAGATCCAGCAGCAAAAATTACATAAATAAAATTTGATTTATTTATATTTGAGTTTCAAATATGCTTAGAAATTTTTATTAAATAAAGTTAATGTACAAAACAAAATCATGAATTCTTTTATTATTCAAAAACTTTAATAGTCTTGCGTTTACACATAATTTCAAGCTTATTACTTTTTGAAGTACCTTGTATATGTCTCTGTTTTTATGTTATGTTCACGTCGAATGCATTGCGTGACATCAAATATTCAACAAAATATCTCTATCATTGAAAAGGGTATGTGCCCCATTAACTTGTTACTGAGTATTACCGATTTCAGCTGTTATAAGGGTAAGTATTTACTATTTAATGATTCGAGACTAATGCTATGTTCACGCCTAGATCCAGCAGCAAATTACATAAAATAAATTTGATTTATTTATATTTGAGTTTCAAATATGCTTAGGAATTTTTATTAAATAAAGTTAATGCACAAAACAAAAATATGAGATATTTTATTTTGTAAATAACTGTAACATTCTTATTTTCACATACAGTTTCGAGCTATTACATTTTGAAGTACCTCCCATATGTGTCTGTTTTTATGTTATGCTCACGTCGAATGCATTACGTGACATCAAATATTCAACAAAATATCTCTCTCAGTGAAAAGGAAATATCGGAAAAATCTATCAGCTCATATCCTGCTACATTATTTTTTTCTTTTATATAGTACTACTGGGAAATACATTCTTTCTTCCAGTTACTTTAGGATGCGATAGGTTATACATTTATTTTAATATGCTACTTTAAAATAAACTTACACGACAAGATTTAAATAAATTTTCTATTTCAGTTACCCTTTCCTTCGCCAGTTATCAACGTACTAATGAAGAATTAAAGAATTGACATGTTAAAATTTATTTTGTTAAGAAGTAATTTTATATATTAGATACTTTTATTATTTTTATTTAATAAAAAATGCCAATATGTTCTGCCTTTATGTGCTACATAATGTATAAAGAAAACACCGGATATTACTTCATACTTGAGTTGTATAGGTTTACTTTAAAATTTCGTGCTAACATATCCTTGCCCTGAAGATATATTACCAAAAATGGTTGTCGATTGCCAATCTTTTTTAATTTTTTATTGCCAATCACGTTTAAAACAGTAATTGAGCATTATTAAATACATACCACTGTTAAAAATGACAAATAATAGAAAAATAAAATAAAATAAAATACATAAATTTGAATAAATAAATAACATAAAAATAAAAACTATAAACTATAAAAAATAAACTAAAAACTATAATAAGTAAAAAACTAAATAAATTTATAATAAATAAATTATAAGGCTGTTATAAAAAATAAGGATTACTGTAATTAGTATTATTGGCACGATTCTTGGCACAGTTGTTTCTTCAGGTCACAGATAATATAGTGACCATTACTAAATACCTATTACTTTCCATAGAGTATAATTTTAATAGTTAAAGTAGAATAGTTAAAGTAGAGCCATTTATTTTGAAAGTGGGGCAAATCCATTTTATGTTATTGCTAGATATTTAATAGTTTGCAGTTGAATGGGTTTAAAAATATTCGTAAGCAGTAATAGAGTTACTTTATAATTTTTGTGGTCTCATTTCATGTAAATTTAATATGTAGGGGAAGGTGGCCTAAAATGATCCTAACGGGCAAAACGATCCACACATGTTTTCTTCCAGTCAGGTCGCGCTGTCTACAGGGTAACACATAAACTAGTTGCGATAAGTAAAGAAGAAGCAATGGCGGTATTCAAGTGATCGCAGTATTACGCGTCTGAATAGAATTCTTTGAAAAATTGGTTTTTATAACATCTTTCATAAGGTAGGCACTAACTTTCCTATTTATTTAGATTAGAGTCTTTCATGTACAGAAATATGACTTGCTTTACTTATTGGAGTATGTTTTTAGATGTGAATTACACTTATGCATTGTCATAATTACTTTTATATCCCTTATTTTGCCGATAACAAAAATTTACAATTATTTTTAAATGAAGGATCATTTTGCCCTATGGTGAGAGTAAAATGATCCTTTGGACACTTTTTAAAAAATCTATTTTTCTTTTCATTACTGAATTTGGTTTAAAAATATTATTAAACTACATTTATCATCCAAAATATAGTGTAAAACATACTAGCAAAGGGCCAAAGTTTTACTTAAACAGATATGTTATTTTACACAAGTTTTTCCCTTAAGGGGATAATTTTAGGCCACCTTCCCCTAATATTGGTTTCACAGCCTAAGAGGGAGAGCTCAGACGAGGAGACCAAATCTTTAGAGCATAGGTGTCCCTCCCGGCACCTTTATGCAATCATGACTATTCATGGTTAGCTAAAAAATATCATGGTTTTGGCATGCGTCATTGGACTCGCATCGCTTTCAAAAGCAATGATTTGTTGAAAACGCTGATTTTTTTTAGAATGGAATATAATCTTATTTGCTTATTTATTTTATTGCAGTATTTCATTCTTCTTTAGAACAGTTACAATAAAATAGAAAATATATTTTATTTTATAAGAAAAAACGGATATTTTTTTTCTTTTTTAATGTTCAGTAATAAGTTGCATCCATATAATTATATTTCTTAATTTAGATAAAAAGTATTCACGAGGAACTTCTAACTATGCTTATTATTATGCAACATAAAACACAATCTACCCTATTAAATGTATGTATTATATGTATGTATTGTACCTATGTAACCTCAAAAACTCGGAAACCACAGGTAGCAGGGCTACGAAATTTGGAAATCGGGTTGTTGGTAGGGGGCCCATGAAGGATTGGGGCTAAAAATTTGAAATTTTTAAATAGATTTTTCTTAAATTATGTTTTTGACGGAATTTTGCCTTTTTTAATGTACAATCCATAATAGCGCGAGTTGTAACCAGTTCTAAAATGTTTGCTGCAGTGTGCGATAGACATATTACGTACGCCACGCTGCAATACTAAAAAGCTGTAGCGGGTATTACGATAATTCTTTTGCCTGGCAGGGAAATAATTAGATATTATTTAATTGCGCTTAGTTATTACCTTTATTAAAAAATAAAGAAAAACATTTTATCACAAACATCAACAAAACTTGTCATTCTATTCCCTTATTCCAAATTCCCGTATTTTATATTATTCCCTTATTCCAAAGATATCGTTTTATCGTCCGCTGCCATAGTAACATGATAAATTAAATTTCATTAAAAAAAATGCACAGTAGTAGAAAAATATTTTTCTACATATTACATAGATACATTTGGTTGTGCTGATTTTTATTTTAAATTTTGGTTTTAGAATTAAATTCATGAACTGCCGTGCGTAGAGCGGGTTAAACAGCTAGCTCTTGTTAAATTGGATGTGCCTCACTTTCAAAATTAAAGCATTTCAAATATCGTTGAACGAATAAATGTGTCGTCTAGTTGCAAAACCGGCCATCTCCAAAAAGAAAAATTTGGGGGAAAAGCTGATTTTTTGCCACACTTAGCCAAAATAAGATTAGAACCAAAACACATTCCAAAGATATCGTTTTATCGTCTGTTGCCATAGTAACATGATAAATTAAATTTCATTAATAAAATGCACAGTAGTAGAAAAATATTTTTCTACATATTACATAGATACATTTGGTTGTACTGATTTTTATTTTTAATTTTGGTTTTAGAATTAAATTCATGAACTGCCGTGCGTAGAGCGGGTTAAACAGCTAGCTCGTGTTAAATTGGATGTGCCTCACTTTCAAAATTAAAGCATTTCAAATATTGTTGAACGAATAAATGTGTCGTCTAGTTGCAAAACCGGCCATCTCCAAAAAGAAAAATTTGTCGGAAAAGCTGATTTTTTGCCACACTTAGCCAAAATAAGATTAGAACCAAAACACATTCCAAAGATATCGTTTTATCGTCTGCTGCCATAGTAACATGATAAATTAAATTTCATTAATAAAATGCACAGTAGTAGAAAAATATTTTTCTACATATTACATAGATACATTTGGTTGTACTGATTTTTATTTTTAATTTTGGTTTTAGAATTAAATTCATGAACTGCCGTGCGTAGACATTAAGACATTGCAGTCATTAAGACAGAATGTTTGAAAACACAAAATAAGATGGCAGGGGCACATGAAATGAGGGGGTTATTTAAGTCTTTGTTTTGGATTTGGCCACCTTTGCAACTTACTTTGGAGTTGGCCGGTTTTGCAACAAACCAGAAATTAATTTTTGCTCAATTTAGTGTGCCATTGGGTTTTTAAGGGTAGTAAACACACAAAAATGTTCGAGGAAGCGTTGAGGAGCATTGGTAAGCTTTTGAAGAGTGCCCACAGCTTGGATTTCTTGGATTACCAGTAGGGCAGTACCTGAAAAAAAAATAATGCCAGAAATTATGAAAATGTAATCACAAATGTATTCTCTCAGATTTTAACTGTAGCAAAAGCCGTTCATTCCGAATCTACAATCCTCAAAATACTAAAATTTATATAAAAAAATTAACTGGAAGAATATTTTATTAAAAAATTAAATAGTTTAAAAAATTCTTAAATTTATCAGAGAAAATTCACTTACAGTTTTATGAAAGCGAAGGGAGAGGGCGCAGAAATGTATTTTGCCTAGAGCATAAAAACATGTTAATCCGACCCTGGTTATCACAAGGTGAACTTTGGCTTTTTTTCCTTTTCCACGTCGTAGGGTCACTTTTCTTCTTCCTTGATTGATTATGAGATACTTTCTCCACAAACTTTTCTATAGTCAGAGAAAACACGAAACTAAATTATTAGAAACTTTGTATGCACCAGGGAGGAGCAGTCACAGGCGAGAGAAAACACTATAACATTAATCTAATCAACAAGTGAGAGGTTACTGTGGGGAGAAGCAGAAATGCCATCTAACGGATATGGAGATGGCCGCTTTTAAACCTCACTAGTTCATGGATTTTGCCGGTTTTGCAGCACATCGTGATTTTCAAATGCATATAACACAGGGATTTTACCAGCTTAGGCTTGTTTATTGTTTCCAGATGGTAGAAACATTTATTTAGAACTTGAAAAGCTGAAAAAAAAAATTTTGAGGAGTTGGTCGGTTTTGCAATTAGACGACACAAATTATTAGTAACAAATTTGTACTGTTATTAAAATATATTTATTGTGAATTAATTAAAAGCATACATTTTATGTTAATTTTTAATAATATTTATCTTTAACTAATTTTTTTCAAAAAATGGACTTGTACCAGTTTTTAAATCAACGGTTGAATTAATAACTTTTTTTTTAAATCAAAGCGTCCCGCAATTTTACAAAATATTGAGAATGATTCATTTAGATATTTAACGACAATAGCCCATAGTTATTTTTAAATATGTGTGTAGGCAAAAAATAACTTCATTGTCAATATAAAGAGAAATCACTAAGAATGAATTTCTTTATGATAAAATATAAGTTTAATGTGATAAATACATTACTAATAATTTGAGCAAATTGGTTTGAAAATAATAGCCTTTAAATTATACATTTACTGTAAGGTATCAATGTTATTAATGAAGTGAATCTTCTTTATCTTAATGTTCTTTATCTCCTTATTTATTCAGTTTTACAAAATTTATTAAAGTTTTGATATTTTGAGAAAAATATACAGGGTGATTTTTTTTAAAGTTGTGAAAGTAAAACCCTATAACAAAAGAACCATTGATCCAAATGACCTGAAATTTCACCAATATGCTCCCAAAGCAATGAGTATTTTTTAGGCGTAGTTAAAAAAAAAACTTAAAATCGCACCAAAAGATGGCGCTGTACATTAACATCAACTGGTTTCCTTCCTCTACCGGGTTTTAGGCTAAGTGAAGCAGTCTTTTCAATTTTCAAAACTTTTTCCGTAAATATTCTATCGTCATTGGACCTTTTCTTAAATTCTTAAGTGTCCTAAATCTCTTAAGAGCAGTTTCTGCGCTATCATTATTCTGATAACATAGTTTCACTAACAACGCACGGTCCGTCAATGGTACAGTCATTGCGAGGATATCCGTGGAATAATGAACAGGAGGTATACGTGCTTCATGCTTTTATCGCCACTGTATGTGTGTCGTGCACAAGTTCGTCTCCCGACTTTGCTGCATATACAGCACCATCTGTCGGCGGGATTTTACGTTTTTTTTTTAACCACGTCTAAAAAATTCCCATTGCTTTGGGAGCACACTAGTAAAATTTCAGGTCACTTGGATCAGTGGTTCTTCCGTTATAGGGTTTTACTTTCACAACTTAAAAAAAAATCACCCTGTACTTTATTTCTTAAATATTGAAATTAACTTTTAATAGAAATATCTATATTTATACAGAAAATTATATTCTAATTATTACTATTATTATTATTATTATTATTATTATTATTATTATTATTATTATTCTACATTTTTGGTGCGTTCGTAATTATATAAATACGTAATACCTGTAGTCGTCGTCTGGTCTGTTCGTCTGTCCGCGTATAACTGTGTCAAAACTACCCAACAGACTGGTTTGAAATTTCATATATATAATCGTTGCAGAGTTTTGTTGAGTCATTTCAAACTTTAAGTAAATCGAATCAAAACTTAAAAAGATCTTAATAAAAATTTTCTTCATTTTATTAAATCCTATCATACGTATAATTTATTCAATGATATCCAATGATATCCGATGATTCTAGGTTACCATGGTGATTACGTCCTATTTAAGACAGAGTCGTGTTATTACCGTATTATTGAATTTAAAAACCGAATTTGTATACTAAAATTGTTTAATTATAGCAATAATTTTTGGATAGATGTTTCCGGTGAAATAGATATTAAATGGAAAAATAGTCTAAATATGGATTTTAAGTTCTGAAATTTTCAAAGCTAGACTTAAGATTCCAATTGAAATTTTCAGTAAATGTAAACAAAAGATAAAATGTTGCCAACTTAAAATGTTCTTATTTTATTACGGAAATTAATCGTATCATAATAAAGAGATGACATAATTCATTTTTTCGGTGAATGATTTTTTTTTAATTGGATATTTGCACATAGTATAATTTTAATGTAACAGAATTGTAATTAAATTTTTGTAAAACTGTATTGAAACTTAATTTCATAAAATAAAATTAATATCTATAATATGAAAATCTGTACATAAAATGAATTTTGTATTCGTGCATTTTAGCATAAGAGCGTGCAACAGCTATTGCACCAAGATCTGAATATTTATAAAATTAGTTATAGTACGAACGCACCTCATTTGTCACGTTTGACGTACAATTTCCAACTTGTTGTTTTTACGTTGTCTTTTACATTGTGTACTTGTTGTCTTTTATATTTCACTCAACTTTGTTCATGTATGCAACGATGGAATTTCCTAATCAATTTTCAACTCACTTCCTGATAGGCTAGTATTATAAAAATTTTATACAAAGTTGCATTTTGGATAACAATACGACACTTTGATACTTTTAGAGCAGAGTTATAAATTAATATTTAAATTTTAAGTCATTTTTCCGTTAGACACGGATGATAAATCATCACATATTCTTTATGGTTACAATTGCATCCGAGTTATAACAACAATAGATTTAATTATGTGCCAAACCATGCTCACCAAATAACGCCTGGCTGTGATGGGCGAATGACTGTAATATTTTAAAAGAAAGATATAACTACGAACTATTTTAAACAATATAAAATATAAAATATAAAAAAACTAGTCGTTGGGAGCCCATCATGTATATGCATAAAATAAAATGTGTAAACTATTTATAAAATGCATCTCAATTCGAATAAAATTCTGTCTTGATGACGTTATAAAATTTAAATGTTCTATTGCTGAATTGCGTAAAAGAAACATCCTTATAACTCCAATATTGATAAACCTATTAACTAACGGTTTACTGCGTCGGATTAACCGTCTCATTTCCAATTAAAATATATCTTGGAATATATATATGTATATATATATTCCAATATCTTAATTCCAATATCTTAAAAAAGAAACAGAACAAAAAATATAATTTTTAAAATAAATTTAGAAGCTCACGTTTTCTACCAAGCGTAAAAAAGGCGAACAATTTACTATAATTATATTCGGTGCCACGCCAAATGAATATAAAGTAACTGGATTTTTTTAGAAAAATCATGAATTGCAGCAATGAAATTAGGCGTGTTTTTCAAGATAAAGATTTGCATGGTATTAAAGCATTATTTAAAAAAAACTATTTTTAATTTTAAACTTATTACTTTTTTTTTCTAGTTATTTTAGAATAATGTTTCTTTCTTTCTTTTTTTTAGGTAGCTTTCAATACAAAAAAGTATAAAGCTACCTAATTGCAGTCGTTCGGAGGAAAGAAATTCCGGAAAATGTCGGTATATTTTCACCGATCATGACACTCAGACCCCAAAACCACCCCCTGTTCAAATGTTGATTGAGTGTATTGAGCTCACTAATGTCTCGACCGAGTTCGTTGGCCAGCTCGGTCCGCCATCTTGTTTCAAAATGGCGACCACTGAAAGATTTAAAACCAAAATAAATACACAAAAAAATTAAAAATTCAAATTTATTTTTCAATTAAGTGATAGGCCTTGATACAAGGATTCCAGAGCATTTTTTGTTTTAACTGTATCTTAAAAAATGGCTGAGATAGAGCAGTTTGAAATTCTAAGGTGGTTGACATTTTGAAACAAGACAGCACATTACAAAAAACCAACGATTAATTTATGAGTTTTAGTGAACGCGATTTCTCGCAAATTTCGTCAATTTTCAAATATCTTTCATTGTTGTAAGCATTTTCCCAATCATAGGCATAAAACTATATATTCATATCCGTTAGCGCCAAATTCTTTCCAAACTTGCGGACACTTGTCGAAATATCGCCAAATTTGGCGACCAAAATATGTCTTAAAAAATGAAGCTAACTTGGCTATAGTTGACTAATTTGGCAATTTTTTTATTCAAATTCAGTATTAACGAATCTTCTGTAATCCGGTTATTTGCATTTTAGCTTGCTGTGTCGAGTAACATTAGCTAAAATTTAACCCTACAGTGCATGAATTTTTCTTTTAGAATTGTGTATTTTTATACTTATATTAAGAATTCGACACCAGAAATTTTAAGATATATTTTAGTAGCATATTTATGTTATTTTTATACGATTAATATTTCTATATAAATATAGTAGTTGCAAAGAACTTGATTTATTTATTAAAAGTTAAATATAAAGTGTTGCCAATTGGCTACACTACGCACTGCAGGGTTAAAACGAAGATACATGAAAACTACCTTTTCCTCCCTGTACAGGCCGGCAGGACTTTTTTTTTCTCGTAATCATTTTAAGATTTTCGTACAAAATCTCTCTGTTTATTAAATATGCGGAAGCAGACATTTAACAAGAGATTTCAGATAAAAGTATATTCATATTAAAATTTCATTTAATAAAATTCTTACTCAAAGTCTAACATTTGTATTCTTAAAGAAATGTTCCAATATTTATAACTTTTAAACTTTATCTTATTCAGAATATTTTCACATTATGGTCACATAGAATGCATTACATAACTTACGTAACATCAAATAGTTAAATATATATATCATATATATACAGTAAATCGAGAATATCCCTTGAAACAATCTCACTGTATATGTTACGGCCATAGCAACATTATGATGCACTTAATATGTTACGTAACATCAAACATTCAAAAGAAGTTCCTCTGAATAAAACGAAAATAGCGTTAGAAAACCCCAGAACCATGCCTTAAAACAAAAATTGCTGCGTTGTATATACTGCAAGAATATACGTATTTTTCCTTAGATACTTTAAGATGCATTATATAATAAGTTAAATTACATTTTTTAATATTACTTTAAAATTTGCATTAAAGATAATTCGTAAACAAACCGTTTTCTATAGGATTACTATTATTATTGTTATTTATTTATTTATTTATTTATTTATTAAGCATTGGGAAAATGGTTGTTGTTTCGGTCGAGAATGGACCAAATGATGTTCGCATTTTACTATTTTAACCGTTTTTAATGAAATTCTGTAACTTTAGAAGAATTTTTTAAGCGTTTTTAACAAAATTCTGTAACTTTAGAAGAATTTTTCTTTGAATAACCAATAGAAATGCATAAAATCGATAAAGGAGATAGATACAAATTATCAGATATGAAAAATAAAGTAGAAGTTCGGTACTTTTGTGTTATAGCGGCCCCCAAGGATGAAATATTTTTGTTTCTGTTTCCATTAATATATTGTAAATTTGGTACTTTCGTGTTATAGCGGCACCCAAGGATGAATCGCCAGGCGACCAAGATTCATCGCCAAATTATAAAGCATGTATGACATTATAATAATATATGATATATATATAACATTTCTTGACGTATATGGCCAAGTTATAGTCATGCACGATGCATATATGATGTATATATATGACATGTGTATATGATTTATATACGACATGTAAGACGTAAATAATATGTGTATAATGACGTATATGGCACATATAGGAGTGTTTGGAATATATATATGCGCATACAGGATGCATATATAAGCTTTTGATCTTGGCGAAATCATAACTGCAACCTTGGCATATTCATAATTGGGGGGGGGGGGCGCTATAACACAAAAGTACAGTATTTTTTTTTTCATAAGCTTTTGAAACATTTTCCCAGTGGTTATTGCAGTTTGTTAAATTATAATTTTTTTCTTATTTTACATTTGCACATAAACAACTACACATCGATCAAATTTTGTAGAATTATATAAATGAAAAATCCCTTATGATGATATAAAATAAAAATCTAATGTAAGGAATATTTTTCCCCCAGGTACTTTAGGATATATTAAATAATAAGATAAACGTTCATTTTAAAACAAATTTTCAAAATAATATCTATTCCAGTAACAGAAGGGTTTATCTGTAATGTCTAATATATACTAGAACATTACATAGTTTTCTTTACGTACTACCACAAAACATATTTCACCCCACCAGGCACTTTAGCGTACATTAAGTAATAAGATAAACCTCACATTTTAAACTTTGAACTACGATTGTAGGATAAAGACTAAATAAATCTTTTCTAATAAGATTATCCTTTATTCTAAAGTACGGCAAACTATAGCACGTGGTCACGTATCTGAATTTTGGTTTGTACATAATAATTTTACAAATTATCCTCTTCCTTTAGCCTTTTGCTTTAAATATTTAAGATAGAATTTGATCATTTATATATCTATTGCATATCTTTTTACTGTATGCTCACGTAGAATGCATTACTTGACATCAAATATTCAACAAAATATCTCTCTTAGTAAAAATAGAGTAGCAGGAAAATTTAGCAATACATAAGCCACAACGTTACTTATTTTCTTTTATATTCCTTCAAGCGCCTTAGAATACATGACGTAATAACATAAACTATGTTTCCTAATTCGATTCTCAAATATATATTACGCTGTTGGTCAATCAGATCTGAAATTTCTTTTCCGATATGAAACCTACGGGCAAGGAATGCAATCGTATTATAACAAGAACAAAAAATCATTGACAATCATTGATTATGCAAAACTTTCCAACACTTCCAGAATATTTTAACAAAACTTTACCGATTAATAAGGTAAAAGTTGATGTTTAAGTAAAAAATTTTGAAAACACATAACAAATTCGAAAAACAAATTTGAGCAAATACCATCAATATCCAAAAAAATATTCAAATTCTTTTGTGCAACCCAGAATATGATCTTAAGATTTGTATATATACCACATAGTATGCTGAAATTTATTGCAATTAGAAAACGCATAGCACAGTTAAATATTCCTATTCCAATAAAAACCGAAATGTATTCGATATCTTTTCTGCTGCCCTGTATATGATCTACAGCATTTATACACACCAAGTAATACGTAAAAAAATAGTTAAATTTTAAAACGCGTATCACAACTGAAAATGCACTTCCAGCAATTTTTGTTCATAGACAGTACTGTAACCAAATTATTTTGTGTGTCCCTGTAAATGAACGATGAATGCTATGCCTACTATATTCCATACTAAGTCTCTTGTAGTGCCCATCAGTGAAATATATCAATTTCATTATATTTGAAACAGTGTAACATCAGTAAAATACACCGCAAACGATTTTTCCCCATAGACCGTAATACAACGGAATTCTTTTGAGTGCCCGTGTAAATGAACTATAATTCCTACACACTTCATTTATTCTAAACCAAACATGCCATAGTGAACATCAGTAACATATATTAAATACATCAATCCTGTGTTGAGCGACGGCGACGGCTGGAATATGTTTCTTTATTTTCATATATCACTAAGTATAATATATGTAATAGTTTTGAAAATATAAATTTTTAAAATACTGTCATTAATTTATGTTAACCCTGTATATATAGTATATGTTTGCATTTTTTATATCAGAAAAAGTTTTGTTTTGCATACATACTCGAGCAACTTTAATTTAAATATTGCATACACAGGATGCGTGGATATTTACCTTAACTTTTTGTCTTATTTAATCACACTTATATATTACAAATTCTGTGATAAAACGTGGCGATTACAAAATCTGCGAATTGAATATCAAATAAAAAAATTCTAATTTGAATTAGTGGTGCCATTTGTCTTGGAAATTTAAAGGAGAATACGCACTTATTTTTTTCTTTTTCTAATGATCGAGTAAAATGTTATAACATTAAATATTGAACAAAGTATTTCCTAGTAAAATAAGACTACATCTCTATATAATTCACCCGAATACAGCCTAAAACAATATATATTTTACTTCATGGGCTACTATATATAGAACGTACTACTAAACGTAGAACATATTATTTTTCGTAGATACTTTAGGATAGATTAAGGTAATAAAATAAAGGCCATTTCTTAAAATGGCTCTTTTAAATATACATTAAAGATCAAGTATAAATAAATCTTTTTTTATAAAATTATCTTTTGTTCAGCAGTTAGTCACGTACTATAATACATTGAAGTTGTTCCCGAATTCAAACTTCGATTTGGTTGTAAACACTTTTATAAATTAATTTTTTATATTAGTCTTTTATGTGAGATATTTAACCTCTTTTACTTAAGAACTTTAACCTCCGAAAGAAGGTGGCATATAATTTATACAACTTAATACTAATCCCAAACTGCCATAATTGTAAAATAATTTTAGTATAAAATTTTTCTTTTATAATGTAGATGGAAAAAAGCCTTTACTTATTTCCAAATCAATTTGATTGTAAATTCTGGTGGCAATCAATAATTTTAACATTACATTTTAGCAAAAGAATTACTTAGATTTTTTTTTTGCTAGAATAATCTAGTCCCTTACTTAAGAATTAAAGGAATAAAGGAAGAGTCTTTTAATCCAAAGTACTTGAAGGACTTTATGGGACTAAGTCCTTTAAGGGACGTAGAAAAGACAGTTAAGGTACGTTATAACTTTTTTTTTGTTTTTAATCTTAATTAACATTTTTCCACTTTTTTTATATTTTTTAAACCAAAATTATACAGTAATAATAAGAGGTTTTTTTTGCAAATAAAAGAGCATATCTCGAAGTTTTAAAAACAATTTTTACTTTCTTCTATCTTTACATGGATGACCACCTCAGGAAACCCGGCTTAAGCCTTAGAGTTTGTGTGCAATCCTGAGGGGCTGACACGCCTCTATCACCAGCGAGACCACAGTTACAGAATTTTACAATATAATATTACAATACGATGTAGATACTATAGAATATACAATAGAATATACAATAGATATTTTTCTTCTACTCAGAAGTTTTACTTTTACATGTGATTTTTTTTGTAGTGAAAGTAATTGAATTTTGTCTGATAATAATGTTTTAAAACTTTCATACATACGATTATTATTATTATTTCAATGTATACGGAATATACAATATCCAGATAAGATATTTACAAATACGGTGCAAGCACCATGCCTAGAATTATTATTGGTTAAATATGATGGGTTATTATTGGCTAGCATATTTTATACAAATACTTTACTACAATTGATGTATATGGAAAAATATGATGCACACATACAGTTATTATAATTAATTCGATTATACAATTATACGTTTAGACCATTTCCAGAATATGACTATATACAAGTACTGTGCAGACTTCATATTTAGGATTTTTGGTTACATGCGATGCAGATTCTTGGTTCTAATACAATTAATAATATACTAATATGAATATACAGATGCGAATACACTGAAAATTTACAAGTAATATGCAAATACTAATAATATACAGATAGTGTGGTCTTAACTCTCATTACAACAGTTATTATATTCAATATTATTTATATACATATGTACAGGGCCCCTGCTAGATTGGACAAGCGGTTGCCCGACTACAGAGGAAGAGGATTTGAAAATAGAAATTCATTTTTTTCAATATATTTCATGCACTTGATAATGCGCTGGAGAAGAACCGGACGGTCCAGGAGATATAGCATCCAGTTTTTAAGTGACATTTGTGGTGATTTTTTGACATGGAAATGTGAAGTTAGAGTGCAGTTTAATATGTAGTGTAATGATGTTGCTTCTAATCCACAGACACATAGTGGTGAGTCACTTCTGTTAATTTGGAAGAGGTGTTGTTGAAATGGTCCATGATTTGTTAAAAATAGGTATAGATATCTGTTGTGTATTTCTAGTTGTTGCGAGACTTCCGGAAGGAAGTCTCTTGTGTAATGACCCACCTGTGCTGTAGACCAGCGTTGTTGCCAACTGTCTATGATTTGTTTTTTTAATTCTCTTTTGAGTGTGGACGGTGGTACAGGAAGAAAAGTTGTTTCCAGTGTTTCATCGTTTGTTGCTGACCGCGCCAATTGATCCGCCAGTTCATTTCCAGCTACACCCGAATGACCCTTGACCCAATTAAAAAAGAAGTTTTTGGAGGATAAATTTAAACGTTCTAAAATTTCCTGGACTAAATAATTATCTATGTCAAATTTTGAAAGAGCCATTAAACTTGATAAGCTATCCGAAGAGATTAGAAAGTTGACCGAATCCTCTTCCATAACCCAGCGCACAGCTTCTCCAATCGCAAGTAGTTCGGCCTGGAAAACTGAATTGCCCGAGTCAAGTTTTGCACGCCACGTGTGATGAATTATATTATTGTTATAAGCACAGAAAGCCGATGCTGTGCCTTCAGCAGTTTTTGAGCCATCTGTAAAAATATGGAATTCCCCATTGAATTTTGAACCCGGACAGGTTTTTATTTGATCTAGAGTTGGTGAAGTTTTATATTTTGAGATCTTTGTGGCTATTGTTTGTGCATTAATACGTGTTGATGAAATCCCTAATCTAGTGGCTCTAGCAAATTCAGCTTCCGCTTCTAGTTGCAAGTCCAGGGGCGGGATACCCGTGAGTACCTGCAATGCCGCTGTTGACGTATTTTTATACGCTCTTGAGATGAGTAGGAGTACTTTTCTCTGCGCCGCCAAGAGGTGACGCACTCCATGCGACCGTCTCATACGCGTGAACCAAACGCCACAGGCATAAGCGATTTGACGCTGTAGGATTGCCGAATACCATATTTTAAAGAAATAAGTTGGCAACCTGCCCGAAATTGATGAAAATTTATATAAATTTTGTGTAGTTTTAGTAATTTCTTCCCTTTTTATTACTAGGTGAGGTAGGAATGAAAGATGTTGGTCTATTGTAAATCCTAGGTATTTTAAGGTTTTGACTGATTTTAGGTTTTGTCCTTTTAGTTTGAAAGTTGGGTCCCTTTTTAAGATATTAGGTTTGCCAAATGTAATTGTTTTTGATTTATTCAATGATATTTCAATATGGTTGCGCGTTGCCCAATTTTGAACATAATTCAGGGCAATCCCACCATTATGCTCTAGCGCAGCGCGTGATGGACCCCAAATAATTAACAGGACATCGTCCGCGTATGCCACAATCGCACAGTGCTCAAAGACAAAGTAACGCAGTAATCCCTCCAAGAGTGACAACCAGAGAAAAGGACCAAAACAGGAGCCCTGTGGACAGCCTTTTGTGAAATAATGCAAGATATTAGGGTTGTGCCAATCAACCTGAGCCCGCCTACTCGAAAGGAAGGAGATAATTGTATTAATATATTGCTGCGGGATGTCTAAGTCAGTGATGAAATTGCCAGGTCCCATGGAAGGTTGTCAAATGCCCCCATGAAATCCAGCGATATAAAAGTCGTGTAGTTGTTGTTTTCTTTATTGATATCGATATATGATAGGGCATTTTGAAGAGCAGTTTCTGTTGATTTTAACTGTGTGAAACCGTGTTGTTTATTTGTTAATCTATTGTTTTGCGTTAGTATATGATTAATTCTCCGCAGCAATAGTTTTTCAAAAATTTTGCCTATTATTGGAAGTAATGTTATCGGTCTATAAGATGTGTGTTCGTCAAGTGGTTTACCTTCCTTTCTAAAGTAGATAAGCTCCCCAAGCTTCCAGGCCACCGGGAAATAATTTAAGGAAAGTGCTGAATTAAATAAGTCTAGTAGTGTAACTGGTATTATGGCAAATATCGCTCTTATCATACGATGATCGATTTCGTCTGGCCCTGGGGCCTTGTTTTGATTGAAGCTATATATTGCATTTCTTAATTCTCTTTTTGTAAATTTTGGTTGGTCTGATTGGGGTTGTATGTTAAATGCCTGGGCAGGTTGCACTGGCATACCTGCTGAAGGCCCAAATATTCTTTCTGTAAGGTTAGCTAATGAAGTGGACCTGGAAACCGGAAAGGATGAGTCCGGTAGAAAGCTAATTAATTTATCTTGGTAATCTTGGAAAGCCAGTTTTTTTGATATGCCAAAAGGGTCAGTTTGTTTTTTACAGAAATTGTCCCACGCTTTCTCTTTTGCACAGAGGATTTGTTTTTTATATTTGGCTTTTGCTTTTTTATAATTTTGGAAGTTTATTGGATCGAAATTAGAGTTTTTTGCTTTATTATATAAAGCTTTTACTTTATTCCTCTGTGCCCTAAGGTCCGGCGACCACCAGAAAAATTTAGGTTTTCGAAATGAGGGGTTTTTTTTAAATGAAGTTATTGCTGAATCTTTAATAATTTGGTAGAACTTTTCATAATGGATGTCCAGATCTTGGGATGTTTTAATTGTTTTAAAATTAATATTGTCCGTTAAACATTTATGTTGAACCATTTTTTGAAATTTATATGGGGGAATGTTTTTTGTTTTAAATCTGCGTTTTGGTAAATCCGTTACTGTTAAAAATAGTTGTGTAATAATTGGCCTGTGGTCACCGAAAAGTTCTGGGACAACTTCCCAGTTACTGAAGTGTTGGAAGAGGGGTTGTGAACAGATTGATAAATCTGGTCGGCCCTTCCTTCTGCCCGACTCATAGGTTGGTTGGCAAGATGGTTCGTTTAAAACTACAAGGTTTTCTGCCAGCAAGAAATCTACGAGGAGTCTTCCCCTGGCGTCCTCCCGCGAATACCCCCATAGTGGGTCATGTGCATTGAAGTCTCCCAGGACTAAACAGTAGTCGCTAAGATGTTTTGCTGATCTCCAATCTTGGAGATCAATCTCTAATTCAGCCCTTGGAGGACAGTACAGGCTCCCAATGCTCAGAATTAAGTTCGGTAGGTCTAGATTAACGAAAACTGAATTATTGAATTTAGCTGAAAGACAGTGTTTTAAGTTTTGGTTTAAGATCAAAATATGACAATTAAGGGAGCTGGAGCTGTAACATGGCACACTCAAAGGGAGAGAGACTGGTCGGCCTTCAAAAATATAAGCATCTTGGAGGCACGCCAGTGAAAAACCCTCTTCAATTACATGATTTATAAAAGCTGCCGTATTACCTTTAGATCGTTGTAGATTACATTGAATCACCTTGAACTCGAGGCTGTTTGTATTCTTTGTTGTGTAAAGTTCCTCTGATAAAGTTTGTAAGTTTGGCAGCAACTATCAAAACTATAATGATCAATGTCCAGAGGTCTATCCTTTCCGGAACGTTTTTCATTTGCGTCTGTGCAGTTTACACACCTTCGGGCATGGGATGTACAGTCCGATGTTTGGTGATGGCCAGCACACTTTGCACATACATCTCGATCCTTACATTCCCGCGCCATGTGACCTAGTTTTTGGCATTTGTAACATCTGGGTGTTATGATGTACTTGCGCACATCGCACCTGTTGAAGCCGATGTTGATCTTTATTTGCTCGAGTACATGTGCTTCCCTTTGTGGCATTTCTATGATTAAGTTCACTGTGTCATTGTTTCGCGCAGATTTCAGAATTTTATTTAATTTGAAATTGATGTCTTCAGTTCTTAGGGCTCTTTGCAATGCTGGGTGTAGAATGTTTTCAGAGTAATATTCTATGTTTCTCAATGCTTCGTCGTCTTCGTTTTCCGATACTGCTGGGGCTCCAAATACCATGATTTTCTGTGTTTTCGGTTTGATCTTTTCTACTGTGATTTTCGGTGCTAATTTAGTATTTTCTGTTAGCTTTTGCTGCAGCTCGATGATATCTTTCTCATCATTGCAGGTAACTACTAAGTTACCTGCTTTCGTCGGCCTGCAATTGATGTTTGGCAGAGTAGTTGTATCCACTGCTTTGTTAAGTGTCCTTCTTATTTCCTGTATCGTTAGGTTTCCATCCTTTGGTGTCACCACTAGAGATGGTCTCTGTGGAGGCCTTTGTTGCAATACTTGCGCATATGAATATCCATCATTTCTTTGCGTCAGTCTTTTATTACTTTGTGATATTGATTGTGTTTTTAGTGTTTTCTTTAGGGCATCAATTTCTTTCTTGTAATCATTGAGTGTCATTTTGATGTAAGCGCCGTGCTGTCCGAGTTTTCTTTCTACTGCTTCTTTGATTCTTGTTCCCTGTTCCTCCATGTCTTCGTACCTCTTTATTTCTTTCCTAAGCTCTAGGCACTCCTCTCTCCATTGTGATCTGTCATCTTCTGTGTCTTGTATCCACCGCATTAGCGTATCTACCTCTTTGCGGAGTTTTATTATTTTCTCATTTGTTTTCCCCTGATTTCTTCTATCTTTACAAGAAGAAAGTATTGGATTCATGAAAATTTTCGACTTCCGGTTTTCGACGGATTTATACGTTTTAGAAGGTCCTGATAACGATTTGACTATTTTTAGAAAATGTCTGTCTGTGAGTCTGTGAGTCTGTCTGTCTGTCTGTCTGTCTGTCTGTATGTGACACAAATTTTGTGGGCGCTCTATCTCAAGAACTAATGCACGAAATGTAATAAAACTTTAGATTCAGTTAGTCCCTGATATAAATTGGTGCTGATTAGTTTTTGTTGAAAATCTCCCTACAGGTGGCGCTGCTGTGCTGTTTTTTTTTGCGATTTCCATAATAGCTCTATCTCAAGAACTAATGCACTTATTTTCATCAAACTTCAGATTCAGTTAGACCTTGACATAAATAGATGCTGCTTACGTTGTGGTGTTAATATCCCAACAGGTGGCGCTGCTATACCACTTTTAAAATATTTTTACGATAGCTCTATCTCAAGAACGAATGCACGGAATTTCATCAAACTTCAGATTCTCTTAGACATTGACATAAATAGATGCTGGCTACGTTGTGGTGTTAATATCCCAACAGGTGGCGCTGCTATGCTACTTTTTTCATTATAATCACGATAACTATATCTCAAGAACTAATGCACGGATTTTCGTCAAATTACAGATTAAGTTAGGCGTTGACATAAGTTGTTGTTGATTAGGTTTTGGTCTAAATCTCCCAATAGATGGCGCTGCTATGCTGTATTTTTCATGATTTACACGATTTTAGCAATAGTCATATCTCAGGAACTAATGCACCGAATTTAATAAAACTTTAGATTCAGTTAGACCGTGATATAAATTGGTGCTGTTTCTTTTTAGTGTATGTGAAATCTGTGTGAGATAGAAGAAAGTTTTAGAATTGACACATGCGGCTAGTTTATTTGGTAGTTGGTTGACAAATGGTGCTCTGGCGGCTTTTGATACAGGGGTGTGCAAAAATTGAAGCGTTCCGTGGTACCTGATGAATCTTGGAATCTCTTATCTGAAACATAAAACCAAACAAATGCCTTAAAAATTATGATATTTTGTAGTCCTTCTCGAATGGGTTTATCAAATTTTCCATCCTGAAGAAAATGGCGGCTGTTCAAATTTCAATTACAAAAATTTTCAGGTTTAAATCGCTCAAAAAATATTTACAATTCGACTGTTGAAAAACGCATCCATGAGGGACTAAAATATAGTATTTACTATAAAAGCATAAAATTTCAAATCCGTTCATTTAATCTAGAGGACTACCTAGTACTGATTCGTAAAACAGAGTGTCGAGAAAAACAGGTTTAAAGTTTTACAACATTTTTAAACAAACATAGATAACAGTGGCAATTTTCAGATCACATAAAATTATCCATAAGATAAAGCTAGGATAGTCTGCGCACAATTCAAAAGAATAACAATAAAAAATCTAAATATTAATTTTTTGCTAAACTATCCATGAATAATTTTGACTTGATTTGTTTTTTGTGCATTTCCAATGCTATTTTGTTGTTATGTTGTTATTTAAAAAAACAGTTGTAATAAAACCAAGAGAGTTATTTTGCGCAATCTGTCCTTACAGGGTTGGTGTGATTGCGCACATGTGTAGGAGATAACTACAATTAACTGCAATTAAATTGTTAACAATATTTATACTTAAATGACATCGTTTTAAGGCTTTTGTGAAGAAATATTATTGTATTAGGAGTGAATATTTCAACCTAATGATTAAAGAATCAGAAAAATGAAATAATTTAAAAAACGATTAAAAAATTTTTAATTAAAGGGGGGGAAATTAAAGAATCAGAAAAAGCAAGTCCAGATAAGGTTACAAAATAACATTAAGTTACTTGATAACACGCTTAACTTAAAATTAGTCCATTTTCATTTTTCATTTTTTATGCCATTTTACCAATAAGCTGCGTAATCTCTCCTAGCATAGAAACTAATAGGAACAATGCGCCATCTCTCCTAAGTAGCAGATGCGCAAACTCTCCAATTTCGGTAGGAGAAATTGCGCGGCCTTTTATTTAAACATGGCCGCTACTAAAATGAACCGTTGGTGTTCACACCGTTAGTCTAGATTAGTAGCTTATGAGAAATCGTTTAAGTTTAAAATATTTTATACTGCTGACATGGTACAGAAATTCTCACGAATAGCTATGAAAATTCATGCACTGACTTTGGGGGAAAAAAAATCAAAATAGCAATGCTTTATCATAAATGCTTAAAACAATCAACGTGCACTTTCAAGTAGACACTCCACTACTACTGTTGTGCAACTACTTGCAGTCGTTGCGCGCTCACTCTACTCCTTCCCCCTGAACCTCTATATGCGCAATCTCTCCGACCGCGCCATCTCTCCTGGCTTTACATTACCAGGCCAATATAATCAACCCTCCCGGACTTTTAGGTAGCTTTCAATACAAAAAAGTATAAAGCTACCTATTGCAGCCGTTCGGAGGAAAGCAATTCCGGAAAATTTTGGTATACTTTCATCGATCATGACCCCCAGACCCCAAAACCACCCTCCATTCAAATGTTGATATATATATATATATATATATATATATATATATATATATATATATATCTGACCTATGTCATACGATAACGTCCGTATTTATAAATCGATTTTGATGAAACTAATTGTGTGTATTAAGGTCACTAATGTCTCGACCGAGTTCGTTGGCCAGCTTTGTCCGCCATCTTGTTTCAAGATGGCGGCCATTTAAAAATTTAAAACTAAAATAAATGTACAAAATTTAAAAATTCAAATTTATTTTATACTTACGTGTTAGGCCTTGATACAAGGATTCCGGAGCATTTTTTGTTTTACCTCTATCTTAAAAAACGGCTGAGATAGAGCAGTTTGAAATTCTAGGGTAGCAGACATTTTGAAACAAGATAGCACATTACAAAATTCCAACGATTAATTTATAAGTTTTAGTGAACGCGACTTCTCGCTAATTATTATCTTTCATTGTTGTAATCATTTTCCCAATCATACGCATAAAACTATATATTTATATCCGTTAGCGCCAAATTATCGCCAAACTTGGCGACCGAAATAGGTCTTCATAAATGAAGCCAATTTGGCTATAGCTCAATAATTTGGCGAATTTCTTATTCAAATTCAGTATTAACGAATCATTTGTAAACGGTTTCTTTGCATTTTTGCTTGCTGTTTTCAAGTAACATTAGCTAAAACTTTAAAACGAAGATATAGGAAAGCTACCTTTTCCTCCCGGTACAGGCCGGAAGGACTTTTTCTTTCTCAATTCTCTTGTTTCTACCTGCGCGCCACACACAATATGCTAAAAATGAGACTGTTCACTACAACACCAAAAGGCGGATAGCTTTTAAACCAATACGAATTTCGAAAAAAACTGATTTGCCACAAAGTTTTTAAGGGTTTAAGGAGTAAAAATATTAAAAAACAATTTTTGATTAAAAATAATAATAATAATTAAAAAAAAACATTTTTTAAAAGACTAGATTTTTTTTTTTGTCTTTTATTATTTATTGTAGGGTAAAAACATTAATCAAGTAATATTTTTATCTAGTTTTAGAGAATTTACTTTTAAAATGTTTGTGAGGAACATTAGATGTTAAAAAGGTAACAAATTCAAACACCCAGCGATAATATTCATCATTTATTGCTAAAGGGTGTTAAATAAAATAGTAATAAAGTTGCCTGCATGTTTCGACATCGCCGAAGCCTTTTTTAAGACTAATGATAAAAGTCTACATATGCACAGGTCTACATATAAGAGTCTACATATGCACAGTTTATACATAAACTGTCTACATGTTTAGGCTTCACCGAAGCTATTTACCAGACAGGAATGAACAGAGATGACCAACTCAGGATGAGAATATTCTATAGATCCACGAACTACAATGAAATGATTTAAAATGCCACCATTTACGTTAATCCATTCATTATAAGGTAAAAGAGACATGCGCCGCAGGCGTCCCGGTGCGGGACGCACCGCACACAATCGACCACCGTTCCCAAGTCCTGAGAGTTTTACTGCGCCAGTAGCTTTGTCTCTCTACAGCGCTACGGCCGGCCAGAGAGCCGCACCACACTGTGGACCCTCTAACCTAGTACCCACGGGTCGATGACATAGGTCACTAGGAGAGTAACCCCACTCTGGGGAAACTTCCCACAGGACGAGCCCGTGGCAAACTGGCGAAGGCCACCCGCCGACCTCGTCGCCGAAACCCCAGAAGGGGAAACGGTCCCTAAGTCGTCGTGCTGCCGCGACAACTTTTGCTCTACCACAATTCAAAAGAGTGTGAAAAACCTACATAGGTAATCACTTTCCCTCTAATAGTGGACACATATTATATCACTACAAAATAGCTGGAGGTGCTTTTCGCCAACCCGGGACCTCGAAGAAATCTGGTCCCAAAGCGCATAGTCACGCCTGGCTGGGCTGTGCCTCTTCGAGGAGTGCCGCGAGGCATCGAGATCCAAGCGACATGGCACCCCTAAGAGATCATGCATCATATCATATCAGTACTAATAGAGCGGGAGGTGCTTCTCGCCTACCCGGGACCTCGAAGAAAACTGGTCCCAAAGCGCATAGTCCCGCCTGGCTGGGTTGTCCCTCTTCGAGGAGTGCCCGCGAGGCATTGAGATCCAAGCGACATGGCACCCCTAAGAGATCATGCGTCATATCATATCTCTACTAATAGAGCGGGAGGTGCTTCTCGCCAACCCGGGACCTCGAAGAAAACTGGTCCCAAGCGCATAGTCAAGCCTGGCTAGGCTGTCCCTCTTCGAGGAGTGCCAGCGAGGCATCGAGATCCAAGCGACATGGCACCCCTAAGAGATCATGCGTCATAGTATATACACTTTAGAGAAGATAATGAAAGATCCACTGCCGGACCTCTGAGGGACGTGGATCCCCTCAAGCGCGCTAAAGAAGCGGGCCCGGCGGAGTTAATAGTCACTCACCAAGGTATGAGGCATGCAAAACCGCTGGGCGAGCCCAGGTCGATGCCTATTCTCTTGGAAGATCGATGCCGGCTTACGAGACGAGTCCCAAGCCTGCGTACTATGCACCATTACCTCTACCTCCGCCTCCTGCACCGCGGGGACCTGCACTGCGGTCTTTCACCGCGAAGAGCTCGGTTATTGCGGCCAGATCTTCGGCGACCAAGGTTTCGATCTAACGTACGCATTAAGAGCCGGTGAATTATTAGCCGAATTCCTTTCCTTGCGTAGCCGTCTAGGCAGAGATCGCATGGCGTTCGCGTCCTAAAGTCGCGAGGAAAGTACTTTTCCCTCACAGACTTCCAGAGCTCACACCGAAAAAGCACATGGCTTATGTTACTTACCCCGACTCCGCAAAAACATGTAGAGTCGTGGTAAAAGAAACGAGCCTGATGGTCACCGAAGGTGCCGTGTCCCGTGAAGACCTGATTGATATAAAAATCGCCCTGCAGTCGGCGGACGCCGACGCGTGGAAAAGATTCATATGCCCTGCGGCCGGTCTCAGATCGGTCCCATCTCTCCTGCCATTTGGACAAAACTTGTCCAAAAAGGTCTTTCTTGGCCTGGCGGGGCGTGACCAGAATCACTACATCGACTGACTGTCGTGCCGTGGCTTCTTTTGCCAATATGTCCGCCCTTTCATTAAAAATGTGACCGACATGAGCCCGGACCCAGTGCATGTGAACCTCAATTCCTGTTGTCCCAATCAGGCCCCTAATCTCGGCAATTGCCCTGTGCTGAGGCACAAGTCCGTGAAGCGCCTGAAGCGCCGACCTCGAGTCTGAGAAGACGTCGAGTTCCCCGAGACCTCTTAAGTGGGCATGGGTGATTGCTTCCTTGATCGCATGAACCTCGGCCGCAAACACTTCCGCACCATCCGAGAGACGGAACTGGCTCTCCGCTACTACTTGGTCCTCTGCCACAGCAAGGAACGCACAACCTACTGTGCCGTCCTCTTGCTTGGATCCATCCGTGTAGTAAGAACACGGTGTCCGCGGAGTCAAGTCCGCGGTCCAACGGACCCGCCAGAGGTCATCTAGTCTGGGAATGGGCCTCCAGAGTTCGACCGACTCGGAGTCTAATCCGGTACCGTCAACGCTCTTCTTCCATCGGACGAGGGACGTGTAGTCCCTGTCCAGCTCCGCACGCAAGTCTAGGGGAACAACCCCTGACAAGACCTGCAGAGCATCCGTGGAGGTTGTCGAGTAACACTTGGTTACACAGAGGAGTAGGTTCCTCTGCATGCTGAGCAACCTGTTTGCTATCTACCTTGCTGGAGTAATACCAAATTGATGCCGCGTAAAGAATGATTATTTCCGCTACGACTGAATAGAGCATCTTGCGAAGTTTCGGTCTCAGACTCCAGTTGGCAGCTGCGAGTCGGCTCATCTTATTCAACACCTTAAATGCTTTCTCCTGGACCGCAGTCAGGTGAGGCATCCAACTCAGGTGGGAATCGATTATGACGCCCAAATACAGAATCTGCCACTTCCAGCGTATTCTGCTCCCTTCCATGAGGATAGGAATAGATGGGGCATGTTTTAATTTGCCCGCGGGCTTCACAATAGTGTAACCACAATTCTCGAAGCTGAAAGTGAGACTGCATTCTGTCGCCCAGGCGTGGATCTCTGAGAGAACCGTCCCTAGCAACTCCGCAAATCTCATTGCAGCTCGTAGTCGTGCGGCCACAAAGACGTCATCGGCGAAAACCAAGACAACATAGGTTTCGTCTTTCTCGTCTGGGAGCCGTCTCAACAGAAATTTAATGACCACCAACCACCAGTAGGGTCCGAGACACGAGCCTTGGGTCACTCCCAAATTGAAGTAGTGATCCCCATCATCTGACAGGAGGACAGAACTAGCCCATAGGTAGTCGTCTATCAACCCAAGGAGCCAGGGTTCGACGCCCAATTCCTCGAGGAATCGGAGCACGTCTGTACGTCGAACGCTGTTGAATGCTGACTTGATATCGAGCGTGAGGAGACACGTGAATTCTCCTCGGCTCTTCGAAACAGCTATGCACTCCATCACTCTATGGAGCGCATCAACCGTACAGACATTCTTTCGAAAGCCGTACTGCCGTGCATCGAGCAAACGTTTGGACTCCAAGTACAGTACCAGGCGTGTTGCGCACATTTTGTCTAATACCTTCCCAAAGGTCGGTAAGAGACAAATTGGGCGGTAGGTCGCTGGGTCACTACGCTTCTTCCCTTGTTTGGGAAAAAAACACAGCAATGGCCCACTTCCAACTCCGCGGGAAACAAGATTCACTCAGGCAGTGGTTGTACAAGGATAACAGCCACTGAGGGTGGTGTTTCAAGACCTCACGGGCGATCTCCAGGCTGAAACCATCATGGCCAGGCGCCTTGTTAGGCGGCAGCGATTCCACTGCTCATTATAAGGTAAAACTTTGAAATTGTAACACGTGAAAATTCAATATGTCACGATGCAGCATCATTTAAATTACTAAACTTATGGGTTGACATACTCCATGGTTAAGAGTATGTAAATAAATACCAAAGCAAAAATAAAACATAATAACGTGAATAACCTGAGAATGATGGCTTTTCAAATCATTTCATTATAGATCGTGCATATTTAGACTTTTTTATTATTTGTCTTAAAAAAGGCTTCGGCGATGTCGAAACATGAAGACAATTTCTGTATAAAACTTTTTTATCGTTTTATTTACTATTTTATTTAACACCCTTTAACAATTAATGAAGTACGTTAGAAATTAATTAAATTTAAATAGATATTCATAAAAAACAACCAGTTAGTTCCTAATAGAAATATTGTAGGTATTTCTAATTAAAATTATCCTAGTTAAGGGTTAGTTGGCCACCAAGCCCATCATGCATAATTTGAAAAAAAAATGCATTTTCAGAAACTCGTTAGGATGTATTTTAGTAGAGAAAACGATTTCTATTAACATATACGTAGGCACTCGACTTATATATATAATAACTTATTTAATGAAAAAAAGTTAAATAAGTAATATAATAGCTTGGAAATTTGATATCACACCATTTTTTAGCCACAACTTTTTTTTTTTTACGCTTGGCTTTTTTTACTTTTGAAAAGTTGTTTTTGTAGATATCATTTCTTTTTTTTAAAATAGATTAAACATATTTTAAATAATCTAAACATGAGAAATTAATTACATTTTACTTTCAGTCATTGTTTAAAGGGTTAACTAGAAATGCCAGTAGATTTTTCAATTAAACTAATTACACTCTTAAAAACCACATACTAAATGTGGCTTGTTATAATACTTGTTATCCTCCGTTAAAAACGTCACTGACTTATCCATAAAATGAATAAAAATGGAATGTGTACATAGCGTGTCAGTGCTACATTTGATATCAAACGTGATGTCACGCTCTTTTATTATTAGCACTAGCCTCATTTACATCGGGGCCTCGAATCTTGTAAAACCTCGAACGGAACGAACCTCCGACCAGGTTCCCCACTGCCTACGGTACCGGATAATCCCTTAATTTGCACATCGAATAGTATAAACCTCTAACCAAACGAACCTCCGACACGGGTCCCCACTGCCTTCGGCACCGTATAGCAACCGTGCTGCGCACGCTCAAGTTCCATCTTCCACCACCAGGTAGCGCAATCTGTTCTATATGAACCTCGGGCACTGAAATCGTTAAGGCTATAGATGTCGAGTCGAATGAGCTATACCCTGTCGTGATCCAGCCCATAGAACCAGAGGTAGGAAAGTGCCCCTGGTGGTGAAAAAACGAACTAAAATCAGAAAGCTATATCGATGTCGAGTCGAATGAGCCGTACCCCGTCGTGATCTGACCCATAGAAACAGAGATAGGAAAGCGCCCCCTGGTGGTGAAAGATATTGGCGTTTTGGGGACAAACTTAGGGGGATGAACACCGGATATGCATAATAGGATTAAGCGGTCACAGATGTTTCCAACGATGTATCACATGAGGGGTATGTGCAAAATTCAGAAATCCCCCCCCCCTGCACAATATGATTAAGTGTTCACAGACCTTTCCAACGATATATCACATGAGTAGTGTCGGCGGGGGCGCAAAATGTGGAGGGTGACACCTGTGATGTATAATATGAATAAGTGGTCACAGCCCTTTGTAACGATATGTGACATGACGGATATCGTTAAAATTTGGAAAAGTGTCCCACCCCTTGTGTAGGCAAAACACGCTTCGCCCCTTCCTATTATTTTTGACGTGGCTTTATTTTTAAAATTTATGTTATGTGTTATAAAATATAGTAAAGTTTCAAACAGATACCCTTATTATACTTCCTAATTTTGTTCACGCCCTTTCCCATCTCCTCCCCGAAATGTGACGCGCCATTCTTTTTTATAATTTTTTTATCATGTTTTATAAACTATCTTAAAGTTTAAATCAGATCGCATTGGAATTTAATATATTTTCTGAAATTACTATTATATATAGAATAATATAGAAATAAACCCTCCTTTAGCATGTAATTATGATATACGAACAATTTTTAGAATTTCTGAAAGCTAATTTTTATTTATTTATTTATCTATTTATTTATTTTTTGTTTATTTATTTATTTTTATTTATTTTTTTGCGTTGCCCTGTGCATGTTTGGAATTTCTTAGCAATTTCTTAGATTTACATTATTTTATTCAATTAAACATTGTACTATTACAATAAATTTAAATGGAAACTTCACTTCTAAAACAAAAATAATTTAACAATTGGATTTCATTAATTTATAGGAAAATGACGTGAAAGGTATTCCTGCGAACAAAATGCCTGTCCTTTACCGTATTTTTTTTTTTTTTTTTTTTTTTTTTTTAGAAATAAATGAATCACATTTAATTCATTTAAAAAATTTTGTTTACGTTTGGAAAGAAATTTTAAATGCCGATAAGTCTTAATGTATACATTTTAGAAGGTACATCTTCCCTCAAAAACTAATTTATTTTTAAAGATCTTTCTAAAAACGTAAATTATGTATTTAAAATATTTTTAACGCATAAACGCTACGTCTGATTACTTTATTTTACAATATTATAAGAACACGCAATTTATCATACAATTAAATACACTAAACAAACATGAGTGAAAAGTTGACCTGGGGCAGGACTCGAACTTGGGACCTTGTGCATGCCGTTCTGACGCGCTGCGACTGAGCTACCCAGACCGATATCCTTCAGCGGCAATTTCTCATACTTATTCATGTTGGAAACAGTCATCTGCCACAGTTTGCAGTCATATTTAATTGTCTGATAAAATGTGTGTTCTTATAATTATGAAGTTTTATTTAAAAAAAAATATCTTCAGAAAAAATGGCTGACTTGCAGATGAAATTTGATGTGGTTATAACCTGTAACTGATAAGTGCTATTATAATACAGATTGTACATGGTCGTTGGCGGGTTTTATCTCTGTTTTGGCATAATTTTTTAATCGCCAAGTTAATTAACAGTTTTCTGCTAATTAAGGATAGAAAATATTTTTTTTTACACTGAATTTTATCAAAGCACATAGATTACGTAATTACTTGTCCAAAAATGCCATCCCCTTTTTTATTCTGCCGAAAATTAAGGCCTGTAGGTTGTTTGAAAAAAAAAAGTTTGACGAAGAAAAAAGTGATCATTTTAAGTAACTTGACGTTTTTAAAAAAAAGCTATATCTCTGTTTATAAATCACTTATGAAGATGCGTTTGGTCTTAAATTGAAGACATTCTTCCTTAGATTCTTCTAGTTTTCGTTTTTTTTTTTCTGCGACGCTTGGTTTATTTGATATCTGATATTTTAATCTGGCATGTTTTGTCGCTTTAACATTGCGAAGTCGCTTTCTGTAAGTAAGCATTAGCGGTCTTTATTCCAGTTCTTGGCGTTGTTTGTGTGGCTTTTTTTTAAGCTTGGCTTGGCAGAGCGACCGCCCTGCTTGATAATATGTCTAATCCCATTCCTTTTCAGATGTTCCGGTCATGTATGCTAATGGTGCCCGGTGTATGTAAAATCCGTCGTGGGTGTAAAGTCCTCCAAGTTACCTGTGAATTACACCTCTTGGGGTGCCTAGTCTTGTGAAGGTCTCGTCACCAGATCAAGGTTTTAAATTACGAGACCAACTCGAGTAGCGATGGCATGACGTATGGATGAGTGATGCAGCGAGGAAATAGTAAATATCTCAGCATCTCACATCCGTCCGGCATGACTTCGCTACACTGCGCAGTACTGAACGATCTCATTCAAAATCAATTAGCTACCGGCCAACTAAGAAAAAGCAATTAAAGCAACAAGACGCACTGAAGTCTCGTCGGCCTATACATTTAACAAACACATCTTTGCCAAGCGAAGAGCAGGCGAATCCTCGTCCCATTGCCAGGTATCAACCCGTTAAGCTAGGCAGTTAGGAGCCTGGCCAGCGGTCTAGAAAAAGCTACCTTAACTTCCACGACTATCACAACTTCTGTTTAGAATGATGTCCATGAATAAAACGATGTCTGATCATTTAAATATTTTCTTCGAAATAGTTGATAAACTAAAAAATGGAAATAGAAATCGTGGATGTTTTTTTATCGATTTTTTTACTTTACAGTGTTCTCCTACTCTACAAATTTGAAAATTGTAGATGCGCTATTGAGTCGAGAGATGAATTACCTAAATCAAAATCTTTGAAAAGTAAAATCCCAGAAGAATGGATGATCTGATGCTAGAAAAGGAAAAATCACTCAAGATTCACAAAATGCACATTATACAGAAAATAAAAGAAGTAATGAAGAATAGAAGGAAAATGAAAAATGAAAAGTGAATCCGAATAAAAATTTTCCTTCGGAAAAGTGTTACTGAAATTTCAAGTGCAACTACTGTTCGTAAATCGGTCACAAAGAAAATTAGCTGATATAAAGCTTGCATCTTTAAATAAAGTAAATCACGGATTGATGATAGCAACTAATTTTGAAAAACCGACTAGAATGACATTAACCGACTAGTATGGCCTATCAAGAAACTTTTGCATGGTATTTACACAGCGGATGCACATCTCAGATGTGTAAAGATAAAAATTTCTTTTCTGCGTTTCATACTCATACAAATTTTACAATACAGATTGCAGATGATCAAACAGTGAAAATTACAGGAATAAGAACAGTTATAATTACAGTACCTAAAGGGAGTGGGATTACTAATCTCACACTCAAGAACGTTATATGTTTTCCTGAATTAAAATGTAATTTGCTATCAACATCTAAAGCAAGAGCTAATAATCGTTTAGGGATTTGTAAAGAACGATATGCTAAAATTATTTAACCTAATATTTCTACACTAGTTCAAGCAGTTCGTCAAGGTGATTTATATTACGTACACCCAAGTATCCAAAGACCTGCGATAGCAGAGGTCAGTGATTTTCTGAAATGGCATCTTAAAATAAGTCATTCAAATGAGTCTAATTTAAAAAGAATTAAATCTAAGAATCTAAAATTTATAATCTAGAACTATAAATTTCAGTGAAAACGAATCTTTTAAAAACTGCAAAATTTGTATTCAATGTAAACAAAGTGTGCGCTCTTTCCTTAAAGAATAAAACTTTAAAAGTGACGATTTATTAACTCTTATTCATTCAGATTTATGTGGGCCAATGAGAGTGCTATCCCATGGAGGCTCGCCATTTTTGTTATTTTATTGACAATAAATCACATTATATTGAAGTCTGTTTTCATAAAATCAAAGATGAAGTTAAAAATGCATTTGTTAAAGACAAAGCAGCAGTCGAAAACTGTCTAGGAAAGGAAATAAAAATTCTTCATACGATTAATGGTAAATAATATTACGGAGAAGAATGTAATAAATATATCGGAGAAAGCGGTAAAAAACGAGAGTTTTCATCATTCTTAACACCACAACAGAATGGAATGACGGAGCGAGCTAATAGAGCTTTAACTGAAATGGCGAAGTTTTTACTATTACAAAGCAATCTCTCACAATCTTTCTCGATTGAAGCTATTAATTGTGTGGTATACATACGTAATCTCTGCCTACACGAAGTTTAAGTAATAACAAGACGCCCTATGAAGTATTTTTTGGCATCAAGCCGATTTTATCTTATTTTAAAATATATGGACAAAAATGTTTTCTACTAAATAAAAGGCAAAACAAAGGAAAATTTGATCCTGGATCAGAAGAACATATTTTTGTTGGAAATTTTAATGAATCAAAAGCTTATAGGCTGTGGAATAAGAATTTCAGGAAAATTATTATAAGCCGAGACGTCCGATTTATTAACGAGTTTTAGAACGATCTTCCTTCAAATAGTAAAATAAATTTAATTTTACCCTTCTCTCAAACTACAGGGTGTCCATAAAAGAAACCCGGGGTTTTAAAAAATTATATCGAATTAACGGTATGAGTTAGGTCAGGTCAGTTAATTAAGAAGAAATCAGTAGCTCATCAAATTTTATCCATACCAGTTTCAGTTTTTTTCAACAATAGGTAGTGCTACGTGTCAATGAACTTGAGGTAACACAGCAGACGCTCATTTCATCATTCCATAACCCCTTCGCGACGAGCGTCTTTTACGGAATTTTTTAATCTTTTACCACCGGTTGTTTAAAACAGAAATTTTCAGCTAATTGAATCGCAGAAATGACACCATTAAATAAGGCAAAGCTTACACTAAAAAATAACTGGTGGGAATAATCAAGGATTCTGAGCATCTTATGCGTCACGTATACGTGTCGCTTGTCCCCACGGGGTTAATGCAGTGGGATGGCGACGCCACACCAAAAAGTTCAGTGTGTTATCTGTCTTATAGAAACTGGATCTGTTACCATTGTACAGCGGAACTTTCGGTGTGAGTATGGTGGTAATGTGCCTATTGACAAAACCATTCGTCAGAGGCTACGTGCGTTTAAAGAAACGGGAAGCGTGCTAAAACAAACGTCATCTGGTAGGTCACGAGTCTCAGAAGACAATGTCGAAGAATACGTACTTTATGTAAGCGAAGTCCCACAAATTTGTTGAGACGACGCAGCCAAAGAGGTTGAATATCATTTGGATGTGTGCCGTGCGACAAATGGGGCATACATTAAAATCTACTAAATGGTAAAAATCTAGATAAATTTACCTTTAAGTATATATATATAACATTAACCTAATTTTATGATTGAATTTTTAAAAAAATGCTTCAAAACCCCGACGTTATTTTATGTGGACACCCTGTAAATAAAATAACACTATTACACAATAATCAGAAATATCTTCTACCGTCAAAAATGAACTAGGCAGCTTCGGTGGTGACAGTAAAGTTGATAAGCACTCGGATGAAATTTCTGACCCCCCTACTTCCCCTACTACCCTACTAGAGCGCAGAAGATAGAGAAAAATAAAAACGGGTAAAAAAGGCAGACCAAAGAAAGAATATAAAATAATAATTACAAAAGAAGAAAAATCGCAAGTTGTAACCAAAAACTTATTTTCTGGCTCATGTCCAAAATTTTCTCAAGATTTAAATGGTCCTTTTAAATAGGAATGGATAGATGCAACAGAATTAGAATTTAATTCATTAATACTTAAGAAAATGCGTGGCAAATAGTTGATAGGTCAAAACATAAGAAAATTATAGGATGTAAATGGGTTTTAAAAACTAAATATAAACAAGACGGGTCAATCGAAAAGCTTAGAGTGAGATTAGTAGCAAAAGAGTGTTCTCAAAAACCTGGAATTGATTTTGAAGAAAATTTTTCACTTGGTGCCAGATTAAGTTCGATCAGAGCTACAATCGCTTATGGTATTCAAAATGGTTTTTTAGTTTATCAATTAGATTTGATTATGGTTCATGTAAATGTTGACAAAGTTTATTTATTAAAAAAATCCCTCTACGAATTAAAATAATCAGGTCGACAATGGTTCAATAAAATGGATGAAAAATTAAAACAAATGAAGTTTTAATCACTAAATGCTGATAAATATGTTTATTTTTCTAAATATCCAATTGAAGCCATTATCATTGTTTATATTGATGATCTCATAATTCTTACTAAATGTAAATAAGATTATGAATACATTAGAGATGAATTAGCAAAATCATTTAAAATGAAAGATTTAAGTCTCTTACACTATTGTTTGGGCATAGAATTCATGCAAAACGGGGACAGTATTAAGATTACTCGAAAGAAGTATATTGAAGATATTCTGAGCTAATTTAACATGCAAGAATCAAAATCATTATCTACACCTTTCGATAATAATGTGAAACTTACTAAAGATATGTGTCCCAAAACTGAAGAAGAAATGTCTGAAAGGAATAATATTCCTTATCGTCAACTAATTGGATCTGTTATGTATTTATCAATTGCAACTAGATCTGACATAACTTATGCTGTGAATTTTCTAAGTCAATTTAACAACAATCCGGGAAAACTGCATTGGATAGCTTCAAAAAGAGTTTTAAAATACCTAAGAGGTACTAAAGATCAAGGACTGATCTTTAAACGTGATACTAAGTCCTTAATTGTATTTATTGATGCTGATTGGACTTCAGATGTATAGAAAGTCCTACACTGGATATATCTTTAAATATGCCAGTGGTGCAATATCTTGAGAATCGAGAAAGCAGCGAACTGTTGCATTATCCACAATTGAAGCAGAATACATGGCTTTAACAAAGGTTGCTAAAGAAACTTTACATCTCAGACGGTTCTTAAATGAACTTGCTCCTGAAACAGTGTCTGCAACCAGGACTATAGATAAGAGATTCTTATTCTATAGTCCTGGTCTGCACCTACCTTAATTCTGTGACAACCAGTCTGCTCAAATATTACTAAGGAATCCAATTTATCATTCTGACACAAAACATATTGACAATCGTCATCCCTTTTGTGCGCGAATGATATGAGAATGATGAAATAGAGGTTAAATATCTAGAAACAGAAAATATTTCAGCAGACATTCTAACAAAAGTTTTAAGTGCCTATAAGCATAATAAATGTTGTGATTTAATAGGACTAAGTGTCTAAAAATATTCAATATTATGTTGTATAATTTTTTATATAAGTTTAAAGTATATATTTGTGTTTGCCATTTTATATTACCTTTTTTTTTCTCTTTAATTTTGCATATATAATAGTACTTAATAGGAGAGTAATGTTTTGTTAAGTAAATGCACGTTGTAAAAGGGGAATTGTTGGAATACAACGTTCATTTTCTCCTCTTCGCACATATAGCGCATGCGCGGGCAGTGAGGATACTGATAGGCCCCTTTGCGAGCGAGAGTTTGTTGTTACTTTAAGAAAGATGTCAGAGCTTAGTCTCATTCCATCTGTAAATATTTTTGGTCTTCGCGTTATTGTAAGTAAATTCTTTATTTCGAGTTACTCAGCTAACTCTGCGTGCCTCATAAATCAGCATATTTATTATATTATGTATTCATATATGCATTTTGAGGCATGTAAGATGTTTAAATTTTTGGATTGTAATGGAAAGGAACCCCTGGCTTTAAGAAAACGATGCACAGGTCCGGTTCTAGGTAAGGGCAACCCGAGATGTAGCCCCGAGGGCATTCATAAATTTTCAGTTATCACAATGTTTTCTTAAATGAGAAAAACAAAATTTTAGAACTTATAAATAAATAATTTATTTTAAAAATAATTTAACTTCTAAAGTAATAAATAACTTTACAGTCTATGTTTAATGTATTTCCATTTATAAATTCAAAACGATTGCAGATATTCTCATTCACATGTCAATGAATTGAAAAGAGTTTTTTTATTTTTCTATGAATGCAAAGGATCGTTCAGAAAATGCTGTTAAATTAGGCGTGTAAAGTCTATTTTCGAATGCGACAGTTCGAGAAGTGTCGTCATCAAGGAGCAATAGACTGTAATAATTAACAAATGGGTAAGTGTGATAGAAGATCATACAAATGATTTCGTTTAATATTCCTTACAAAACACTTTATCCTTTCTTTAATACATACAAATGAATTTCATTAAAAAAAAAAAAAAAAAAAAAAAAAAAATCATGTTTTCTCGAACATAACTAAAAATGCTGTATAGAGACCTTCAAAATGTTAAAATATGCCAATATTTCCATAATCGGGTTTTTATCATGATTCAATACGTTCCTGAAACTCATGACATTTTAATCACTTGCTGTCTCTATTACTCACATTGATACTCGCTTTGTATTATTCTCAAACACTTGAAAAAGTCTGTTAAATTTCCAATATGCACTGCAAAAAATGACTGTTGATTTTACAGTATAAAACTGGCACCCAGCTGCCAGTATTATACCGTAAAATTAACAGTATTAAACAGTAAAAAAAGCAGTAATACGCTGCCGCGCAAGCAGTAATACGCTACCGCGCATGCGCGGTAGCGTATTACTGCTTGCGCGGCAGCGTATTACTGCTTTTTTTACTGTTTAATTCTGTTAATTTTACGGTATAATACTGGCAGCTGGGTGCCAGTTTTATACTGTAAAATCAACAGTCATTTTTTGCAGTGTGACGTCAGATTAATTTTCTTTTTAATTATCTAATGACGTGATATTAAGCTGCTTTCTGTATTTGTATTTACTCATACTCCTTGTATTATTGAGAAATGTTTGAAAATTTCCGTTTTATTGCCAATATGACGTCATATTAATTTTTTTTTCAGTTGGTGAAACTTTTTATTTCAATTTCATTTTTCACGTAGAAATCTTTCAATAGAAAATTAATTATTGCAGAAATAATTTTATTGTGGATTTTTAATTGCTGCAACTGCTATAATGAAAAATGTTTAAATTAAATAGAAAAAGGCTGTTATATTTTTGGTTTTTTTGTCTCTCTATATTAAAATAATACGACTTTTCAAATTTTATGATTTTGAGCTTTATAGTACATATTCAGCTATAAGTACACAAAATATCATATATGTAAGATATATAGTTTCTGAGCACCGGTTCTGTGATTCACAGATAACGTAGATTGACGAATAGCATTTCGTGAGATGAACGAAACTCTAAAAATGGATAACATTTATGGATAAATGAAAAACTGTATTTGATTCTTAAGGCAGTACATGTGCCCAATTTTATGCATTCATATGCAAAAATGAATGCTTTAATGTATTATAAAAATTTTCTTGTTGAGCAAAGAAAAAACTGAGTTAAAACTTCGAGTTTTGATTTTAAAAAGGCCAAGATTTTTTTTTTCATTAATTTTTATCAGGGCTCACCAGAACAAGATCAGGGGAATAGGCCGTGAAGCCACGGGCATTATCGTTCAACTTCGTTGCAACATTTGGTGGGCATCTTAATTCTTGCATGATTATTATAATGATCTTTAAAACTTTAGAAACCACAAAAGTTCTGAATTCGAAAGTTGCACATTGATTAATAATTACAGTAAAAACATGGAACCTTTTTTTAATCGGTTTTCTAAAGCTATATACGATTGGCGCTTTTTAGCCACAAGAGCTAATAAAAACAGGTCTTTTAAACCTTGTGCCGGTGACAGAATGTAAACAAACTATTTGCCAAAAATGCTACGTCATACACTATAGATCTTGCTATTTATACCACTTGCATGCTTGGATACTGTAATGATCATATTGTCACGAAAAGATCAAGTGAGTAACTCGAGCAAAATACATTATTTTCAATTTCTTTCTATCCAGCTAAAAAACTTGGCTAGAGATCCTACATTAGAGAGAGATTGGACATTGCGTCGCCGGCAGATTTGACAAATCCGCCATTTTAGTTACGTCGTATGTATACGCTGGTATTGCTTTCTAAAGAAAATTTGGATTTTAAAGATTCAACATTTTAAATATTGTATCAAGACTTAGTACACTATTAATAGATAATTTTCTTTTGTTGTTTATAGTTACTTTTTAATATTTAGTAATGTTTATTTATTTTGTAACATATTTTAAATTGTCAGTGTAGTCTCTAATGTAGGATCCCTAAACTTGGCAATGTTTCGGCGCCATCTGGCGATATGAAACGTAAACAATAACAATGATAAAGCTAGTTTAAAATGAAGACGTCTTTTTGCAAAAGCAAAATATTTAAAGAGGTTTGAAATATTAAGTGAATGATAGATATAAATGTCTATCATGAACATCCTTATTTCGAAGATAAAATGTTTGTGTCCTAATCCTTAGATTAAGAAAAAAAAAAAAAAAGGCTGCTTGTATTTATTATTATTTTCTCAATTTCACTTTTAAACGAATGAACAAATTTTGAGATTATCTGCTACTAAACATTAATATAGAATACACATTTTCAGTATATAAGAATGGAACAATAAAAAAAATAATTGCAATTAATACTGTATGTCTGTACTATAAACCTGATAAAATAATTGCTTGAGAATAGTCTTTTTTATATTTTTTAATGTTATCTTAATGCCATATTAAGATGAAAGAAAAAATGTCTTAAGAAAAGTTATATTTAAACTAGAATTAAATTTCTAATAAATACCGGGTGGTTATAAATTAAGTATCCCTATTTGGAGCTGTAAGGAATAACCCGAATGAAACCAAAATTTGTACACGCACTATTTGAGAAGGGGGGGGGGGAGAAAAATGGAATAATAAAAAAAATAATTGCAATAATCGCCGACAGATGGCGCTTTTGTGTGTGAAATGTAATGTGCAATACAAGAATGCAAGAAAGAATTAAGGCACAAAATCGGAAGGCATACCTAATTTATTGGAAAATGTCACAGTGAATGGGGTTAAGACTTCGTGTTCAAATGCCGATCAAGTTCAGGTTCCACTTGACCATTGTGCTGCAAGACACAATCCAGGCGGTGGATGACGTGCTCAACAGCGGAATGTAACGCATCAAGGAGTGATGTTTCGCACATATTGTGATATGCGATCTTTTAAGTCATTGAGGTTTGTGACACCTCCACGGTACACAGCAGATTTTAAGTAGCCCAAAGCCAAAAAAATCACATGGCGTCAGATCAGGAGATCGAGAATGCCACGTCATACGAAAATACCGGCTTATTCTTCTATCATCTGTGAAATGTTGTTGTAAAAACTGTTGTACTGCTCGCCCAATATGATGCGGGGCCCCATCTTGCATAAAAATTGTTTCAGACAGGCACTTGTCTTTGCTGCAGTTGAGAAATTACGAAAGTATGTAACATGCGCAGGTATCTTTGTGCAGTAACCGAACACGTTACAGGGCTTGTTGGCCGTAACTCCTAAAAAAAATAAGGACCAAGAATGAAACTTGCAGTAAAGCCACACCACACAATGAGTTTTGGAGAGTCGAGGGGTATTTCGTGAATAACAGTTCGGGGCTCCGAAGTCCATATTCTTTAATTCTGTGAATTGACTGTCCCATTCATATGAAAATGGGTTTCATCTCCCCATAAAATCTTCCATGGGAAGGCATCATCAACCTCATCAATATCTCATCAAATGTTAAAACGTTAAAGCAAAATCCAGTCTCTGCTGCGCGTCACCTGGTAACAATTGTTGATGACAACTAATTTTATGCGGATAAAATTGGATTATCTTCTTTAGGAATTTTCAAACAGTAGCATATGGAATATCTAAATTTCGGGTAACTCCATGTCCACTAGGACCGTTTCCGGAATCCCTGATAATTCCACAATCGCAGTGACAATTTCCTCTTGCATGCAGAGAGGTACTGGTTTCCTCCCTTTTCCACATTTTACAGTAAACGATCCAGTCTCCTCGAATTTTTTTACCATTCTTCTCACTGCACACGGTGTCAAAGGGCCTTTTACTTTGCGCATTCTTTTTACACGCCTAAATTCACGTAAAGCAGCTGTACTGTTTGAGCTGTTAACGTAGAATTTTTTTTAAATTAAAGCGCGATCTGGTAAACTGAGAGCCATGTCGTACAAGATTAATGGCAGAAATGACCGCGTTTTGATCTTACTAATGAATACAACGGCGTTTGCACCAACAGGACCCGTAGCGCCATCTGTTGCCGATTATTGAAACTATTTTTTTTAAGTTTCCATTCCTTCTTCCCCCTTCTCGAGTAGCATGTGTACCGATTTTGCTTTCATTCGGGTTATTCCTTCAAGCTACAGACAGCTCCAAATAGGGATACTTATTTCATAACCACCCTGTACTTTGCAAATGAAAGAAATATCCATTCATTTCCAAAAATGTGTATTTATTATTGCTTTTGTTGTACACTGCATATAAGAATTAATACGTGTTTAGTAATTCGACATAAGATATTTAATTTGCAAATGAAGTAATTTATTGTAATCTGTTTAAGTTAAAAAATTTATTATGAATAGCTTTTGAACAGCTTATAAAATACTGGTCAATAATAATAAAGAGTGTTGAAAGTTTTTAAAAATTTTTGTCAAGTAAAATAAAAAATATTTTTTATGAGTGTGCCAAATGCTAAATATATATACTATATATACATATTTTTTTTTTCTGAGGGGGCGGGGGTGCTATGTATTTTCTGTGAAGAAAAATTCTACTTTTAAAAGGGTTTTTCCTAAACTAAAACACATCCACATATATATGGATAAATAATTACAATACAGGTTAAGAAGTAACTACATGTATGTCACTTAAGTATATAATGTTTTTTAAACGTTTAACTGACAAATATCTAGAAACGAAAAAATTAGTATGGAATGAAAATTTTTATGTTCGAATTTCTTTTAAATTCATGATATTTTCCTTTGAAAGTAAATCAGTTAAAACTTTAAAGCATGAAATGAAAAATGTGCTTATTATATATATTTACAGGATTGTTTTTATGCATGCATTATTTCACGACATATTTTATGGCATTTTTTTTTTTATTGTGGTCACTAGATTTTGAGAATTAGGAGCCAATGGCTCTTTATTTCAGATTTAGTTAATCTGGAGACCTGTGTTTAAAACTATAATTAAAGTTAGGAGACATTAGAATAGGGGTTTACTTAGGTAATGTCTTTATAGCAGTTTGGTTGAATAAAATTATTGAACAGTCATAGAAGAAAAAAAAAATGAAAAGAATAAGTTTTCAAAAAGAATACATTTTTTCTACAATATTATGAAGTATATATGTAAGAGACAATAGACCAGATGTCCGGTTAGCAAAACAGAAAATCTGGCTGTTTCCATTAATATTAGTACTTAAAGAAGTTACAATAAATAAAGGTGAAATGGAAATCTAGAGTAAAATGTTAATAAAATCATCCTTGGTATACTTTTAAAGCTGCAAATATGCTATAGAACATGATCACAAAATAATTCATTTTGGAGAATAGTAAGTTTGTTTTTAAACAAAAAAGTGAAAATTTCGCCAGTTTTTAGCTCACAGGCTATCAAGGCCTGAGAGCTAATGTGCCCGCCTGTTCTGTATGTATGTATGTATGTACGTAACGCGGTAACTCTTGATAGAAATGTCCAATTTGTTTAAAATTTTGGTTATATGTTCACTGTGATAAGGCGCTTCCCTGATTAGTTTTGGGGTTTCATTGGTTAAGTATAAAGGGGGAAACGGGGGGCTAATTCCTCCCCCCTTAATTTATATAAATGGGTTTTTCATGCAGAATCATCCTATTTGCTTCAATTTTTGTATATAAGTTCATTGTGATAAGGCGCTTCCCTGATTAGTTTAGAGGTTCATTGGTTAACTATAAAGGTGAGACGGGGGGGCTGATTTCCTCCCCCTTTAAGTTAGATAAATGGGTTTTTCCTGCAGAATTATCTGATTTGCTTCAAATTTTGTATATAGGTTCATTGTGATAAGGCGCTTCCCTGGTTAGTTTTGGGGGTTCACTGGTTAAGTATAAAGGGGAGAACAGGGGGGTTAATCCCCCCTTAATTTATTATAATTTTTTTTTATCTTTTGAGGGCATTATTCTTTGAAATAAGAGTATAATATATAATTATTGTGAACAGCCTGTGTCATGCCATCAGTTTAACTGGGCACTTTTCTTTTTATTTACACTATCCACGGCGAATTCATAAACGTAAGCTTCCGATTGGTTAAAACGTGAAAGAAGGGGGAGATTGAGCCAATCGGCTGTTAGATGTCGTGAGAAAATAGTGCGATATATTTTTTGTAATTTCCAATTAATGTGCAACTTTTGCATACAGAACTTTGATAATGTGAATGTTTAAGAACGTTTTATAACATAAAAGTTTAAAATTAAGTTTCCCCCCCCCCCCCTCGATAGTTGCAGCGGAAGTCTGTTTCTAAGCTTCTTTTCCAGGATCGCCCCACGGCCTAGAAAAGGAACAAGGATTTTGGAATAAATGTTCCTATTGTAGTCCGCAACCCAGGCCAATTTTTTAAAATAGAGAATATAAACATAAGTTAAACTAAACTAAAATTTTTTTTAGAAATCCTCCTACAAGACAATTTTTAATATATAAACAGAAAAAAGCATTTCAGAAACTTTAAAAATTATATTGAATTTTCAAAAATAAGTTTCTACCAGCATTTTTCAAAATCGGAAAATAAAACAGTCCATTCCTTTTATGCATCCTACCGAATTTAAATTTGAAACGCATAAATGTAAAAAAAAAAAATGTCCTTTTTTCCAAAATCATCGATAAATAAACAATGTTACTTCAATTTCAAAATACAGGAGGCAGCCCTGCTCTTTTCGTAAGGGCGCCATTTATTATTATTAATACTAAATTCTTTTTAATGTTTTTTTTCTTTTTATTAATAAATGAATTTTTAAAACTTAACTCCTATTTTCAATAAGCATTTAAAAAAATATTATGGCTGTACGTACGTATGGTTTTTCCACTAAGTACAAATTAAAATAATAAAATTTATAAATTTTACATGTTGCTGTTCTTTATAATTTAATTGTACCTTTTTTTAATTTTTAGTTATTAATTTTTTTAAACGACAAAACACGTTTTTCTTATTCAACGGATTAAAAACAAATAAATAAATAAAATATTCAATTTGTTATACGCGCGATACATTTTGATTTAATTTACGAATACCAATATATAAGAAATAAATACGATGAAAGCACGCTTTTGCTTCGTTATGATTGCAAGCAAAGAGCTGTACAATTATGACATTTTTAAACTTATACTTGGTAAATATTTAAATATGTATTTTTAACAGAGTTTGGTGATACATATCTCGATATACATATCTGATGTTTTATTTCAAAATATCATGATGTTTGATATTATCCAAATTCTCATACATTTGATACTTATTTTCAAAATATCATTGTGTATAATATTTTTTGTATTTTCATTTAAAACAAGTTTAAATGATTTTCAACTGTTATGAATATATCGTTCTGTAGATAAAGAACTTTGCTCTAACAGTTACTCTTTAACCTGTATATATTCGAAGATTTACACTTGAAGCTGCATTTTTTAACATAGGACCAATAATTTCATGGAACAATAATTAGAACAGCCATCAAAATATAAACAGTTTAATTTGGTTAAAGAGTTTTTTGCCACTTCATTATCTTTTTTAGTTTTAGTTTAGCTCAGTTTGGGAAACAAGGGAAGCTTACCTTTATGTTCAAAATTTTTAATTAAATCAAATTATTATATCTTTAATATTTTGTCGTATCAAATTTTTAAAAAAATTATGCTGGATAATAAAGCTTATATATATGTATATATTTTCTTTTTAAGTCTAAAAAGTAAAATATTCTGTTCTCAATTAGTTGATCATCAATTTTGTTAAATAACTGAAAAAAAGAAAAGAAAAATAAAGAAACGTAAAATACATTTAGAATGTTGTTTTATTAATTTTTCCATGCTAAGTGAAAATAGATTTAGTTTTTAATTTATATAATGTTTGAAAATATTTAAAATCATCAATAAGTTCCCTATTTTAAAAATATCACGTGTGTATGTGTGTGTGTGTTTGTGTATATAAATGTATGAGGAAATTGTTTTTAGCTAAGAAGTTTCAAGATAAAATTCCCCTTCCCCTCCGCTTCAATACAGAAAGTTGGCTACGCCTGTGACTTAAAATAAAATAAAGCACTTATTAAAAAAAAATTGTACACTTAAAAAATAATAGAGTTTAAACTTTAAGCGGAATACCCCGAAAAAAATTAGTTAAAAATATTAATTTTCTGAGAAGATTTTTTTATAAATAAGAATGCATTCCAAGCCAATAAGTTTAACATTAGCGAAGTGAATTTCAGGTCTCACTGAAAAACACCCTTAAAAGTATCTAATAAAAAGATACACTGTAACGTTTTTAATGGTAAGTCACACTTTGAAGAAAAAAATCAGCCGGAGAATTTAACTCTAAAAATCCATCAAGTATTTCAGAATTTAATATTAATTGGCAGAAATTAATTATAATAATTACCATACTTTAATTACACCTAACTAGTTTAAGATTTGTCCCAATATCAAATAAAGGATTTTTTGACATTACTAGTGGTTCATAAAATTATACAAAATATTTTTTTCCCTTTTTACTGTTAATTTTCTTTTTCTTATTTACTTACATTTTATTCTTTACTAGCTAACATGCCCGGCGTTGCCCGGTCCCGAGATAATTACAATCTCAGAGAAAGGCGTCAACCCCCTCCCTTCCCATACCCGCAAATATAATCAATAATTTGTTCAAGAGAACCACCGTCACCTACATTAACGCGATCATTAAAAAAAGAGTTACATTTTTCTGATAATTAGAACATAACGAAGACGCTAGGCTAAAATAGCCGGCAGATGACACCCCTTCCCGACCTCAATTTCAAAACTATATCTTAATTAGTTACCTAAATTTTTGTTCGTTAGTAAAAATTGGCAATTATTTCCTTTCATTTTCGCAAACTAAATGGAGGGATCGGCCAGAGAAACAGATCTCTTTGTAGTTCAGTTTTTAATGAAAGCAGATCTCTGTCTGAAACTTACTCGGATCGTTTTCACTGGCGCCGGCAGATTTTTGTCAGTGTTTTGCATAAATTAAAAAAAAAATTACCAACCGAATTTTTCAAAAATCACATAGTCAGATACAGAATATTTTTTTACATATGCTCAGAAATTTTCAAATTGATATCTCAATTAGTTTTCTTAAAATCCGCTAATTAGTAAAATAATTTCGAATTCCTTCATTTCCGCTAGCAAATCCAATGCACCAGTTCGTTTCTTTCGCCATTTTGATTTAAAAGATGTCATTTTAGAAGCGATGGTTAATGAGAATCTAATTAATATCTAGGCTAATTATCAAAATATTAAAATTCAGAGGCTCAGGTGCACATGGCCAGACATTGGACTATCCACACCTAAATTTCCAGACTTCTATGTGGGCTAGATTTTGCTAGCTATCACCAACAGACACACACACAGACATACACACAGAGCGAAACTTTCTTTTATTAATATAGATTAAAGTGAGTTTCTTAATGAACATTGCTCGTTTTAAAAATTCAGTTTGAATTTCAGCGAGTTCGTTTCATAATCTTCGAATTTTAGCGTAATGCTGCTATCACATGTAGTCTCATAGTCATAGTTATCATAGTCTCATAGTTATAGTCAATATCAGATATTTCTTCCAAAACACGTTTTTCAAGAGGAAAACTCTCGAAAACGTTTCGTGTAACCGATTGCTTCTTGTAACTTTGTCAAGCGCTACCTTATCGCTGTTTGTATCCCCTATGATAGATATCAGCTCGAAATCCAGCAATCAGAGCTCTGTAAAAATTGTGTTTCTCAGTTCTTATCCAAGATGTCTATCGACAGTTAGTGAACATGTTATGTTTAGCGTGGTAGCAGATATTGAAACCGAACATACAGAAGAATTAAGAAAAAAGCAATATCTTTGGTAACACAGGGACCAATTAAACACGAACAGAACTTTAAAAATGTGCAGTTATTTTGAAATTAAAGAAATGCCTATGCGGCCGATTGTCCTTCCGGAGTTTGCTGTTTTCTAGTACCGATAAGAACTTTATTAATTTAAAGTTATTTACTGTGTTTATTTCATTTTTAATTCCTGATATTTGTTATATGTTTTAATTTCACTGTCGTAGTCGCATATTTATTTCTCAAATTTTATTTGTTTAACTACTTTCTGCAACTGTATTTGGCGTTATTTAGTACTTGTTATCAATAATCATAATTTATAGTTAAACTAGAAATTTTTAGTGAATAGTTGTTTTTCTGAAAAATCAATAAATTATGTTTAACCTTTAACTGCCATTAACGGTCTCCCAGACCAATGCAGTTATGTCACCAATGATAAAAATGCAGCAAATATGTAACAAGGTATTTTGTTGCAATACATATTATTCTAGCCTCCTTTTAGCATGCAGCGTTCAGAGTCTAAATTTTGTTAGGGATGGGACGGGGACAGAATGTTTTTTTATACTTTTAGAAAAATAAAATGTAATAAATGAAAATTTAATCTAGCAACTATTTATATTAATAATTATATAATTGTCCCTTTTAATAATTTTCGTTTAAAACAATCTTTATAATCTGTTATAAATTTTAAAAAGGTATTTTATATACATATATATTTTGTAAATGTAAGCTTTTGAAAAAAAAAAAAAAATCAGTTTTATTATGGCCCGTTCTTACGATATTAAAGAAAAAATATATACGAGGGCTATCCAGAAAGTAGATTACGTTTTCGTCTGTGTCCGCTAGGGGCGGGGCTAGCGCGGCCATCTTGGGGTCAGAGCGTTGCGCAGCTCAGTCGGCATCTAGCCGTGCTAGTGAGAGGTTCGTGCTGTGCTCCGTTCAGATACTGTGACGGTTTGAAATGTCTGCGTTAATTGAAAATCCCGCGAGCTGCGAGGTGCACTCTCAGAAATAAAACACTCAATTTTGACGATTCCGCAATCCTCAGGCTTCATTTCGTTGTTTTTGACAATCATTTCGTCACTGTGTCACGTGGGTTTTGACGAAACGCGAATCCTCAAATATCTTGACGAAACTGTTTCCTCGCAGTCAAAAATAAAACTCTTACTTTTGACGATTCCGCAATTCTTGAGCTATATTTCGTCATTTTTGACAATTATTTCGTCTCAAAATTAAGTGATTTTTAATGAAATGGAAAATCTCAAATATTTGACAAAAATGTTTCCCCATTCCCGACCAGATTATTTTTGTTACAAAATCGTTCAAAAAAAAAAAAAAAAAAAAAAAAAAAAAAAAAAAAACACGAAAGTATTAAATTTACAATATATTAATGAAAACAGAAACAAAAATATTTCATCCTTGGGGGCCGCTATAACAGGAATGTACCAAATTTCTACTTTATTTTTTATATCGGATAATTTGCGTCTATCCTTTTTGTAACGATTTCATGCATTTCTATTGCCTATTCAAAGATAAATTTTTCTGAAGTTACAGAATTTCGTTAAAAACGCTTAAAAAATTCTTCTAAAGTTACAGAATTTCGTTAAAAACAGTTAAAATAGTAAAATGCGAACATCATTTGGTCCATTTTCGACCGAAAGATCAACATTTTCCCAATGGTTAAAAAAAAAAAAAAAAAAAAAAAAAAAAAAAAAAAAAAAAATCACAATTTTATAGGAGCTCTTTTTTATTTAAGAAATATATTCATATAACAATCAAATTAAAAATATGTATAACTGACCCCCCTCTATAAACAGTAATCTTATCCGCTAAAACTGATGAACTCGCCTCCAAAATATGCACTTCAAAATTTATTATTTCTGATCAACAAATTAATTAGACCATATTTTAATCATCCATTGAACAAAGGAAATTTCTCTAATAAATTATATTAATCAAGCCATTTTCTAATTATTTATTAACCATAGAAAAACCATAATAATAATCTAGCCTTATTAATTAAAACATGTAGAAAGAATAACAGCAGCGATAAAAATACAATCTGCTTTCTAAAAATATAAACACACATCAACATCCGATAAATGCATTTAAAATCAAGTAATTCCGAAGTCCCACTGGCTAGGGGGTCAAAGCACTTAGCTGCCAAGCTAAACATCGCGTGTTCGAATCCCCAGTGATCTTATTTTGCCTTAGTCAATTAAGGAGGTTTCTAAAAACTCCGATAGATGGCAGCACCAACCTTTTTGGAACTTTCGTCAAAGAAACAATTTGAGGAAACTGATTTCTTCGTAATTTTGAGGATGCAAATTTACTCGATTTGACGAAACGTTTATTCGGAGCATTTCCCAAGAAACCGTTTCGTCATAAACGAAGAAAATTTCTTGAAATTTGAGTATTCATTTTTGAGAGTGTGCGTGCAGTAATAAGTTCACAATAACGGAACTTTCTTTGAGTTTTCCACAAATTTCGCGAAGTTTGTTGCACGAAATCATCAGCGAAAAGCTTGGTTACCACAAGTTTTGTGCAAGATGGATTCCAAAAATCTTGACAGAGGACCACAAAAATCAGCGAATGGCTGCAGCGTTGAACTTTTTGGACGCTTACCATAAGGATGGTGACTCTTTACTCGATCGCATCGTTACTGGTGACGAAACATGGGTGAAACACGTGAACTGTTGGTTGAAGGCGCAGGCGGCCGAATTTTTCGACGAAGGCATTTCCAAGCTCGTACATCGCTACGATAAATGCCTTAATTTGTATGGTGACTATGTAGAAAAGTAGTATTTGAGTGTGGCTTTCATCTGTATATAATAAAATTTGTTTCCTATACTTTGTTTATTTTTTATTCAAAAACGTAATCTACTTTCTGGATAGCCCTCGTACTTTGTCTAAGGCAGTATTTCTCAAACTTTTATAACACACAAGGCAGTTAAAGACAGAATTAAACCAGTGCGTCACACTTGAAACTAGAATTGAACTTACTCAGCAAATTTAAATTGTTTAAATTAATATAATTCTACAAATATAATGCATTTTTAAAACATCAAGTTATGATTGATACTCTCAAGGATTATACTTATATACGTAATTAAGTTTTTTATCTCAAGTTTGAAAATTCAGATATTTTAAGCATTTAAAAAATTACAGCGAAAACAAGATTACAAATTTGCCCTTTTACTCGGCGGTCAGCAGGTTAAGATGATGGAAAACCATATGAAAGAAATATACATCTAATAGATCTCATCTAACAAAAATTCCTCCAGAAAGATATTTACACTAGTTCAGATATTTCTGTTTAGTTTTTTATTAACTACTGTTCACAGAAATTGTTGCATAACTACTGTGAATGGTCTCTGAAACAGCTTAATTGAAACATGAATAAGAGGCAAAATTAACTCAGAAAGTACTATTTTTGTACTAAACAAAATTTGTATAATCGAAATTCACCTATGCAGAAGTTTCTTGCAATAGTGCATGGACTCCAAATGAAACAAAAATTCACTAGTATCTGTAATTAAACTGAAAGTTAAAAAGTTAAATTGTGAAAATTGAATGAGTGATTTTTATGACGGCCAATTATCAACACGAGGGATATAGGCTGTGGGGAGAGTTTCCTCCGTCGCGTCAGGGTCTTTCTAAGGGATCCTAATCCGTATTTACGGAAAGGTTTGAACAAAACCACGGAAAACTCCGAACGGTTAGATCGAAGAGTGCGACAGGGTTTGAACCCAACACTTCCCGCTGTGAAAATTGAAAACAGCATTGGTCTGGGAGACAGATTAAACATAATTTATTGATTTTTCAGGAAAACAACTATTCACTAAAAATTTCTAGTTTAACTATAGCTACTAGTGCTACGTTTTTTTTTTGTTGTTGTTTTTTTTCGTTTGGAGCTTTCGTACTTTTGCTTTCAATAGTAAATTTTAGTTATAACAGTCTTAGACAAAACGTTTTGTACATTAGCAGTATCCTATGAATTAATCGAGACTTTTATTTATCTGTCAATAAAGCGGTCGCACAGACCGCTCATAGTAGTTATGCGAAAATTTTTGTCACAGTACTTAAGCGTTAATGGGCCTCACGTAAGGGCTCTCCCTTCCAACATAGTTGAAAAGTGTTTATGAATTCGGTTTGTCAGTCTACCTGTCTGGCCATGCTCTAACTCGCGTAAATATATCCAGACAGTCATACAATTGATATATGTTATTGAGGTTTACTATAGCATGTTCGGTATTGAAAATGAAATGTGTAGCGATTATACTTTTTTTTACAGGGGCACTCAAAGGAATGCCATTACATTATGCTCTACGAGGAAAAATCCTTTGCAGTGCATTTTAATGATGTGACACTGTTTCAAATATATTGAAATTCATATACATACATCACTGAAATACACTAAAATATGCTTACTATCGAACATGGTACGTCTAGCTCTTATAATTAGTTTACAAGTAAACTGAAAAGAATTCCATTACATTATGGTTTAATGTGAAAAATCGCTTGCGGCAAATTTTAATCATGTTACACTATTACAAACAAGATGAAATTAATATTAATTTATGAGATAAACTAAGACATCCTATATGTAGAATATGGAGTGTAAAGCTTTTTTCTTTCATATATAGTGCCACACAAAAGTATTCTTTTACATAATGGTCTACGGGGAAAAACTGTTTGCAGCATATTTTAATTATGTTATGCCATTTCAAATATAATGGAAGTGATATATATTATTCAGGTTTACAAAAAGATACTTGTTATGTGCATAGCATTTATTGTTCACTTACAGGGATACAAAAAATATTTCGGGTACAGTACTGTGTCCAAAGTATTGTTTATAAGCCATAACTGGAAGTGGGATTTTAGTAAGATATGCGTTTAACTAAATTTTTGAATGCTATGAAGTATGTATAAATGCTACAGATCATATACAGGGCTACACAAAAAAATTCGTAAGCATTACGGTGCATCAGCGTAAATTGATTAAAATGGGTTTTTAATCGATTTATGCCTTTTGAACGTGAAATATATTTAGTATACTAAGAATGGTTTGTAGAATATAGATAAAATCGTATACAGGGACACGAAAAGAACTGAATACATGGCTGTCTATGTATGTTAATTTGTGGAAGTGTGATTTCAGCGTGTATTTGCCTGAATTAAACTATCAACAATAAATAACGCATATAAATAATCCCCCCCCCTCTCCTCCAGTTAAATTATTTTGCCTCCCTACAAAAAATGAAATATTTAGACATGAAAGGGAGACAAGATTTTTTTCTGACAGTTCGTATGTTCCTACTTCTGTGTATTAAAGCTTTGAACTATTTTCACTAAAATTATGATTTTTATAGTTTAACATTTTAATATATATATTTTTTTTCTTTCCTCGCTTGAAAATTAAATGCAAATATTTTTATCAATGTATAAAGAACGGAATGTTCTTGTGTATTAGTTTTGATATTATAATTTAACAGGAAAAATTTATGCATTTGACATACGGAATAGATTTGGAATTTCTATAAATCGATCTTTTTCAAAAATTATTTAAAATTTTATATTTTCGAGAAAAAAATGAATTGTAACCAAAAACCTTCCTTACAGAAATAGATTTCTAGAATTTTGAAACATGCCACCTAAAATTAAAGCTCTTTCCGCCAAATAATTTTCAAGTTATGCTTTAAAAAGTTTATGTTTAAAATGTCTTGTATTGCTATGCTTGAACATTAATTTAACATTAGGAGGTGAAAACATAACACCTTCATAATTTCTGAACTATTTTACTTAGTGACTTTCAGTTTGATACCCGAAGGTAAAATCAAAAATAAAATCCAAAGCAGAAAAATCTATATATGCTGTCGAAAGTAGGGATTAGTGTTAAAAGTTTTAGAACATTTTACAATTTCTATACGTAACGTACCCATTCCCAGTAAAATTTATATACGGCATTATTATTAGATGTTGTTACTAATCGACTGATAACTGTCACAATTTTACAAAGTGATTATACAGAGTTAGTAGAGTTTGTAACTCCCCCCCCCCCACCCCCACCCAAGAATGTACACACTATGTATGAAAATAAAGATTGTGTTTTTGAAAAGAAAAATTTCAAAAACTCAATTAAACTTTTGAAAAATGATTTAAATCATCAAAACCAAGCATAAAAATATTGCAAAAGAGAGGGAACTATATGTAAATTCTGTTCCTTATTTCAATTTTACATTACATTTAATATCTAACATGAATTACATTAAAAATTATGTAAAATATATTAACTAAAAATGTCATAATCAGTGATTTTGTCAAAATAACTAAAACTCGATTTAAAATCTTTCTTTGCGTTACACATTTCAGTTTACCGATAAAGCGCGGTTCTAATGCATGTTACAAAAAAATATATATATACTAGGGGGCTCTGCCCCCTGCTCGCTACGCTCACCAACCCCCGTTCTGATTTCACAGCCTCTTAAAACCTGGTAATGTATCCTGTTTTAAAAAGATGATGATGATGATATCACGAACGATGACTTTCTTCTGTAATCAGGTTATAATGCTTTTTCATTTAACTGGTTATAATGCTTTTTCATTTAATTCATCTTTTTCACTTTTAATATTCATGTGTAAACACAATTTTTATGATGTAATTTTCTTTATTTCCTGCTTTCAACACGTGATCATTTAATTATTATTTTAAACTTTCATTATTGTTTTTAATAGTCTCGCGCAAATACATTTTTTATTTGAAATAAAACATAATCCTTTGTGCTTATTTAGAAATTGGCAACAATATAAAAAAATGACTTTTCCAATAAAAGATTTTTTTACTCGATTTTTAAGGATTTTTTGAGTTTTTATTGTCCGGCCGTGATCATTTTTTTAATTTCTGAAAGCTTGTTATATTTCGCGTCTGGTGGTATGATTTTCGAATCCGTAAGGTGGCTAGAAAAAAAGTAATAGCTCCTCAAAAAAGTCCCTAGTAAAAAAGCGATGAGAATAACCCGGAATATCTATGCAGAATTTGATTGGTCAATTTTTTTGGCTCAGTTCCAGCTTACTTTTTTTTAATACAGAAGGACTATTTTTTCCAAATCACTTAACAGAGTTGATAATTACTAAATATTTATAGGTAATGAAAGATGTAAAGTGAAGATACAGTTTCTATGGCACTAATAATTTAGAATTTTAATGTTATATCAGCAAGAGTGTTGTTTTTATAATCTCGGAATTTTAAGTAAAATAATCATTTGAGATTCGACAGTTTATTAACATACACCTGACCTGTGTGCTTGGCGTCTAGCGCCCGCTTATAAGTCATCCTCAATATATACAGGGACGAGATAGTACACACATGGAAATTTACAACACACAGAAATACAGCCGCCAGCTCAACAAAGCCAGCGGGATTCGAACCCGCTGCCTCCTACAAAAATATTCATAATAAAATTTATATATATATTTATATAGGAACTGTAACGAAAAGAAATTGCAATATATATAATGTTAGCGCGTGATAATGCTTCCTGTTTATCAATTGAACTGTACATTAAATATGAAAACACCTAGCTGCAATTTCTCGCCAAATGTTATCCCTCTATTTACATTAGCAGGTGACTTTCAGTATGGAAAATAACCTTAGTTGCAGCGTGAAATGGTAGCTCCAAGCAAGCGAGAAGCAATAGCATATATTTCATATCGTATGGTATTGTGTGGGATATCAGCTTAAAGTTCACTCATTTTTGAGATGTTGAGTTGGATTTAGTTCATTATTTAGTGAGTTTGTCCAACCGCGACCTACGTTATACACGGCCGATGCATGACGTTTAAAACGTCCCATGAAGTGGATCATTTTTACACAGTGATTGGTTCAAAGCGCCGCGCCCACCGTTTTCCACCAATTACCGTGTAAAAATGATCCACTCCATGTGACGTTTAAAATGTCATGCACCGGTTGTGTATAACGAAGGTCGCGGTTATACACGGCCGGTGCATGACGTTTAAAACGTCACATGTAGTGGATCATTTTTACAAGGTGATTGGTGCAAAACTGGGGGCGCGTCGCTTTACACCAATCACCGTGTAAAAATGATCCACTACATGTGACGTTTTAAACGTCATGCACCGGCCGTGTATAACGCAGGTCGCGCTCTTACTATCCAGCAAAGAAATATATATAATGGCTGGTATATAGAGTTGCAAAGGCCAGAAAAAGCCCGGTTTAAACCTGGGAATTTCAAATAAACCTGGGAATAAACCGGATTTTTGCAACTCTAGTGCTGTATCACATTTTCTTATATTGCTAAGGTAGGAATACCGATTAAACTTCGCAGTCTTTCGAAACGTAATTAACAAAGCAAAAGCTTGCATTTTGTGAAATTTCACTATTTCAGAAAACAATGTTTTATACTGTGTTAACAAGACTACACTAGATACCGGGCTTGCTCATTCATTATCATGACGTCACAGAAGGTGGCTGGTCGCGACCAGCGATTGGTGCAAAGCGACGAGCCCGTCGTTTTGTGCCAATCTCTGTATGTATTTCATTTTGTCGTTTCGCTTTGTACCAATCGCTGGTAGCGGCCAGCCACCATCTGTGACGTCATGATAATGAATGAGCAAGCCCGGTATCTAGTGTAGCCCTGGTGTTAATCGTGTTTTGCTCATTTGCAGAAATTTACCTAGATTCCAGTTTTTTGTTGTATTGATAAGATTCTAATGAAATTACAAAACATTTTGCAAGATATCTTGCAGATTTTTGCAATTTTTTATCGAGTTAAAAACTTTTATTTTGGGAAAATTCAAAGAAATTGCTAAACGTTTCTAAGCTGTATCTTTTTCATATCCAAATTTTATATAACAAAATTTGTAAAATGGCATCATCTCAGAAAAAAAATAAACGTATTATAAACTGAATCACACCTATTTAAGTACGGTTAGCTTTAAATTTGTACTTTAATAGTTTCTGTTGATTTATTTTGTCCACTGTTAATTTCTTTTTTATCTTAAATTTTTGTTATAGCTTTCAGCAAAGTATAGGTGGTTTTTATTTTAATTGTGAGGTGGGTATTAATTTAATTTGTCGTAACTTTTATTATTTTTTTTAAAACTTGGTAGTATATATTTAATACGCTAATAGGTTGGCACGGTCTCTCTCGGAAAAACTTATCAACATTCAATTACATATTTCAAATATATTTATAATATTTAAATTATTTAATATTAGAATATTAAATATCAATAAATCATCCATAAGCTCTTCAAAACTAATTATAATCTTGGTATTTTAGCTGTACAACATGATAGAAAATCTCGTAACATATTCATGGAATGTTCTTCCCCTAAGCTCTTTAATTTAATGCCATTTGTTATAAAATATTGATTACAGACAGAAAATGGCCAAATTTAGCCTAACTTAATACTTTTCAACATAGTTGAAATGTGTTTACGAATTCGGTTTGTATGTCTGTCTGTTTGTTCGTGCTCAAACTCGAGTAAATATTCTCGAATGATTAAAATTGATATGTTATTGAGGTTTCTGTGGCATATTAAAATCTGTAAATATTTATTTTATATATATATATATATATATATATATATATATATATATATAAAATCTGTTCTATTTATTGCTCTCTAGTGGCAAAAGATAATCACATAAATTAACCCCTATCCTTGAAATTTCCACTCTCTCGTTGCCGCCCCCCCCCTCCTCCAGCACACATATTTTCAAATATTAAAAAAAATTGTTTAAAAAAAATTGCTACATTCGTTATTCGTTAATAAATAAAAATAAATAATCCACTAAATTACCCCCTAACTCCCCAAATTTATGTTTCTCCCTCTTTGCTCTCCCCTCCAACATACAAAAAAAAAAAATCTTTAAATTATTTTTATATATCTTCTGTCCTATTCGTTGCTCTGTAGTGAAAATAAATAAATTAGTCATATAAATTATTCCCTTCCCCTGAAATTTCCGTTTCCCACCTTCCCCTTACCCGCATACAACATTTAAAATCTTAAAACCATCTACATTTAAAAAAAAGTGTCGTATCCGTTACCGTGTAATAGCAATAAACAAATAAATCAATCATCTAAAATAGCTCTTCCTCCCCAAAATTTCTCCTCCCCTCCCGTGCCTGTTCTGCCTTATGACACTGTTTAAAAACTTTAAAACTCTAATTTAAAAATATATTTGAAATAGCACAGAGAAATAAAAAAACTAATACACTTTTATTACAGAAAACTACATTAGGATAAGGGGTCGTCCACAAATGATGTCACGCATGGAGGGGGGGGGAGGGGGTTCATGAAATTGTGACAGTTTGTGACAAGGGGATGGGAGGGGGTAAGAAGTGCGACATCACACATTTTGATTTAAATAAAATCATTTAAAATCAGCAGATTAAATTTTGAAGTTATTTTGAAATTACCAGAATTTGAGGGTATTTTTTAATCGGGCTAAAACAACATTCATGTGATTTGTTTTTATTTATATTCCTTTCTTAAAAAAAAAAAATCAATTGCTCCTTCATATTAATATTTTATTACTATTGTATATTAATTATATTTTTTGTTGTAAACCTTAGTTTTATTTCATACAAAATAAGTGTACGAATCATTTTTATTGTTATGCTCACAAATGTAATTAAAACACATAGTTAACGTTTAAAAATAAAATTTGAAATATGATCTATAACGTAGTGCTTTGTTTCTGAACTGCAAGTATGTTTATGTAATGTAGTGTGACATGTGACAAGAGGGGAGGAAGGGGGTATGATGAAGTGTGACACTTCAAAAGAAGCAATAAAGTTCTTTTTGCTGAGTTTCCACTTTTTGAATAGATTTTATTTTTTACTTTAGTCCCTTTTTGACAGGTAACCATTATACGTCTGTAAAATTTTAACTTCTAAATCCTTCGAAATTTCTCTTTGATTTTAAAATTTTTGTCTTAAAATATAAAAGTTTCATTAATGTATTTGAATTCACAGAAGAAACTGTGAATTTTAACTTTTATTAATTAATAAAGTTTTAAGATCATCCTGTTTTTAATGCAAATTAAAAAGGTCTTGTTCCTCAAAATTGTAATATGTGTGTTAATTATGATGTAAATCATAAAGTAACTTTAAAGTGCTTTTTAATACCTTTCCTGAAATATAGACGTATTCGGACAGCCGAATATTCAATATTCGGTTTGCACGCGTGTTGAATATTCGGTATTCAGCCAAAATTACTGATCGGTGCATCCCTTTTAAAAACTCGTAGAAGTAAGTCAAATTAAAGGAATGGACACCTTTTAAATGGGATGGAGAATACACTTTTCATCTGATTTTTTTTTCATATAATTTATTTCGTACTATCTAAATAAATATTTTAAAAAGGTGGAAAAATAAGCTAAGGTATCAAGTTTTCAGTAACAAATGCCGTAATGCAAAATGTAAATGTTGATTTCACGGCCCCCTGGTAACTCCTGGTTGATTTTACTCCCTCCCCCCCCCCCCTCAAAACATTCGTTTCACAGTTTTGGGATCATGAAAAAATTAGAATTTACATTAATGATTTCCGGAAACATTTTCTGTAAAGTTTTTTGCTTAATTACTCATAAAATAAATAGATTTAGTTTACTTCACCTGCACAAAATCGCAAGGTATCTGAAAACTTCTACAGTTTAGACAGATTTCAGTCTTAGCCGGTATGGTATTCCTTCTGTCTTAACCACGGAATTTTTCCTAAAGCAGGAAAACAGCCTAAAGACAGAAGACAGGTTTTGTTTTCATAGGATTTTATTACCTTTTATTACACAACATGAAGTGTTCCAGTATTTGTTAGTAAGGAATTGAAATTTGGTAAGAATAAAGGTATTCATTTTTTAAGTGGAATTTTGAAAAACTGGAATAGTTTATGGATTCTCTTAAAAACCGGTATATTAAAGAAATGTATTGGGACACCTGGGAATTAAGCCAAAAGCTGGAACTGTCTTGGAACGTCTAGTCATCTTTAAAATTACGATAACACAGTCGACAGTATTTTTGCCTATTGATTTTAATAATAAGTTGTGGCTAGTTTTAATTAAAACTGTTCATTATATAAATTAATGAGTTAGTCTCAATGCAAGCTTATTAAATATTTCCCAACACACGTACATTTATTTACACACACCCAGAAAGAACTTATCAGGTTGTGGGCCTGGGCCCACCCCACAAAATAGTTCTTGTTACGCCCTTGTCTCGCTCAGTAAAGTAGTTTAGAAACTATGCAGATTTTATGTTTGCACCTCCTATGTTAAATTAATGTTCAATCATCGCAATACAAGACAGGTGATTTTTAACTTTCGAACCTAGTTTAAAAGTGTTTGACTTCGGTTTGTCTGCCGTCTGGCCGGCTGGTAGGATGGTCGTCTGTCCGTGCTCTAACTCCCGTAAATATGCTCGGATTGCTCTGAAATTTTTATGTTATTGTCGTTATCTATAGCATGTTCTCGATTTCAACTGAAATGTGTAGCACTTATAGTTTTTTTACAGGGACAGTCAAAAGTTTTCTGTTACATTACGGTCAATGGGGAATAATCGTTTCAAGCGCATTTTGATGACGCTACGTCATTTAAAACATAATGAAATTGATATATAAGTATGAAGCGCATTAAAGCACGCTTTTTGTAGAATATGGGGTGCAAAGCATTTATTATTCATTTACAGGGTCTAACAAAATAATTCTTTTACACATCGTCCTATGTGGAAAAATCGTCTGCAGTGTAATTTAGTGATATTTCACTATTTCAAACTAAAGAAAATTATATGCATTACTGAGGTGCACTATAAATTGCTCTCTTGTGTGCATTGCGTTTATTTACAGGGACAAACAAAATATATTGGCTTCAGTACATGTGCATTTTTCATTCTTGTTTCAATTAAAATCCTGATATACTTAAAGTATATATATTTTTTTTCTTTTCAGACTCAAAATGTCATCTGTACACGATGTGTCTGACACAAGAAAAGTAACATGGAAATTCTTTATTGGTGACCTAATTGAGTTTGGAGTCTTCGAAAAGGGTCGTATCTGATATCGTCAAAATGAATAACTGCTCTCTAGGGTTATTACTCATTAAAGACTCAAGATGGCTAAACCTTGAAATTTACCTGTCGGAAATATCTGTGAGGATCAATTTGCAAGTCTTCATAAGTACTGGAAACTATGGATCTGAAAGAAATATACAATATTTGTTGAACCAGGGCCATTTTTCCAGAGGATTATACCATTTATAGAATGGTAAGAATTAAAATTTAATATTTCATCTATCAGGACATCAAAGTCCAACAGACAGTTCTATTATGTCTCAATAGTTATTGTGGTAATATATATTTTCGATAATTGGATAGAACGATCTATACATTTATTCATGTATTTAATTTTTTTCTCTTTTTACAGTTAGCAGTGCTGCAATTGAGCAATCAGGATTACCCAAAGCTTTGGATGATGTAATAAAGAAGACAAACAAAAACAAATGAGGGATAAAAAGATATTTATTGGACTCATATGTTGTCAGTGGCACTCAAGTTGCATAATAACTGGACAATTTTATTAATTTTATTAAATAGGCTTTTTTAAATTTAATTTTTGTGTAAATTTTATTTGAATTTAATCTTTTATCGTTCTTAGAGATTTAAATTAGTGACCTCTCACTTATACGCAATACACGGTAATTATATTTCAGTACCAGTTTTTATTAAAAGTAATTTTTATTGATTCAATCACAGAATTTTTATAAATAAAATTTTGATATTTTAAAATAGTGTCACTAAAGTAATTGCTGAACATCGCGTATAAATGAGAGGTCACTGTATTAAGCTCTGTACTCTACTACGTAACTCTAGAAAATTTAACAAAATTGCTACAAAATATTTAATTTAATAAATTGTAGCAATATTGTTTCGTTTGCAGCCAATATGTGAAGGGAAAATACACAATTAACAGAATCCACATAAGCTATCGATTTCACGAACAGAAGTTTGATTTTGATTGAAGGGAGCTGTTTTGTACATAAATCTAAATATTCTGTTAATATTGGTTTCGTTAAATAAATATTTGTTACATTTACATAAGGTTGCAAATAAGGTTTTTGAAAATCATGATCATAGTTTTTAAAAATCATGTCCTTCGCATTTCAATATTTTAATTTCTTTTTTTTTATGGTTGAGGTCAATCTCAATATAGGCTTCTTTGTACTTTTTCGATTTTAATTGCCAGTTTTGTTATTAAGAAACTTTCATTTTCGGAACCAGTTCGAAAGTGAAAGTATCCTCATTTAAGAAGAAAAAAAAACTGGAAACAAAATCAAAGAAAACAAAGGGGGGCCTGAAATAGATTGACCTGAGCTATCCAATGAAAAAAGTTTTAAAATATTGAAATGCGAACGAGATATCTTAAGATATTTTCCAGATAGGATTAACATTAGCGAGCGGGTGTTTTCGCGTGAGTGACGTAGCCTCTTAATCCTCCTTACTTGACAGTAAATACAGGCTGAATCATACCGCCATTTAATGACCCAGCGGACCAAAAACCAAGCTAAAACCGGTTTGCTTACCGTACTAGTGGACCGCGAGTGACAGTAACAGGTACGGGAAACACCTGCTCAGGCGGTTTCCTAATGCTGAGCTAGGTCACAATATGGCGGTTATTTTGGGCAACATAATGGATATGCGTCAGCTCCCTTTATAGGAGCCTTAAGAATGACTGCTTAGCTTAGAAATAAGACACAATAACATTTCTTATATTTTCCATTGCAGTAAGCAATGAGTCCTAGGAAGGTATCAGTCACAGGTATTAAAATATTTTCAGCTATAGAAGAAGCATGAAATTGGAATTCTATAATTTTATGTTAGAAAAATCTCCAAATATTTAATATGTTATAATTAATCCATGTATTGATAATATAGGATTAAATCATCAACCAATCCTCATATGGGATATTGTAATTTGCTGGTCTAATAACTAAACATAAAATAAACGTGAATTATGTATAATCTGCTTTAGAGGAAGTAAATGCACTGATAAAACTACTATATTAAGAGCTTTTATACTAAATAGATTTAACTTTAACCATTTAACTTGCAAAAATGAAATTATCATATAGGAAAGAGAAAATAGCTTAAATGAGAGAATATTTATCAGTATATTTGAGGGATGAACCATTGGGATAGGTAATTTTACTTTTTTTGGTAAGTGTTGAATTTACTTTCCTAAAATGGTATTTTCAATTTATAAAAGTTTTTCTATTTAACATTAAAAGGTAATTTTTAATCTGATATGAATGACGACTTTTATTTTAACATGAATGATAAATTTGATCCTTATTCAGTCTGTAAATATTGATTTAAATCTGATTTTTTTTAGTCATTTGATTTAAATCATGATTTAAAACAAACCCTGATGAAAATATATTGGTAAAAACAAATGAAAATGTACATCTATAGCACTAAGAAATTAAGAATTTAAACTCAAGGGGGGGGGGACCTACCCTGACCTCTCTAAATGACACACAGTATACATTGTATTATCCAATGTACACATTTAGTGTTCATTATTTCAAATTAAATTAAAAATTTCTTATACTTTCTATCGGTTTAGAAAATATTCAGATTTTTTTGTTCTTCTGCAGGGTAAATACACAGGAAAACACAAATTTTTACTTTTTCAGTGCTCCCAACATATTTTAATCCCCCAAAAGGGGTCAAGGGGACCATTTCGTTTAATAAGAGCGATTTTGGTGGTCAATTTATATTTTAAAAGGAGACTTCATGGGACCATTTGTATATAAAAGAGGGACTAAAAAAAGGACTGCGTCAAGTTTTTCTAAATATGAAAGCAAACTTTTAAAAATTTCCCTGAAAATATGTTAATTGACTATCTTTATAAAGAATCCACTAGACACACCAGTTAGTACACCAGTTTTATTTAACCCTTAACTGCTGTTATCGGTCTCACAGACCACTGCATTTTTCACTTTTCAGAGTTTAACTCTTAACTTTCAGTTTAACTACAGATACTAGTGAAAATTTTCTTCATTTAGATCTCCAGTACTATCACTAGAAACGTCTGAAGGATTGAATTTTGAGTAGAAACAGCCTGTACATAAAGTTTAGTACAGAAACAGTATCTAATGCGTTAATTGAGCCTTTTATTCATCATTCGATCTATCGGTCTCAGAGACCGATTTACAGTAGTTATGCAACAATTTTCGTCACAGTAGTTAAGGGTTAAACACAGTTAAATATCCTACTGAAAGAAGATGAAAAATATTCAATATTAAGCACTCACCTTTGATACTTCTCCTCAAATGAGCCTGGTCTTTTAATTCAAATTGTTGCTTTATTAACATTTAGAACAGCAAAAACTGATTTGAAGTATAATATAAACAGTAAAAAATAATACTTCTAAGGAAATATTAAATTAATGACTTGTTAGCGGAGTTACACAGTAAAAATTACAAAGTATAGTGCATTTCTTAGAATTTAACACGGAGTAAGTGATCCAATGAATGCTGGGCAGTGAATTAAAAAGAACACAACATAACAGCGCCTTCTGTTAAGTAAAAAAAAAAATTAAATTGGACTAACATATACATTGTTAATTATTAACCTCAAACATTAAATTTAGTACAGTTGATTTCTACACAAAAGCTGAAATAAACTATGTTTATCGGAACAGTATATCACAGTATGGCAACGCTCCATGGGGAGTGATCAAAACCAATACTCATTGAACAATTATTCATAATAATCTTACATATTAACCCTTGTATCTTAAAGTTTAGTACAGAAACAGCATACTATGAGTTAATCGAGCCTATTTTTCATATTTCTATCAAGCTATCCCAGAGACCACTCGCTCACGGTAGTTATGCGACAATTTCTCTCGCAGCAGTTAAGGGTTAATACTTTTGGAGAGTAGCTAAACCAAATTCATCGTTATGTAGGAAAATAAATTGATGCGTAATTTTGCAAACTAATGAAATCTATTTTTTTTATCTTTAAAATAACAAAATTGTTATTGCATTTATTTTTGCTTTGTGCAAATCAATCGATATGTAGTTTAGCTACTGCCAAAACTATAAATCAGATCAGTAATCGCTTTAGATGTTCGAGGAAAAACTATACTAAAGACTACTAGCTTACATGAAATGACGTCCTTTAAATTAATCTATTCATGACAAATTGCGTAAATTTTAAAAAAGGGAATAAAATTTTTAGTTTTAACTGTTATGACAAAAATTGCCATACTTACCAACAATTCTTCCGTAAAATGTGCATTAATTTGACACATTTTAAGAGCTTACACTAGTCACGCGAAGAAATGCTCAAGCTAATGTTAATCCTATGCATTACAATTTGCACGTTCTTTTCAAATTTCTCGCTTTTTATAAATTTTTGTTGCAGTTTTATTATTAGGCGGATACTTTTATTTTTTGAACCGGTTAGAACAGGTTCTGAAAATAAAACTATCCTGATATTAAAAAAACTGTAACCAAAATCGAAAAAGTATAAACGCACAACAGGTATCTTATGAAAATAAATAGATAAATAAACTATTAAAAGGCAAGTGAATAATCTGTAAAGATTTCTCCTATATAGTTTTAACATTAGCGTTCGAGTTTCTTCGCGTGACTAGTGTAGGCACTTAACTAACTTTCGAACTAGGAAACGTATTTGATGTATCATTATTTATTTAACTACATATTACTATGTGGAACGTATTCGATTTCCTTTCTTAAAGCAAGTTCTAGTACAAAACATGCTTAACCTGTGTCACATATGAAAAAAAATCACAAAAAACATATGACACATTTAAAAATAGTTTTAGCAATAAACTTCCATAACCAAAAACGTAGTCTAATTATTTTGTGCAGTCATGTATATGATCTATAGATATGCGTATGTACTACTAAAATTAGAAAATTCACTTTTTGCAATTTTCCTCAATAAATGGAAATACTATCGAATTTTTTTGTACAACCCTGTATATTATCTAAATACAGATCTAAAGCCAGTGTACAAAAGAACACTGGCTAAAATTTAATTCAGTTAAAACACGCATAACACTGTTTAAAAGAAGTTTCCAGTAATTACTAACCATAATTGGCAATGTAACATGTTCTTTGCGTAGTCCTGTTTATGAATTTATTTATATTCACTAAACTTTTATAACTAAATACAGCAGGAAAATGTATAACTGAATTGAAAACTACACTTTATTCCCACAGTCAGTAATACTTACGAATTTCTTTGTGAAGCCCTGTGTATGATCAACAAAATTTATATACACCACGAACTATGCAAACATTTAGTTAAACTTAAAAACACAAACAAAAATCGAAAGTGCATTTCCAGCAGTTATCTCTAATAAACAGTATTGTAACCGAATTCTTTGGGGTGTCCCAGTAAATTTACGATAAATGCAATGTACACCATTTATTTCAATTAAAAATGTATATTGCACAGCACTAATGCATATAAATTTCATTATGTTTGAAATAGTTCAACAATATTAAAATACGCTGCAAACGATTTTCCCACGTAGACCATTCTGTAATAGAAATTTTTTGTGTGACCTTGTAAATGAATAATAAATGCTTTGTACTCCATATTATTCAAAAATCCTGTTTCACTGCACTTCATAAATGCATATCAATTTCATTAAGTTTCAATTAGGTTAAGATCATTAAAATGCACTGTAAACTATTTTTCCGTATACTCCGTAATCAAACGAAGTACATTTGACTTCCCTGTAAGTGAACGATAAATGCATACACACCATACTTTTCAGTAAGAAAATTATAATGCACTTCAATAATGCATATAAATTTCACTATGTTTGAATAGTGTAATAACATTAAAATATAGTGCAAATGATTTCGCCCGCAAACCATTACTTTCACATAATTCATTAACAGGGACACAATGAAAATTAATAATACATGCTTTGCACTCCATATTTTACAGAAAGCAAGTTTTAGTGCACATATACATATCAATTTCATTATCTTTGAATTAATTTAACAACATTCGAATGCATCACAATATTTTTCCCATACATTATAATGTAACAGACCACTTTTGACTTTCCTTGTGAATACTATACCCTTTATTTTCAATAGCAATCGTGCTATAGTAAACGTCAATAACATAATAAAATTTCTGGCAATCCGAGTATATTTATGAGAGTTAGAGTACGGATAGACACACTGAAGTCATAAACACGCTTAAACTATGTTGAAAAGCGTTAGAAAAGAACAGGAATAAAAACATAGGCTTAACTTGAGTTCTAAGATTTGGAGACGAGACAAAAGTCTCTATGCCATTTTGTAAAAATTATACCCCCCGCCTCCCAAATCACCACGTACAAGTCAAATGAATATGTAATACAAATATTTTAAGACCTAGACAAAAAAAGTTCACAGTTTCAAATACATAATTTGCAATTTGGAAAACAGTTTAATCCGTAATTGCTGTGACAAAAGTTGTCGCATAGATATGGCGAGTGGTGTCAGAGACCGCTTGATTGAAATATGTATAAAAGACTCGGTAAACTCATAGAATTCTGTTTCTGCACTAAACTTTCTGTACATGATTATTATAATTAAAAATCACCTATTCAAAAGTCTCTAGCGGTAGTATAAGGGCTCCAAACGAAACAAAATTTCACTGTGACAGTAGTTAAACTGAAAATTGTTACAGATAAAATGTGCAAATTGTAAAAAATCGCGAGCTGTTAGACCACTAACAGTCATTAAAGGTTTAACATGATTTTATAAATGTTAAGAACGTTAAATCCAATAGAAAGTGTATAATCTCAATATGGAAAAAAATTCAAGTCTTTAAACCTGAAACTAAGCATAGATACTTTTGAAATTTTGTTTCGTTTGGAGCTCTATTACTATTGCAAGAGACTTCTAAATATGGGAATTTTAATTATTATAGTTCTATACATAAATATTACTACAGAAACAATATTTTAATAGTTAAGTGAGCCTTTTATCGATCCTTCGATCAAGTTGTGTAAGAGACATTTCACAATAACTGTGCGACAATTTCTGACACAGCAGTTCAATTTTAACTCTTAACTACTGTGACAAAATTTTTTACATAACTACTGTAAATCGGTCTCTGAGAATCGATATATCGAAATAAGTATAAAAGGCTCGATTAACGCATTAGATACTGTTCCTGTACTAAACTTTATGTACAGTCTGTTTCTAATCAAAATTCACCCCTTCAGAAGTTTGTAGTGATAGTACTAGGGATGTAAACGAAGCAATTTTTCACTAGTGTCTGTAGTTAAACTGAAAGTTAAGAGTTAAACTCTGAAAAGTGAAAAATGCAGTGGTCTATAAGACCGATACCAGCAGTTAAGGGTTAAGAAAACCCGATTTAGTTTTAGATGAATTTGTGCAGCTATGGATTTTAGATTATCAAGTTAGGAATTTTAGATAAAATCGCACTGCATTTCTTAACACTTACTTGAAATGCAAGAGTAAAGTTGAATGATATAATAGCAAAAATTGAAATCTGTTTTGATATCTTTTTTTAATCCTTATATATTATTTCTCCTGTCAACATCCCTTTTACTCAGAAAATGCGAAACGCAGAACAACGAATGAGATACCATATGAAAGGTTTTAGAACAGGCTTCTGACATAGCCCACTTAACAATTCGTTAAAACATGTTTTTGATTAAAATTTGCTGAAAACTAAAAATTAAATCGGCATTGATTTCATAAAAGAAATGAAAGGTTTTCCTGAAATTATTGTTGCCAAAAAAAATAAAATACCACATTATATGATGCTCATAGCAATTATTATAAAAAACACCGCACGGGTTTATTTTATACTTATGATTAAAAAGCGAAATTGAAATGTTTAGATTTATATTTCTAAGTCCCATGGTTTTTCCGAAGCGGATGACGTCATCCTCTAATGCAGTCAAAATACGATTGTTAATTTTTTTTCTCGCGCGTGCCTTTAGCAATCTTGGATCAGTTTTTACTCTAACTTTGATGGAATAAATTAGATGATATTTCCGCTTGACAACTAAATGTTGTTTGCAGATATTTTTATCCTTGCTTTTTCTTTAGAAGTTTAAACCTGCATCTAATAAATATTACATATTGATAAAAAATGATACTTCTCTATTATCCCGTCGACCACTTTTCATAACAAAAAACTATCGCCAAATAAACGGAAGAACGTTGCCATTGGAATATCAAAAAAAAAAAAAAAAAAAAAATAAAATATAAGAATTTAAGGACACAATTGTTATTTTAATTAATAAAATAACTAATAAATCAGTAAAACATAATGAAAAATACACGCAAATGTCGAATGTAAAACCACTTGATGACGTAACAAGCACGTATAATGCTTCTGACATCCAGTAAATGGGACTGCATTTTTGGTGTTTAATCTTACAGTTTGGCGATAGTTTTTTGTTATGAAAAGCGGTCGATGGGTTAATAGAGAAGTACCTAAAAAATATTAGATTTCAGTGCGAAATCTTCGCACGGGCCCTCTGGTTATTCCATAATTTTGAAATTTTTTAGTTCGATTACATTTTTTAGAAGTTATTTTGCTTCATACATTTAGGTTTGGTGCAAGTTTAATGATTAAACTCTCAGTACTCATATTTAGAATAAAAAAAACAAACTAGAATAGGCTTATAGGATGGCATACTGAATTTTTGTATGTCCTAATCATGGATTTTTAATCTATTTTTAACCATATGATATATTTCTACGTTTTTTGTTGTTCTTGGGGAATGGGACGTGTTACTGTTTTCATGCTGGTTTAGTTATTTATTTCGGAACAATTTTGTTTATCACAATATTCTTTCAACTCTCGAGCGTTGTTGGGAATTCCTGGGAAATAGACTTTTCTTATCTCTCTATTCTAAAAAGTGTAACTATTGCTGTCTCGGAGCTTCAGCCGTAAGCATGGTTGGCATTAATCGATTACTTTTTCAGTTAATTGTCAGTCGATTAAACGTTCAATCATACAAAATTTAATCATGATGAATGTAATCATGATTGAAATTGAAAAAAGTATTACCCTTACAAATTTTTTCATGATGAAGTCAATCTGAACTAATTCATTCGCAATTACTTTTAATCTAATTAGATGAAAATTAAATATGGCCGCCATTTAACTTCCTTAAATTCGCTTTTATTGCTATGAGGCTATTATTAAGGGTCACTATGCGATTTTCCTTACTTAAATTATACAGGGTCACATAAAATTATCCACATACACCCAGGTCAAAATGTGTAAATCATTCAGGTTAGAAGGGAGAGTTGAGCTCTTTTTATATAACTGATATAACTTTCTTTTGTAATTATTATATACAAAGGCGAACAATGTTATCAAAAAACTAAATTTTGAATAAACTAATAATTGAAATAAAATTGAATTATGTTTATATCACAAAAAATGTTGCGAAAAACTGGAAAAGAAGAATATGGTATAAGCAAAACATAACAGATCAATGTTGGCTACGCATTATAGGTGCAGACTCATGGTCGCCAGTCGTCACGTGGCGACTAAATTTTTTGCTGTGGCCACTAACTTTTGATGTTTAAGTCGTCATGTGATTTAAAAATAATCAATTTCTGGTATTTCCAGTCCCCATCGTGAAATGTTGATATTTTTTTTAAAGATTAAAACCAAAATACATAACAAACATTATTATTATTTTTTAATAACATTTCAGAATGATCTGTTTAACACAGCAAACTATTAAATACTAGTATATAACCCCGTCAAAAATGACGGATTGTTGATCTGCGTTTCATTTTCATAAGACTTCATACAAACAAACAGCATGGACATTTATTATTGAAAGGTTTGTATTGTAGAAAAATACATTTTAAAAAGGACAAATGATTTCTACAAATAAAAATAATAAGGATATATATATATATATATATATATATATTTTTTTTTTTTACCTTAGTATTAAATTTCTGAAATAGTTCAACGATTGGACAAAATCAAATATTAACAAATAATCCATGTGCGAAAGTTTTTGTAAAAAAGTGTTATCAATGAGTTTTTAAACAGCTTGACTAACCATATAACTCATTGTTTGATTACATAAGCAAAATTAAATGGAAATTACGCTGTACTATGCATTTCTTATATTTTAATTACGTTTGATAAGAAAGAATCATTTTACAGTATATGACCCATTATCCGAAAATCCAAAATCCGGAAAAACCCGAGGTCCGGAAAGAAAAATTCGAAAATTTGTAAATTTTTACTAAAATTTTAGATTTTCTGAAATTTTTCGAAAATTTTACCGATTCCTAATTTTTTTTCAGTCCATTGTGTTTCAATGTTTAATCACTAAAATATTGTTACTTCAGTGGCGGGGGAACACGCCCCCCCCTTCTCTTCCCGAAATTAAAAACAAATCATTTTTCTCTCAAATTTTAGTTTAAAATTAATTTATATTACGATTCGTTAGAAACAAAAAACAGCTATGTATTTATTTCATCAGGGGTGATTCTGTTCAAGTTTTCCTAAAAATTTAAGGCATTCGATTTCGAAAATTTAAGTCTTCAGTCCAAAATTTCGAACATAAATATCTCTAATTTTGAACGATAGTCGCCGAAAAAAATCAATTATGTCTATCGTTCGCAGAAAAAATAGAAAATTTCATCAAAGGATTGTGGAAACAGCGTGAATTTCGTCAAAGTACCGAAAATAAAAACGCAAATTTCGTTGCAGGATTGCAAAAAAAAAAAAAAAAAAAAAAAAAAAAAAAAAAACGCTAATTCTGTTAACAAATTGCAGAAAAACGCGATTTCCGTCAAAGGCTTACGAAGAAGACGCAAATTTCTTCCAAGGACTCCGAAAAAAGTGTAAAATTTCATCAAGGGATCACAAAACAAAAAAAAAAAAAAAATTGGTTAAAGGATCGCAAAAAAAAAACCCTGCGAATTTCGTCAAATAATCGCGGAAAAACATGAATTTCTTCAAAGGGTCTAGAAAAAAAAACACAAATTTCTTCAAAGCACTGCGAAAAAATGTCTAATTTCGTTAAGCGATCGCGAAAAAAGTGAAATTTCGTCAAAGGATGGAAAAAAACAACCGCTAATTTCGTCAATCTCAGAAAAAACTCGAATTTTGTCAAAGGATCGTGAATAAAAGGCAAATTTCGTCAAAGAATAGCAAAAAAAGCAAATTTCCTCAAAGGATCGCAAAAAGAAAACGCAAATTTCTTCAAAGGACTACGAAAAAATGAAATTTTGTCAAAGAACAGCAGAAAAAAATGCAAATTTTGTCAAAGAATCACAAAAAAACATGAATTTTGTCAAATAATCGTGAATTTCGGGGGGACCCGAAATACGGAACGATGGAAGCCAATTTCAAAATCTGCCAGTAGATGGCGACACTATACTGAATCAACCTCAAATTTCTCCCAAGGAAATAAATCATCGCATTCTGAAAAAAAAGTGCTTACAGAATTTTTTTTTAACAGAAATGTACATTTTTTTTATGAAATAGTGTTTTAAGGTTTTAAACAAAATTAAAAGATTTAAAAGCTTGAATATGCTTTTACAAATATTTAAACTACGAAAGTAGATAATATAACTTCTTTTTCAGTAAGCCTAACATGGCGTTTAACTACGGTCGAATCGCAGAGTGGTACAACCCGGTACCGTTACAGACACTTTCTCGCCTTTGGATTTTATTATAAGTAAGATATTCGAATAGCAATGTTATTCATAACAGTTTAAATCTGATAATTTTACATAGACTGTGATTGAAATATATATATATATATATATATATATATATATATATATATATATAATATAAACAAATGTTTGAAGTGTGTTTTGATTTTTATAGTGCAAAATAATCTCACAAATTCAGATTTTCTTTCATATATGTACTTTTGTCTGGCAAAATCAAAATAAGAAATATTGTTTTTCTGATATTCTCCGCTATCATGATTGCTTTAGCTTATACATATTTTTTTTAAACCGTATCTTGCCCAACTTTATCTTCTAACTGTACATGATTTAGGATTTAATTAATATTCAAATTTTGTTGTACATGTGTTTATATTAAATAAATTACTTTACAATTTGGAATCCTGAGTTTTTTTTTCCAGGTTTTTACCCCCATATAAACACTATTGTTTTTATGCATTTGTTTTACAATTGTGGCCACTGGATTTTTTGAGTTTAGGAGCCAGTGACTCCTTCGAAATTTTGGGAATCTGCACCTATACTACGCATCATAAAATTATAAGTATAAATCATTAATGCTGTTCTTAATTTTTTCCCTTTCACCAAAATGAATCTTTCAAACTTATTCATAAACCAATTAATATCGTTAATATAATCATAACATTTCAAGAAATTTTTACGATGTACATTTCATATTTGTAGACAATTTTTAAACATTACAAAGATTTTTAAAAAAAGATTCGGAATCAGATAACTGATCAGTTGCTGCAAATGGTGTTCAAATAAACATACTAAATTAAGCTTATATAATAAAAAAGTTGCGTCAAACTGAAAAAGAAAGAATATTGTATTATTATGTTCCTTTGAAAGATCGAGATTTAGCATCATTGCTAAACACTTCAATAAATTCGCTTCAATCTTTTTCTCACAAATGTTTTTTATTTGTGATACTTCATTTGGATTTTTTATAAGATGATCAATCACTTTTGCAAGATCCTCAAAACCCTCAAATGCTAATTTTTGTTTTGTTGCATGCAAAAGAGCTTCTTCAGAAGTATCCTCTCTTAAACTTTGAGTTAGTCTTCTTTTATGAGTTTCGGTTACATCTGAAAAAGATTTCTGAGATGTTGATTTCTGCGAATTTTCAACTTCAGATGGTTTAAATTTATTACCAACTTTAAAGGAACACTGAAGCCAAGAATCGTTTTTAGTATTGAAACGATCTAATTTCCGTTGAGATTTCTGCCATCGATCTTTTACTGCTACACAAACCTTACGTAAACGCTCCTTTAAATTTTCTTTATCAATTTATGAAGCATTTAGCCCACAGTGTTCACTTACAAAACTAAGCATTGATTTTCATAACTAAAACCCTTATTTAAATACTTTAGATACAGAAACAAATCTCTGTTTGTTATAATCTTTCAAAAGAATATAAAAAAAAGCAAAATGAAATAATCTTGCTTCAAATAAAAAAGAAATATACTAAAATTAATATTACTACAAAATAATTTTATAAAACTCAATCCCGATGATCAAAAATATGCACTGAAATAGGCTCTAAAATGTTGCAGAAGAACGTTATGGTTTTGTAGAACGATTTTGAAGAGTTATGTAAATATTACATATGTTGCCAATTAAAAATTAAACAAATGTTTCGAATATTTTGCCAATGTCATTAGGATATAAGTAAAATCAAGATAGGTAATAAAATTGTCTGCTAAGCTTTTTCTTTTACATTGTTTTTCAAGTTTAATTTAGTTATCCAGTATATCTCTAAAAGTCCTGTTTTAAACAAAAAAAAGATTAAATTGCTCATAAAAACCATGCGGATCTATTTAATATAATTTATTTTACTTACTTAAAGCTAAATATAACAAAAAAAATCATATATATAATCGTATACTATTGTTATGATTCTATGTTCGACATCTGCTATACTTTGATCCACTGCACGCCGGGCTGTTTAGCTAGTTAAGTAATAAAAAGTAAAATTTTATTCGTAAAATATAACCGCCACAGATGTTTTCCTTGATATCCCACACGTTTTTCTCCAATTGTTTTATCTGAACATTTTCTGGTTAACTTCAAATTGAGGTACATCCTCCAAAATTTATATTTAAAAAAAAAAATCAAAATTGGAAAATTTATGGATTTCTTGTGTTTTATACACATCAAATTGTAAATCGCTCTTACAGAAGGAGTATACATTTTGTTCCAGGACTAGGATTTTTCACTAGTTGCAGTTAGAGGTAAATGTTTTTACTTTCATTTTTAGTGGCATTAAGTTAATTGTGAAACAAATGCTCAGAAGCACACGATTTAAGTAAGAAAGTAAACCAGGATTTGTATCTTGTAGTATTTTTAATTTTATTTAGATGTATGTAAATTTAGGGAATGATTTCTGTAGTTTCTTAGCTCTGTTATAGCATGTTGTAACAATTTGTAAGTTTATCAAGTTTATCTCCCCCCCCCCCCCAAACTTCCTCCTCAAGAAATGTCAGTTACTATTTTGTTTTTTTATACACAGATTGTTCTTATTTCAGTTTTTGTCATTTAGTGTAATCTGAGAAAATCCCTACACTTTCGCAAATTGAACTTCAAAGGTATTTAAAAACAACAAAAAATTACAAACTGTTTTGAGAACAAAACATACCATTTGAAAAATGTTATTTATGTTATCTTTTATCATCGTGTAATGTTGTTTCTTGTCTCAGTAAGTCCAATATTACAGAATTTTTTCAAATTCAAATTATTTTTGTTCCAAAGAATCCTGCAGAGTATAGCAACGCATCACATGAAGTCAGAGATTTTTCCCATTGACACTTGCTGCTAAAATCAAGTACTAACCCACCAAAGGAACTAATTTTCTACCTCACAACATTTGATTATTTACTTGTTAATATGTCTTAACCACCAGGTTTCATATTTTTGGAATTGCTTTATTTACATATTTATTTATTATTTGCATTTAGAGGTGTTTTTCTGCAATTTTCTACATTATAATATACCACTCAATTTTTCTACGAAATTTGTAATGTGTATATACAATAACATTTAGAAGACAAACAGAAAACATTTTCTTGTATGTTATCTTTTTTAATGTCCTCAGTTATGTCGCATTTTAAAAATTACATCCCGGCAGACGTGATATAACCAAGGATCGTTGTATCATTTAATCTGTGTCTTCATTTTTGAGTGTAAATTGAATCCTTTAACAAAATCTGAAAATAGAGAAGTAGTGACTACTTTTTAAAAATAGTTTGTAGTCGCTACTTTTGTAGTTGTAGTTCGCTACAATAAAAACGTAGTTTTTCCAGCCCCTGCATGTGCATAAGTCATAAATGATGTAGTATATGTATATTATATGGGCTTAGATGCTTTACACTCACGCTAAAAAAAAAAAAAAATTAATCTGTTAAAAAAAAGAAAAAAGTCGCCAAATTTAGGGGATTTTTTCATTTAATGGCAACCTAGCCATTGTATTAAGTTATTCGTTTGGCGCAGTCTCGGAAATCGCGCCAACCAAACAGTCGCCAATATTTTGTTTACATTTTAGCGTGAGTGTAACACATCTGTTCCATTATATGACCATATAAGACATAAATAATATGTATATAATGACGTATATGGGTGTTTGGAATAATATGTGTATATATGATGCATATCAGGGTTGGCAAGTTTCTTCCAAAGTGAAAAAAAAATAGGTTTCTTCCAAGTGGAAGAAACTATTTCTCTTTTGGAATTTACCATATAGGTTGCAACTTTGTAAGATACAATAAAAATAAATGCATTTTTCTAATAGATAACTTTAAGAAAATTGAATGAGATCTATAAAAATTTAACTATATTTGGTAAATTGATAATTACATCAGTTTTTTAGCCAAGATCACACATCTGTCTAAAGCTTTCTAATCATTGTGTACCTGAATAAAATAAATGGTGCTTTTCTGTTAAACTAACACCATGCTAATATGCCATTTATTTCAGCCCTGATAGTACAAAGGATTTTTATTGCAAACCATGCCAAACATTGTGATTTGTTATTTATTGAACATGAATCATTTTAATTATCATTACTACTTAATCGTAACCTCCCAAAATATCTTAATTTGCTATTTTTCAAATAGAAAATATTTAATATTAAGTTGTAACTTATATTTATTGTTGACACTGATATGGATTTTATCGTTTGGCAATTATCAGATGATGAAGAAGCTGCAATAAAACTGTTTCAGGACTATGAATACCTAAAAAAGGTTTTTATTAAAAAAAAAAGTTTTCATTCAAAAAGTGAAATGTTTACTGCAATGCTAAGAGACATTTACAATTCCATGCCTGTAGTTTAAATTGAGTTTTATTTTATTATTTTATCGTATAATATTTATTATTTTTTATTTCAAGTCAATATTTGTATTGATTTAATAAAATAGTTTGTGAAAGTCTGTAATTTTCAAATGTTATATTTTTAATTGCTCAATTTTATGCCAACGATGTTTTTTTTCGAATGAATCTTTTCACCTGAATCCCATATTGTGCTAATTATTATGCTTGGCGACAACTATGGTGTTATTACTAACGGAAATGTACCAAATAAATTTATACAAAATCAATTACAAGTGCTAATTCAATTCAAAACAGGCACATTTTTTTTTAATTTAAACTTTTGTAACCAGTAGTAAATAGTATGTGAATCATTTACCTACTGTAGTATAAAACTCCTTTAAATAAAAGATTTATTTTATTAAGGGAACTAGTATAGAATAATTACTGTATTGAAAGATTTCATTAAAATCTCCATTTTCCATATTACAGTGCAACATGGTATAACTAAACCAAAGTATTTCAGTAGTAGGATGCTGCAATCAATTTCTCAACTTAGTATGGATGATTGCAAAAGATGAAAAAATTCTTTCAAGTCCTTGTGTGCAACTAGGAGAGTTTAAAAGAATTTTGGCATACGCGTAGAGTTTATTTTTAGAACATTTATCTTTTAAAATCCGCATTGAGATATGCGTGCTAGTATACATAATTACAAATTTGTGGTACATCTCTATTATCCCATCGACCACTTTTCATAACAAAAAACTATCGCCAAACTAAGATTAAACGCCAAAAATGCAGTCCCATTTACTTGATTGCAGAAGCATTATACGTGTTTGTTATGTCATCAAGCGGTTTTTAATTCGACATTTGCATGTATTTTTCTTATGTTTGACTGATTTATTAATTATTTCATTAATTAAAATAACAATTGTGTCCTAAAATTCTTATATTTTATTTATTTATTTATTTTGATATTCCAATGGCAATGTTTTCCCGTTTATTAGGCGTTACAGTTTGGTGATAGTTTTTTGTTATGAAAAGTGGTCGACGGGATAATAGAGAAGTACCAAATTTGTTTATTTTAAATGTTGCACAATAGTTTTTAAAATAATGCATTTTTATATGATAAATAAAGAATTGGTAGGTAGTTTTTTTTTTTACAGAAATGACATAATGAAAAAATACAGCTCACCCCTACATCTAAAGTTGTAAAAAACATAACCTGTAAATACCTGCTGAACATGAAGTTTGTTATTTAAAAATAACTTATATTTTCATAAATAATATTTTTAATATTAATTAGTTTCCAATTTAAATTTCATATAATTAGGTTTTGAATTTAACTCTTTTATATAGTTAATAAACTTTAATTTTGAGCATCTGTTTTGTTTTCTGTTGGTTTCTTCCATTTTTTACAGTTTTTTCCATTTCTTCCAGTTTCTTCCGGAAGAAACCCCACCCTGATGCATATTAAGCTTTTCGGAGATCTTGGTGAAATCAGAACTGGAACCTTGGCATAATTGTATTTGTGGAGGCCGCTAGAACACGAAAGTACCAAAAAGGCTATTGGCTTTACAGTTTCTTTTCATTTTTTCATAATGTACAGCTAAAATGCTATTTTATCAGTGCTCGCAGTTAACACATTTTTTCTGAGGCAGTCCAAATTTACAACAATAAAAGAAATGCCCTATCTCCCAAATATGTAGAATGATTAGTGTTTTTGTAACATAATTTGCCATATAACAAATTTAATTATTAATTTTTTTTAATTGCATTTATTGTTTTTTCTGTTTCTATACACTGCTTGCTTTATCCATAATCATAGTCTTTTTCTACAGTTTTAAAAGTAACTTTTTTTTTTAATATAAATATAAAACTAAACTTTAATTTACATTAATTTTGCATGGGATTTTTTTTCTTACCTTTTTCTATGTTTTATAGAAAAAATTTTATGTACCAAGTAAATAGTTTTTATTTAATATGGCATATATTATACATTTATATTCAAATAACTTTTTATAGATCACTTATAAATTAATTTGTCTTTAAATATGCTTAAAAAATGAAATTCATGCAACTACTCGGTATTGGCCGAGTATTTGGTTAGGTTTTAGGTTAACTTTATTTTCAGGTTCGTATCTGGTTATGGTTAGTTGGATTGTTTTGACGGGTTTCTGATTAGAGTCTGGTTACATGACAGAAATTATTTTGTCGTGTCCGGATCTGGTTACAGTTTGGTGGATTTATCTATTTTAATTTTGGTCAGGTTCGGATCGGAGTGCATGTCGAAGGAAATAATTTTGTCTTCAGATCGAATTGCGATTCGATAGAATTTTTTTGTCTGGTGCAGGTTAACTTATTTTTCAGGTTCTGATCAGGTTAAGGCTCGATGGATGCTTTTGAGTTGGTTTGAGTTGAATTTCTGGTTAACTTCAATTTTCAGGTTTGAGTCTGGTTGCAGAAGACAGAAATTATTTTGTCGTGTTCAGATCTGGTTATGGTTAAATGGATTTTTTTGTCCGTTGCGGGTTAACTTTAAAATGGAATTTTTAGTTTCAGGACAGGTTGCGTACCGGCGAAAATTATTTTGTCCTTTTTGGATCAGGTTGCGGTACAATGAAGTTTTTTGTTGTTACATTTCGGGTTAATTTCGAATGGAATTTTCAGATTCGGGTCGGGTACAACACGATATTTGTAAAATACATAAGGCTGATTGAGAAATAATGACAATATTCCAATTAGCCTAACGCTGTCAAGGCTCTGTGCAATAAGCCTGAAAAGTGTATGGTTGATTGGGAAAATGGAGATGAATCTCCAATTAGATTAGGCTTTTTGCAAAGAGCAAGATTTTGCAGTTAGCCTACGACATAAATATATAAACTAATCATATAAAAAAATTACTATTTTCAATGATTTGGAATGTGCATGGAACTATTTGAAGCGTTTTTCAATAATGCTTTAAATGTTTGAAAAAAAAAAAAAGACTTATTTTTCCTTAAAATGATGGTTTAAGTTCTAGTATCATAAATACATGCATATTATATGTTTTTGCTTGGTGCTTAGAGTTAAAATTTGGATTATTGAAAAAATGAGTTTGAAGGTCCCTCCCCTTTAGGCCATTTACAAAAAACATAATTAACTTGTGTCTAAAGAATTACTAATTTATAAGAAATGTGTTAAACTTGTAAGCAAATTTATAATCCCATAATTTATTCCTGTATGTTTTTCAGTGTTCATTGATATGTATCAATGGATATACATCTTGATAATATCAAGATACATAGCCAACATTTATTTTCAGAATATCATGATTTTTTATATTTTTATATTTAATTTATTAAAACGATGTATGTGATATTTTTATTATTCTCAGTCAAAACAAGTGTAAATGAATCTTTCCAGTGTTATTGGCTGTGTCGTTCTATAGATAAAGAGCTTTTTCTCTGGCAGTGACTTTTTTTTGTAGAATTTTTTTTTATTATTGTATTGTAATTATTGGTTTAACTATTGTCGAATATTTATGTGGTTTAATGGTTATTATTTACAAAAGTTTTGTTATATATATATATATATATATATATATATTCACAACACAATATCTTTATGTTTGAGGCTGAATTTTTAAATGTAGAACCAATAATTAAGAGGAAGAGCGTTTACCTAGAACACCTATTGAAAGATAAGCTGTTTGGTTTAGATAAGTTATTTATAGCTTCATTAGAAAAAATCTTTTTGGTTTTGTTCATTTTAAACAGTACAACAGATTAGGGAATGATAAAGCAGACAAGCTTACATTTATGTTCAAATTAAATATATATATATATATATATATACAGCCGAGCCCTGATTTAATGAATTTCTCGATTTAACGAATTTTTTTATGGTCCCGACGAAAATGGAATAAAAGTACTTCGAGTTAACGAGTAATTTTCGATGTCAAAAAAGAAAAAATGAAGAAATGTTCTAATATTTTTCAAAAATGTTCAATGTTTCTTACAAAGCTTTTTTTACCTCTTCACTGGTCTTTTTTCCCATTATCTTTTTTGTAAAAAATAGCCTCCTCTGTCAACTTGCGGGTAGCTTCTTCGGGTGGTTCTGACTCGACCACTTAGGTGTGAAAGATGATCAGGAGCCTGGCATTGCACGTAGTAACATTTCGCTCGACAGGTACAGGTATGTGGACAAATCACAACCTCCGAGCTATGACCCATGAAGAAAGAGGTACTGATAAACTCGGCGGTCGCAGTTTCCCGGACCGTCCCCCTTAAGCCCGGTTCTCGGGAGAAAGTGGGATAAAACAGCCGAGCAAGAGACGGCTCGTAGCAGAGAAAAGCACCTCGTAGGCCGATTTCCTGTGTACAGCCTAAGTCGGGAAGATGACATGGATGGCAAAGGCTAGCTAATGTGATAGGACCACATCTATGATTATCTAGGGTGAGACGGAGGCGAAGACGTAACCTGAAAAGCAAGAACCACTTAGGGCTCTATAGTGTCGTTTGTCCAGTGCGTGAGGCGGTGTGAAGCATTCCTCAGTACTGGCAGACGGTGGAATATAGACAAGGTATGACCGTCCAATGGCACGAGTGATCGGGTTTCCCGTCTTAGCCCCCTCGTGACCGTTCAATCCTTGCAATCCCTCTGCATCTGGAAGAGTTGAGCGCCACCCTCAAGGTTCGGTCGAAAAAGGGAGACAGCCCGTTGACCAGAAGGTAGTTCGTGCCTATCGTAGCCAACGTAGTGGTACTATGGCGGATACTACTGCTTTGGTAGGGAGATGGCCGTTCTACCTAAAGGTGAAAATAAGAACTCGCCAGTCGCCACTCATAACTGGCGATTAAAAATATGGAAAGAACCGGCCAAATACAGGATTTTCCTATTTCTTTTTTTCTGTAAAATTCGTCATTTTCCCGCACTCAATCGCCGAAATTCATGATTTTTTCGCGTCCGTTCGACGAAATTTATGATTTTTTTTCACGTTTGATCGCCAAAATGTATGATTTTTCAGCGCCTGATCGGTGAAATTCAGGATTTTTTCGCACCTAATCGACGAAATTCGTGATTTTTCCGCACCTGATCGCCAAAATTTCTGATTTTTCGCGTCCGATCAATTAAATTCAGGATTTTTCTGCATTCAATCGACGAAATTCGTGATCTTCCGCACGTGATCGACGAAATTCATGTTTTTATGCTCCCAAATGACGGAAAATCATGATTTTTATGCTTCTGATAGTGACGGAAATTCATGATTTTTACGTTTCTGATAATGACAGAAATTCATTATTTTTACGCTCCCGAATGATGGAAATTCGTGATTTTTACACTCCCAAATGACGAAATTTGCAATTTTTTTCCAGGCTAATTGACGAAATACACATTTTCTTCATTTCTGAAGATGTTCGCCACTTTTGGTCCGTGGGCCACAGGTTGTGCATGTGTAATGTATATCATGTTGTGGGTTATTATTTAGTGCATAAACATACCTATTTTATTATTGTCAGATCTTAATTCTAGACAAATATACATTTTTAAAAAGGTACTTATGTAATTAGCTACACAAGTACCTAAGCTTAGTGAGACTTATGTAGCTAGCTATATAAGCATGTTGTGTATAACTTTGCTGGTAACTTATTTTAAAATTTAAAATAAATTGGAAATTAGAATCTCAAGTTTATTCAAAGCAATATAAATTAAAATATTTTTATTTAGTACATAAATTGCTATACTGTGAATTCATTATATATATATTTTTTAATTAAATATTCAGTGACATAAATGTACTTACTGTCTACTAAAGAAATTATTCTCACTCGCCACTAACTGGCTAATAAAAAAAATCAACCTACCGGCCAGTGGCTACTAAGCAAAATTCCTTATTTTCCCCCTTAGTTCTACCCTATTAGCCGATACATTTACCTATCAGCCAAGAAGAACTGGGTAGGAGGCTCTTCAGTTAAAGTGATGGTGTCTAGACAAAAGTCAGAACCTGGGGTCAAAAACCAGTTAGCATGTCTATGCATATTTTGGAGCTTTCTGAGCCCGACGTTTGGATAAGTAGGAATTTCTTTAAACTAATTTTCAAGCTACTAACTACCGAGCGGGGACGCTTCTGTAGCGGTCGGAAAAAAGGTATCCATGGCCCTCCGGGCTTGTTAGTGCTGCCTATTATTCCCCTTGGTACCAGTCACATGGCACGGTTTGGAATTCCTCGACGTTTAGGAACTAAGTGGCCCGGAGGTAAGGTGTGCTGAAGTTCGTAGGCTGGGTGGTCTGACCCTGGAACTTACAGTCTAAGCAGGTACATATCTAAGCGTCCAGGAAAGAGGTTACCGCAGCCTCCCGCACCTGCAAGTGGCCCCTATTGCTCCATCCATAGCTGACGGGCTAGTGATTATCTTTGTAGATTTGTTCATGTTTGAAAGCGTTGGTAAAGCAATTGTGTGTCCGAGAAACTCAAAATTATGATCTAGGGACGGGTAACTCTTGTAGGTGAAAGGCATAGCCGAAGCCTCTGATTAATCGAGCACGGGAATCCAGAGCAATGTGGTAAATATCCTTTAGTGCATGGGTACTAATGTCATGACAACAAGTCGTTTGGGGTGTCAGGGGCAGTCCCCCCCCCTCCTCCGTGGCCAGAAGCATGGGTCTGTGCTATGTCCTGGGTCAACTAGGCTCGCCTGGCACATAGACATAAGGGTTCTGTTAACCGGGGACCAGAAGATGGCTTACCATTTTCCCCTTTCAGTCCATGTATATGATTGCTCTGTAGTGTTTGGAATGTAGAACTGTTGAATGACCTTGACTAAATTCGAAGAAACGCTCATCCCCTTCTCCAATGAATCAGTACAGTGTGGTAGAGGTCACTAAAATGTCCATTGACAAAGTTTCTGTGCTTTGCTCTAGACGTTCTTGAAATCTATGCTAGTATAGTATCCGAATCAAAAAACTTAAAAGGTTTTCAATAAATTGATTTTTTTTCATAGATTAATAATGTTCTGATGATCCCACAGATTTTTGTTTTCCGAATCTTAAAGTGGTTTTTGTCCCTGAAAATTGTACATCTGAGCTATAACTCATTGATGCGGGAATTATCCTATCATTTAAAGTTCAATATTGAAAATTTCTTTGCAAGAAAATTCTTGATAATATGAAAGAAAACTCGCAGAAGAAAGCTGAACATTCTCGAACGGCATTTGAGAGTCATGGAACGTAGTTACTAAACGCTCTAAAAGTAATTGCTTTTCATAAGCAGGTTTCCAGTCAGAAAATGTGCTGAAAAATCTACATTACATCAGTGAAAATGATGAAACAATAACTGAGCTGGAGGGAAATTCCTTCTGATTGTGAATTTTCTGAATATGTATCTTGTGATGCAAGACTGTCTACATTTGAAAATGTACATTACAACGAGGTAATTAATAGCAGTAGTATTGGATTGGATGAAGAAGATGATATAGATATGAAGCATACAACATTCAAAGAAGCAGTTAGCAGTTTGGGTATTTTGAAATGGTATTTGATAGCTGGTGATGTTGATGATACTGTTTTCACAGATTTGAAAAAAATCGATAAAGAAATTTGGAATACAAAATCGAAACAAAGAAAACAAACATTTATAAAATATTTATTTTCTAATTTATATCTATAAAATTTGAATAAATGAGATTTTGTCTTAATTATGATGCTTGTGATTTATTTAGTACATAAAAAAAGAATCACTATTTATACAGTGTATTTCTTAAAGCAATAAATGTTTAACAACATTATTAAGGTAAAAGTGAGCATTGTTCTTTTTATTTATAGCCTTTTTAAAACTTATTCTATTGTGTAAATAAATTCTTTTGATTATCCCGATTTAACGAATAATCTTGATTTAACGAATAATCTCTATTTAACTAATAAAGTTGCTGGTCCATCCAAAATCATCATAGGAAATCTTTTAATTTTCATTGTTTGTCAAATAAAGTCATGTTTTGATTAAAGTTTTGATCAGATGTTCTTTAAAACAAATATTTAAATAATAATAATAAACCCATGTTTATGTCTTTAAAATAAGTTTTTTAGTGAAAGCAAGGATCGATACAGGCAAAATTTGTGGCCTATTTAGGACCCCTTCACAAAAATGGTTCCCTTCACAAAAATAAATTTAATAAAATGGGCCCTTTCACAAAAATCAATTTAATAAAATGGGCGCTTCTTCACAAAAATCAATTTGATAAATGGGACATTTTAAAATGTGTAATTTGTAAACAAACAAGTTCACCAGAAAGGAAAACTTTGTCAAAAGAATTTTAAAAAGTTTTTGTTAATAAATGCTTGATTCGAATTTGAGTAACTGGATTTCAACTTTTGCTACAAAATGTTGTTTTTCACAAATCTATAATAAATTTCACAAAAATAACCTTTACTTTTTACAAAATGGGCCCAAAGAAAAAAAAAAAACCTGCATCAACCCCTGGTGTGTTATAACGTTTAAAAAAAATTCTCATTAAAAAATCTTGGTAAACAGTGTATTTAAAAGTATCCAAATATTATGTGCTTAAAAATGACGTTTATGTGTCACTTGAAAAAAAATCCCTGACGGCTCGCCTTAAGGCACAGGTAGATCGAAGACGCAGACCGTGGGGCCCCTGATTGTTGGGAATTGCGGAAGAAATGACTTTTTGGCCATTATGCCTCAGTTGGAACCGCCCACTTGTCTAACTTGTTTGAAGTCAGAGCCGGGAGAGATTTTTTTGTTTTTAATTTGTTTTTGCTATAAGGGTTGGTCCCATAAAAAACTTGTTAATAAAGGTTTTAGATAATATTAAGAGGATTTATAATAAATCTAAGTGGATTTGATATCTTGTGAATTGACGAAGTTATGAAGTTTAATCTTCTAAAACCCCTCTCCCCTTGGGATCATTTTTAATTTATCAAAAATCTGTTATACATAAATTTTAGGCCCTTTTCCTAGAAGTAATAATAATTTTAAACTGATTCGATACGTATCATAAGTAAGACGTTATGGTTTTTTTCTGTTTTCACAAAAAGCCCCCCCCCCCCCCTCCCGGTTCGATTTTGCCCATTAACGAACTTGACCGATAATTTATGCCCCTTGATTTTATGTATCAGTTTGGAAGAGATTTGTGCAGAATTATTGAAGTTATCGTGTCTATAAAAAAGTGACATAGATAGATAAAGTTTTGAACTGGGTTTGGGACGGTTTTTGGTTCTGGGAGTAATAATCGGCGTATATCTGCAAAAAAATTTCAAAAATTCCAACTTAGGGGAGAATGTAATAGGCAGTATTTCTTACTAAATCTACCTAAAAAGGGGTCATATGATCTTATGGAAAGAAAAATATTGGGAAATAATGACCGCGCCTCATTTTACACTTTGTCTTTTTCAAAAGTTAACATACATGAAACTGTGAACCAGTACTTTATGAATATTGTGCAGTTTTTATGTTTTTTTTTCTTGTTTATCCTCCCAAATGAGGTATTAGCAAACTGGATAAGTGTGTTATACAAGGTAAGGGCATACATTAAAAATTACCTTTTGTGTATCGTTAGTAATGGAAATCAGGGAAATCTGATAAAGGTCGTCAGGGAAAAATCAGGAAAATTTTTGGTATTTCTGTAGTCATCCTGTTTTATAATATTAGGCTGTATCAAAAATATTTTCGTTTTTTAAATGGCTTTATATCAAAGTATGTAGTGTAGTTGGTACTTTCTCACCCCTTAGTTGATCATAAAATGTTATTGAAGGGAATACGTATCCCTCTGTATTATATAGTCATACAGGTTTATTTCATTCATTTTTATATCACATAAAGAGTGATACTAATGTTGAGATTCTGTGCATATTAACGCAAGATTTTAAACTGTGCCTTAAAACCAATAAAGCTGTCTTCAAAACTCGTGCAGTTGAAGGCCAGGACAAGTGTAGTGTCCGGAAAGTTCAAAACAAATCCGAACGTTTTAACAGGGTGTCTAGCAACCTGGAAAACCAGGAAAAGTCAGGAAAATTTATATGGACTGGAAAAGTCAGGGAAATTTAGTATTTCTGAGGAAAAGTCAGTAAAATTTATATGGACTGGAAAAGTCAGGGAAATTTAGTATTTCTGAGGAAAAGTCAGGAAAATTTGAAAATTCTGAGAAAAAGTTAGAAAATTTTGAAACTTCCAAGAAAAAAAATAGGAAAATGTTTCTTATAAAACTAAGGATTTGAAATTGCAGCCTCATTAAAATCAAACTTTGCTTTTCATAAGTACTGTAAAGAGTATTCACCTCTCGTGTAATTCATTTAGTCTACTCCATTTCAATTCTTCTTTGTAACTCAGAGATTTTCAGTTTCAACTTCACCGAAACTTTCTACTGAATGTTGTAGGATTGGGGAACTGAACATCTAATTGCTTAATTTATTGAATGTTTATTATTTGTATTAAAATACGTCAAAATAATCTGTATTTAACTGCGACTGACGTAATAAAGAATTTCATCCCGATTAGACAAAATGGATAGAACCGGATGCTAAAAGTGTGTATCTGCAAAATGTTTATTACGTAAAATGTTCAACAATTTGTAAATTTTGCAGAAAATTATGTAACAAATCAGCAATTCGTACCTCAGAATCAGTTGTAAAAGTTCCACTCTCAAATTTACAACTTTTAAGACTTTTTTGTGTGTAACATACAAAATCTCGATACCTCATTTTTTTTTTATTGGTATGGAAAACCTGGAAATGTCAGGGAAATTCATTGCTGATCTGGAATAGACACCCTGTTTTAAGGAAGGGGACCTCAACATTGAAATCAAACCCAGAAGTAACAGGTGAATTTTGACCTGTTAAAGTGAAAAAAAGAAGAGAATCCATTCTTTATAATAACTTTTTATGCTAAAAATTAACAAAACTACAACATTAATAATTGTTGAATGTGCAGTTTTGTTAATTTTTAGCATCAAAATTGATTGTGGAGTATAATTCTCCTCTTAATGGAGAATAATTCTTGGAAAAATTAACCTGTCACTTCTGGGTTGGATTTCAAGACCGAGGTCCCCTTCATTAAAACGTTTGAATTTGTTTTGAACTGTCCAGACACTACTCTTGTCCTGGCCTCGAACTACACAAGTTTTGAGGACAGCTTTATTGGTTAAGACGTAGTTTAAAATCATGCCTTAAGACGCATAGAATTTCAACATTTTTATTACTCGTTATATGACCTGAAAATGAAAGAAAGAAGCCTGTATAATTATAGAACATACGGGGATATGTATTCTCTTAAATAACTTTTTATGTTCAACAATACGGTTGAGAAAGAACCAGCTACATACTTTGGTATAAAAGCATTAAAAAATGAAAATGCGTTTGATACAGACAAATATCTATATTAATGAAAGAAAGTTTTGCTCTGTATGCTTATCTGTTTGTCTGTCTGCGATGGCTAGAGAATTCCACCGCACATAGAAGTCTGAAATTTTGGGTGAGGTTCGTCCAAGGCAGGTTTTACTGCACCTGAAACGTAGATTTTTAACTTTTTAAGACCGGGCCATCCTGCGCTCCTTTAAGTTTATGTGTCCTAAATTGTCAATAACTTGCCCCCTTTATTTCCCAATCTTCTACGATTTTAGGTCCCCTTTCTCTATTTAGTTATTTCCTCCTACAATCCAGTAATGACCCTGGGGCCCCGGTACGGGACCCTTTAAAGTTTTTGTTTTCTAAAATTATTAGTGAATTGCCCCCTTTTCAACCGATCTTCTTCGTTTTGGAGACCTATTCTCCAGTTTGTTATAACCCCATTTCTATATTCCAGTTAGGATCATGGGGTCCCACTCCGGGCCCCATGAACATTTTATGCGTCCTGCATTTTTTACCCCTCTAATTGTGTCACCGTCTCAAAGCATAACTTTAATGTTGAGTCTTGGATTCCTGTCCCCGGGCCACCACCATCATATTTTTGTTGGAGCCCTAAGGCCCTTTTTCACACATTTCGTTAAACATTTATTCTAATTAATAATTTATACCCTATGCTTAATTTAGCCTAATTGAAGATCTAAAACGCTAAGTACGAGGACCTTTGAAGATGTTTTCCTCTTAGGGACCTCCTCAAAAATATCAGTTGGACTATTTTGGACCCCCTACTATAGTTCCCTTAAAAATCGTTCCATTCACTAGTTTTTTTTTTTCTAACAACTTCTTCGGACTTCCAGTTATTACTAAACCGATAAAAAAATTTCTCGGATCTCAGCTACCACCAATTTTGAATATCAATATCCTTCTTGGGGCCCTTGGTGCAACTTCTTAAAAAAGAATCATACAAACTTGAGTTCTGTTTAAGGTTATTATCACGGACTTGGGCAACGCCGGGCGAGTCAGCTAATATGAAAAAAAAAAAAAACACGAATATGTACGAAAATAAAAAATATTATTAATGAACTTAAGTAAAAAGTAGAGGAAAATCGCTTATTATGTTAAAAGCTGTAATGAAAATTATTTCTCATTAGTCACCGTTACATTTGTTTTTTGAAAAAAGTTTTATTGCATCTATTGTAATATATGTTAAAGTTTGTAGTTTATCATTTTATTTGAATTTTGCAATACATATGTGACATGCGATATTAATGTATATGTATGCAAGATGCATAAATTTAAACATACGACGATAAACAAAAAAATGTACATAATGTTTTAAATATGGAATATTCAGAATGAAAGTAATCAAAAAGTTAAAAAAGTACATATTAGTTATAACCTTTCAGTCTTTTGTTTTCTTTTTTTTTTCATTTTGCTAATCTATATACATTTTGCATAGCTATTATTTATTTATTTATTTATTTACAGAGCATCTATTCGAGCTTTCCTGCATTTTACGGACTTAGCTAATGTCACCAATGTTTAATTGTAAACATACCAGCAAACCTTTATCGAAGAAACACAGTTTGAATGGGAACTTACTGATTATTTTTTGAATAGGGTAACTAAAGCACATGTTGACTTAGACAGCAGTACCTTCACCTCCGGAAGAAGCTGGTGGAAATTAAGACTGCTTGGAAGTTACTCTAATGACAGCGATTTACTCTATCTCCAAAATATGACACCCAATAATGAAATAGATGTGGAATACGCAATTCTCTTGAAGAAAGTTGAAGGTACATTTGAACAATTTGCTACAGGCGGCCATCATTTTGAAGAAGATCCCTTTCGCTTACCGCACCGTTCCACTATAACAGTTGCTCAAATCTCAAAATCAGAAATGTTAGAACGAAAACACGAGTTTGCACCACCTAATGGGCTGACTATTATCTGCATTCTGAAGCGTGGCAGAGCCCAGCAATTTTTATTGCATCAAGCACCACGGGATACTGTCGGCGAAAAAGGACAGAATCCTTGGAAGTTACTCTAATGACAGCGATTTACTCTATCTCCAAAATATGACACCCAATAATGAAATAGATGTGGAATATGCAATTCTCTTGAAGAAAGTTGAAGGTACATTTGAACAATTTGCTACAGGCGGCAATCATTTTGAAGAAGATCCCTTTCGCTTACCGCACCGTTCCACTATAACAGTTGCTCAAATCTCAAAATCAGAAATGTTGGAACGAAAACACGAGTTTGCACCACCTAATGGGCTGACTATTATCTGCATTCTGAAGCGTGGTAGAGCCTAGCAATTTTTATTGCATCAAGCACCACGGGATACTGTCGGAGTTACTCTAATGACAGCGATTTACTCTATCTCCAAAATATGACACCCTATAATGAAATAGATGTGGAATATGCAATTCTCTTGAAGAAAGTTGAAGGTACATTTGAACAATTTGCTACAGGCGGCAATCATTTTGAAGAAGATCCCTTTCGCTTACCGCACCGTTCCACTATAACAGTTGCTCAAATCTCAAAATCAGAAATGTTGGAACGAAAACACGAGTTTGCACCACCTAATGGGCTGACTATTATCTGCATTCTGAAGCGTGGCAGAGCCCAGCAATTTTTATTACATCAAGCACCACGGGATACTGTCGGCGAAAAAGGACAGAATCGCTGCACTTCACTCACTACTACCAGCGCCGTGCTACAACAGCGGGTTTTTTTCCGAACTTAACTCGTAAATTAAAAAAATATATTTGTGCTGCTAAATCTAAATACTTTTTTAGGTGCGTTCATAATTATATAAATACGTAGCATCTATTGTCGTCGTCTGGTCCGTCCGTCCGTCTGTCCGCATATAACAACGCAAAAACTACCCAACCAAACGGTTTGAAATTTAAGATCTTTGAAGAATTTTGTCGAGACATTTCAGCTTATATGAAAATCGAATCAATACTTTAGAAGATATTAATAATAATATTTATTAAGAAATTTGATTTTTTTTTTTAAATCGGTGTTTTCTTGTTATAGGAGCTTCCGAGGTTGAATCGCCAAGCGACCTATATACTTATTTTATGACAGAAATTAATCTGAAGACGATATAATTCATTTCACAGAATTAAAAATCATCAAGATCTGAATATTTATATAACTAGCTAGAGTACGAACGCATCTCATTTGTCACGTTTGACGTACAATTTCCAACATGTTTTCCTTATAATTGTGCAAATATTTTTTGACAAAATTTAAAATTATCCAAAGTACGAAGATTGTATAACAAATGAATTATAATACTTCAAAACAAACTCCCACTCATTCTACAATTATATGTGTGCTCGATATAAAAGAAAGTCATAGAGTTGGCGTTTTTCTTTCAAGTGAGATGGGTATGTTAGCATAATTGTTGGATATTTGAAATATATTACTTAGTTATTTAATAATTCGTTTTACAAATTTTAGAAATAAAGAACGATTTGACATTTAAAATAAATTATTTGCGTTTCATATTAATTCGATGACATAAATTGTGTTTGCATACAATAAAGTTATTGAGAATCTGATCACGAAATGTGATGCAGCAGCAAATTCCGTAAATGAGATTTCATTTGTTTATATTTTAATTTAAAATATGCTTAGGAATTTTTATTAAATAAAACTAATGTACAAAATAAATATGAATTCTTTTTATTTTTTAAACAACTGTAACATTCTTCTTTTTACATATAGTTTCGAGTTGTTACATTTCAAAGTTCCTTTTATGTGTGTCTGCTTTTATGTTATGATGTTATGCTCACGTCGAATGCATTACGTGGTATCAAATATTCAGCAAAATATCTCTCTCGGTGAAAAGGGAATGTGCCCTATCCACTTGTTAATTAGTATTACGGATTTCACTTGTTATAATGGTAAGTATTTACTATTTAATGATTCGAGGCTAATGCTATGTCCACAGCTAGATCCAGCAGCAAATTACATAAATGAAATTTGATTTATTAACATTTGAGTTTCAGATATGCATAGGATTTTTTATTAAATACTAGGGGGCTCTGCCCCCTACGAGCTGCGCTCGCCAACCCCCGTTCTGACACCGCATGATTTAAAAACACTCTGATTTGATCATCTCTAAAACGATTACGGAAGATTGTATTATAATTAAACAACCAGTGGCGATCTGCTGTAACAGGGTTTCCATTCATTTTCCTTTGACTGAGGGATTTTAAGGTCGAATCAACTGCTGTTGAAACAGATTACAACTGTAACTGTCACCAAAATATATGATTTAGCGCCAAACGTGCATAATCGTGGCGTCGCGTCACTTTCAGTTGACATCAGATGCATTACACGAGTTAGTTTTTTCATCGGGGAATTTTTAATTCAACGCTTATTTGTCTTTTGATACTTCTCCATTACCCCGTCAATCAATTTTCATTAAAAAAAAAAAAAAAAAAACTATCGTTAAACTGTAACACCAAATAAACAAATAGAAGAATTTTGACATTGGAAAGGAAATATTATTATTTACGCTGTTTTAAAATTTGCAATAATGGGTAAAAGATATGTCGAAATAAATTGATCTCTCATGAAAATATAATAATTAATTGAAATTGTTTGGAAATATTGTTTTTTTTATCATTTTAAATGTGACGTGAATTTCCCTAGTTACTCGTATTTCTCTTTGTAATATTCACGCGCAAGTATATTTTTATTACGTCATTTTCTACATTTATTGCTTTTAACACGTGATCATTTAAATATTATTTTAAAGTTTTATTTCTGTTTTTAATAGTCTCGTGTAAATACATTTCTTAATTGAAAGGGAATCTTATTACGTGCGCTATTTTACAAATTGGCAACGGTTCAAATAATGGAATTTATGAAATATGAAATAAATCTTCGTCAAAATAATGAAAATTTTGAATAAAAAATTGGCAACGGTTCAAATAATGGAATTTATGAAATATGAAATAAATCTTCGTTAAAATAATGAAAATTTTGAATAAAAAATTGAAATATAACCTGAAAAAATTACTCAAATTAAAAAAGTGATTGCAGTCTGCACTCCGCAAACTTGCCAACTATATCCTTACAAATTATGGTTAAATTCCTGCGGATAGTTTTCGTTCCTATAAAACTTTTTTCAAAAAACTGTTTTGACGAACTTTGATTTTAAATATCTCTTTTAAAATAATTCTTCGATTTAAAAACTGTTTGCTTCAGCGTGTTTATCGAACATTTCTTTATAAAACTACCAATTTTTAAAATTTTACATGCAATAGTTTTCTAGATATTAGTCCAGAAAGACTTCAAGGCACAAAATCTTAATTGACAGCGGCGGCAGCGGTGGTTACTTTTTTTTAATATAGAGAGAAAGTTAATGCACAAAACAAAAATGTGAGATATTTTATTTTGTAAATAACTGTAATATTCTTATTTTCACCTATAGTTTCGAACTATTACATTTTCAAGTACCTTCTGTATGTGTCTGTTTTTAGGGTTTCGTTCATCTCACGAAACCCTATTGCTCCCGCTGCGTTGTCTGTCTGTCACAGAGCCATTCTCGAAAACTATGTAACTTACAGAGTTGAAACTTCGTGTATAAATCAGAATATCAGCTGTGAAGAGCTGAAAATATTAAAATTTGAAAAATTCGTATTATTTTAATAAATAGAGATAAAAAACCAAAATTCTAACAGCCTTTTCCTATTAAATTTAAACATTTTTCGTAATAGCCGATGCCAAAAATTAAAAATCCACGAAGAAATTCTTTCTACAATAATTAATTTTCTATCAGACGATTTCCACGTGAAAAATGAAATAAAAAGTTTCACCAAATGAAAAAAAAAAGATTAATATGAAATAAAATTGATTGACGTCATAGTCGTAATAAAACGGAAAATATCTAAGATTTCTCAATAATACAAGGAGTATGTGTAAGTACACAAAGCAGATTAATATCACGTCATTAGAGAATTATAACGAAAATCTGACGTCATATGGGAAGTTTAACTAATTTTTCAAATGTTTGAGAATAATACAAAGCGAGTATCAATATAAATAATAGAGAATAGTAAATATATGAGTTTGAGGTTTGAGAAACATATTGAATCGTGATAAAAATCCGATTATGGAAATATTCGCATATTTTAACATTTTGAAGGTGTACAATCTGTTTAATTTTGAAATTATTTTTTTTAATATTGCATTTAGTACGTATTACGGATATTAGTATGACAGAATATAATAGCGGGCTATCCGGCTGGTTTAGATATTCGAAAAAACGAAAAAATAGACCGGTAAATTTTTACTTTATAAAAAACATGACTTTTTTTTTTTTTTTTTTTTTTTTTTGCTAAATGAAATTTGTTTGAATTTAATTAAAGAAAGGATAAAGTGTTTTGAAAAGAATATTAAACGAAACCCTTTGAGCGATCTTCGATCACACTTACCCACTTGTTATGTTATGCTCACGTCGAATGCATTACGTGACATCAAATATTCAACAAAATATCTCTCTCTGTGAAAAGGGAATGTACCCTATCCACTTGTTATAATGGTAAGTATATTTAGTTAATGACTTGAGACTACTGCGATGTTCACGCCTAGATCCAGCAACAAATTACTTAAATGAAATTTGATTTATTTATATTTGAGTTTCAAATATATGCTTATTAATTTTTATGAAATAATGTTAATGTACGAAACAAAATATGAATTATTTTATTTTTTAAATAACTGTAATATTATTTCTTTTACACATAATTTCAAGCGATTACTTTTTGAAGTACCTTGGATATGTTTCTGCCTTTATGTTATGCTCACCTCGAATGCATTACGTGACATCAAATATTCAACAAAATATCTCTATCAATGAAACGGGTATGAGCCTCATCAACTTGTTAATGAGTATTGCCGATTTCAGTTGTTATGAGGATAAATATTTACTATTTAATGACTCGAGATTTAGTGCAATGGTCACTCCTGGATACAGCAGCAAATTACGTAAATGAGATTTGCTTTATTTATTTTAAATTTCAGATATGCATGAATTTTTATTAAATAAAGTTACTGCACCAAACAAAAATGTGAGATATTTTATTTTGTAAATAACTGTACATTCTTATTTTCACATATAGTTTCGAGCTATTACATTTTGAAGTATCTTCCATAAGTGTCTGATTTTATGTTATGCTCACGTCGAATGCACTACGTGACATCAAATATTCAACAAAATATTTCTATCACTGAAACGGGTGTGTGCCTCATCAACTTGTTAATGAGTATTGCCGATTTCAGTTGTTATAAGGATAAATATTTACTATTTAATGACTCGAGACTAGTGCAATGGTCACTCCTGGATACAGCAGCAAATTACGTAAATGAAATTTGCTTTATTTATTTTAAATTTCAGATATGCATGAATTTTTATTAAATAAAGTTAATGCACAAAACAAAAATGTGAGACATTTTATTTTGTAAATAACTGTAACATTCTTATTTTCACATATAGTTTCGAGCTATTACATTTTGAAGTACCTTCCATATGTGTCTGCTTTTATGTTATGCTCACGTCGAATGCATTACGTGACATCAAATATTCAACAAAATATCTCTCTCAGTGAAAAGGAAATATCGGAAAAATCTATCAGCTCATATCCTGCTACATTATTTTTTTCTTTTACGTAGTAACACTGGGAAATACATTCTTTCTTCCAGTTACTTTAAGATGCGAGATGTTAGACATTTATTTTAATATGCTACCTTAAAATAAACTTACACGACAAGATTTAAATAAATTTTCTATTTCAGTTACCCTCTCCTTCGCCAGTTATCAACGTACTAATGTATAATTAAAGAATGGACATGTTAAACTCTTTTGTTAAAAAGAAAATTTATACATTAGATACTTTCATAATTTTTTTTTATAAAAAATGCCAATATGTTTTGCCTTTATGTGCTGCATAATGTATAAAGAAAATACCGGATATTACTTCATACTTGAGTTGTATAGATTTACTTGAAAACTTCGTGCTAACATATCGGTACCATGAAGATATATTACCAAAAATGGTTGTCAATTGCCAATCTTTTTAATATTTTTATTGCCAATCACTTTTAAAGCAGTAATTTAGCATTATTAAATACATACCATTGTTAAAAATGACAAATAATAGAAAAATAAAATGAAATATAATAAATAAACTTGATTAAATAAATAAAATATAAACTATAAACTATAAACTATAAAAAATAAATAAACTATGAACTGTAATAAATAAAAAACTAAAAAAAAACTTATAATAAATAAATTATAAGGATGTTAAAAAAAATTATTACTGTAATTAGTATCAATGATTTTGAAAGTAGGGCAAATCCATTTTATGTTATTGCTAGATATTTAATGGTTTGCAGTTGAATGGGTTTAAAAATATTCGTAAGCAGTAATATAGTTATTTTATAATGTTTTGGTCCTATTTCATGTAAATTTAATATGTAATATTAGTTTCACAGCCTAAGAGGGAGAGCTCAGACGACGAGACCAAGTCTTTAGAGCATAGGTACCATCCCAGCACCTTTATGCAATAATGGTTATCCGTATTAGCTGAAAACTTGGTTTTGGCATGCGCCAATGGACTTGCATTACTTACAAAAGAAATGATTTGTTGAAAACGCTGATTTTTTTAAAAATTGAATATAATTTATTTACTTATTTATTTTATTGCAGTATCTCATTCTTCTTTAGAAAATTTACAATAAAATGAAAAATATATTTTATTTTATAAGAAAAAGTGGATTTTTTTTTTTTTAATGTTCAGTAATAAGTTGTATGCATGTAATTATATTTCTTAATTTAGATAAAAAGTATTCACGAGGAAATTCTGATTAGGCTTATTATTATGCAACATAAAACATAATCTACCCTATTAAAATCCGTGAGCGTATCTATCTATGCAACCTCAAAAACTCGAAAACCACAGGACGTAGGGCTACGAAATTTTTCACACGGGTTATTGGTAGGGGGCCCATGAACGATTGGGGCAAAAAAAAAAATTGAAAAATTTAAATAGATTTTTCTTATTTTATGATTTTGACGGAAGTTTGCCTTTTTTTTATGTTCAACCCGTAACTAACCCGTTCTTTAACCAGTTCTAAAGTTTTACTGCAATGTGAGATATATATATTACGTACGCCACGCTGCAATACTAAGAAGCCGTAGCGGATATTACAATAATTCTTTTGCCTGGCATACAAATAATTAGAGATTATTTAATTGCGCTTAATTATTAACTTTTTTTAAAAATAAAGAAAACAATTTATCACAAACATCAACAAAACGTTTTATTCTATTCATTGCAAATGTTCACGCCTCATTTGAATTACCTAAAATTTGGCAAACGGTACTTTTCAGCTTTAAGCAAGCAGTAAGGAAATATTAATTTTAACGTTTACAGTTGACTGTTTCAAGCACACCTGCTTTTTTACATATATGATATCGTGATTTATGTTTTCAAGTTTATTTTCAAAAATTTGCAAGAATATTTTTGTTTATCGTTATATATCTTGAAAATTGCGCCGTATGAGCGCTTAAACATATGTTGATCATTAAAAGATTTTTATAAGCCTTTTGTGTTTCTCTTTGTATCATTTAAGCATTTTATCTACATTTTAATCATACTTAGTGATCGTATTATGTGATTATGTACGAACTACAATATAAAATCTAAAATCTAAATAAAAAATAAAGAGTTATAATATATTTTTAAAAATACGCTTTAATAAATGAATATTGGGTAAGTTCGTTCCGTTTGGGAATGTAGGTTTGTACTGGAAAATTCTATCATTCAATTATTAGACCAATATCTAATGTCTAATAATTGACGGGCAGAATTTTCCGGTACGAAATTGTTTTCCCAAAGAGAAAAAACTTTCCGATCAACCCAATAGTTTCATATTAATTCTATTATAATTATACCTTGAGAAATATATTTAGAAATTCTGTTGCCATATTTTGATAAAAAAACATAACAAAAAATACATACTTTAAAAATAAATTCAGAAGCTTGCATTTCCTATACTAAGCGTAAAAAAAGGCGGTGAATTTACCATAATCAACTTTGGTGCCACACCAAATTAATATATTGTAACTAGTTTATTTATTTATTTATTTTTAATCATGAAATGCAGTCATGAAATTAAGCATGTTTTTCAAGATAAAGATTTGAATGCTTGTAAATGAGTGCATTAAAAAAAAACTGCTTATACTTTTATACTTAGTACTTATATTTAGGTACGTTCGTAGTTATATAACTAAGTAGTACCTATAGTCGTCGTCTGGTCAGTCCGCCTGTCCGCATATAACAGCGCAAAAACTGTAAACCAATCCGCCGCGTACAGGAAGCACGCATGTTTTTGGGCTCCTGGTTTTTGCAATTTTAAAACCGGAATTCCTGAGATTTTTTTTCAGATTTTTGAATTCCCGGAAAGAGAAAAACATTTCCTATCCGTGGACATTAATTTTTCAATTGTGCGACCAACAGTTAATTAGTTATGTACTAATTAGTGTAATCAAGGGACCACGTGTTGAAAGAGCTAGCGGAAGGACACTCTCGTCTTTGCGGACAGACGCTAGCAGACAGGACCGCGGGAGAAAGATGTTCGCCCGGTAGAAACGGAACAGCCACACCTGCCTTGATCAACAGGCAGGTGCTCTTTGCATCAGCTCTTTGCAGGAAGAAATCAGCAGCAGCAGTAATTAAGGTAACTGGTACCTGGCGGGGATTGCCTATGTAAGTATAAATCTTAATTGACCATCTTTTAAACACTGGCGGCTGATGGGTACGCCAAAGCGATCTCAATTAGTGAATTAATTTACTGATTGCGGCAGTTTTGGAAGCTACATCCCCAGCCATCTCGGGTTAATTAGGTCCTTTACCTAATTGCTCATCGCGAAGTAGGCCCAGTGTTCTAACTCAAAAGTTTAGGACTCAACGAGTCATAACATCATATCAATTAGCAATCCTTAATTCAATGAATAATTCCCCCCACTCCCTTTCCCCCCCAAAAAAAATAAATAAATATTTGCCCTTTGTTATTTTAATAGTAACTTAAGTCCTTAGCGTATTCAACTATCTTTTTCTCCCCCATCCATATTAAATTCAACTAAACAGCCTAAACAGCAGTTTAATAATTAAATTGTAATTCCTCTCTAATCCTCCCATTAGAACAATTTAAAACTAATCTCTTCAACTAAGCATTTACATAACTAAGCTAAAGTGTAAAATCTAACCTCCCCACCCCCAGTTTTAATCTCATTTTATAGTTTAATTAGCTAAGAATCAAATAATTCATAAATATCTAAATAAAACCCCAGGGAAAAAAAATTCAAGAAACTAAACAGTTTCTCAAGTACCCCCAGAATATTTTCTGTAACCATACATGTCTAACTAGACATCCAATTTACTTTAATAAGCAAATTAACAGGTAAGCGCCCTCAAAAAAAAAAAAAAATCTCAAGTCAAAATAGCAACAATTTCTCTATGCATAGGAAGTTTCAGTTACATTAAAGAATGCTCACATAAGTGAATTCAACATTCCAGTACAGATTAAAAGAAGGGAGTGTCAATCATTCAATAATCCTAACTTCATTACAGCTACCACTAGCTCATTGTTGGGTGTCAATCACCCACTAATCCCTACTTCTACCAGCGATTCCCTCTCCACTTTCTAAAGCCTCAAGGCATTAATCTCCCAGATCAAACTCTTAAAGTATAATCTTTCAGTTAACCCCCCCCCCACACACACACACCGTTAGAAAAAGATGTCTATAATTGTAATGTTATTTTCATGTTTCCCCCTGCTGGGAATAAAACATAAATAAACTAATAAAAGGGTAACTAGAAACACCAAATACAAAAAATGAAACTAAGCACACGTGCAAGTTCCCGCGAAAAAACAATGACACCAATAGACCAAAAGCGCAATGCGTCAACAAAAACCACCCAAGGCTCAAAAGGCTCAAAAACAGAAGTAAAAAACACAAAAAAAACGCCAGGAGCAAGTAGTACACCTGGAACTTCCCAGAAAGAGCAGGTAAAAAGCAAAGCAAAAACCTCCGAAAAAGTAGGAAAAACAAAACTAAAGATGACAGACATTGAGGGATTTTACGAATTGACAAAGAAAGATACGTGCGAAGAGACAGATTCAGATGTGGATAGTGTAATGACAGAGCCAGATAAAGAAACTGCGGTACTACAAGACACAGAAGTCACGAGGTTAAGAGGGGAATTAATAACCCTTTGCGACATACCAGATGGATCTAAAAAGAGATCCCTAGAGATAGAGAGGGCTATGATGGCAATAAGCTACATCAAGATGATACAATCAAAATCAACAAAGATACCAGCATCGACGTGTGAAGCCATGGACCAAGCTCTGCAGGTAGTGATAAACTCACTGACTGAGATGGAGTTGAGGGCAACACATGCCGAAGCAAAGGCAGAAGCCTTGGAAATAGTAACAGCAAAAAGAGGAACCCAACCAATGGAAGAAGAGACAACATCGCTACCAGCACAAAAGGCAACAAAAAAGACTGCAGTTGCTCAGAGTTATGCACAGGCGGTCAAAGCCGCGACGGCAACTGTAATTATTCAGGCTACAGAAGAGCGGACAGCAGAGGAAGTAGAGCAACAAATAACAAATACGATAGAAAACAAGGAAGGAGTCAGGAATGTCAAACGGATTCGCAACGGCATAAAAATTGTTTGCGAAAACGCAACGGAAGCTACGAGGATAAAGGAAGCCCTGGCAGAGAATGAGGAGAGTAACAGTGGCCTGAAAGTAAAAACAGCCAATTTAAGGAAGAAGAGAATTATCATCTTCCATGTACCGGAGTCGGTGGAGCCAGCCATAATCAAGCACAAAATATGCAGAGAACTAGGCATCGACATAGAACAAAACGAGGACAAAATACAGTTGCTAAAATCGCTACGGGCACCAGCAGGGCGATTGCATATACCGGTAGCGCTCCCTGAGCCCCTGGCGGATCACCTTCTCAAGGAGAGAACGATCTGCCTGGGACTCAAAGAATGTCCGATAAAAAACTATGTGACGATCCAAAGGTGTCACAAATGTCAAGGTTTTGACCACGTGGCGCACCAGTGCAAGCAGAATCAGTACTGCCCGATATGTGCAGGTAGGCACAAATACGAAGATTGCCCAAAAGGAAGGAAGAGGTGTATCATCTGCACTACATTTAACGAATGGAATAAGGCGCACTTACCGGCACAAATCCCTATAGACCACACGGCTCATGATTGGCAGTGCAGGGTGTACAGAAAGCTCCTCAAAATTAGACAAATTGAAATTGAACAAGGAAGACAAAAACTAACTACAGGTAATGATGTCCTAAACGACAAAATCACATTAAACACAACTAGGGGTGTGACACGGGTGCATAGGAGGTCACAGGAGGAACTTAACAACAGGCAACAAAGGACACACGAATTGAATTATGTTCAATATCAACGCCGCTAACACAGACGCGTGCCTAAGCGGCACCCAAGACAATCCAAACCTGAATGAAAATAAAAATCCAAAAGAAAACTCCAACAATAAAAATCAAGACAACATCAAACTAATACAAATAAACCTACATAACAGTCTCCATGCAACACAAACACTTATGGGATATATGGGAGACAAACAAATAAATATTGGACTCTTACAAGACTTTCACCAAAATAAAAAAACAGGAAAAATAACAGGTTTCAATAATGGTAATTGGAAAATAACAAAAACAAAAAGAAATCGATCAGCAATAGTAACTCACACAGGCACCAATCCAATAACAATAGCAGAAAAAGAATACACAACAGCAATAAAAATCGAAAATAAAAAAGAAACAATAACAATAATCAATGTATACGCACCCCCCTCAGTAGAAGACTTCGAAGATGTGCTGCAGGAGGTAGAAGACACTCTGAAAATAGCCAAGGGCGAAGTACTACTGACGGGGGACTTTAACGCACACTCTCAACAATGGGGCTATGCGAACTTAGATGACAGGGGGGTAAAACTTACAGACTTCCTCCTCCTGAATGCCCTCTTTGTACAAAACCCACCACACGCAAAAGCGTCGTTCAGCACCATGAGAGGTAAAAGGAAGCTAGAAGGATGGCCGGATCTAACAATAGCAACAGCTAAATTAGGAGAAAATATAACAGACTGGGAAGTAAGCGACGACGAATCAAACAGTGATCACAAATACATAAAATTTAATATAAAATATAAAAATACGTGTTATCAAAGAGATAGATTAGAAACAAAACACGGCAAACACGCAAAATTCGAGAAGAAAATTAAACAAATCAGAAACAAATATACAAAAGAACTAAGAAAAGCAACAAATATAGATCAGTTAGACAACATAACTCTAAGATTACAGAGAGAAATAACAGCAATAGCATTCGCCTGCTACAAACATAGAAAAACTCCAGAATTAATGGCACCACCATGGTGGTCACAAGAAGTCAAAATAGCAAGAAATAGAGTAAGGGCGTTCAGGAGAAAATTCCAGGAACAACAAGATGAGGAACTAAAACACAAACAACATATAGAATATAAAAAAGAACGCGCAAAATTAAAGAAAATAGTCCAAAAAGCCAAAAGAGATACATGGAAAAAATACTGTGAGGAAGTCACTAATACATATGGCCCTCAATATAAACTGGCATCAGGCAAAAAAACAAGCCCATCACGATTAGAAAACATCATGCCCAACAATCAAGAAGTAACCGTCAAAAAGACATTAAACCACTTCCTAAACAACCTATATCTAACAGATCCATCAATAGAACATGAATTAAAACCAGAGACACCGACATTTAATGAAACAAAACCACAGCTTATAACAAAACAAGAACTTAACAGAATAATCAAAAACATAAAACAAAACAAAGCTCCGGGCTTTGACTACATAGACCATAACCTAGTGAAAAGAATACACACAGCAGCACCACAACTACTACTAACATTATATAACACATGCCTTAACTTCAACTACTTCCCAAAATCATTTAAAATAGGCACAGTAGTCCTATTTCATAAAAAGGGAAAAGATCCAAAAGAACCAAAAAATTACAGACCCATATGCTTACTACCTACACTTAGTAAAATACTAGAAAAAATAATACACGGCAGGATATCACACCATCTAACAATCAACAAATACTGGAGCGACAAACAATATGGGTTCAAACAAGGGTTATCAACTGAACACGCACTAAATAACCTAATAAAAACAATAAAGAAAGACAAAGAAGACAAATACCAAACATTACTAATAGCAATGGATATAAAGGGTGCATTTGATAATATCAGATGGCCTATTATAGCCGAAAACTTAAAACAATCACCATGCCCCACTTACTTAATAAATTGGATACTAAGCTTTTTAGAAGATAGATACGTATCCTTAGAAGAAAACGGCATTAAAGTAACAAAACAAACATTTGGCGGCTGGCCACAAGGCAGCTGTCTGGGACCACTGCTGTGGCTGCTAATAGCAGATACAGCCCTAAAGAAAAACTGGGGTAAAAATGTAATAATACAGGCCTTTGCAGACGACTTTATTTTAATAATAAAAGCAAAAACAAAAGAACAATTAGTAAAACTAGCAAACAAAATAATAAAATAATTTTATGAATGGGTAACGGAAAATAACCTAACGCTTAATTGGGACAAAACAGAACTACTGTACCTTAATAGAACACACACAAGAAACCTACCAACAGCAGACACATATAAAATTGAAGGAATTAAATTCAAAGAAAGGGAATTTGAAGGAAAAGAAAACATTAAGTATCTAGGTGTAATCATACATAAAAACCTAAATTGGGAAACACACTGCCAAGCACAAACAGCCAAAGTAAGAAAAGCGTTTTGGATGATGGGACAAATGGCCAAACGGGGTTGGGGATTGAAACCAAGCATCTTAAAAATATGGTATAGAACAGTAGCTGAGAAAACACTGACTTACGCAGCCTCAATATGGGGACATAAGCTAAACCAAAGAAGTAAACAAGTACTAACAACATGCCAAAGGCATTTTTTGCTGGCTATAGTTAGGGCATATAAAACTGCCCCAACAGCGGCCCTTCAGGTACTTGCTGGCCTGATTCCAATTCACCTCCAAGTTAAATACGAGGCAGAATACGGCACAATATCTCGTTTAAGAGAAACGACAGAAATACACGGAACCACTATCCACCATACAGACTATATAAAAAAGATTAATGTATGGGAAACACATCCCGCGGACACCATAGAACCAAGAATAGGCCATAATTACAAGGACATAGTAATATATACGGACGGTTCAAAATTGGAAACAGGCGCTACGGGTTCGGCATTCGTAGCTTTCAAAATTGAACAAAAAATAAAAACATGGTCAGCTCCATTAAGGAAGTACAACAGTGTTTTCCAAGCCGAACTACTGGCTATACTAAAAGCAGCAGAATGGGGAAATAGCACAGGGAAGGAATACAGCATTCGCTCGGACTGCATGTCAGCCATCCAATCACTCAGTAAACCCTTCAATGTAGTAAAATTAATCGATACAATACAAAAAACAGTAAAAGACTCAAACAATAAATTCAAAATTAGCTGGGTCAAAGCACATGTGGGTATCCAAGGAAACGAGGATGCCGACGAATTAGCAAAAAAGGCTGCAGAAAACCAAAGTAAAGAAATTCCATACCATCTAGAAAGACCGATATCAAACTTAAAATGAAAACTAAAAGAACTCACTATCAAACAATGGCAGTTCGAGTGGGATTATGGGGAAACGGGCAGGAAGACATATGAATACTTCCCAAAAGTAGATTCTCGCAGAATCATCAGCTGCAATCTACTAAGTCAAATTTACACGGGTCACGGAGCATTCCCGGACTACTTACACAGGTTTAAGCGCAAAGACGCACCAAACTGCTCATGCGGGGAGTTGGGAACCCCCAAACACTATCTAACAGACTGCCCACTAACCCAAACACTACATCTGATCCACATCACACCGAACAACGAAAAAATATGGCACAACCAGTTAGCGAACAACAAACAAGTACAAACAAAAGGAAGAGCAGTGATGAGATGGTTAGTAGAAAACATCGATCTCATATCACAATAAATACACCTTCCCAGCAGCGAGATTCCTCAAAAGCATATCCCACTCTCAAAAGCCATCCATTTGGTAAGTATATTTTCTAATATATCTTTAAAAAAAAAAAAAAAAAAAAAAGTAGTAATGGAACCTCTTTGCTACGCCAAAAAAAAAAATCGATTTTTTTCAGCATTAGTGAGAAGTGGAAGTCATCTGTGACGGACTGAATTTCACCAACTGATGAAGGCAAATAGCCAACAAAAAGTGAACAAAATAATTAAATGGTGAATGCACAAAGCACACCTGCCAAAGAAAGTTAATGGGGAAAAAAACAGTGTCAAATCAAGTGAATACAGCCTCATAGATACATGACGGACTAACGGCCACGGAACAAGCCCCACTCCATTAGTGCGACAAGTTTCTCAAACAACAAATCAACAAGTTGCACAAAATTCAAAAGCAGTGATAACAGCCATTAGGATTCAATGGACTGATCGCAAAAAGCGTATTCACGAAGGGAAAAAAAATCAAAATCCCCAATGCTTGGGTGAGATAAAGTGACAAAGACAACAAAAATGAGTGTGCAACATCCAGAAATGTGACAACCACCAGTAACAGAAGTTACAATGTGACAACCACCAGTAACAAAAGTTACAATGTGACAACCACCAGTAACAAAAGTTACAATGTGACAACCACCAGTAACAAAAGTTACAATGTGACAACCACCAGTAACAAAAGTTACAATGTGACAACCACCAGTAACAAAAGTTACAATGTGACAACCAGCAGTAAAAAATGTTACAACGTGACAAAACCCACGATAGTGACATAATAACCAGTGAAACTCTCGAAAGAAGACCAAGATTCAAAATGGGAAAACCAGCTCTAGCACAAGCTAGAGGTAAAAATATATCAAGAAAGAGACAAAAAACCAATGAATGATAGACAAAAAACAACCCACAACAGGGGCGAGCCTATAAAAACGCCAAAAAGCCTTGACAGAGACAAATACAACAAGAAGGGAAATCAGACCATAAAAGAGGCGATAAACACTACAGCGACAACCCACCATGAACGTGACAAGCCAACAGACATGGTAAATATGTAAATCTGTGTACGCTAATGGCACCTGGTGCATGTAAAATCCGTCGTGGGTGCAAAGCCCTCCAAGTTACCTGTGAATAATACCTCTGGGGGTGCCTAGTCAGGTGAGGGTCTCGTCACCTGATCAAGGTTCTAAATTACGAGACCTATTAAATCTGTCAATTCAACAAAGTTAAACAGAAACCTTGAACCGGCAAACAAAGATAACGGTAGCAAATCACAAGAGAGCAAGCACAGCAGCGATGTGAACAAATCAATAGTCAGGTGGATCACAGCCATGCTGTGATCAGGCGATTTCCGCCCCGCACCCAGGTACTAACCCGTTAAGCTAGGCATTCATGCCGGGCAGGTAGGGGCCTGGTTAGCGGTATTAAAAAAAAACAGCGCAAAAACTACCTAACCGAATGGTTTGAAATTTAATACATAGAATCGTTTCAGAATTTTGTTGAGTCATTTTAAATCTTATGAAAATCGAATCCAAACTTAAAAATATATTAATAAAAGTTTTTTTCATTCTATTAAATCCTATGATATATAATGAATACGATGATATCCCATGATAAGCAATGATTCTGGGTTGCCATGGTGGTTACGTCCTATTTAAGATGGAGTCATATTATTTCCGTATTACTGAATTTAAAAACCGAATTTGTATACTAAAATTCTTTAATTATAGCAATCCTATAATCTACCGACTGTTTTTTGGATAGATGTTTCCGTAGAAATAGGTGTAAAATGGAAAAAGAGTCTAAACATGGATTTCAAGTTCCGAAATTTTCAAAGCTCGGCTTAAGTTTCTTATTTGAATTTTCAATAAATGTCAACAAAAGATAAAATGTTGCCAACTTAATATGTACTTATTTTATTACGTAAATTATTCATATCCTAATCACAGACGATATAATTCATTTCACTGAAATAATAACGATGATTTTTTTACATTGTCTTGTTTTGGATATTTGCGCATTGCAATATTTTAATGTAACAAAATTGTAATTAATTGTTTGTAAAAGTGTATTGAAAGTTAATTCCATAAAATAAAATGAATATCTATAATATGAAAATCTGCACACAAAATAAATTTTGTGTATTCATGCATTTTTGTATAAGAGTGCAACACCTATTGCACCAAGATCTGAATATTTATAAAATTAGTTATGGCACGAACGCAGCTCATTTGACATGCTTGACATACACTTTCCAACTTGTTTCTTAGTTATTCTAGGATAATTTTTTTTTTTTTTTTTTTTTTTTTTACGTAATTATTTAAAGATTTTCGTACAAAATCTCTCTGTTTATTAAACATGCAGAAGAAGAATATTTAAAAGTATATATTCATATTAAAATTTCATTATAATGTAATTTAGTAAATTTCTTACTCAATATCTGACATTTATACTTTTAAAGAAATGTTCCAATAGTTACAGTTTTGAAACTTTATTTTATTCAGGATATTTTCACATTATGGTCACATATAAAATGCATTACGTAACATCAAATATTTAAATATATGTATCTATCATATATACAGTAAATCGAGAATATAGCTTGAAACTATCTCACTGTATATGTTACGGCCATAGCTACATCATGATGCACTTAATATGTTACGTAACATCAAACATTCAAAAGAAGTTCTTCTCAATAAAACGAAAATATCGTTAGAAAACCTCAGGTTACATGCCTTAAAACAAAAAGTGCTGCGTTGTATATACTGCAGAAAAATACGTAATTTTCCTTAGATACTTTAAGATGCATTATATAATAAGTTAAATTACATTTCTTAATATTACCTTAAAATTTGCATCAAAGATAATTCGTAAACGAACCGTTTTCTATAAGATTAATATTACTATTGTTATTTATTTATTTAATTATTTATTAACCATTGGGAAAATGGTTGTTGCTTTCGGTAGAGAATGGACCAAATGATGTTCGAATTTTACTATTTTAACCGTTTTCAACGAAATTCTGTAACTTTAGAAGAATTTTTTAAACGTTTTTAACGAAATTCTTTAACTTAGAAGAATTTTTCTTTGAATAGGCAATAGAAATGCATAAAATCGTTACAAAAATGTTAAAGTTACAAAAAGGATAGATACAAATTATCAGATATGAAAAAGAAAGTAGAAATTTGGTACTTTCGTGTTAAAGCGGCTCCCCAGGATGAAATATTTTTGTTTCTGTTTTCATTAATATAGTGTAAATTTGGTACTTTCGTGTTATAGCGGTCTCCAAGGATGAATCGCCAAGCGACCACGATTTATCGCCAAATTATAAAGCATGTATGACATTATAATAATATATGATATATATATAACATTTCTTGACGTATGTGGCCAAGTTATAGTCATATATTATGCATATTTGATGTATATATATGACATGTGTATATGAAGCATATACGACATATACGACGTAAATAATATGTGTATAATGTCGTATATATGGCACATATAGGATTGTTTGGAATATATATGCGTATATAGGATGCATATATAAGCTTTGCGATGATCTTGGCGAAATCATAACTGCAACCTTCGCATAATCATAATTTTGGGGGCCATTGTAACACAAAAGTACAGTAATTTTTTTTTCTAAGCTTTTGAGACATTTTCCCAATGGTTATTGCAGTTTGTTAAATTATAATTTTTTTCTTATTTTACATTTGCACATAAACAACTACAGATCGATGAAATTTTATAGAATTATGTAAATGAAAAATCCTTTATGATGATATAAAATAAAAATCTAATGTAAAGAATATTTTCCCCAGGTACTTTAGGATATATTAAGTAATAAGATAAACGTTCATTTTAAAACAAATTTTCAAAATAATATCTATTCCAGTAACAGAAGGGCTTAGCTATAATGTCTAATATATACTAGAACATTACATAGTTTTCTTTACGTACTACCACAAAACATATTTCACCTTCCAGGTACTTTAGCGTACATTAAGTAATAAGATAAACCTCACATTTTAAACTTTGAACTACGCTTGTAGGATAAAGACTAAATAAATCTTTTCTAATAAGATTATCGTTCCTTCTAAAGTACGGCAAACTATAATACGGGGTCACGTATCTGAATTTTGGTCTTTAGATAATAATTTTACAAATTATCCTCTTCCTTTAGCCTTTTGCTTTAAATATTTAAGATAGAATTTGATCATTTATTATACTTTAGACTATAAAAACAAAATTTTGTATGATTTTCTTTTGTAGTTTACTATACTTCACTTTAAAATTATTTATATGACCATCTAAAGTTTTAAAATACTCTAAATCGTATACTTTTCCCCAGGTATTTTAGTTCCAGTAGTAATAAGCTAAACCATGCATTTTATAGCAAAACATTGAAATATGTTTAAACGATAAAATAATAGATAAATCATTTTTCATGAGATTATTCTTTGTTTCACAATTACCTTTATATTAGAATGCATGTTCATGCTTAAGTATTCTGGTTTGGTAGTGGATAATTTTATGAATATTCCCTTTCTTTTCTTCCCTTTAAAATGTTTAGGATGTAATTTAACATTCTGGTACAACAAAACATCAAGTATATATTTTTAATCCAGTTTTGCTTCCAGTATGTCTATCTCTATTAAATATAGAATTGAAAATTTATTTTTCTGTTTTTTTCTCAGGAAAACAACGTTGAACGAAAATTCAAGTAGATTTCCTCATTTTCTTTTAAGTTATTGATTTATACATAATGGAATGTGCCATTTAATGCCAAAGGATGTGTTTTTATCGTTTTCTTAAAAAATATATAGATTTGTACTTTTATAGAAGCGTTGTAGCTTAGTGATCAGCGCGTCACGCTACCACGCTACAAACCCATAGTTCGACTCCGAATCGGGATCGATTTCACCGGAATCGATAAAATGAGTACTGAACTTCCTTGGAAGAACTCAACACTGGCATCCAGCGTTATGTTGACCATCTGACCGGGTCATATGCTTCATATAGTGCCCGGACCCGTGGTCAAGAAAACAGAGATAAGCACTGCAATCCACGATCCCTAGGGATTGTAGCGCCACAGAGTTTAGTTTTTACGTTTCCATAACGTAACAGATTCGTGACAGCTGACTCGAAATCATGTCTTTTGGATATGTGTAGTTCCCCCAAAGAGCAACACTTTTGCTTTTTATATGTTATATTATTTCTCAAAAATATACACAATATTCGTATTTATACAACCAGTGAACTTGCATATAAATACTTCGATTATAAACAGCACCATTATTATTATATATATTCCTTTCTAATATTATAAATAGGAAGACAGAATTTATTTTTGTGAAATATTGCAACATGTATGAGTAATGCCCATATGCGGAGCTTCCTTTTAAAAGACGGAAACTAACCGTCATGAATGTATTAATAAATTTAAAAAATAATAATTTGTGTTGCAAAATGTGCATACTTTTTGTTATAATATAATAAACAACTTTTTCTATTAAAAATTCTTAAATATATAACTTTTTTTCTTTTTCCGTAAATAAAACATTGCATATCGAAAATATATTTTGAAATATGTTCTGTATGCATATATTTTTACTGTATGCCCACGTAGAATGCATTACTTGAGATCAAATATTCAACAAAATATCTCTGTTAGTAAAAATAGAGTAGCAGGAAAATTTAGCCATACATAAGCCACAACGTTATTTATTTTCTTTTATATTCCCTCAAGTGCCTTAGAATACATGACTTAATAAGATAAACTGTTTCCTAATTCGATTCTCTAATATATATTAGGCTGTTGGTCAATCAGATCTGAAATTTATTTTCCAATGTGAAACCTACGGGCAAGGAATGCAATCGTATTATAACAAGAACAAAAAGTCATGCATGAATCATAGATTATGCAACACTTTCCAACATTTCCTGAATTCTTTAACGAAACTTTACCGATTAATAAGGTGAAAGTTGATGTTTAAGTAAAAAAATTTGCAAACACATAACAAATTTGAAAAACAAACCTGAGCAATTACCACCAGAAACCAAAAAAAGAAAAAAAAAAGAAAAAAACATCCGAATTCTTTGTGCAGCTCTGAATATGATATAAAAATTTATATATATACCACATAGTATGCTAAAATTTAGTTCAATTAGGAAACGCACAGAACAGTTAAAAATTGCTATTCCGCTAAAAATCGAAATGTATTCGATATATTTTCTGCTGCCCTGTATATGATCAATAGCACTTATACACACCAAGTAATACGTAAAAAAATAGTTAATTTTTTAAACGCGTGTCTCAACTGAAAACGCACTTCCAGCAATTTTTCTTCATAGACAGTACTGTAATCGAATTCTTTTGTGTGTCCCTGTAAATGAACGATGAATGCTATGCCTACTGTAGTCTATAGTAAGCCTGCTCTTGTAGTGCACATCAGTGAAATATATCAATTTCAGTATATCTGAAATAGTGTGACACCATTAAAATACACCTGAAACGATTTTTCCCTATAGACCGTAATGTAACGGAATTCATTTGAGTGTCTCTCATATTTCTGACTTTAACAGAACTTACGTTTGAAACACCGTGTTAAATTAATTAATTATATTTAGTTATTATTGTACATTACTGCATTCATATATATATATATATATTTACTGTAAATGTAAACTTCTCTATTAAAGATCTTATAAACAAGATCTTTATGGCGCAAGATCCGGGGATCTTGGTGGCCATTTGAATAAAGGTACCGTCATCGTCACCCGCACTTCCAATCCTGCGTTGAACGACGCGACGGCTGTATGTTTTTCTTAATTTTCATATATCACTTAGTATAATATATGTAATAGTTTTTTAAATATAAATTTTTAAAAACCTGTCATTAATTTATGTTAACCCTGTATGTATAGTATATGTTTGCATTTTCTTTTAATAAAAAAAAAAAGGTTTGTTTTATATAAATAATCGAGCGACTTCAGTTTAAATATTGCATATGCCATGGAGCGTGTATTTTTACCTTAACTTTTTGTCCCATTTAATAACACAAATATATTACAAATTCTGTGACAAAACGTGGCGATTAGAAAAGCTGCGAATTAAATATCAAAAAGAAAAATTCTAATGTGAATTTGTGGTGCCATTTTTTTGGAAATTTGTTGTACGTACTTTGTATGTAGTATTTAATTATTTATTTATTTAATGATCGAGTAAAATGTTCTAACATTAAATATTGAACAAAATTCTTCCCCGTAAAACAAGAATATATCACTATATAATTCAACCAAATACTGCTTAAAAGAATATATATTTTGCTTTATGTGCTACTATATCTAGAACGTACCACTAAACGTAGAACATATTATTTTTCGTAGATACGTTAGGATAGACTAGGTAATAAAATAAAGCCCGTTTCTTAAAATGGTTCTTTTAAATACACATTAAAGATCAAGTCTAAATAAATCTTTTTTATAAAATTATCTCTTGTTCAGCAGTTTCTCACGTACTATAATACATTGCAGTTTTTCACGAATCTAAACTTTGGTTTGGTTGTAAACACGTTTATAAATTAATCTTTTATATTAGTCTTGTATGGGAGATATTTAACCTCTTGAATGACGGTGGCATATTATTTATACAACTTAATTTTAATCCCAAACTACCATAATTACAAAAGATTTTTTGTATAAAATTTTACTTTTATAATGTAAATGATATAACGTAAAAATGGTGCTCTGGCGGCCTTTCATACAGGGGTGTGCAAAAAGTTCCGCAATGCCAGATCCGCGGTACCAGAGGAATCTTGGAATCTGCTCATCTGTAACAAAAAACCAAATAAAAACCTTAAAATTCATGATATTTGGTTGTCCTTCTCGGATGGTTTTATCAATTTTTTGATCCTGGAGAAAATGGCGGCTGTTCAAATTTCAATTACAAAAATTTTCAGATTGAAATCGCGCAAAAAATATTTACAATTCGACTGTTGAAAAAACGCAGCCGTGAGGGACTAAAATATAATATTTACTATAAAAGCATAAAATTTCAACCAAATCGGTTGATCTAATTTCGAGTTCTACCTGGTACTGATTTGTAAAACAGAGTATCGAGAAAAACAGGTTTAAAGTTTTACAACATTTTTAAACAAACATAGATAACAGTGACAATTTTCAACTTACATAAAATTAATCTATACCAGGCCAATATAATGAACCTTCCTGGACTTCTTCTTTCTCAATTCTCTTGTTTCAATTGTTATAAGTCAAGAACAGTTAAAGATTAATGGTTCAAACTTCGAACATGTCCTTTTCAATTATTTTACTTTATTTTTGATTCCGCAAATTAAAAAAAAAAAAATTGCTTTTGAAAATATTATTTTTTTAAAATTAAGTTAAAACATTTTTTTAAATTTAAATTTAATTTTCTTTAATTAAAAAAAATTAATATTTACAAAATTGCTGAATCATAATTAAAACTTGTATATTTCGGTTTAATTAAATGAAAATTTTTTTTATATTTGACGAATAATATTTCGAGTTATAATAATTTAAATTACACCACTAAAAAAAAAATATATATATATATATATATATATATATATATATATATATATATATATATATATATATATATATATATATATATATATATACATATATATATATATATATTAATTATTTTTTTTTTAATTTTATGAGAAGTTTCATCATTTAATTTTGTTTGCAAATTATATAGTTAACCATCACAAAGAACTCGAAATTCTAATCCAATAAATACAAATGTTTTTAAAATGTGTCCCGGACCCCCTTAAGGGTTGTGGGACAAGAATCCAGAATAAATAGCTTCAAAATTTGGTACTGGGAAAATATTATTCTATTCAAAAATAAATATACTCACAAATGAAAGAAAATAAATGAACAAAATAACTGTAAAATACATTTGACTATATTTATTCCTTTTTAACACTTTCCAAAACATAGTTGAAAAGTATTTATGATTTTAGTTTGTCTGTGTTCTAACTCGCAAAAATATGCTCAGATTGACATACAATTGATATATGTTATTGAGATTTACTATGGAATAAAAATATATAGAAAAATCTATATAATACGAACGTCAAATTCACCCAATAAAATATTTATAAAGCACAATGAAAACACATTGATAAGTTACGTTACTATCTAGGTGCAATAAATCAAAATACAGCTTCAAAACATTAAAACTGTAAGATGTTAAAATTTCATGAGCTTTCGGCTAAACATTAGCCTCCCTCAGATGAACAACAAGCAGTCGAGGAGACGCCGCTCCGAAATGGCGCGTTTTGGACAGGCTGGGAATGGGCGAAACCAAACAGACATGAAATGAAGGGGGTGACTGAAGTCCGGATGATACCATTACCAGCTGGGGTGGGTCAGGAGAAACCGAAAACCCCAGTGATACCTAGTATATTGTACCATAAACGAGAGATATCGATCAATATTTTTCCCTTGCTGTGTAGCCGTAAACATACTCCAATTATTTTGTACAGCCCTTTATTTTATCTATATATTTGTACATATTGTACTACATAGTAAGCTAAAATTTAGTTTAGTAATAAAACGCATAATATGTTGAAAATTCACCTTCAGCAATTTCTACTAGTAGATGGAACCATATTTGAATTATTATATATAATTCTTTTATATATATATATATATATATATATATATATATATATATATATATATATATATATATATATATATATATAATTTTTTTTTCTTCTTAATTTGAATTAATAATGTTACATTTATTAGGACTGCAATTTTAATTTGTAAATTGACAGGGCTCTTTGGTATCGGGATTTCAGTGTATGTGGTCAGTTTCTTATGTTTCAATGGTTAAATTTTACTTAAAGTTTTATATATATATATATATATATATATATATATATTACATACAGATTTTTATACACGTCACATATTAAGCTAAAATTAAATTCAGGCTAAACACGCTTAAAACTACTGAAATCACATTTCCAGAAAAGTTCATCCCTAGGCGGCCATATAACCAGTTCTTTGCGTGGCCCTGTATATGGTTTATTTGTATTCTACAAACATCTCTTAGTACTATATATAATTCAGCTTGAAAATGCACAACTCAATTAAAAAACATATTTAGGCAATTTACGCTCATACTCCGTAATGCTTACGAATCCTTTTATGAAGATCTGCATATGCTCTATAGTATTTATACACACCACGTAATTTTCAAAAAATTAAATAAATTATAAAACGCATGCCATAACTGAAAACGTACTTCCAGCAATTATCGATAATAGACAGTATACAGTACTGTATCCGATATATCCCATACTGTATCCCATATAAATGGACGATAAATGCTATGTTACATCATATTCTACAGCTAGTATCGTGTAGTGTCAGTAATATGTAACAGTATACTCAGTAATGTGTAACAATTTTATTATATTTGAAATAGTGCAACATAATTAAAATACACTGCAAACAGTTTTTCCCCGTAGACACATTATGTAACAGCATTCTTTTGTGTGGCCATGTAAATGAATAATAAATGCTCTACAGAATGAATGTCTTATTGTATTTAATAAATGCATATCAATTTCATTATGTTTGAAATAATGTAACATCATTAAAACATGTGCATTTGAACGATTTTTTCCCATTAACCGTATTGTAACAGATAACTTTTGACTGTCCTTGTAAAATAATTTATCCTTGAAAATCATTTTAAAAGCCATAAAAAAAAATCAGTAAATTGAGATACATTTTTCAAATAAATTGCATTTCAAAGAATATTTTATTTTCTAATTGACGGTGTAAAAATTGCTAGGTTAAAAAATAAATCCTGCTTGAAAATCATTTTAAAAGCCATGAAAAATCAATAAATTGAAATACATTTTTCAAACAAATTGTATTTTAAACAACATTTTGTTGTAAATATAAATGCTACACACTTTTTTTTCAATAGCTCTCGTGCTATAACAAACTACAGTAATATATAAAAGTTACAGGGCAGTTCGAGTATATAGATTTTTTACATGTAATATACTTTTTTTCAGATTACCCACTACAATACCAAACAGTATTTTTATATGAAAAGCATCAATTATGTATTCAAATAAAGTTTTGAAATGTATTCAAAACGGTAGTTTCGTATTAGCCGCATGCCAAAGGTAAATAGTCGAAGAAATTGCCAAAAAATTCGCTACTTACAGCAGTTTTTATTTATTCTGATAATTTCAACTGTTTAAGTGAGTAGTTGATTGAATGTCTGTTAAAATTTTGTTTTATGTATATTATTTTATTTAGTTATTGTTTATTTATTATGTATATTATCTTATTTATTTGTTATTTTATGGAAAATTATCCGGAAACAAATACTGAAATATTTATATTGTTTTTAGTGCAAACGGGTTAATATTTCGTAAAATCGTGCTTCACGCGATAAGACAAATTAAAAAAATAATTCATGCTTGAAAATCATTTAAAAAACCATGAAAAAATCAGTAAAATGAGATACAGTTTCCAAACAAATTGCATTTGAAAGGACATTTCGTTTTCTAATTGACGGTGTAAAAATTGCTAGGCTAAAAAATAAATCATGCTTGACAATTATTTTAAAAGCCAAAAAAGAAAAAAAAACGGTAAACTGAGATAGAGTTTTGAAACAAATTGCATTTGAAAGAACATATTGTTTTCTAACTGACTATGTAAAAATTGCCAATTAAAAAATTGCAGCAAAAGCGAAATTTACTGATGAGATGGTGCCATCGCCAATATGATGTCGGCGTTACTCTCAGACATGTTTTTTCTTTATAATATAGATACAATCTGAACTACTAAAATGTAATGAACTACAATTTAAGCGATAAAACAAAATATATTTTCCGCATTTTAATTTATAAAAACAAATAGCTGTACAATTTCAAGAAAATCTCACATATTTAACTCATTATTTCATTAACCTACTGATTACGCACTATAACTGACCTCTATTTTTGTATTCACTCATAGTACCACAATTTACAAAAAAAAAAAAAAAAAAAAAAAAAGAAGAAGAAGAAAAAGAAAAAGAAAGAAAGAAAGAGAAAGAAAAAAAAAGAAAAAGAATTCCTTTTGATAGATTTCACTTGAAAGTATCTTAGTGTAAGATAGATTATTTGAGAACGTGAGTTTCAAAACTTGCCTTATCCAGAAAATCAAATTTTGGAAAATCAAGAAAAGCCTTTAACCCCATAGGTACCAAACCCCGTAATCAAAGGTTTAAATACGCAACACCATAAAAGTAGTAGGCGATCAGTTTTATATAAACATCATAACCATAATTTTTGGAGATAAAACATTTTTTCAAAAATAATTGTTCATAAAAATCAGGTTTTTTAGAAAAAGTTTTTATTTCTAAAAATATATTACAAATATTCACCTCCCCCAACATGTTAAAACTCTTCCAAATTTATTTTATGTATCTTCTTTAATCTCAATATTTGAAAATATATTCTTGGGATCATGTCCCCTCACGTGAAAACACGCACTTGCTAATGTTAATCCTATGAGACAGTACTCGTTTGCATTTCACTATTTTGAAACGATTTTTTTTTTTTTTTTTTTTCATTTGCATTGGATAGCTGAGGTCGATCTCTACAGAGCTCTTTTTTAGCTTTTTCAATTTTGTTTGCGAGCTTTTTTTTTTTTTGAAGATACATTCATGATTTCATTTCGAAACCGGTTCCGAAAATAACAGTATGCTCATAAAAAATGTAAAAAAAAAAAAAAAAAAAAAAAAAAAAAAAAAAATGCAAAGAAAATTGAAAAAGTAAAAAGAAGGCGCTGTAGAGCTATTCAGCTCTATTCTATCTCAGCTATTTAATACAAAAAAAAAAAAAAAAAAAAAAAAAAAAAAACGTTTAAAAATATTGAAATGCAAACGAGATATTGTAAAATAACTGTCTCTTAGGATTAACGGGTGTTTTCGCGTGAAGGGACAAGAACAGGACCCTTAAGGGTCCTCTTTACTCACTTACAAACACCCGCTCGCTATAATGTTAATCCTACGGGGCATTATTTTTCTAATATCTCGTTCGCATTTCGATATTTTTAAACGATTTTTTTTTTTTTTTTCATTGGATAGCAGAGATCAATCTCTATTTCCGCCGTTGATTACTTTTTCGATTTTCTTTGCGGATTTTTTTTTTCCTAAGATACTTTTACTTTTGAAACCGGTTCCGAAAGTAAAAGTATCTTCCTAAAAGAAAAAAAAAATCCGGAAAGAAAATCGAAAAAGTAATCAACGGGTGAAACAGAGATTGATCTCTGCTATCCAATGCAAAAAAAAAAATCGTATAAAAATATTAACATGCCAACAAGATATTAGAACAATAATGCACCGTAGGATTAACATTAGCGAGCGTGTGTTTGCAAGTGGGTTGGGTTGGTTATTGACGGCCAATTATCTACACTTGGGATATAGGCCCCTTCGTGGGGGTCTTTCTAAGGGAACCTAACCCGTATTTACGCATGGATAAATCCACGGCTTGAAGAAAACCACGAAAACTCCGAACGATTAGGCCGACGGGCGCGATTGGGATCGAACCCAGCACCTCCCTTCTACCAGCTTCGAGAGCAGAACCTCTCAGCCACTGGTGGGGCGTGTTTGCAAGTGAATGCAGAGGACCCTTAAATAACCACTCAAGGCCGTGTGAAGAAGGAGGTGAGGGGGGCGCTTCGTCCAGGGCGCGGAAATTGAGGGGGCGTCAAATTTATACTACCAACCACGGTTTAAATTATTTATTTATTCATTTTTTGGTCATCGATCATTTTCTGGGGAATTTCTTTTTCTCTTTTCATCATTCTTTTTTTTTTTTTTTTCTGTCTCCAAATATCATGATCTCTCCAAATATAAGTGCACTTTTCTCTTACGCTATTTAGTTGTTTGCAATTTCTGAATTAAAATTAAGCCTTTTAAAGTTCCAACATAAACGCGAAATGTTTATTCAATAGAATTTATTTCTGTTTCTGTACTCTATCAGTTTTGTTTTTCACAAAAAGAAGGGGACGGGGGGGGGGGGGGCGGGCAAATTGAAAGTTTGCCCCGGGCGCAGGTTTCTCTTCGCACGGTCCTGTAACCCACTTCCTGGCTGAGACAAGAAACAAAAACTGATATTACTTCATTTCCAATTATCGTATCACAATACCAAAAAACACTATGGATAGGTTTAAAAACTATATACAGCTTTATAAAAACAGAAAAAAAAAAATCTGTAATTTGTGCCGAAAACTGGCTATTTAAACATTGGGTATAATTTATACGATTAATGACAGACAAAAAGTGCATTCATAACTTTTTCTTAAAAAAGAAACAAAAAACTTTATATTTAATCATTTAAATACTAAATTTACTCGCATATTGTTAATTTCATGAATACTAATAACGGTAATGCATGTACATTATGTATAATATTTCGGAAATAATATTCGTTAAATAAAACATAGAGGGAACTCTGAACGGTTTAAAATGCATTAAAGAATAACTAAGATTGTTGACGATAGATGGCAACACAAGCTACGGAATTATGAAGCAAATCAGTTTTTTGTACAGCAGAATTTAAAATTTCAGAGGTTATATTGTAAAATCTGGGAGCACAATTTAAAAGACGAAATGTACTTTCGTAAATTCAGAGTTTAATATGCAGAAAAAAAATATGATTTGAATATAATTTTTCATTATAAATAATGTTTTGAAATAATAAAAAATAATCATGCAAATTTCTAAATCTTTAAAGACTTTCAAAAACGTGCTTTGGAAACCAGTGATAAATACAATGAAAGAAAAGAAAGAAAAATTGAAAAGAAAAATAAATGTCCTACAGAGATTTTCATTCTATATTTCCCATAAGAGAGAATTATTTCTCATACCTAGAAATTGCTTTTTAAGAACAGTTACAGGCCTTGATTACTGGAAAGTCATGTGAAACACGAACTTTTCCTCTAAAATTAACCCCCCCCCCCCACCACCTCCTCAAAAAAAAAAAAAAAAAAAGACACAGAAAATTTCGACTTTTAATTCGCATTTGTATTCTTTTAAATTATATATTTTTATGTTTTTAGGTGCGTTCGTAATTATATAAATACGTAGCACCAATAGTCGTCGTCTAGTCCGCCCGTCCTTCTGTCCGCATATAACAGCTCAAAAACTACCCAACCGAATGGTTTGAAATTAATTATACATATTGGTTGCTGAATTGTGTCTTGTCATTTCAAATTTTATGAAAATCGAATCAAAACTTAAAACGATATTAATACAAGTTTTCTTTATTCTATTAAATCCTATCATATGTAATCTGTATAGTAAAAGTCATGCGACAGGGGAAAACAAATACGAGCTAACCACATCTTTTTCCATGTGCCAAGTGGCCATTTTTATTCAAAATTATTTTTTCGAATAAAATTGCATAAAAGTTACATTTTTAGAAAGATCGTTGAAAAAAAAATTGTTTGCTTGAGAGATGAGATTCATTCAGAAATGTGTAGATTCTGAGATAACTTCAGTGAAAATTAGGTTAACAGCCGAATATCTCAATCCATTAAAGTAAATAAACAAAATATTCATTCATTGTGAGTCATAGAAATATTAAACCATGGAGGTAATCACTCCCAAAGCAAGATCTCCATGGTGAATTTTACAGGGCTGTCTGGTGTCGAAAAAAAAAATGGCATATGTAAACATGACATATGTAATAAGAAATTAAAAAAAAGGCATCCTCGTTTCGCTCATAACAGACGATATAATTTTTTTCACTGAAATAATAACGATGATTTTTTTACATTGTAAAACTAGTTACAGCACGAAACGAACGCACCTCATTTGTCACGTTTAACGTACAATTTCCAACTTGTTATATTTTGAGAAAGTTTGTCCGAGAACGAAATTTCTCGCTACTTCTTCACTACGGGAAATTTCTATTATCTGACTGTGAAGTTTGAACGTAAATTACAACGCTGTTAACAAATATGGAAACTTGACTTGTTGCTTTGATTAAATAAAACATGGTTAATTAAACATAGATCAACAATATAGACTGTAAAAGAAATATAGATTTTTCTTTATCTAGTAAAATACATTATAATCATTAACAAAAATATAGAATAACCTTTTCTAATTTACCCACGATTCAGAAAAGCGTTTTTTATCATTAGAAACTTCGGAAACCAATATACATTTTCGAGACTTAAAGAAGGATTTATTCAAACAAATCTTCTTTTGCTGCAACTAATTTTCGGAAACTTCTTCGGGATCTTTCTAAGGGATCCTAACCCGTATTTACGGCAAGGTTCGAAGAAAACCACCGAAAACTCCGAATGGTTAGGTCGACGAGCGCGACAGGGGTTTGAACCCAGCACCTCTCGTCTACCAGATTTGAGAGCAGACCCTCTCAGCCAGTGGTGGGGCTTCTTCACTGCGGGAATTCCTATTATCTGACTGTGACATTTGAACGTCAATTACAACGTTATTAACAAATACGGCAACTTGACTTGTTGCTTTGATTAAATAAAACATGGTTAATCAAACATAGAACATCAATATACACTGAAAAAAATATAGATGGTTCTTTATCTAGTAAAATATATTATAACCATGAACGAAAATATACAATAACCTCTTCCAATTTAACCACAATTCTGAAAAGCGTTTCTTATCATTAGAAACTTCGGAAACCAATATACATTTTCGAGATTTAAAGAAGCATTTATTAAAACAAATTCTCTTTTGCTGCGACTGATCTCCGGAAACTTTTTCCAGTAGTTTTTATAGAAACTGGGAAAAAAGTGACAGGGAAAAAAGTAACTGTAAAAAAAAGTAACCTAAAAAAAAAGACAAGGAATTGCTAAATATTGAACTTTTTGATAAATAAGTGCTAAACACTAATGAGGTAACAAATGTCCGATTTATATCATTCCCGTAGGCGAATATTAGCTGTAAATATTTGTGAATGCTATTAGCAATAGTGTAAAAAAGTGAGAATCTTCGCGTGATTATTGATATTCGCGAACGCGAATACGAATATTTCTCGTCGATGTCTATGAATGCGAATATTGAAAAGTGGTGTGAATATTCGTAATGATGAATACCACCATTCTTGTACACGATTATTCCTACTTTTTTACACTATTGCTAATAGCATTCAGAAATATTTACAGCAAATATTCCCTTACTGGAATGATATAAATCAGACATTTGTTACCTACTAGTTAGTTTTTAACACTTTTATCAATAAGTTCAATATTTATCAATATTTATCAATTCTTTATCTCTGTTTTTTTCCGGTTACTTTTTTTCCGGTTAAAAAGTTTCCCCTAACCGAAATTTCTGTTTTTCTGATGCTATCAATTCTCAAGAAAACATTTTCATGTTCAACAAACATGTTATACAAAGGAACATGCTAAATTAACAGCATTAACATTAACATTAAAATTAATATTGTTTTGGTACTCTTGGATGTATAAATTCAATTACGCCAGACTCCAATGAAAATGTTTAATTGAAAATTATCAAAGTCCGGAAAACGATATTCCGGCTTGAGAAAACTGATTAATACACTATAAAAAAATACTCGGAAAGGTTTCTAAAAATCAGTGGCAGCAAAAGAAACTTTTTAGGTGCGTTCGTAATTATATAAATACGTAGCACCTATAGTCGTCGTCTGGTCCGTCCGTCTGTCCACATATAACAGCGAAAAAACTACCCAACCGAATGGCTTGAAATTTAACATATATAATCAGGGCAAAATTTTGTCGAGTCATCTCAAATTTTATGAAAATCGAATCAAAACTTAAAAAGATATTAATAAAAGTTTTCTTTATTCTATTAAATCTTATCATAAGCAAATCTATATAATAAAAGCGCAAGTCATGTGACTGAGGAAAACAAACACGGGCTAACCACATCTTTTTCCATATACCAGGCGGCCATTTTTATTCACAATTATTTTTTCGAATAAAATTGCATAAAAGTTACATTTTTAAAACGATCGTTCAAAAAATTGTTTAGTTGAGGGATGAATCACATTAAAAAATGTATAGATTCTGAGATAATTTCAGTGAAAATTAGGTTGAGAGCCGAATATCTCAATCCATTACAATAAATAAACAAAATATTCATTCATCTTGAATCATAAAAATGTTAATCATGGAGTTAATCATTCGCAAAGCAAGATCTCCATGGTGAATTTTACAGCGCTATCTGGTGTCGAAAAAAAAATCCGCATCTGTAAACATGGCATACGTAATAAGAAAAAAAGGCTTCCTCATTTCGTTCATAGTAGACGATATAATTTATTTCACTGAAATAATACCGATGATTTTTACATTGTAAAATTAGTTGTAGCACGAAACGAACGCACCTCATTTGTCACGTTTAACGTACAATTTCCAACTTGTTTTATATAAATTCTTCTTTGATTCTCTAAAATATATTTGTTTCTGTGATTTCTAATGATAAAGAACGCTTTTCGAAATCATGTGTAACTCGGAAGACGTTGTTCTATAGTTCCTTTAAGAAATATTTGTCTATTTTTACTGTCTAGAGTACAAAAAAAGACAAATATTTTTTAATCTAGCTCTTATCTAACTTTCTTAAGGTTCACGAAAATATAATAATTACTCTTCAGAGTTACCCACGATTCCGAAAATGTTCTTTTATCTCCAGAAACCTCAGAAACCAACAGATTTCCGAAATTTAAAGAAGCATTTCTGAAACAAATGATTCTTTTGCTGTCCGAAATTTTCGAAAACGTTTTCGAGTAGTTTTTACGATGCATTAATCAGTTTTCGGAACCCGTAATATAAGTTTTTCTGATGCTATCAATATTTTCGAGTAAACATTTTTACGTTTAACAAACATGATAAAATAACAGCATTAACTGAAACATTGAAATTAATAGAATTAACATTAACATAAAAAAACGCTATTTTGTTATTCTTACACATATAAATTCAGTTACGCAACTGAAAATGTTTACTTGGGAAATTATAGCATTCGAAAAAAACGATATTCCGTGAGCAAGAAAACTGTTTAATACAGTGTAAAAACTACTCGGAAATGTTTCCGGAAATTACGTGCAGCAAAAGAAACGTTTGTTTTAGAAATGTTTTTTTAAATCTCTGAAATCAGTTCGTTTCAGAGGATTCTAAGAGATAAAAGAATTCGAAATCACGAGTGTCATAGCCAGAAGGGAATATGACATTTTGAAGCAGCAGCAAAGTTGCATCATGATAGCAACATGAGATAGTGGGCGTACAAGATGCTGTGATTTAGAAAAATATTAGCAACAACACCGTTACCGTTCGTTTCCCTTTTAAAAACTCGATTGGAAGACAAAACAAGCTGGAAATCGTGAAAACGTGACAAATGAGGTGCGTTTGTTTCATGATCATCGCTGTTATTTCAGTGAAATAAATTATATCTTCTGCTATGAGGATGCTTATTTTTTTTTCCTTATTACGTATGCTATGTTTACAGATGCCAATTTTTTTTCGACACCAGACAGCGCTATAAAATTCACCATAGAAATCTTGCTTTGCGAATGATTGCCTCCATGGTGTCATATTTCTGTGACTCACGATGAATGAATATTTTGTATATTTACTTTAATGGATTGAGATATTCGGCGTTAACCTAATTTTCACTCTGAAGTTATCTCAGAATCTATACATTTTTTAATGTAACTCATCTCTCAAGCAAACAATTTTTTTTTAACAATTTTTCTAAAAATGTAACTTTTATGCAATTTTATTCGAAAAAATGATTTTGAATAAAGATGGCCGCTTGGCATATGGAAAAAGATGTGGTTTTCCCATTTTTGTTTTTCTCAGTTGTGCTTTTTTCGACTTGTGGTTTTACGATATAGATTTTGTATGATATTATTTAATAGAATAAAGAAAACTTTTATGAATATATTTTAAAGTTTTGATTCGATTATCATAAAATTTGAAATGACTCGACAAAATTCTGCAACGATTATACATATTAAATTTCAAACCATTCGGTTGAGTAGATTTTGCACTGTATATGCGGACGGATGACAGACGGATGGACGGACGTACCAGACGACGACTATAGGTGCTACGTATTTATATAATTACGAACACACCTAAAAATCTATAAAAATGTTCATAAGCAGGTTTACGTTGAAGTTTCCTTTTTATTTTACAAATAACCTGGAGAAATGTAAGTATATAAGGCAAAGAAATGCAGCACGGTATATCTGCCTGAAATGGACGGATGGTTTTCCATAATAACAAGCATTTAGCTGTTGCTAGGGCAGAAGACAAAGGTGAAGTGATTACAGACTCGGTGACACAACATCGCCACAAATTACAATTATGAGCTTATGGTGAGACTCAAATTCGCCAAGAGGAAAAAAAATCGTTTCATGTATTCTAATGGGGAAGTTTGAATATTTGGCATAAAGAAGGGTTTGCCATTAAATGATCGTTATCAATTGGTAAAATAAAGATGTTTGTATGGAAACCCTTTTAAGTAATCAAAAATGTATGGTTTTCTGTCATAACGAGTATAATTCGGAAAGATTTTTTTTTTTTTGTAAATGTTAAGGATGGTACGAGCTAGATTAAAACAAAAACACACATACGCATACACACACACACACACACACATATATATATATATATATATATTTACAATGAATACATTCTAAAATCTACAGTATTTTTTATATAGACAATTAAAAAAAAAACTGTTTAATGAAGTGTGAATTCTACTAAGATACTCCTGGGAATAATATTAGCATCATTGATCAGTTTTCTTGTACATTGCCGGATAACTATCGGCAAGGCGTGAGAAAATTATAAGTTTAGAATATTCTTTCTCAAAATAAGTTTCGGTTAAGTGCCAGGTATGTTCTATTAGAAGAATAGAAATAGAGCATGGGGATGCTCGTGAATAACATGGAATTTTAGGTTGGGCTAAGAAGATAAAAGGCTAGCTCAGGTGGTGATTTTAAGTGGCGAGTGCACGTGTGAACGGTATTAGGGAACCCAGGTATAAAAGTTAGTTACATCGAGAAGAGCGGTTACAATTGTATGGAAGTAAGTTTAATAAAATAAAGTCGGGATTTGTAAATGTCATACTTGACAGTGTTAGATAAAATTATGAGTGCAAGAACGCCCCCTGACCACCTAGGAGTTAGCGCGAGAATTTTCGGCGGGAAAAAGGGTGAGATGATCCCCGAAGCAGGCGGGATTTATTTGAATGCAAACGAAGAGATATCCAATAATTTTGTTTGGAGGCAGGATTACAGACAATGAGAAGATTCTAGCCATTTGAGTTAATGGTAAGGGATGATAGGAAAATAAGAAGTTAGCCAGGATTAGCATAGAAAAACGGGGAGAATATTTTGGGGGAAAGGACAGGGAGAGAAAAGAGGATAGAAGAGGATAGAGAGACAGAGGGATACGGGGGCAGAGAGAGTTGGTGATGATTAGAGCGAGGTGATGGATAGAGTAGCGGTTTTTGAATCTTAAGAGTGTAGAGGAGAAAGGGAAAAGAGTAGTGCAATTGTTAGATACAGTGCCCGCGCGGACTGTTTGGAAAGGACCGACTTTAAGATGATCAGCGTACTGTTCCAGATAACCGCAGGTATGATTCATTTTACTCAGTATTCCGTATTAATTCTCATTCAAAATTAAAGCAGATATTAAATTAAGCTTATTTAGGGAAAGGTTTCTTAGGCATCCTAACTAAAGTGTTTAGATAAAAGTGTATTTATTTAATTGGAATAAAGTCTAGTTAAGCTTATTGTCAGACTATGAGTATAATCTTTAATTGTATTGTAACCTATTTATGAAAGTTCTAATAAACTGTTTAATTCAAATTTAATGTTTAATTATTTACACTAAAGAGAAGGCGGGAGGTAATGGTCTGCGTACGATTCTGGGTAACCACCACTATTTACTCACGATCCCACGCAACTTCCATTATTGTCATTTAATACTACTCAAATATTTAATTAATAAGAGAAGCAATCAATTAATAAATGGAAGTAGTCTAATTAAAGATCAATTGAATCACACTAAAGGAATGAATGATAGCGTAGCCTGCGAGCGCCTCCCAGCAACATGGAGAATTTAGAATAGGGAACCCAAAAAATAATACTGTTCTTCCCCTAATTTCAAAGAATTAATAGGACCCTGAACTGGGCAAAAGAAATAAAATCTCTGTAAAATACTTAAATATTTGGCTTGGCTCATGAGAGAATCATGAGTCATGAGGCTCAAGAACACCCAATTCAAATAATGACAATTTTTGTAAATCACATGAGCTTTTCCAAAGATAATTAATTTCTGTCTTCAATGTTTGATAACTTATCTCTTGAAAACAACCCTGTGTATTAAGAAGCATTATAAACATTGATCATATTTCCAATGTGCTGCAAATCAGGGTCCTGAGAGTCAGCTCCACCTAATTCAACTCAATTCAATTCATTCGTCACTCCTTCTTGTTCAAATAAAGACAATTTTCGTAAATCACATGATCTGTCCCAAATAATATTATTTTATATCTTCAATTTTTAATATATCCGGAACATAACTCTGTACATAAAGAAGCATTATAAACATTGGTTTTATTTCTTATATGTAAATATGCAAATCAGTGTCCTCATCGTAAGCACCCTTTATTTCAACTCAATTCAATTCATTATTCACCCCCGCCCCCCATTCAAATAAAGACAATTTTTGTAAATGACATGCTCTGCCAAAAATATTATTGTTTTCCGACTTCAATTTTTAGTAACTTATCTCTTGAAAATGACTCTGTATATAAAGAAGTATTATAAACATTGCTTTCATTTATTATGTGTAAATCTGCAAATCAGTGCCCTCAGCGTAAGCTTCCATTAATTTAACTAGATTCAATTTATTTGTCAGCCCATCCCATTCAAATAAAGACAATTTTTGTAAATCGCATGAGCTGTTCCAAAGGTTATTAATTTCTGTCTTCAATTTTTGACAACGTATCAGTTGAAAAACAACTCTATACATAAAGAAACATTATAAACAATGGTTTACATTTCTTACGTGTAAATCTACAAATCAGTGTCCTCAGCGTAAGCCAACTTTATTTTAACTCAGTTCAATTCATTCGTCAGCCCACCCCATTCAAATAAAGACAATTTTCGCAAATCACATGATCTGCCAAAAACATTATTGTTTTCCGTCTTCAGTAACTTATCGGTCGAAAAACAACTCGGTACATAAAAAAGCATTATAAACATTGGTTGCATTTCTTATGTGTAAACTTGCCATACTTGGACGTCCTCCTTTTTTGTGCATTGTTTGGGAGAACATAGAATAGAGCTGCGGCAATGTTGACTTCAATCAATGCCTTTAAGAACACTGGACACCATTTCTAACAGACAAATTTTCAAGGATATTGACTTCATACCAAGTAATAATACTAAGAAGTCTTCAAAAGCGATTCTAATGATGTTTCAGATGGTGCTCTTCTTCAGGGTTCATCAATTTATCCTAATGTGCCTGATCAGGATCTTTATTCCACTAACGGTTTGAACTGGTATTACAGTACAACATACTCAAAACTTCGTGTCACCTAACGACATCTCACTTGTGCCTTCACGATTTGCTTCTTCTTCGTCATCAAGATCAGGGAAAGCCTTAAATATTTCATCATCTCCCTACAAAACGATGTTAAGCCAAAACAAAGGATGACAAAACTACTAAAGAGCAAAGAAAGAGAAGGCTAAGCAAAAACTGGCAATGAGAGCTCCCACCAACGAAGAAAGACCATAGACCTTTAAAACATCAATTTCAAGAAAGTCTACAGCAAAAAATCGCATTCCAAAGCCAAAGAAGAAAATGACTGGGAAAAGACGCCGAAAAGCTATTCCTATTGAATCGTCTGATGATAGTCTCGATGAGGATGACTTTCCCCTAATCGACACAGACTCTGACATGGACCCGGAATCATTTAGTGAGACTGAAGAAGACGTTGAGTGTCCTTTTTGTGCACCAAAATTCTCTGACAAAAGTGGGCTACATGCACACAGTGTATTAGGTGATTTCACAAGGATTGTTGGGAGAGGAAAAATGGTTTATTTCTGTGCGCCCCATGTTATGAACTTTCTTTTATCTAATTCTTTTCGTATTTTTATCGTATTTTTTAAATTTTTATTTCCATTATTTGTTTTCTTCTGTTTACATTTATTTAACTACTCATTTGAATGTTTTTGGTTACCTATTTTGGCTAGTTACCTTAAATTAGGAAATTGTTTATGTGATCCTTTGCACTAGCTATATTTTAAAATGGAGAAGAATATTTTTTTGTGATTAATGATTCTAGTTTAATAATGTTATTTTATGAGAGATTTGTAGTTTTATTTTAACACCCTGAAATCTTGATTTATTTTGCTATTTTTTGTATGGCACTGTGTGTCATATTAGGAACCTAATGTGTACTATATTAAGAACCCCTTTCGCTGCAACCTGCAAATGACACACCACAAAAAAAAATTCTTTTCCCAAGCTGTATTAATTTTTTAACAAACTTGCCCCCAGAATCTTATACGGAGGAAATGGATCTACAACTGGTAATTTTTTGGTCAAAAAAGAGCATTCGAAAATAATCAAAAAATTACATTAATAAAAAGTGGTTCATATTTGGGCACTTTACCTCATTATAAATATTGATTACATCTCTTATGTATAAATCTTCAGATTAGAATCCTCAGCGTGAACTGCATTTAATTAAACTTAATTCAATGCATTCGTCAGCCCATCTTATTCAAATAACGACAATTTTCGTAAATAACATAATCTGTCCCAAAGATTCTTATTTTTTGTCTTCAATGTTTAATAACTTATCTCTTGAAACTAACTCTGCATATAATAAGCATTACAAATATTAATTACTTTTCTTAAATCTAAATTTACAAATCAGGAGAGTCTCAGTGTCAGCTCTGCGAGTCGCATTTTTATTTTGAATTTATTTTAATATTTGAAACTGTTAACCTCCAGTTCATATTAGCTACTAAGTGGTTTCAGGAGATTCAATTCCTGTGAATTGTAATACAAGATGTGATCACAATAGTTGCGTGCCTGGTGTGTTGCATTTAAATTGCATGAGATTTTGATTGTTTAGGGGAAAAAGAAATCTAACATTAATGTATATTTTGAAAAGATTTATAATATTATTATTTTTAAATACTGAACCAGTTAGTCAGCTATTATGAAATATGCTTTTTTACAATTATCGAGCAAATTTTAATTTCTACCTTTTTGGCCAGGACTTTGCATCAAATACACCACTGTGTGGCGTTACGTTCAACGTGTAAAAACTATTGTAATGAATTGGAATAGCATGTAAATGCTTTATGGCAACAATCTACACGCTTATGAGACGCAATAAATGAAAAATAAATTCGTGAATTTTGATCAAAAAAAGGCGGAACGTCCTCTTAAGTAAAAATGTTATTATATCAGCCCCTGGCCCATATCCCTTACTAGGCCTCTCCGCTGGCACAAAAAAGACGAATCTCGTAGGATTAATTCTTTTTTTCAACTTTTCACACTCTCTTGAACTTAAACACCATTATTTCCTAAAAGTATTCTTCGCCTTATTCAATCACAGAAAAATATAACGAAAAATACTTTAAAAAATGGTATTCAAATTCAAGGAATCGTACAAATGGTGGAAAAATAAATCCGCATACGACGGCCGCCATTTTTGTGTCAACGAGTTGGCCTAGTATTCATAGAGCTATGTTCGGGCTTTCCTAGAGACACCCCTGCATTCTCCGTAAACAGCGATTGTGTTTTATAACTTATTTTATAAATGATATTAATTTTTAAGAAACATGTAATTGGATTATAAAAGTAAGACAAGAGACGCAATCAGAGACAAGCAAGTTGAAACAGGAAAGTTTATTTTTAATGTAATTATATTAAAACAACACGTCGACAAAAGACAATAAAAAATTGCAAGACTTTTACACAAATATTTGTACTTTGTATAATGCAGAACATTTAGTTGCTTAAAATGAAATAAAATATGTTAAACAAATTACATCGGAAAATATTTCCCCTTCATGAATAATTATTTACATTTTAAAATCACATTCTGTTGTATCAGATACTATCAAATACATGCACAGTCGTCCATAAAAAAAACGAGACAGATCCACCCATCTATTTTATTGCCAAAAAGACGCAGAGAAAACAAAAATAGTCATTCGACTGCGAAATGGCCTTCCTTAAATGCATGTTTTTAAAAAAGGATAGGGGCCGGTCTTCATATTAAAATTGCACCCAACTTCAAAAATGTCTGAATTTTGACATAATATTTCGATTTTTTGATACATTTTATCTTAGGGCATCAAACGGTAAATCGTTCAGTGAACTAGTTTAGCATATGTTAAATTTTGAACTCTTAATGTTAAATTCAATTTTCTTAGTTCCAAAAGAAGCTGCAGTGCGGTTAACGTTTTATGAAATGGCATGGTAGAATGAAACTAAATTTCCTGATATGAAGATTTACAGCTTCTAGAAATCGAATATTCTAGAAGTTTCTAGAATTTAAAATATGTATAGGTTGCAATACATAATTGTTTCGAGTATTAATTTTGTAATACATAAATTATGAAATTAATATTAGAAAAAATATGCATTATAACCAATAAAAATTTAAACAGACATCGATTTCCAAAAGCTTCAAATACGCGAATACAAACTTTCCTTTAATTCCACTTAGTAGTTTCTGAGTTATGTTTAAAAAAGTACCCGTATTGCAACCATAGAAATGTGAATAAAAGGGAATCGACATATCCTGAAAATGGCGTAGCTTCAATTCTAACTGGTTCGGCAGGGCCTGATTACATTCGGGGCAAACTTCCGCCAATAAATTTGAATAAAAATTTCAGTCCTAATTAAACTCCTTATATGAAACAATCCTGTCATAATTAAGGCAAAAATATCAATTCGTTTTTATTGGGAGAACTTTGCTCATGTGGTATCGCCATATTGTGGCAACATAAACAATTATCCTGTCAAGTTCAGTGAATTTGATTATCGCTAGGACAAACTTCCACCAATAAATTTAATTATAAATTTTTGCCTTATTTGTTCAGAATTTCTATCATAAATAAGTTAAAAATTTCTGTTCGTTTTTACTGGAGAAAGTTTGTCCCGGCATTAATTAGACCCTGATCCGATGTAAACAAACAACAGCTGCCATCTTGTGACAACATTCTCAGTTACTTCATTTGCAACTGGTAGACGCTACACTGTCTCCTGCTCTTTATTCATATCTTCATTATTGCAACTAGTTTTGCTATTAATAAAATTGAAGTTAACATTACGAGTTCAAAATTTTACAGCTGAATAGCTGCTAAACTATTTCACCGAACGACAACTAATTCGGCATCCCAATGTAAAAATAATAAAAAAATTAAAATATGTTGTCAAAAATAGGTTTTCGTATTCAAATTTTGAAATTTTGATACAATTTCAATATGAAGAAGGCCTCCTAAACTTAATTTTTAGTATGCTTTCAAAGAAAACATAATTACTAAACAAATGGCTATTTTAGTTTTTCTTTGCGTCTATTTAGAAATAAAATAAATAAGAGTTCCGGTTTTTTTTTTTTTTAAACAGATTATACATGTAACATTAAGTAAATTACATATGGTAATATTGCATGCTGCTAAGTAATACACACATTTTAAAAATCACATTTGATGGCTAAATTTTGAATAAATAATATAAAAGAAATTGCATCTTCAAGTATTTCGTATTTCTGAAATTAAAATTCTTAAAATCACACTAGATTGCTTCAGATATAATGTCAAATAAATTACATCCCTTAGTATTTTGTAGTCACAAAGATTACATATTACATTTAAAAATAAAAAAGAGTGAACTTTCATTATACAATAATTAAAACTACAAAAAGGTTGGTTTAATAAGACGTGCTCAGTTTCACATGTTTGCAGCCTTTGAATCATAAAATATATATATATATATGACTTACAAAATATTTTATTTAAAAAAAAAAGTTTGTTAGTTTGATTTTATGGAGAGATAATGTAAAAATTTAAGAATTATCTTTAAACAAACAAGCAAACAAAATATATATATATATATATAGACATTTTCGCTTCGAAAATGATTCTTAACATATTTACATCATTTGAAAAAAAAAAAAAAAAAAAAAAAAAAAAAAAGAAAATTGGTCTCGGTCCAGATGTACTCAGTGTCAGTAACATGTAGTCAGTTTCACATGTTTGCAGCTTTTGAATCATAAAATATGTATGTATGACTTACAAAATATTTAATTAAAAAAAAGGTTTGTTAGTTTGATTTTATGGGGAGATAATGTAAAAATTTATGAATTATCTTTAAATAAATAAATTTTAAATTATAGACATTTTCGTTTCGAAAATGATCTTTAACACATGTGCATTATTTAAAAAAAATGGTCCTGGTTTAGATGTACTCAGTTTCACATGTTTGCAGCTTTTGAATCATAAAGCATGTATGTATAATTTGCAAAATATTCAATTTAAAAAAAAAAAAAAAAAGAGTTTGTTAGTTTGATCTTTAAGGGATGACCCTGAGTCTGAAAAAAGTTATTTTGATCTACAATCATGTGTTTTCATTTCCAACTTATTTCCACCGTACCTACAGTGTGAAATTTTGACTATTGGTTACTTTCAGAATTAGTTATATTTAGTCGCAACAAAATGTTGGTGCTCTTTAATGTATACCCACCAATTTGATTCGTAGAATTCCATATGTTCTTCTGCGTCCTCTTTGAATTTTTTTTTTCATCTTCTACATTTTTGCTCCAGCGTATAAATACGCCGCATATGCCAATAGATACTATGTACAGCACCAGTTAAGCAGTTGGTGAGTAAATTTGGATCTATATTTTATACCGGTCAAATTTCGATGCTCTGAAAGGTATGGCCACCAAACTGTGTTCCATTAATTGTAATAAATTTTCAGTATCGGGCTCAAGACACTTTTATAATAATTTGTTTTAACATAAAAATTTTATTCCGGGTTTACAGATAATACTTCATGAATGTACGTGTAAATAGTGAATAATTCTATACTTCGTTAGACCTTTCCAGGGAAACAGTAAATCTGTTCCTAAAATGTTGAAATGATTGACTGCCATCAGAATTTAGAAACAATTTGATTTGAAAATAAGTAAATGCTTTTCTTCACTTACATTAAAAAGGAAATTGTTTTTCAAAAAGTCTGGTGCGATTTCGCAACATGGGAATCAAGATTAAGTAGTATAAATAATATAACACCACCCTTCAAAGTTTTAAAAACTTAACAGTCTTTATTTATCCATACAATATTATAAGAATAGCTCCTTCAATGCGCTGTTTATGCGACATTATCTGTTTCATTTCAAAACGTACTTCACAACTCACATGGTTTAGTAACGACGATTGAAGTTACATCACTTCATTTCACTTGCGGGGCAAGGGAGGGGTGTCATCTAGCGACACCTGGTTTTATTCACAATTTTAATTGTATTTTCGACAACTTTCTCTTTAATTATAACTACTTTGTATATAACCAGCCAGACAAAGTCATTTTTTAGTTTTTTGTAATAGTCTTTTAACAGACTATGCAAGTGAGTCAGCGATATTGAAAGGCAAAAGAAAATTACAGGCGATATCAGGAAGTTGAGGATGAAATGATAGCCTTCACAACATAAAAGTCTTGTCTTCAAAAATTACAGGATAATAAAAAATGAAACATCGTCTGCCTCAAAATTATTGTACTTTAAAGGCTTTTTAGAATTAATAAGTAATTATAATTAAGCTGTGATGAACTGTATTATGACATTTTAATATTCATCTTCTATTTTTGATGAGAATATGTACAGGGTGATTATATAAAAAAAAATGCCGATAAATGAGCCCCTAGCGACTGGACCGTTAAAGAGAACTGAATGCTATTTGGGATGTGGTTATGGGATCATGAATGAGCTGAAGAACGACAATCGAGGTCTCACAGTTAAAGTTACCTGGACAAAATTTTGAAAATTTCAAATGACAACAAACGAAATTATCTTAACAGTTAAAAAACATAAAAACCATTAAAGAAACTAATTTTAACTCTAAAAATCATGACATATATCATACGCAAATAACAGCAGTGAAAAGAACTTACGAGTATATGCCTACACAGGCGACCAAATTAAAACAAATAATTTTATTCATGGCACAAAATGTTTAAGTGTTTACGTTTACAAACGATGAAGCACCGTATTCGGCATCAATAAATTGCGTCATGAAGCCAATGCAGAATCTCCGTTTGATAGAGTTTTTCATGTCAGACGTCAGGTTTAATAGAATGTTACGTACCCCAGGAAGCAAAAACCGATTTAGGTGTATTCGAGTGAACCTGTAGACCACGGAAACACTTATTTCTATAGCTAAAATGTGTCTTTTATCGCCATCTATTTATTAATGGTTTTTCACTTTGTTGATCATTTTGTGGTGAAAAAAAATTGGTTGATGCCATTTGAAATGTTAGAAATGTTGTTATTGTAACCGTAACTGTAAAACCTCGATTCTATTCTTTACTTTATTCTTGAGCCCATGCCAACACCATACTAAAATACCGACATCGTAAATAGCATCCCGTTTCCTTTATCGGTACGGTCGCTGAAGGTCAATTAGCATTCAGAGAAAATATTATACGAGGGCTATCCAGAAAGTAGATTACGTTTTGGAATAAAAAATAAACAAAGTATAGGAAACAAATTTTATTATATACAGATGAAAGCCACACTCAAATACTACTTTTCTACATAGTCACCATACAAATTAAGGCATTTATCGTAGCGATGTACGAGCTTGGAAATGCCTTCGTCGAAAAATTCGGCCGCCTGCGCCTTCAACCAACAGTTCACGTGTTTCACCCATGTTTCGTCACCAGTAACGATGCGATCGAGTAAAGAGTCACCATCCTTATGGTAAGCGTCCAAAAAGTTCAACGCTGCAGCCATTCGCTGATTTTTGTGGTCCTCTGTCAAGATTTTTGGAATCCATCTTGCACAAAACTTGTGGTAACCAAGCTTTTCGCTGATGATTTCGTGCAACAAACTTCGCGAAATTTGTGGAAAACTCAAAGAAAGTTCCGTTATTGTGAACTTATTACTGCACGCACCTCGCAGCTCGCGGGATTTTCAATTAACGCAGACATTTCAAACCGTCACAGTATCTGAACGGAGCACAGCACGAACCTCTCACTAGCACGGCTAGATGCCGACTGAGCTGCGCAACGCTCTGACCCCAAGATGGCCGCGCTAGCCCCGCCCCTAGCGGACACAGACGAAAACGTAATCTACTTTCTGGATAGCCCTCGTACATTAATTTATAGTATATATTTTTGTTTTCGATAATACCGTTCTCATAACTTTCATTACAATCAAAATCTTGCAATATTTTCTCGTTTACTTTTACGTTTCATACGTTTTACAACAGTGTGTATTCAGATATATATTACATTCCACAGTGACGATATATATTCAGATTATAACACGAAATATGCTTTGAGAAAATATCAGAATGGTTAATACTTAATATCACAAAAGCATTCGCAGTTATATAACATAGTAATATCAAATATGTTTAGATCTATAGTTACAGTTAAACACACTTAATTACAGCATTTTCACACAAACTTACAAGCAATAGAAAATTCATTTATTGCAACATATTGCGAATGCAATATCACTGTAAATTGCATTATGCATATGAAGCGGGGGACGACACACAGATGAAGCAACAATTCAATTTTGAAATTTCATATATTATTATGTATTTAACATTTATTAGGGATGGAACAGATGCGGAAATTGTTCCACAATTTCTTAATACTACAAATCGCAGTATTTAATTACAGAAATCCTGTCATTAAATAAGGCGATGAATATTATTAAAAATATTATGTTAACAATTGCCCCTCTGGGACGCAGCTATTGCCCCTCTAGGACGCAGCTATTCCATCTCTGAATTATTTACATCACTTTTATAAAGCATTTAATATATGCAGTACACTGTATAAAAAGAGAAATGTTTCTTGATATGGTAAGAAGATTTACGAAAGTATAATATAACGTCTTCCAAGTTACCCATGATTACAAAAAGCGATATAGCCATAGATAAGATAAGTCATAGTGAATATAAAGCGTTACTTTATCTTCAAAAACCAATAGATTTACCAGATGTAGAGAAGCATTTCTGAAAAGAAAGTTTCTTTTGATGCCCATAATTTTAGGAAACGTTTCCAAGAAGTTTTTACAGAATATTAATTTGTTTTCGCTTCCCAGAATATCATTTTTTTGCGGACGCCACTAATTCTCAATTAAACTTTTTCAGCTGCATAAAATAATTTATAGATGCAAGAGTAAGAAAATAATGTTAATTTTAATATTATTGTTAATGCTATTCATTTGAATTTTATTGTTAATGTTAATTAATTTATCACGTTTGTTGAACATTAAACTGTTAACTTGAGAATCGATAGCATCCGATTTTCTCAGATGCTATATCGAATATTTCTGAAAATTACGGTCAGCAAAAGAAAATTGTGTTTCAGAAATACTTCTTTAAATCTCAGAAATCTATAGGTTTCCAGGGAAAAGAAACGTTTTTCGGAATCGTTGGTAACTCAATAGACATTTATATTATATTTTCGTACGCTTGAAAAAGATAAGAACTAGATTAATATGCATTTGTCTTTTGTACAGTATAATACACTGATAGAAATAACACAAAAGTTAAATTCAAATGTGTCTAAGACATGAAAATATATTGTGAAGATCAATTTACTCAGTTGAAGGGTAATGCAGAACAAGTGGGTAGGTGTGATCGAAGATCGCTCAAAGGGTTTCGTTTAATATTCATTTCAAAACACTTTATCCTTTCTTTAATAAATTCAAATAAATTTCATTTTCCGAAAAAAAAAAGAAAAAAAATCGTGTTTTTTATAAAGTAAAAAATTACCGGTCTATTTTTTCTTTTTTTCGAATATCTAAACCAGCCCGATAGCGGACTAAGCCCGCTATTATATTCTGTCCTAATAATATCTGTCATGCGGACTAAATGCGATATTTAAAAAAATAATTTCAAAATTAAACATGTTGTACACCTTCAAAATGTTAAAATATGCGAATATTTCCATAATCGGATTTTTATCATAATTCAATATGTTTCTCAAACTCTCATATTTACTATTCTCTATTACTCATGTTGATACGCGCTTTGTATTATTCTCAAACATTTGAAAAATCCGTTAAACTTCCAATAGGACGTCAGATTTTCTTTTTAATTCTCTAATGACGTGATATTAATCTGCTTTGTGTACATACACATACACATACTCCTTGTATTAATGAGAAATCTTTGAAAATTTCGTTTTATTACCACTATGACGTCAATCATTGTTATTTCATATTAATATTTTTTTTTTTTTTCAATTGGTGAAACTTTTTATTCATTTTCATTTTTCACATGGAAATCGTCTGATAGAAAATTAATTATTGTAGAAAGAATTTCATCGTGGATTTTTAATTTTTGGCATCTGCTATAATGAAAAATGTTTAAATTTAATAGGAAAAGGCTGCTAGAATTTTGGTTTCTTAACTCTATTTATTAAAATAACACGAATTTTTCAAATTTTAATATTTTGAGCTCTTTATAGCTGGTATTCAGCTATATACACAAAGTTTCAACTCTGTAAGTTACATAGTTTCTGAGAATAGCTCTGTGACAGACAGACAACAGAGCAGGAGTAATTGGGTTTCCTGAGATGAACGAAACCCTAAAAATAATGAAGTGTACAAACTAGTTGTTCTGTGTTATTTCCATTTACATGAGTTGGACTTTCTATCTTCATTTTCTATTTCATTTTTCCTTCGTTACAAGGTTATCAAACGATAGCTATCAGATAGCAGGGTCACCTAAAACTTCCTAAAATGGACCATCGATTGTTTTGTATGCTGAATTTTCACTTGGGATTTCTTGTGAATTCGTGTCTATCAGTAAGTGTTTCATTCACATTAAAAACATAAACAAGTAAATAAGTACAAACTTTAGTACGATATACTTATGTGTTTGTGAAAAGAAAGACTAAATACAATGCACCTTCAAAATTATTAATGTGTACAATACTGATGCTATGTTTCAAAATTATCAATTAAAAAAAAATAATTTCATGATTTTAGATTAATATTGTTTCATATGCAACACAATATAACCAAAAAAAAAGTTAAAATGAATGTTATGAAATTTTAGTCGGTAACAAACAAGTGGTTAATTATGAAGAAGTGTGAATGAACTTTTACAACTTTACTTAACAGCTTACAAGAATACCTTTACAACTTTAACACTGAAATCGGAAAGAAATGAATTAGTCAAATTATGTTGCCTGTTACATATAGCAACAACACATACAATTTTATTTATATGCAAAATGTTTTTTTAAGCAAATAAAACTTTGTAAGTTTGTAAGCCGAAACAGAATTCCCAGACCGATGGATTGTTCAACGTGTTCCAATACCTTGACCCGTTTGATTAGGGATATTATGATGTGTGAATTTATCTTAGTGATATAATAAACATACAATGAACTGTGATTAATATAAATGATATGACAACAAGAATCGCAATTGAATTTGTAAAAATTCATGTAGATATGCGGGAGTGTTCTTCTAAGGGATTCGAATATCCCTTAAATCAGCAGTTCTTTAACTGTGATCCATGAACCCTCAAAGGGGGGTGTAATGCATTTTCCAAAAGGACTCGCCTTTAATGCAATTTTTTTTTAATTATGTAAAACTTGAGAGAAAGCTTTCGATTTTCTCGAACCCTAGCTAAGCAGGTTTTGATCTATTTCTGTTAGTTTATACATCATTTAATTAATATTTTTAAAAAAATCAGTAATTTCAATTTAAAATTTTAGAGGTCCGAAAAGATAGGGCAAAAACAAAAAAGAATCTGTGATATCTTGCTGCGTTTCCATTATGGCTTAACTGTCTCTGCAGGTCTGTGAGCTCTGCGAGGCATTCGTTTCCCAAACAATCAATGTGCTTCATTCGTTGTTTACGTGCCGCTGATTAGTTGGGTCTTATGATTTAATGCTTGGTACACCAACGCCCAGGACGATAACGCCATAACATAAATGGCCTTTTAGAGTTTCAGAACCTCTGTTTAAATATTTTTAAAATCCCACAAAAATATACTTTTCTTGCAAATAATTTTAAGTGTTGTTATTATACAGGGTGGTCATAAAAAAACTTTGCCGATATATCGAACTCTAGCGGCCGGTCCGTTCAACCGATCGAGATAAGATTTCAGATTTAGTTATTCACAGGTATGAGCTCGGTATTCTGTAAACGGCAACAAATTGGCGCTCATGGTTACGGTTATAGCTACAGAAACTCGAAATTTTCAAATTGCAACGCCCATTTTTTTTCATCGCAAAATGTTCAGCGCATGCAAAATCCCTAAAGAGTGTTGGAACGGTACGTGTATCGCAATAAACGGACACGTTATATACGCACAAAAACAGCTCTGCGAACGGCCAAAAAAACACGATCAGGGTGTATGAAGGAAATTTGCATATGACAGAGGCAAAACACCAATCACGGAACGCCGTTCGCCAGATAGTCAGCGTAGAAAACGGATAAAAAGTGGGGTGGGAATGTTAGTTCTTCAGTCGGGAGCACGCACATGCCGACGAAATGACTCTTCCAGCGACAGTTCGTGGTGAATTGGTAAAACTCTATTATCAAAATGGGATGAATGCTGTGAAAACCTTGCGTGTTTACCGTCGAAACCATCGCCAAATACGTGGCTTATGTAGCCCGCAAGCTCTTCGTGATTTAGTAAAGAAATTCGAAGAAACTGGCTGAACCTGTGATAGACCGCAATCCGGACGACCAACTGTTCCTGAGGATACTGTTATGGATGTGCATCACACAGTGACTACATGACACATGCAAACTGCAAGAGGTGCATCTCGTGTATTGGATATACCGAAATCGACGGTCCTAAAGCTACTGCGCTCTGTAATTCGCATGTTTTCTTACCGGTACTAGCGCGTCCAGATGTTGGAAGTGGGGAACCATCAACAACTTATAGACTTTGCTAATGAATTTCTTATCCGATATGATGGAGATCACGACTGGCCTCTTCGCATATTATGGACGGCCGAGACACATTTCACCTTAACTGGCAACGTCAACACTAAAAATTGTGTGCACTGGGCAAACATGAATCTGCACGCTGTGGCACCAGTACCTTTATACGACGTCAAAGTTACTGTGTGGTGCGGCATTGCAGACACAATTATTCTTGGGCGTACTTCTTTGAGGAAGCGACACCAACGGGAATTGTAACTTGCTCTATAACAGGCTTCCGCTATACGGCAATGCTGCAAAATTACGTCATACCAGAATTGTTGCAGCGAAATGCACTGAATGACTTCGTTTGGATGCAAGGTGGTGCCCCTCACATATAGCGAAGTCTGTTCGCAGAGTCCTGGAATAGCATTTTTGCGACCGTGTCATCTCACGCCATTTTCTATTTCCGTGGCCTCCGCGATCCCCGACCTCCCTCCTATGGATTTCTGGTTCTGGGGATATCTCAAATCTAGAGTGTACATGTGAAATCCGCAAACTTTGCCGGATTTGAAAGATTCTATCAAAGGTGAGATTGCAAACATCCCTCATGCGATGTTACGTTCGGCTGTATTGTCCACAGTCGCCCGCATGCAATGTGTAATTGCCTGTGATGGCACCCATGTGGAAAATGTGTAAAGAAAAAGTTTTCTTTTCTCCTATCTGTGTTGTAATCAGTGATTGTGTACTGACTCTGTGTCATTTGCAAATTTCCTCCGTACGCCCTAATCGTTTTTTTTTTTTTTGGCCGTTCGCAGAGCTGTTTTTTGTGCGTGCATAACGAGTCCGTATCTTGCGATACACGCACGGTACCAACGCTCTTTAGGGTTTTAGCATGCGCTGAGCGTTTTGCGACGAAAACAAATTGGCGTTGCCATTTGAAAATTTCGAGTTTCTGCACCTATAACCGTAACCGTGAGCATCACTTTATTGCCGTTCACAGAATCCCGAGCTCATACCTCTGAATAACTATATCTGAAATCTCACCTTGATTGGTTGAACGGTCCGGCCGCTGGAGCTCCATATATCGGCAAAGTTTTTTCATGACCACCCTGTATGTACAAACAGCATAACTTGGCTATCTTCTTATATCTTTCAGATTTCATCGAGTATCAAACTTGTAAAGTGAATTCGATTTCACGCTGTATAATCAGTTACGGATTTAAATGTCTTTTTTAATGTTATCCTAAAACAGGATTTGTTCTGTAAAGTGTTTTTCACGAGTTTATATGCACATACAAAATAAAAATAAATAAAAGGAAATCACTAAAATTTTTAGACGTTAAAATTGCTAACATTTGTAAAATCAGCATTTTTTTAAAAAAAAATCTGCAGAAAAATGTTTTTTATTAATTTTTTTTAAATATTTCTAATTAATTAAGAATAAATTAGTTTTTAAAAATGTTTCGAAATACAAGACTTTTAGTATTTGTTTTAATTTTCGATGCTGTACAAATTCTTGAGAGTATAACAATTGTGAAAATTAATTCGAATCAACGTATTAAATTAAAAACATATAGTTTCGGTTTTTAAAGCATTAGTTATACAAAAATTTCACACAGAAATGAATTAAAAGTTTTAAAAAGTTTTAAATGTAGCTGCATTTCCTCTCCGAATTAACTGTCTTTGTTTTCATTGAAATATTCGCTGTTCTTCCTCTTCCAGATGTCATTCTGAATGCGTCTTCTTTCGGTTTACAGCACGAGTTATTTCCAAAAAGGACATTTCTAAAACCTGTCCGGAATTTGTTGTTAAAAAATGCGTACAAAATCGGATTTATACAGCTGTTTGATGCGCCTAACCATTGAGCAATAGGAGCTGATACTTCGATTACAAATTCTTCTAAGCTATTTTCTTGATATGGCTCTCCCACATTCATCCTAATAAAGATTACATACAGAGGTAACCATGAAATCATAAACGCAAGCACTACTATAAATATCATTTTGATAACTTTTATTTTCGATCTGTGCATTACGCTGTTGTTGTGCTCACCTTCTCCTGGCATTTGCCTGCGGCAAACTTTCACCCATATCAAAACGTAACAGAGAAAAATGATGCAAAGTGGTAACAAATAACAGAGTAAAAAATGTGCAATGAGGAAATAAATAGTTCTCATTCTCTCCGTCGGCCAAATTTCGCGACACATGTACAAAGTGTCGCCATCGGACGTTCTCCCTAATGTCGTCAGTTGGAAGTACACAGTCCAAGGAAGTGTGATGGTAAAACTGAAGATCCAGATGGCAGCTATGATGAAACGACATCCACGTGAAGATATCTGGCATTGCATTGGGTAACAGATAGCTAGATATCTGTAAGAAAGGTTTTTTTTTTAAAAAAAAAAAAGAAAGAGAGAGATCAAAATAAGAAGAATAAAATAATTTATGAAAGCAAGATTATTTTGTTTACATAGTTTTAAAAAAATGTTAAAAATTTCGTTTCACATTCAACCAAAATATGGAAGGACTTTGCTACAATTTGTGTTTGGTAAATAAATGAACCACAGAAAAAGGGTTCTATTTATTTGAAATCGTATTTATTTCATTCAACCAAATAAAAATTACTTCAACTTATATAAATAAAACAAGGTTACAAAATCCATCTTTCGGCTCGTTGTAACAGTGAAAATTTTAACTGTGTCATGAAAAAGGCTGTATAAATAAGTGGACAAAATATAGCAAACAGGAAAAAAAATTATTAATTAATTAAAAAAAAAAAAAAAAAAAAAAAAAAAAAAAAGATTTTTCTTTGAAAAGTTTCGATATTAAAGAATGACTTTTCATTCGAAAGAAAATAAAATCAACTGAAAGAAAAATAAAACAAGTGAGTGAGTGTGATCGAAGATAGCACAAAGGGTTTCGTTTAATGTTCTTTTCAAAACACTCTATCCTTTAAGTAATAAATCTAAATCATTATTATTAATCATAATAAATCAAAGTCATTATTATTAATCATAATAAATCAAAGTCATTATTATTAACCATAATAAATATAATGATCATTATTATTAATCATTTATAATTATTAAATTCTTATTTTAAATATAATTTATTTATTTTAATATAGTTATCATGTATCAATACACTTTATTAATAAGAACATAGATAGCAGCATCATTAAATTTAATATTAAAATGGTTACAAGAGGAAGCTATTTTTTTTAAATCAAGTTAAAATTATTCAAGAACTGCTTTTCAGACAATTGTAACAGCATATGTTCTAGAATTTCTAATGTGGAAGTCAGTAAGTGAAAACGCATCTAAAACATTACATTAAATAATTTAAATTTTAAATGAAAAAATAAAATTTATTTCAATAGAGGAAAGTTTAATAAACTAAAAATGAGATGGCAACACTAGTCATTATCGGGAATTAATGATTTAAAGAAAAAACATAATATTTATAAATAAGAACTGTTTAAAAATAAAAATATAAATGAAATTATTTGAATAAAATTCAAAATTCCGAAGTTTCGAAAATATAGCGAAGGTTTAAATAAAATTTTAAATTTCTAAAAAGAAACAATAATTTTTAAACGAAATTTAAAATGCAGAAATGTCTCAAGAATTTATAATGGATGTTCAAGCAAAATTTAAAATTTTGCATTTTCTCAAAACAAAATAAATTGTTTAAACGAAATTAAAAATTCCAAAATTAAACAAATTTAGTGGAAATTTAAACAAAATTTTAGATTTCGGAATTTCTCAAAAGAAATGACAATTTGGTATTTTTCCACAACTTTTAATCGGAAAAAATAACTCTATAAAATTGAATTTATTAGATAATGAAACCCGGGGAAGGGGGAATTTTCAAACTCCGAGGCACAGCTTCAATCCAGGAACCTTTCCAACAGCAGGCAAACACGCTACCTCGGAGTCACCTAGCCTACGCTTAAAAGACTTAGGCTCGGTTTTAAAATCTGGTCAGATGTCCTTTTATGTAAGAAATGGCTGGATATCATTAAATTAATTCATTTAATTAAAATAATATAACTTTTTCAAAATTGTATTATTCTTTTTTTGTCATCTGAGGTATTCAGCTATAAGTATGCAAATATTCAAGTATCTAAATTATACAGTTTCCGAGAACGAACTCGTGAACGTGACAGACAGATAAACAGAAAAGTGTGACGAATAGGGTTTCGTCAAATGAACGAAACCCTGAAAAGCGCCAATTTAACAATATGACTTGATAAATTAATCTTAACTTTGAATTTTATTTCAGAAAATTGCTTTATTTTTGTTGTATTATACTAAAGAATAAACGAAGCGAGAAAAAAATGTAAAAAAGGTAAAGGAAAAATAATATTAACATATAAAGGAAAGCAAAATGTAATATTAAATTTTTAGATAATATAATGATGTGGATAAATATTTCCTGAAAAAGTTGATGGAATATATAAAGTACAAAAATAAAATAAAATATGTTTCAAAGAAAAATAAAATTATCATTATTTTAGCAATATTATTTGATAAATTATATAAACTTTGTATTATTATTTCATAAATGCACTTTTACTTTTGTACCATTACACTTAATGAGTACAAAAACAATTAATATGAAGACTGTGAAAAATGATAAGGAAAAGATAAGATAAATTGAGTAAAGATGCACATGAAAAGAAAGGTGAGAATTTTTACAAAGTTTCAATGTAATATAGAAAATGTGCATAAAATAACGGTTGATTAACTGTTGGAAAATCAACAAAATTAACTACAACAAACTTAAAATATATACAGGTTGTCCACATTCAACGGTGGCAGTGGCTAATTTCTAAACTGTTAATCATAAAAATATAGCCCCATTTACAAAAAATATTTTAATAGGGTCGAGAAGTATTTTAAAAGCGGTTTGGTTCATTAAAAATATTTCTTTAAAAATTACGAAATTTAAATTTTTATACGGTCTTCCAGTCCTATAAGTTATACTTAGTAAAAATATCCTATTACACTAACAAGGAGACCGCCAAACATGATGCGCACAGATTTTGATGATTTAAAAGTATGTTGTAGGGATCATACCCCTACCTATTCAGGTCAAAGGTTTCCTTCAAATGGGCTTTAGTTTTCGAGAAATTTCGGGTTAAAGTTCAGCATGCATTTCAAATGCCATTACTTCGCGAACCTGGACATGGTCTCCATGGTGCCGTGGTAGCGTTCGTGATTTGAAAGCCGCAGATGGGTGTTCTGTCCTCTCCTGTGACTGTTACCTTTTTTTTAAACAAATTTTATATATTTGTCGCGTTATGAGTTGTATGCAGAATTATGAATTCTGCATCTTTGAACTTTTTGATATTTTCCTAATAAATTCTATTTACATTTTCGAATATTGCGTGAAAATTTATAGTTTTTGCACAATTTTTATTCGAATATTTCTGCTGACGAAAATCCAAACTAATTTATGTCTTGATATCTCGTCTTTTTAAAATGATTATTGTTTACATTTATGTATATTTACTTATTTATTTATTGTATTTACGAAATAATACTTTTTTTAAATTTACATTTTCTATTTAAAAAAAATTTAAATGATTAAGAAAAAATTAACAAAATAATATATCCTTTTAATATTTGATTTGTTCTAAATATATTGAAATATGTTAACTGCTGAAATACTAAAATATTTATCATCACCGACATCGACATTTTTAGTTTATTAAATATGGAACTAATTGTGTTATACCTATCGCAAAAATATTCTAAACAAATTTCGCATTAAAAAACGCCTTTAAATGATTGTTTTAACAATATTGGAAGAATGTATAAATTAGCATATTATATATTCTTTAAATACTTAAATTGTGATAAATATATTTAAAAATGCATTAAATTTGAAAAAGAAATTATTTCAAACGTGGTATTTGTCTGCAAAGGAAGCGAAACGAAATTGATAAAAAGAAAATTTTATTTATTCTGATATTACCGTAAAAGTCGTTGCAGACGATTTTTTTTCAGATATTTTTTATATGTATTGTAATTTACAAACGATTTTTCATTTCTAGTTGAATTTTTCTGTATGACATCGACTTGTTAGACTGAAAAAAAAAATTAATTGTAATACATTATTTTTTATTTGTGCAAATTAAAAATGACGGTGAGTTTGAACTTTACAGTTACATGTATTTAAATAACATAAAACAAATATATATAACTGGCTAAAACTTGGATATAATCGTTATTGCTTTAAGATTTTATTACTCCTTTCAAGATATGTTTTTGGAATTAGTTTGGAATTTCGTCAATAGAAATATTAATTTCAAAACTGCACAAGAAAAAAAAAAAAAAAAAAAAAAAAAAAAAAAAAACGTAAATTTTTACGAAGTATTCGAAAATGTAAATGGAATTTATTAGGAAAATATCAAAAAGTTCAAAGATGCAGAATTCATAATTCTGCATACAACTTATAACGCGACAAATATATAAAGTTTGTAAAAAAAAAGATAAAAGTCACAGAAGAGGTAAGAACACCCACCTGCGGTTCTCAAATCGCGAACGCTACCACGGAGCCACTGAGACCTTGTCCAGGACGGCGAAGTAATGGCATTTGAAATGCATGCTTATCTTTAAAACGAAATTTCTCGAAAACTAAAGCCCATTTGAAGGAAACCTTTGACCTGAATAGTTAGGGGTATGATCCCTACAACATACTTTAAAATCATCAAAATCTGTGCGCATCATGTTTGGCATGTAAGACAGAAAAGCTCCTTTCTTCTACGATTAAATTGACCGAGTAATAGCTGTTTAAAGTTGAAGCATCCTTTTTGCTTCGAAATAGGGGTAATTCACAAATATACTAGAAATGTAAATAATCGTGAGACATAAAAAATAAAGTTGAAAGTAAAATTACGATATAAATTTGAAATCTGTTTCCATTCTGGCATATTAAATATTATATACAACTTGTGCTAAGAATATAAGTGAAAAAATAACAGAATATTTTTTTTTAATGAAATTGTAAAAAATAACAATATAAATTTTTTTAGAAAATGTTACATATTTTAAAATGCTTTAGATTATCTAATCTAAAACTGAATTAATAAAAATTAGTTATCTTAAAACTTGCTCGAATTAACTTCTGTCGTCTGGAATTCAGAAATGTCTAAGTGAAATAAATCTTTCTAATACTTTATGTACTTTGTGTACGACCCCTCAAAGCCCATGATCCAACTGATCTATGTTTAGATACAGAAAACTGGTATAAGTCATGCAATTAAAAGTTTCATAACTCGGTTAATTTCAGTGTTAAATGAATGGGACTTTTTTTTGTCTTACCTGTTAGTGTAATAGAAATTTTTTACTAAAAATCAAATGTAGGACCGGGGAACGATATAAAAAATTAAAATTGTTGCTTTTTTAGAAATTTTGTTATTAATCCAAACGACTTTTAAAATAATTGTTTACCTCATTTAAAACATTTTTGCAATTACAACTATATGTCTGTGATTAACGGTATAGAAATTAGCCATTGGACACCGGTGAGAGTGGACACCCTGTATATCAGAAAGGTTTCAAATGCCGAAAAATGTAATTATTATTATTATTATTATTATTATTATTATTATTATTATTATGTTTCAACCTTTAAGAATTTTGTACAGTTGGTCCGATAAGAATATTCCTAAAATTTTGGTTTTACGAATCGTAAACGTTGAGTTGCGTAGCCAGGCGATATCTGCGAATTGAACACTTTAAATTCTATTATCTGGAAATACTGTTCTTCAGCGGTTTTGCCACGATAACTTTTGAATAGGGTAACGGAGTTACATGTTACTTTTTTTAAAATAAACTAAATCCTCTGCAAGGTTTACACAAATATATGTTTGATTTCAGATATAATCGAGAGACAACATAATAAGCAGTATAAAACAGCAATCACGTCTGTTCAGTGTAACTTTGAATTCATATAATTTAGTTATTTTTTTCGAAAACAGATGCCATTACTGCACCCAGAAAAAAGTTTTGTTGAATCAACAAAAATTTGGTTGACCCAACAAAACTTTTTGTTTAAATATAGGTCAATGAAATTTTGTTTGAATCAACAAAAAAAAATTTATTTTGCAATTCCAAAAGAAAAATTTTGTATCGTCAGCAAAAAAATGTTTTGTTAAATCAAGTAAAATGGTTCAATTTTACTTGAATTTTGCTAAAACAACCAAAATGTACTCAACAAAACATGTTTTGTAGTTGTAATCAATTCTTTTTTCTGGGTGTGTCCATCTTTAGAATGTTCTTTATTTCTGTCTTCATTCAGTCAGTTTAGTCGGATTTTGAGAATTAACAGGGACAGAAGGTTTACTTTTTTTATTATATTTTCTTTATCTTCGCCATATAGTTGGCTGGAGATCTCTTTTGTGACTTATTTAAAGGCTTTCCTGTAAGATGAAAGTATTTTTTTGTAAGAAGTGAATTCGAATTTTATATGGGTTTCAAAAGGAGAACTGTATTTTGTTTTGTGTTGCAGCCATTTTTAAGTTGGTGTGTCTGGCTGATTTTCAAGTACTTTCAATCCATTTACATCTACAGTCAAATTTGTCTTTTTTGGTAAGTCTTAAACATTATTTTATGTTCATATTACTATTTAAGTTGCATAATTGTTTATTTATCTAATTTCTATTTCAGTAGCATAGTTATTTATTTGTTTTGTTATTTGGATCTCATGTCGGTTTTTGATTTTCTTGTTTCATTTGTGTATGTTATTAGGGGCTTCATATTGTCGATTTTAAGCATAATGATGACAATATTTGATGAAATAACATATACTTACTGCGAATATTCTTATAAAGCCCTTCTAAAGATTCTATAACATATTCATAGTTTTCAAATTTTGCTTTTCCAATTTTTGCTTTTTCATCTTTTTGGGTATACTGCCTTCAGTGTCCATTCCATTGCTTTTTATAATGTCTTATCCTTCGTTTTTCACATGTGTCTTTATTTTTAAACATATATATAGTTAAAATGAAATCACATGTATGAAAAAAAAATACATATATATAGTAGACACCGGTTACAACGGACTGTCATGGGACCGGCAAATATGGTACGTTATAAGCAATATTTCCAAAAAAAAGCAGTACATAACATAAAGAAGAAAGATGCATAATAGCAAAATCAGTAATAGATATTTTAAATAGAAATTTTATTCATTTCTGAAAATTAAGTAAAAAAAAAAAAACAATATTCTACTTTCATATGTATTTATAAAAATAATCTGTTATTTATAAGATTGGGGTAGGAACCAAGGCGCTGAGTATCTTATAAATGAAAGTACGTTATACACCAGCTAACAAATACAACCGGTGTCTACTGTATTGTATCTCTCTCTATATATATGTGTGTGTGTGTGTAATTTTTTTTTTAATTGTAGTATAAGTATCGGTTTTTATACTGTCGATTATTTAAATGATTTGATGGTTTTTATTAACAAGAGTTTTATTATATATATATATATGTATATGTATACAGGGTGTTTCAAAAATGACCGGTATATTTGAAAAATCAATAAAAACTAAACGGGCAGCGATAGAAATATACCGTTTTTTTTTTTTTTTTTTTTTTTTTTTTTTTTTTTTTTAAATACCGCTAACCAGGCCCCTACCTGCCCGGCATGAATGCCTAGCTTAACGGGTTAGTACCTGGGTGCGGGGCGGAAATCGCCTGATCACAGCATGGCTGTGATCCACCTGACTATTGATTTGTTCACATCGCTGCTGTGCTTGCTCTCTTGGGATTTGCTACCATTATCTTTGTTTGCCGGTTCAAGGTTTCTGTTTAACTTTGTTGAATTGACAGATTTAATAGGTCTCGTAATTTAGAACCTTGATCAGGTGACGAGACCCTCACCTGACTAGGCACCCCCAGAGGTATTATTCACAGGTAACTTGGAGGGCTTTGCACCCACGACGGATTTTACATGCACCAGGTGCCATTAGCGTACATAGATTTACATATTTACCATGTCTGTTGGCTTGTCACGTTCATGGTGGGTTGTCGCTGTAGTGTTTATCGCCTCTTTTATGAGCTGATTTCCCTTCTTGTTGTATTTGTCTCTGTCAAGGCTTTTTGGCGTTTTTATAGGCTCGCTCCTCTTGTGGGTTGTTTTTTGTCTATCATTCATTGGTTTTTTGTCTCTTTCTTGATATATTTTTACCTCTAGCTTGTGCTAGAGCTGGTTTTCACATTTTGAATCTTGGTCTTCTTTCGAGAGTTTCACTGGTTATTATGTCACTATCGTGGGTTTTGTCACGTTGTAACTTTTGTTACTGGTGGTTGTCACATTGTAACTTTCGTTACTGGTAGTTGTCACATTGTAACTTTTGTTACTGGTGGTTGTCACATTGTAACTTTTGTTACTGGTGGTTGTCACATTGTAACTTTTGTTACTGGTGGTTGTTACATTGTAACTTTTGTTACTGGTGGTTGTCACATTGTAACTTTTGTTACTGGTGGTTGTCACATTGTAACTTTTGTTACTGGAATGCACCGTTTGTTGCAATATGCTTGGGACAACAGTAAATTTTCAGGCAGACAAACTTTCGAAATTAGTTACAATTTTCCACAACAGATGGCGCTGTAGTCTGAAAAAATCTAAACCACGATATTTTCCACATATCCACCATGCGCAGCAATAATATGGCGTAGTCTCTGAACGAAATTACCAGAAACCTTTGTAAACCTAACTTCTTTCTGTGGGGACACTTGAAAGACCAGGTGTACCGCCACAATCCAGAAATAATTGAAAAACTGAAGCAGTACATCTCTTCTGCATGTGAAGCCATCCCGCCTGACACGTTTACAAAGGTTTCTGGTAATTTCGTTCAGAGACTACGCCATATTATTGCTGCGCATGGTGGATATGTGGAAAATATCGTGGTTTACATTTTTCCAGACTGCAGCGCCATCTGTTGTTGAAAATTGTAACTAATTTCGAAAGTTTATCTGCTTGAAAATTTACTGTTGTAACAAGCATATTGCAACAAACGGTGTATTTCTATCGCTGCCCGTTTAGTTTTTATTGATTTTTCAAATATACCGGCCATTTTTGAAACACTTTGTATGATAAAGCTCTGAAGAATGGTAATAAAGAATGGTTTTAATATAAGAATGAAGAAAAATCCTAAATCTATTCAAAGAACCTCAGAGGAGAAAAGTGACATTTTTACAAGCATTTCTTAGAAAACTTACCTGTCAATCGATATAGCCACTAAAGTATTCACAGAAGCACATACAGAAACACCTTGCAGATAAGCGACAGCTTTACACAGAACGAGGCCAAGAATCCAGGCTATTAGAAAGAAAGAAAGAGAAAATTGAAGAAAATTGAAGCAATTTATAAAGAGCTAAAAGAAAAATAAATAAATTATTATTGCTGGTATAGAGACGTCATGAATGAAATGTGTACTTACATTGTATCAGGATAAACATTTAACATAAAAGGCAAGGTATAAAAAAATAAATAAATAAATAAACTAACACAGTTTAAAAGGTTAATGAGCGATTGAAATTTTATTTAGCTTCTGTTTACTTGAAAAATAGAAAATTTATTCTTTATTGCACCATATTGTATTTACCAATAAAATATTGTGCTACATATATTTTTCTTTTAGTTACGATGATTTACTTACAAACAAACGGATTGGAATTTTAGAGGACGGACATTGCAGAGCACTGACCAATATTTGTGATAACAAATAGTAAAGAATCCACCAGGAAAATAACTGACACTAGAGATACAATAATAAACCTGATGAAAAAAGACGATTGCAGTTGACAAATGCTTTATTCAGGATCAATTATAAATAAGATTCGACATTTTGTTCTTAAACTTTTTCAAAATACTCGTTTTCAACATCTTCCATATTTTCGTCTAAGTGTGTGAATTGACACGAAATGCATCGCCATCTTTCACCGCGATGAGTCCTTCTGCATCTACGGTTTTATCGCAATCTAAGTCCGATTCTTCGAAATGTACGTCAACCAAATTTATTTTCTTAACCAGTAATACGTTTTCCGGATATCGGACTCCATCCTCTAAATTAAATCTACCTCCTACTAGAGAGTAAATTTAAATGTTTATATATGCGACATAAAAATTAACGCTTTTTTGGTGTATCTGTGCAGTTTTTAGTCCTTAAAATTTATTAAAATATCGTGATTTGCGTGATACATACGTATTTGGGATTTGAGTAGCTTATACACTGTAAAAAAGGACCAATGTTTCTTATTTTATGAAAATATACTATAACCATGAACGAAAATATAATATAATCTTCTGAGTTATCCGAAATTCTGAAAAGCGTCTTCCATTGTCTTTTGAATCCCCAGAAACCGATACATTTCCAAAATTTAAAGAATTATTTATAAAAACGAATTATTTTTCGCTACCCGTATTTTTCAGAAACGTTTCCGAAGGAATTTTATAGTGTATTAATTAGTGTCTTCAGCCTCGAATACCTGTTTTTCGAATGCTAGCAATTCTCAAGTAAACATTTTCATGCTCAAAAAATATGTTTAACAGACAAACATGCAAAATTAATAGCGTTAACAATAACATTAAAATTAAGATTATTTCTTGACTCTTTCATGTATAAATTAACTTATGCGGCTGAAAACGTTTACTTGAAAATTGATGACATTCGAAAAAGAGGTATTCCCGGCTGAGGACACTAATTAATACACTATAAAAACCCTTCGGAAACGTTTCTGAAAAATACGGGCAGCGAAAAATACTTTGTTTTTATAAATAATTCTTTAAATTTTGGAAATGTATTGGTTTCTGGGGATTCAAAAGACAATGGAACACGCTATTCGGAATTTCGGATAACTCAGAAGATTATATTATATTTTCGTTCGCGGTTACAGTATATTTTCATAAAATAAGAAACATTGGTCATTTTTTACAGTGTATATAACTGACCATTGCTCACTGCATGAAATCATCGGACAGAAGATGTTTATTTAAATTTATGGACTCACGAGCAATTGCGTTGTGAATACTGTGCAAATTTAGTATTAACTGAAAGATAAAATTTAAATTCCGTACCAGAATTCTTCCTCCCAAATAAGGTATTAAAAAACAAGGTAAGATGATGCGGCATACACGAACAAATATGATAGTAATGACGAATAAAAGATTTTTTCCCTTCAAATATAGAGTTTAAAAAAGATATCTTTATTAATCGTAACATTAATTGTTTACGTTTGTGACATTAAATGTTTAAAATAAAAATTGTCTTTATATCTGCTTAACTTCAAGAAAAATTAATTGTTTTACGATTGCATCAAAAAGAAAACTCTTTGATACTTAGAAAAACTTTTTGATTTAAAACCATACTATTTTTGTGACCGAAATAACTGTGTCGATGCGACGATGTGACCAAAATAACTCTGTCAGTCAGCTTTTATGCAACCGAAAAGTTTAGTTGACATATATCAAATAAAATCTCAATATCAACATTTTGATATGTAGATTTCTTCATATTATACACTCTCAAAATAAATTTCGTCAGAAAACGTAAAAAGGCAGCTGGAACTTCCCTGTGATTCTAAGAAAATTTTCTGCGTTTCGAAGAAATTTCTGTATTTTGACTGAAAAACGTTTGAGCTTAGGTTCGCAAATTTTTCGAGTTTTGAAGGAAAACCGACACGCCTAAAAATTCCGTTTCTAATAAGAAAAAGTAATACACAACAGAATTTCCGGAACACCACTGTGATTTTACGAAAAACAAGTAGTTTTAGATTGTAGGATTTCAGAAACTTTTTACGTTAGATTGGTGAAATTTCTGTATTTGGATGTAAAATGACAAATAAAAGCGGGAATTTCCGTGTTTTAACGAAATATAATCAACTAAAAAATTATACAATCCACGAATTTTTTCAGAGAGTACGTGACTACTGACATACATTTACATCACAAATAGTTAAATGATTATAATTCTGAAACTGTTAAAGTCATTTTTGCACGCCATATTTTTGAAAAAAGTGTGTGAATATGCCTGCCTGTATAAAGAGTGTGCTATGAAATAAGATAAATTAAAATAAATAATTGTAATATGCTTTCAAGTTTAAATATATATATGTTTTACTATTTATTTATTCATATAGATATAAAGCTTTTCCATTCCTATTGTCATATTATACAGCTGTAAAGATTCTCATACTTAAAAAAAAAGCTTCTTCAATTTGCAAAACAGATTTCACAAAAGCAGTCATTTCACATATAAAAGCAGTCTGATTGAACTGTTATATATTAGTCCTTTGAAGCCTTTTTTGTTAAAGGTTATTACAAATACTTTCTATTATTCACAAAAAGAGATGATGCATTTGGTTGAGAATTTCCCACAATCGACTTTGTTATGCTAAATGTTTTTTCTACAAACTTTCTTTGAAGCCATATAAAAAGCTGTCTTTTTTCGGTAATACCTGTCTGTTTTCTTCGATATCAAACTTTATTTTGCAACAAAGAAATCTATGCTTTTTAATGTTTTCTGTGAAAGGTTTTAGGACATTTTACAATTCGCAACTTTCGATTTCGCATTATTAATGCTTCACCATCCTATTTTTCTAACGCATTTCTCTACATGCTATTGGTATAGAGAGTTAAATAAATATTTTCTTTCATCCATTGAGAATACTGCGTCAATAACAAGTAACAATGCACCGTTATCCCTATTCTATTCATAAAAGAAGAATTACAATGAACTAGTTCATTTTTATCGAAAAAGAAATATATTTAGATACAAGGTGTAACTGAATTTATAATGTAAGGGGTGGTAATAAGGGGTGATAATACATGTCAAGATAAGTAAATTTTGTATAGGAAAACAGGGTAGAAATCCAGTTATTAAATCAATAATACAGGGTGTTTCACACACATCGCAATCCACATTTTCGTTCATAACTATAACAATAATGAAAATATTTTTGCGAAATCTTCAACACAATGACTTTGTCTTCTGTGAAATGACGCGACATCAAGGGAATTGTTGAAATTTCATTGTAATTTAGTCAGAGACATCGTATGCATTGTCAGTTACCTTCCGAGTTTTGAAGCTTCTATCTCAGTGTTACTTGGACATGGATGATTGCCGTTTCTATTACTTAATGTGTTTTTATCATGTTTCATAGCAAGCAAAATAACTATGTTGAAGATTTGGCTAAAATATTTTCCTTATTGTTACAGTTATCAGCAAAAATTTGGATTGGGCTTGGTGTGAGACACAGTGCATTACTGATTTAATTTTGCGACCCTGGTTTGCTATACAAAATTTGCCTATCTTGACATGTACTACCACACTTAAATTTCTGTCGATCACATCAGTTACATCCTGTATATTCAATAATTTTTTATTTTGCTCTTTTAATGTAAAAATTGTTTGATCGCGTAAAAGTTATCATTTTTTTTATAACACTCTAGGAATTTTATTTGTTTTTGCGTTTTAGAATTTTAGATTTCACATTAATAATGATTCGAAATTATATATTACAAATTGATGTATCGATATGTGTCGGAACAAAGTTTTAACCCCTTGAAGGGGTGTGGGAAGTATTTTGTCTCACTTATTTTTAATTACGATTTATACCAAAATTTTTCTATAAAACTTTACTTTTATAACTTTGGTGAACAAACAAAAACTGTAAAATTACATTTCCTTATTTTCAAATAAAAATTTTCGAAAATTCTTGTATGATTTTAACATTACAGAAATACAATTACTTGTTCCTCAAAAGGATGTAATCAATTTAATTCATTCACTGTAATGATAATAAGGATACTATCACATGTTTTTATTTATATTCTATCGATAAAAGAACAATGGCATACCCTTTAATAAATAGCTTTTTATAGGAAAAAAGCAGAAATATCTCAAAATATACTAAACATATTTTCCCATTATTTATGTAGGAATGTGACTGAAAAAAAACCCCATAAGAAATGGTTTTATATTATTAAAGTTCTTTACAGGTTGATTCTATAATATCTGGAAAAAATTAAAATGAAAATCAGGCTAACGGATAGAAACATATAAAATTCGAATATAAAGTCAGAATTCACTTATTTAGTGAAAGATATTTTATGTTAAAAAAGAAAATAAAGAGATTACCTTAGCTTTTTTGCAAAATAGAATGATGTTGTGAGCATGCAACTATGAAAAAAGATGAATTGACATATCCTTAAAATGGCGCAGCTTGAAATGTAACTGATTCTGCATGGCCTGATTACCACTGGGGCAAACCTCCACTAATAAATTTTAATGTAAATTTCTTATTTAAATACCTAATTCATGCAAAATATCAGTCATGATTAAGATAAAAATATCTATTCGTTTTTACAGGTGGAAATTTGCCCCGGCGGTAGTCTGACCCTGCGGTTTCGCCATATTGTGACTACATAAACAATCCTCCTGACAATGTCAGTCTATTTGAATACCGCCAAGGCAAACCTCCACCTGTAAATTTGAATAGAAATTTCGCCCTTATTTAAATGTCTTTTTTAAGCAGAGTTTCTGTTATAAATAAAGCAAAAATTTCTATTCGTTTTTACTGGTGAAAGTTTGCCCCGACGTTAATCAGGCCCCGATGCGATGTAAACAAACATCTTATTAACATCACTTGCAATAAGTAAACACTCCATTATCTGTATCTTCCTCTTTATTCATAGCTCCATTGTTACAAGACTTTTTGTCCAGAACACATTAGTCTGTGCAATGTTTCTGAAACGTTAGAAGATTCGTTTTCTTTCAACTGATCTGTAGATAGTTTACATAATGTCATAGTTAAGGGGGTGTGGGAAATAGCCATCACAAATTGAGTACCGTATATTCTGGCATATAACGCACAATTTGAATACAAGAAAATCCATAAAAGAAAAGTTTTGTTTTCTTTTATGTGTGCGTTCGTAATTATATAAATACTTAGCACCTATAGTCGTCGTCTGGTTTGTTCGTCTGTCCATCTGTCTGCATATAACAGCGCAGAAACTATCCGATCGAATGGTTTGAAATTTAATATATATAATCGTTGCAGGATTTTGTCGAGTCATTTCAAATTTTAGGAAAATCGAATCAAAACTTAAAAAGATATTAATAAAGGTTTTCTGTATTCTATTAAATCCTATCATATCATTATTAAAAGCGCAAGTCATGTGACTGAGGAAAACAAATACGGGCTAACCACTTCTTTTTTCGGATGCTAAGTGGTTATTTTTATTCAAAATTATTTTTTCGAATAAAATTACATAAAAGTTACATTTTTTTAGACAGATTGTTCAAAAAAATTGTTTGCTTGAGAGATGAGTTACATTAAAAAATGCATAAGTAAAGATGTAAAGATATTAATGTAAAATGTAAAGATATTAATAAAAGTTTTCTGCATTCTGTTAAATCCTATCATATGTAATTAATTCAATGATATCTTATGATGGGTTCTGATTCTAGGTTGCCATGGTGATTACGTCCTATTTAAGAAGTCATATTATTTCCGTATTACTGAATTTAAAAACCGAATTTGTATAATAAAATTGTTTAATTATAACAATGGTATAATCTACCGACAGTTTTATGGATAGATGTTTCCAGAGAAATAGATATTAAATGGAAAAAGAGTCTAAATATAGATTTCAAGTGCTGAAGTTTTCAAAGCTAGGCTTAAGTTTCCCATTGAAATTTTTAGTAAATGTCAACAAAAGATAAAATGTTGTCAACTTAAACTGTACTTATTTTATTCCGGAAATGAATCATATCATAATAACAGACGATATAATTCATTTTTTCAGCGAAATAATAAAGATGATTTTTTTTACATTGTCTTGTATTAGATATTTGCGCATAGTATAATTTTAATGTAACAGAATTGTAATTAATTGTTTGTAAAAGGGTATTGAAACTCAATTTCATAAAATAAAATTAACATCTATAATATGAAAATATGCACATAAAATAAATTTTGTATTCATGCATTTTTTCATAAGAGTGCAATAGCTATTGCACCACCAAGATCTGAATATTTATAAAACTAGTTATAATACGTAACATTTGTCACGTTTGACGTACAATTTCCAACATTTTTTTTTTTTTCTTTTTTGTTGACACTGATTTTCAGAAACAGAATTTTCAGTTTATTCCACAAAAATTTACGACTTCGACTCAAAATAGAAAATTTCCGTTAATAAACACAAATTTTACATAAAATCACCTTTATATATGCGGAATTGTTTTGGAGTGTAGCATAAAAACTTTGCATGGAAATGAACTATTTTTGGAAAAAAATATTTCGTTCGCATGCTAATATATTTCGAATATCTTTTAAAACATTGAGACATTTTACCTTATCCATTCTGAAACTATGTATGAAATGCCAGTTCTAAAAATTTTTCAGGTATAAAAAGAAAATCTTGAAACAAATAGTCGAAAGTGGATAGTCTCTGTTTATCTTATCGGTTTAATAGTGTTTTATATTTGAATAGTGGAAAAGTTGGAAAGATATTTTAGAATACTGCAAGATAAAAGTAAATTGAAAGCGAATATATATATATATATATATATATATATATATATTGAGCAATTTATTTTTAAGTTAAAAAGTAGGCTGCAATCTTGGTGGTAAAGTTAAGGGTATTTAAGGCTGTTTTCAAATCTAAACTAGCTACTTTCTGACACATTTTATAATTTATTACTTTCTTCTATCTTTAAGAAGAAAATATTGGATTCATGAAAAGTTTCGACTTCTGGTTTTCGTCGGATTTATACGTTTTAGAAGGTCCTGAACACGATTTGACTGTTTTTAGAAAATATATGTCTGTGAGTCTGTCTGTATGTGACAAAAATTTTGTGGGCGCTCTATCTCAAGAACGAATGCACGAAATTTAGTAAAACTTTATATTCAGTTAGTCCCTGATATGAATGGGTGCTGATTAGTTTTTGATGAAAATCGCACTATAGGTGGCGCTGCTATCCTGCCTTTTTCACGATTTGCGCAATAGCTCTATCTCAAGAACTAATGTACTTATTTTCTTCAAACTTCAGATTCATTTAGACATTAATATAAATAGGCACTGATTACGTTTTGGTGTAGATATCCTAACAGGTAGCGTTGCTGTACCACCTTTTTAATGATTTTCAAGATAGCTATATTTGAGGTGTATAAATGATTATATTTTCAAAATTCCATGAACTGATGAATATAAGGGATAGGCAATTGAAAAATGAAATAATTGTATGTGTACTTTTAAAATTTTGTATTTTATAAATTGTTAGAGAATAATATAATAATAATAATAGAAAATCAAGAAAAAAATATTTTAAAAAATTAGTATACAAACAATGGTAATAAAATCAAGTCAATTTACTTGAGCGAAATACAGGGAAATCGAACTTAGAGCGTTTTTTGCTGGACCTTGAGCTGTTCATTCTTCTTCTTCCTCCTCTACATAGAAGGCCTCCTAGTCCATATCTACTTTTTCGACGTATCCGGTTTCTGGGTCTTCTTCCTCCCCAGTATTTGTGCACGACACACCATTACAGTTGTAACATATAGTTGAACATTTAACCCCGACAAGAGAATAACCACCTTTGCACCCTTTTGCACATTTGCATGACAGAGTATTTAGGAGCTCTAGTGGTACAGCTACATCGTTCGTGGAAACTGGAAGTATACTATGCCTGAATGACTTCCAACACCAATCAGTGGGATTCATCACCTTTCCAATCCAAATGTTGATCTGAAGAAAAGCTCTGAATGAATGTTATTAGGCTACATCTTCAGCTGGCGGCAGAGAAGCGAGGTTAAATTGGGTTTTTATAAGGTATTTTGCAAATAAGTTGTATCGCAATTTGTGCAGTGTTGTGGTTTCGTCGTCCTGGGGATTGTACAAGCTGGCAATACATTTCTACCCGGCAGCACTTACTTCTTGAGGCGTAACATATTGGTTAGTAAAAACAGTTGGAACATCCTGTAGATGAACATGATTTTCCAAAAGTTTGACAAATTTCAGTTTACCCTGCCTGAAGAAGGCCGATGTAGAATCACAGCCACTAAAAGCATGCAGGAATAGGATGTTATTCTTCACAATCGGCAAGTACTTGAAATTAAACGGTGAATACAAAACAGTACCTGGTTGTACTTTCCCGGGTATGTAGGCACGGTATATAAGCACTTTTTGGTAATATTTAATTTTTTGAAATATTATTTGTGTGATTTACTCCTTTTTAGGTGCGTTCGTAATTATATAAATACGTAGCACCTATAGTCGTCGTTTGGTCCGTCCGTCTGTCCGTCCGTCTGTCTGTCTGTCCGTCCGTCTGTCTGTCTGTCCGTCCGTCTGTCTGTCTGTCCGCATATAACAACGCAAAAACTACCCAACCAAATGGTTTGCAATTTAAAATATGTTATCTTTGCAGAATTTTGTCGAGACATTTCAAATTTTATTAAAATCGAATCAAAACTTTAGGAGATATTAATAAAAATATTTATTAAGAAATTTGATTTTTTTTTTTTAAATCGGTGCTTTTTTGTTATAGCAGCTTCCGATGGATGTTAAATCGTCAAGCGACCGAGATGCTTATTTTATTACAGAAATTAATCTGCAGACGATATAATTCATTTCACAGAATTAAAAATCATCTAGGTCTGAATATTTATATAACTAGCTGATACATATATATATGAATATTTATATAACTAGTTAAGATATTTGTATGAACAGTGTCATAAAATATATACTTAACTAGCTGTTTAACCCGTTCTACGCACGGGATATCATGAATTTAATTCTAAAACGTGCGTACGAACGCACCTCGTTTGTAACGTTTGACGTACAATTTCCAACTTGTTAATAATTAAGATAATATACAGTAAAATCTCTCAATAGCAGACACCACGAGACCTTGGAATTCGTCGGCTATCCGTAGGTGTCCACTGCACAGAATTAAAAATATACAAATATGAATGTGTTGTGGATTGAAAAAGGTGTTCACCAAATGAAAGTGTCCGCTATTCATAAGTGTCCGCTATACGGGAATGTCCGTTATGGCGATTTTATTGTACTATAACATATTTTTTTTATTATTTAAGGAAATTAATACCTAAAGTATTTTATTTGCCTTTGTAAAAAAAAAAAATATATATATATATATATATATATATATATATATATATATATATATATTTGAGTATTTTGCCTTTCTATAAGTATTTATTTCGAAACTATACCTAAATCTTGTTTATAAAATTTTTACACAAAAAGAAAAAAATATCGTAATAAATTGGAAACAGGATAATCTCAGTTTATACTATCAATATAATAACTACGTATATTCGATTCGTAAAACTTCGGAATGAAATTTTAGAATTCCGAAAGACAAGAATAAATTTAAAATGGAGATTTTTTTAAATCATACTATTTGCAAACTAAAACTCTATTATTTGGAAACTAAAGGTGTAGTGAAATAGATTTGAGAAAAGTTTAAATCTAATTTAAAACAATAGGAAGTAATCTTATTTCACAAGTCTATTTTCTATACTATTCAAAAGTTACATAGTGGAAAAAAAAGGAAACCACTTTTTTACGGTTCAATCCAATCAGTGTTAGTGTAAGAAATGTGATTTACATTTGGCTTGAGAAGTTTTGGTGCTATGGCTGTTTACTTTTTTAATTTGATTTAAACTTTAATTAAACTTTTATGCTCCAATTGTACTATTAATTATTATTAAATAAAATCTAATATAAAATGTTTTTAATCCATCTAAAATAAAAGTAGATATTACTTTTAATACAAAATACATTGCTCGATTATACACTTAGAAAACACAGCGAAACAGTCGAAGCTAAATATTTTTTTAAGTGATTGTTTTTACAAACATTTATATAGATGTAGGATTTTTTTTATTAATAAAATGTTACGTCAAATATCTGCAACTACAAAAACAACTTTTCAGTTACAGATAGTATCTTAATACAATTTTTATGTTGTGTTTATATGAATTGCGAGATCACCATAACGGTATATTTTATTGATTAATATAATTATTCTTGTATATTTTACAAAAAGAGCTATAACTATTTATTTTTAATCCAGTTTTAATAAAAAACATTTAATATTCCTATTATTATCAAATAAATTTTCCAATAAGTCTTCAGACATTAAAGAAGATAATTATTAAAGTAGAACAATTTCTTGATTCATAATTTGTGGTACACTGCAAACTCTCAGCACATTTTGGGACCGCATTTGGAACACTTTGATTTTAAAAAAATGTTCCAGATACCTCAATGTGTACCAAATGTGTTACCTTAATGTGTTTCGAATATACTCCGCTATAAAGAGTATGTTCCGAAAGTGTATCGAAAGTGTTCTGCTCAGGATATTTGTTCAATCTGAACTTGGGAAGACGTTTGAGAACAGATTGGGAACACATTTGAGAACACTTGTGAGATCATCGCTTTCAAAAAGTGCGATAGAAAGTGTGCTGAACAAAGAATCAGAAATATTTTAAAATCTTTCCAATAACTGCGCTACAAAGTATACTAAAATATTTGACAAAATAAGTGTTCTGAAAAGTGCATAACGTGTTAATAGAACGTACTTAAAATTTAAATATTCAATGTTTTCTAATTAAACTAGTCGTTGGGGGCCACCGTAATACTTACCCATCATGGATATGCATAATGTAAAATATTAAAATAAAAATGTGTAAACTACTTATAAAATGCATTGCAATTCAAATAAAACCGTGGCTTGATGACGTCACAAACTTTAAAGGCTCGATTACTGAATTGCTTGAAAGAGGTTTTTCCTTATAACTCCAAAAATAATCATCCTATTAACTAGCGGTTTATTGCATCTGATTAAGCGTCAAATTTCCAATTAAAATATATCTTTAAAGTGAAATTTGGATGAAATACAGGGTGAAGAAAAATCGAAGAGTGTAGAAAATAGAATTCCAAATATCTCGGCAACTAATTATCCGATCGACTTCATGCTTTATGCAAAATTTATGTTTTTTTATTGTTTTTTATATTCATTTCTTAAAATAAACAATTTCGAAAATTTTTATATACCTTTTATCAGAACGAATATTTAGAGAGTCCGAAAAAAATAGTTCCGGTTAATCGAGGTTATTGAAATGAAATAGGCTTCGTCCCATTATTACATACTAAGTACATACCAAATTGCAAGTCTCTATCTCAATTTTTTCGGGAGATAGAGCGTTTACAGACACACACACAGACACACAGACGGACGGCAAAAATTTTTTTTTTAAAATATGTTTTTCGGAATCTCCAGTGTCTGAAACCTGTAAATCCGTCAAAAAAAATTTTTCGATTTTCAAAACGATTACAAGACTTACCCTATACTACGTATGATGGGTAAGTAAAATTATTAGAATTCGTAGTTAAATATAGTAAGAAATTAAACATAATGAAAGACAAAATTAAACATGGAATAAATGCTTGTTTTGCGAACCTCTTTTTTACGGAAATCGTGACTTTGCGAACTGACGAATGGTCCTGAATACACTCCCATAGATAATGTGACTTTCGTTCCAATTTCCAAACTACAGAAAATTGATTTTTCCCCCCTGTGAATCCAGTTTAGTTCAGTGAAACTCAATATAAAAAAAAACACTTTTAAATATTTTGACGCAACAGTAGGAAACATTCCGATAAACAGTACAATATATATTGCACGATACCGATAAAATTGCACAACAGTTAACAAACGGAATGTGGTGAAAACAGTGAATTTTCCCTCTCTCTCTTTATTTCATTAAGCATGGTACCGTTAGGGGTGGCATTGTTGTTAAAGGGGTGACGGTTTTAATTTAAAGGAGCGTGCGTGCTAGCTTCTTCTAATTTATTTGATCTGCACAACTCTATCAGTGAAGTTTCATTAGTTGAGAGGGTGTTTGAAACAAATTTAGTTAGGGGAAGATATTTAGCAATGTCGCAAATAAAGAAACGGGCATGTTTATCAGTTGAGGTGGAAAAGAAGATTTTAAAATAAGTTGAGTACAAAATTGTATGCAAGACACAAATTTCCCAGAAATACGGAAATCCAAGGAATAGCTTATCGATAATTGTAATAGCACGAGAGAAAATATTTGGAGCTAAATATGGAAACTTAAATTGTGACTTTTCAAAAAAAATTTCGAGAATCCAAAACACTCAAATTTTGAAAGGTTTTGCTCACTTGATTCGAAAGATGAGAAGTTTAAACATTCCAGTTTATGGAAATCTACACGAATAAAATACACATTTTTTTTTTTTACTCCAAATTAAACATCAAAGATCCGTTTTCTTGAAGGCGTTGCGTCGGATGGTTAGTTACAGAAATTTAAATTTGGGAATCGTTTAAATTTCAGGATAGTGTGTTGCGAAAGTGAAGTGTTTTCGGCAGGTTCAACAGCTCTTAGGCAATTTTTCCCTAATTCAAACATAACATGTCATTTTCTTTATATATATACTGCTATCTAGCCCCCAACCTGCCCAGCATGAGTGCCTAACTTTACGAGTTAGTACCTGGGCGCGGGGCGATATTCTTTTTTTTTCTTAGACCGCTGATCAGGCCCCACTTGCCAGGCTTTTGCCTAGCTTAACGAGTTGATACCTGGCAACGGGAATTCGCCTGCTCTTTGCTTGGCGAAGATGTGTTTGTTAAATCTATAGACCAACGTGGCTTCAGTGAGTTTTATTACTTTAATTTCTTTTGCTTCGTTGGCGGTTGCTAATTGATCTTTGATGAGGCGGTTCAGCACTGCACAGTGTAGCGAAGTCATGCCGGACGGATCTGAGATGCTGGGATATTTACTATTTCCGCACTGCATCGCTCATCCATACGTTATGCCATCGCTACTCGAGTTGGTCTCGTAATTTAGAACCTTGATCTGGTGACAAGACCTTCACCAGACTAGGCACTCCCAGAGGTGTAATTCACGGGTAACTTGGAGGACTTTACACCCACGACGGATTTTACATGCACCGGGCCATTAGCGTACATGATCGCCGAATCTGAAAAGGAAGGGGTTAGACATTTGCGGGGCGATATTCGCCTGATCACAGCATGGCTGTGATCCACCTGACAATAGCGTTGTTGGCATTGCTGCAGTGCTCTCAAATGGTTTGCTACAGTTCTCTTTGTTTGCTGGTTCAAGATTTCTATTTAACTTTGTTGAATTAGCAGATTTAAAAAAAGCGAAAATTAAGGGCGATTTTTTTCCGAATTCAAGCATAACATGTCATATTTGTTCACTAGCTAACCCGCCCGGTGTTGCCCGGGCCCGAGATAATTACAATCTCAGAGAAAGGTGTTACCCCCCTCCCTCTCCATACCCGCAAATATAATGCATAATTTGTTCAAGAGAACCACCGTCACCTACATTAACGCGATCATTAAAAAAAGAATTACATTTTTCTGATAATTAAAACATAACGAAGACGCTACGCTAAAATAGCCGGTAGATGACACCCCTTCCCGACGTCAATTTAAAATCTATATCTTAATTAGTTACCTAAATTTTTGTTCATTAGTAAAATTTGGCAATTATTTCCTTTCATTTTCGCAAACTAAATGGAGGGATTTGCCCGAGAAACAGATCTCTTTGTAGTTCAGTTTTTAATGAAAGCCGATCCCTGTCTGAAACTTTCTGGGATCGTTTTCACTGGCGCCTGCAGATTTTTGGCAGTTTTTTGTGTAAATTAAAAAAAATTACCAACCGAATTTTTCAAAAATCACATAGTCAGATACAGAATATTTTTTTATATATGCTCAGAAATTTTCAAATTGATAACTCAATTAGTTTTCTTAAAATTCGCTAATTAGTTAAATAATTTCGAATTCGTTCATTTCCGGTTGCAAATCCAATGCGCCAGTCCGTTTCTTTCGCCATTTTGATTTAAAAGATGATATTTTAGAAGCGATGGTTAATGAGAATCTAATTAATATCTAGGCTAATTATCAAAATATTAAAATTCTGAGGCTCAGGTGCACATGACCAGACCTTGGACTATCTGCACCTAAATTTCCAGACTTCTAGGTGAGCTAGATTTTGCTGGCCATCGCCAACAGACACACAGACACACACACACACACACACACACACACACACACAGAGCGAAACTTTCTTTTATTAATATAGATTATTATACTGAGCCATATACGATGGAATCAGTAAATTCGCAAAGTGTTTCACTGATGTGCACTTTACAAAAATAAATTAAATGAGAAATTTGAAAGTACAATAAAGTAGCCCAGGGTTCGTACGAATCGGGGATTTATATACAAGATTTTTCAAAAAGTAAAAATTTTCTTATTTAATGAAGAAATTCCTTGTTTAAATATTTGAACCATTACATTACGAAACTTCTGGTATTTAAATCCCCTAAATGCTCTGAGGGGTACGCACCTTGCAGTTTTTAGTTTGATTCAATTAAATTAATAAATGGGGAAAGCAAACGGATATAATTTATTTTTTATTGCAAACGTTTTTATAGCAAAAATACTTTTTTTTTTTAAATTATAGTAAACTCAAAACTTGTATTTCATTTTAATTTAGATCTGAAACATATATGTTATATGTTGTTCTTGCGAAGTCATTCAGAAACTGTACCATCCCTAAACTAACATCAGACACTGAAATAAGCTGAGTACCAATGCATTTCATTTTATTTAAAGCATGGAAACTTTCTTAAATCTTGTATAACGTACATTAGGGTATCAAGTAACAACATACTGGTGTTAAGCACGTTGCTAAATTAATTATGTTTGGAGTGTAGTCGATTAATTGGTGTTGTATCTCATTTTAATTTAGATCTGTAGCTTATGTGTTACATGTTGTTCTTGCAAAGCTATTCAGAAATTGTACCCTCCCTAAAATAACGTCAGACACTGAAATAAGCTGATTACGAAAGCATTTCATTTTATTTAAAGTATGGAAACTTTCTTCAATATTGTATAATGTAACTTGGGGTATCAAGTAACAACAGACTGGTGTTAAGCACGTTGCTAAATTAATTATGTTTGGAGTGTAGTCGATTAATTGGTGTTGTATCTCATTTTAATTTAGATCTGTAGCTTATGTGTTACATGTTGTTCTTGCAAAGCTATTCAGAAATTGTACCCTCCCTATAATAACGTCAGACACTGAAATAAGCTGATTACCAAAGCATTTCATTTTATTTAAAGTATGGAAACTTTCTTCAATATTGTATAACGTAACTTGGGGTATCAAGTAACAACAGACTGGTGTTAAGCACGTTGCTAAATTAATTATGTTTGGAGTGTAGTCGATTAATTGGTGTTGTATCTCATTTTAAATTAGATCTGTAGCTTATGTGTTACATGTTGTTCTTGCAAAGCTATTCAGAAATTGTACCCTCCCTAAAATAACGTCAGACACTGAAATAAGCTGATTACCAAAGCATTTCATTTTATTTAAAGTATGGAAACTTTCTTCAATATTGTATAACGTAACTTGGGGTATCAAGTAACAACAGACTGGTGTTAAGCACGTTGCTAATATCAGTAATGTTTCGGGTGTGGTCGAAGATGGTTTGTAAACTAGGGAAGAAATCAGGTGTGACTCGACTTTCCGAACTCTGGCTTGTCCAGTTAGTAAAAAAACAGGTTGGGTATTGTATGTTAAACGTGACAAATGAAGTGCGTTCGTGCTATAACTAGTTTTACAATGCAAAAAAATCATCTTTATTATTTCAGTGAAATTAATTATATCGTCTATTATGAGAGAAATGAGCATACTCTTTTTTTATTACGTATGCCACGTTTACAGATGCATTTTTTTTTTATATACAGCAGACAACATCGCAAAATTCCCCATGGAGATCTTGCTTTACGAATGATTACATCCATGGTTTAATATTTCTATGACTCACTATGAACGAATCTCTTGTGTTTATTTAATTTAATGGATTGAGTTATCTGGCTGTTAAAATAATTTCCAATGAAGTAATCTCAAAATCTATACATTTTTTGAATGTAACTCATCTCTCAAACAAACAATTTTTTTTAAAAATCTTTCTAAAAACGTAACTTTTATGAAATTTCCTTCGAACAAAAATTTTTGAATAAAATTGGCCACTTGGTATATGAAAAAAGAAGTGGTTAGCCCATATTTGTTTTCCCCAGTCACTTGACTTGCGTTTTTATTATATAGATTACTTATGATAGGATTTAATAGAATAAAGAAAACTTTTATTAATATCTTTTTAAGTTTTGATTCGATTTTCATAAAATTTGAAATGACTCAACAAAATTCTGCAACGATTCTATAAATTAAATTTCAAACCATTCGGTTGGGTAGTTTTTGCGCTGTTATATCCTGATGAACACACAGACGGACGGACCAGGCTACGACTATAGGCGCTACGTATTTATATAACTACAAACGCACTTAAAAACGGCGGGTTGGAAATTTTTATAAATATTTCACACAATGGAATCGGCTGGATTTGAACGCTGAACCTCCCTTTCTGAAACTGGAGTAGTTACCTCTGCACCACTAATGCTTCATTACATCGCTGCAATATTTATCACCTACACTATCTCACTTACTTGGCGATTTTCACTACAGAATTGGTCGCAATATGCTTTGAAAATGGTTAAAAAACGGATAAACTGCTTAACCCGTCGGGTTAAATACTTAACCCAGAATTCTTGCGACGGTAATCTATAACATATTCGCTAAATGGGCACGCAGTCGGAAGTAACGTTTGGGAATTATGGTGTTCACTATGGGTTCAGAAAATAAATATTGTCATCGAATTTAAAACAGACACAAAGGGTGAGTTTAAATTTTCTAATTACTTTTCATCTGATTGTATACAATTTGAACTTATTACTGTTACTAAACTTCAAAGTATTTTCATTCTCAAATGTTTATGGTAATAAGTATTATTAAAGTTTAATGTGAAATACGAAAATTTTGATATTTATTATTTACTCCTTTATAATCATTTGTTTGAAAACTGCAAACACTTACCCAACTTGACTCTAATTTTTTTTCTTTTTTAAACAAATGGAATGTTTCTCTTCAAAACAGAAACATATTATGTGATTCAAATAAAAATCCTTCTCTCGCGACATATATGATAAGTAAGTTTGCTGTAAAGTTAGATTTTCTTTTAAGAAGAAAGTAGAAAATGATTTTTTTTTTGTTTTAACTCAGAAGAAGTAGTTGGGTGCTTATATATTCACTATTACTGCCATGCTTGTTATTGCTTCCCTTACTTCCATTTACTTCTCAGGGTTTCAAGACGTTGATAAAATAGGGAGAAGTTATGTCATTACTTACAAGAAGCTTATAACGGATTGTAACTTCTATATGCGTATTCCGCGTGAATTTGGGATTTTTTGTACTTAAAGTACAGCAAACAGTACAGCTTTATTCTGCTATTATGCATGATGGCAAAGTATATATATAATATTGAATTAAATTTCATCTTTGATTTAAACTAGAATTTTTTTTTAATTGAAACTAAAACTCAACATTAACCTTAAAATATATTAAAATATTTTTTAAAACACTGAAAAAAAGGCATACGAATATCAAAGTAAACGCCCAATAAAAATGTTTCATTTACCTAACATAACATTTTTGAAAAGCATTATTTGCATTATGAAAAGGATTATCTCTGTAAGTCAACCGCATTATTGTAACGGCTTTAAAATAATTCCTTCGTGATCTACAGTTTACAAATATTTGAAAAATATATAAAGTATTTTCAACATTTTAAATACAAATTCCTGTTTGGGTACAATACGGGTCTTTTATCTTTGCTGTAAACTCTTTCATATATTGTGGATAGATTGTATAATATAATAATTATAAGTACTACCTATTACAACATACATTAATTTATTTTAAAAACACATCAAAAATCAGTGCACATGTCTAAAAGCTTCAAAAAACACTTTCAAACTACAATAAATCTAGTCGTTTGTACAAAAGTATAAAAAATATTTTCACCTCTTGTTCTGAGGTGTCCTCAATTAATGATCTTTTGTTTCTTCCTCGTTAGTCACTATGTTGAAAAATGCCCTATTTTCCTTATTCCTAATAAAATATGGTGCCATCAATTATCAATCTTACTGTGCATCGTACCATTGCATATCTCCAATTTTGTTGTAATTATCTCTATGGCTTCTCTTTGTAATGCGTAGTTTAAATTATTATAACTTGCTACTCCGACTATTGCAGTAATAGATTTAAATAAGTTTATATTTCGTCTGAGTTCTTTCACTCTGTCCTCAATTTTCCTTTCTCCCATACCTTTATATGAAACAGCTTTCCCCTCATTATCATTAAAATTAATTTTGTATATTCCTCATGTCAGTTGATAAGTAAATTTCTCTGCGTCTGATCTGATTAATTTGAAAATAGATGGATCTGAAGTGATGGGAATATTTATTCCAAGCTTTTTTTAAAAATTCTCTTTTTAATTTTAGTGCCATTTTAATTTTAATCTTTAGCCCAGGGCGCGAAATTTCCGCTCGCCAGCTCGCCATTGGCGAGCAAATGTTCAAGTTTGGCGAGTAAGTTTTGTCTTTTGAAATGTTGTGCTTCAAATCAAACTGTATACGCTCAGAATATCGTGCATTCATCTAGCGACACGCAGAAGTGTTTTAAAATCAAGCGACGGCATTTATCTTCCAAAAGAAGAAAAAATGCGCCGTCACCCACTTCCATTTCTCTCCTACCGATGAACGAACTTCCCCCGTCTGCATTCGTTCCCCCGCTTTCGCACAGCGCAAGCGCCAAGGCGGCTTTTTCGCTTCCGAGATCGAATCTGATCGCTCTTCACTCCTGCGCGAAGTGAATCAGGTTTCGCCACCTAAGATCAACTGCTTTAAATACAGTAAAATAATATTCATTTGCTCTCGAATTTTTAACATTTTAAAAATTGTTCATATATTTCATGAATGTAAACTATTCTGGATTTAACAGACAGTTCCTTCTAACAATGGTCAATTTCAATTGAGTTTGTCATGGATAGTTCATTTTCTGGGCATGTGTGGTGACCGACGTTACTGTCTGAATGAATGTAAAATAGTGGCGAGCAAAAAATTTAGTCTGGCTAGTACCTTTTCAACTGAAATTTCAGGCCCTGCTTTAGCCCTTTATGAATGGGATTGAATTTGTAAATTATTTTTATTTTTGAGCTGGTTGTATCCTATCATATCTTGACGTCCATTTGTCAGTAATTTAAATTTAAAAAAAATTATTTCTCTTTTGAGAGTATTCAGTATATAATAACTGTAGACATTTATAAAGTAAGACATGAACATTTATTTTTTCGACTAAAACTGTTGTGTATCAAGTACTTTTTTTTAGTTTTTTTTTAATAATATATTTATAAAAATACATTTTTCCTACACCAATTTATTTTTGCATGTTATTTACTAAAATTAAATAACAAAGATAATGAAAATCTCACGCAGTTTTATATATTTATTTTCGTCTTTCTGCAGAACGTTATTAAAATATTTTTTCACAATATATATTTTGTCCAGTATATGAAATAGAGTTGACAGATGACATTAAAAATGGCTTTATATCAGGTGAAAAATATTTAAAATAAATAAATAAATAAATAAAGCTGTTATTAGCTGTTTTTATCAAATTTTCGGTAAACGTTAGTAACGATTAAATGAATCTTTAAACTATGTTTTTAACAATTATATAGACTAAAAAGGCTTATGCATTGAAATTTATTCAGCATTTTTCTAAACCAATATTAATTAAGAAAGTAAAAGCATGCATCAAGCATAGATTATGAAACAATTTCCAACACTTCCAGAATACTTTCACAAACCTTCGCTGTTTAATATGGTAAATATGATACCTAAGTAAACATTTTAGAAAACGCAAAGCACATTTGAAAACCAGAGTTCAGCAATTACAGGACATAGATAGAAAACTACTCTAATTCTTTTGTGCAGTCTTGTATATAATCTATAGATTTTTATACACACTATATAGCATACTACAAGTAAGTAAAGTAAGAAAACCCATAACATAGTTGAAAATTCCCCTTCAGTTTCTACTAATAGACGGAAACCTAATTTGAATTCTTTTGCACAGCCCTGTATATTACCTTAAGATTTTTATACACGCGACATATTAAGATAAAGTTTCATTCAGGAAAAAAAATACTGAAATCACACTTCCAGAAATTATCATACATAAGCGGACCATGTATCCAGTACTTTGCGTAGCCCTGTATATGATTATATTTATATTTAACAAACATCTCTTAGTATACTAAATATATATTTCATGTTCAAAATGCATAGCTCGATTTAAAAAATCCTATAAGAAATTCACGCTGATACACAGTAATGATAAATAATTATTTTGTGTAGCCCTGTATGTTATCTATAACATTTATACATAGTATGCAAAAATTTAGTCAACCGCATACCTAACTGAAAGCGCAGTTCCAGCAATTATCGCTTATAGACAATACTTCAGATACAGTACTGTATCCGAAATCTTTTGTGTGTCCCTGTAAATGAGCGATAAATGCTATGCATATCATATTATACAACAAGTATCTTGTAGTAAACCTCAGTAATGTATATCAATTTCATTATATTTGAAAAAGTGTAACGTAAATAAAATACGCTGCAAACAGTTTTTTCCGTAGACCATTGTGTAAACGAATATTTTTTGTATCCCTGTAAGTGAACAATAAATGCTATGCACATAACAAGTATCTTGTAGTAAACCTCAGTAATGTATATCAATTTCATTATATTTGAAAAAGTGTAACGTAATTAAAATACGCTGCAAACGAATACTTTTGTGTTGCCCTGTAAATGCATGATAAATACTTTATACTCCATATTCAACAGAAAGCATGTTTTAGTGCACCTCACAAGTTGATATCAATTTCATTATGTTTGTAATAGTGTAACATGATTAAAATGCATTTACCTCTTAGACCATAATATAAGGTAATTATTTTAGGTTTCCCTGTAAACTAGTTATAAGTGCTACATGCACCATATTTGATAGTACGCTCCTTGTGATGTACTTCAGCGATGTACATCAATTTTAATCACTGAGCTCTTTCAATATATTTGAAATAGTGCAAAAGCATTAAAAAACATTGCAGAGAATTTTTCGCCATATACCATAATGTAACGGCATTCATTTGAGTGCTCCCGTAAACGAAGTACAAGTACTAAATACTTCAGTTTCAATACCGAACATGTCATTACATACAGTGGTGGCCAAAAGTGTGGACATGTTTGAAGGTTTCTTGTTTTTCAACTTTGAGTGCTTGTAGAATATATTAATTTTCACTTAAATACAAACGTTTATATATCAAATTGAAGATAATTTAAAGTAGAATTTAATAAAAAAACAGTATTACAATATCTGTATTACCAAAAAAGTTATATAACTAATAGTAAGATCTGTCTTAGATTTGCATTTCTTTAAAGTGATACTTACACAATCAATACTTAGTAGGATAACCCTTATTTTTTAAGACAGCTTCACAGCGTCTTATCATCGAGTGAACGAGTGTTTGGAGTTCATCTTTCGTAATCACATGGTGCCAAGAATCAATTATAGCTTCAGTAAGTTGTCTTTTATTGGATGGACGTTTTTTTCGTACAAGAATTATCAAACGTCGCCACAAATTTTCAATTGGATTGAGATCAGGGCTGTTTCCTGGCCATGGTCGTATATCTATGCCTTTATTTTGAAACCATGCTTTGCATACTTTTGCTGTGTGGCATGGAGCTGAATCCTGCTGAAAAATAAATGGTGCGTTGTTGGGGAAGAGATCCCTGATGGAAGGTATCATTTTTGGTTCCAGGACAGTTTCGATGTATTTTTTGGCATTCAGGATGCCATCAATCACTTGAATTTGGCCCACACCATCTGCAGACATACATGCCCAAATCATGACATTTGATGGGTTTTATGTAGTTGCTTCAACGCAATCAGGATGAAGTGCTTCTCCTACTCTACGTCTCACGTATTTTCTACCATCACTACCAAAGGCCGATATTTTACTCTCATCGCCCCCCCCCCCACCCGATTACTTGCTTCCATTGATTTTCTGACCTTTTAATGTGTTTTTTGGCCAATTAACTCATTTTTCGCGTTGCTTTTGATTTAAATATGGTTTTTTCCTTGGAATTCTAGCTTGTAGTCCAAATCCTGATAACCTTCTTCTTATTGTTCTTGAACTTACTGCAATACCCGCTGCATTCATTTCACATCTAATGGCATCTGAGGAAATTTTTCTATCTTGAAGGCATAGCTGTGTAATTTTTCTATCGGCAGTAGCACTTGTGAATTTTTTTTCGGCCTGATTTGGCCTTATTTTCCACTGATTTCGTTTTTTCATAACGTAAACAGAACATTCATACACCAGAACAAGTCACTGAACCACCAACTTGTCTTGCAATTTCAGCATAAGAGAGGCCATTTTCTCTCAATGTGACAATTCGGCTTCTTTTTGTAGATGTCCAATTAGTTCTTGTTGTTGATGACATTGTTTAAAATTAGTTTAATTAAAAAAAAGGGCTTTAAATATTCAAAAACAGCAATACTCTATTTAATTGTACTAGTATGCATCATTCCGCAAAATATTTCCACAATATTAACTCTTTTACCATCCAAATAACCTAAAATATAGTTACAGACATTTGGTTGGTCCTCAGAACAGTGTTTGTGATTGGCTAGTACGCTTTTATTACAAAACACGTCCTTATTAAAAACGATTTGTGTTTGTTTGTTCTACTAAAATGAGCATAACTTTTTTTGTAATACAGATATTGTAATACTGTTTTTATTATTAAGTTCTACATTAAATTACCTTCAATTTGATATATAAACGTTTGTATTTAAGTGAAAATTAATATATTCTACAAGCACACGAAGTTGAAAAACATGAAACTTTCAAAAAATGTCCAAACTTTTGGCCACCACTGTATATAAATCACATATAGCAATTACATGGCAATCTGAGTATATTTACGTGAGTTAGAACACGGACAGACAACCAGACAAACCGAATTCATAAACACTTTTCAACAAAGTTGAAAAATATTAAAAAGGCGCCTTTCTGGTTTTAGTCCCGAAAAATACTGTAACTTCATAAAATTCAAAATACTTTCAGTCGGCATGATTTGTTCGTTGAAGAATGGGATATTGTATTATTTGATTCTTTTTAGAATATTTTTCTAAATTTAATTTAAAGTAACAAGTTGGAAATTGCACGTCAAAGGTGAGAAATGAGGTGTATTATAACTAGTTTCAATGAAATGAAATATATCGTCTGTAATTATGAGATGATTAATTTCCGTAAAAAAATAACTACATTTTAAGTTGGCTACATTTGATCTTTTGTTCACCTTTACTGAAAATTCCAATTGGAAACTTAAGCCTAGCTTTGAAATTTTCAGAACTTGAAATTCATATTTAGGCTTTTTCCATTTAATACATATTTCTCCAGAATATCTATTTATCCAAAAAACTGTCGGTAGATTATAGGATTGCTATAATTAAACAATTTTATTATACAAATTCGGTTTTAAATTCAGTAATACGGAAATAAAATGACTCCATTTTAAATAGGACGTAATCACCATGGCAACCTAGAATCTTATTATGGGATATCATTGAATTTATTACGTATGCTGGATTTACTAAAATGAAGAATGTGACTATAACGTGATCATATGGTTATAAAATGTCATATACGTCATATATGACTATAACGTCATACATGTCAGATAACTTGGCGATACATCGCGGTCGCTTGACGATTAGTCCTCGGAAGCTGCTATAACAAGGAAGTACCGATTTTTAAAAAATTCAAATGACTTAATAAATATTTATATTAATATCTTTTTAAGTTTTGATTCGATTTTCATAAAATTTTAAATGACTCGACAAAATTCTGCAACGATTATACATATTAAATTTCAAACCATTGGGTTAGGTAATTTTTGCGGTGTTATATGCGGACGGAGGGACCAGACGACGACGATAGGTGCTATGTATTTATATGATTACGAACGCACCTATAAAGGGGGCCGTATAAAATGTTAAATATAGTATTTGAACGTGTGTACAGCTCCCTGCAAAATAAATACCACATTTGTAAGCTATACTTAATTTGTGTATATATTTTTAAATAGAAAGTACGGGGTTATTCTAAATAATTAACCCATTTTTTAAAAATTGTATTTATTAAAGTACAAATCCAAAATGAAAAATCTTTATACCAATGAAAAGAGGAAGTTTTAAAGTTTTTTTAAAGACATTATAAATGTTCAATGTGTACACCGTTTGCTGCACGGCAAACATCTACGCGATAGCCAAACTCGTCCCACACACGAGAAAGGCTATCTGCTGTTATTGAGTGCACGGCTTTCAAAGCAGTGATGTTTCCAGAGGCGGCCGCTAGAGGTCGCGCGGCAATAGGCTGCGATTTCGTTTCACTGTCAGTTGTGAGTGAGATGGCTACTGTGGAGCACAAGGTTTTCTGCGTTCTTGAGTTCGCAAGAAGTGAGCAAACGGTGGACACATTGAACATTTATAATGTCTTAAAACAAACTTTGAAACTTCCTCTTTTCATTGGTATAAAGATTGTTCATTTTGGATTTGTACTTTAATAAATACAATTTTTTGAAAATGGGCCCATCATTTAAAATAACCCTGTATGTTTCTATCATCAGTGGCTTAAGACGCTACTTCACTCACGCGAAGACACCCGCTTGATAATGTTAATCCTTTGGGAGAAATATTTTAAGATGTCACATACCCATTTCAATATTTTAAAACGATCTTTTTGCATTGGATAGCCAGCTATCTCTATGCAGACCCTTTTGTACTTTTTACATTTTGATTACATTTCTTTTTTCTTTTTTCTTTTTTTTAAGACTGGGGGGATTAGCCCCCTACGAGCTTCGCTCGCCAACCCCCGTTCTGACACCAAGAACTTTAAAAACACTCTGATTTGATGAACTCTAAAAGGATTGCGGAAGATTGAATTACAATTAAACAACCAGTGGCGATCTGCTGTATTCAGGTTTCCATTCATTTTCCTTTGACTGTGAGATTTTAAGGCCAAATCAACTGCTGTCGAAACAGCTAACAACTGTTTTCGTGAATAATTAAATAAGATCAATTAAACATTTGCAAATCAGCTTGTGTAAAATGGTTAGGTAAACAATGTCGCTGTATCAGGGAATTTAATAACGATGCTATAGAAAAATGGGTACTTCTCCATTACCCCGTCTACTACTTTCTATAAAAGAAAATAACAGTCACCAAAATACAGGATTGAACGCCAAAAGTGCTTATTCTTGGCATCGCATTCAATAGACATCAGATGCGTTATACATGTGTTAGTTATGTCATCGAGTGAGTTTTAATTCAACGTTTATCTGTATTTTTAGGGATATTTTAATAATTTGTTAGTTATTTCGTTAATTTAAACGTAATTATTGAACGCAAAAATAGTACAGTAGAAATAGCGTTAGAGGTGGATCTAATTGCAACAAAAATGAGTTTTGTTGTAAATGGTAGGTAATACACTCCTAATGAACATACTAAAAATATACATTCGTACTGTTGCGCAAAATGTAGTTTTTTTTTTTTTGGGGGGGGGGATCTTGAAAAAATATGAAAATTTTAAAAAAGGTTAAAAAATCATGTAGGGTATCAAATTACAGGAAATTGCATGCTGAAAAAGAGTATGATATTGGTTTTTAAAAGTAAAATGTTTATAAGGATGAAGTAGGGGGGAATTATGAAAAATTATACCTACATAACTCTGTAGGTAAACCTTAAATGCTTAAATTATACTACAATACATTACACCTATACCTGATACTGTGAAACTAATTTTGATTTTCTTTATTGTCTGTATCAGGTAGGTAAATTTTGTTTTGAGTCAAGAGAGCGTCATAAGAAAAATGGAAGAAGAAACCTGCATTTTGTGTTCCATTGTGCTTTGTGACGATACTCCCCATGTCACATTAACAGTAAAAGGTTTGACGGGAATCATCAACGCAAGCAAACAAAGAGATGATAAAATTTATGAACTTTTCAATCCTATGCTTACTGGTGCTGTTAAAGTGCACACAGAATGTCGACGTATATATGTCAATCCTATTAAAATTAAAAGTGATATAAAACTGAAAACATCGCAAGATGATATTCCTTCAACCAGCTCGAGAACGCTACGAGGAAGTATTGGATCGTTCAATTTCAAAGATAATTGTTTGTTTTGTGGCCAAATTATTACGTATTATCAGAAGCGTAAAAAAATGGCAGTCATTCCTGTGCGTACTTTTCCGTTTCATGAAACAATTTTTAAAGTATGCTGTACTAGAAATGATCTATGGGCAGCAAATGTACACGCAAGGATTCTTTCTGTGATAGATTTGCCTGTTGCAAAAGCTCAATATCACCAATTGTGTAGTGTCAATATTAGGACGGGAAAACCCATTCCTGTGAAGTATACTCCTGAAGGTAGTAGGTAGTAGTGGTACTGGTGGATTGTCCACATAAGTAGGCCGTCTGGCTGACACTGACAGTTCTGATGCTTTTGAAAAGACATGTGAGTGGTTTCAAGAAAACTGTGAAGAGCCAATATCTGTCAGTGACTTGGTAGAAAAAATGCCTAGTTTTTTTTATCAGAGGGAAGTGAGCCTTACACTTCTAGACATTTGAAGAAAAAATTACAAGACCGGTTTGGAGACAACATCATAATATCAAGCACCGATGGGAAATTAACATGATAACATTTGGAAAAACTGTATCAAACATAATCTTGGACTATCACAAGCAAAAAAGACTTGATGATCCCGATGTAGAAAAATTAGATTAATCGAGTCTGCAGCAAAACTGATTAGAACTGAAATATATTTATTGTACACAAATAAAGACTTTTATCCTAGTGCATCAGATATTGCATCCGTTGAAGAAAACAGGACATATTTAACCTCTGTTTTACTAATATTTTTGGATATCCTAATCGGTGGTAAACGCAACGATCTGAAGCAAATTTCGATAGGCCAGGCTGTAATGCAAGCTTGTAGGCCTCGCTCTCTGATATGTCCAATTCCTCTTGCTGTAGGCGCACAGATTCACAGAGATTTTGGGTCTCGTTTCCTAATCTATTAACTTCGTAGCCTTGGATTCAGTGTGTCTTATGATGAAATACAGAAATATGTACAATCTTCTGTAATGGATGAAAGTAACCAAAGCATTGGACCATCAGGTCACTTTTCTCAATGGGTCGCCGACAACGTCGACCATAATATAGCAACAATAGATGGCCATAACACCTTTCATGGGATGGGAGTTATAATGTACGCATCAGGAGCACCTTTTAACAGCTCTTTATTGCTCACAGACACAATAAAACGACTCAAATCTCGCCCTCTAGCACATGACATTATAAAAAAAGAAAAAAAAATCCCCTCCACTACATTCAATCCCCCAACTCAACAGCCATGAATAAAATGAAATTTGAAAATTTATTCTATGAACCAATTAAAATTAATCTCTTAGATGTTCTTTGGAGTACCAGTAAGTTATTTAAAACTGCTCCACCAGGATGGTTAGGATACATGCTAACTGCTTTAGAAGGTGAACACAGTGATGCAACAGTAACTTTTTTTTTTACCAATGATTGATCTAAATCCAACTTCTTACAGCTGTGTATACACCACACTTATGTTCATAAGTAATGAAGCAAAAACGCTAAATGTGAAAACTCCTTCTGTAACCTTCGATCAGTGCTTGTGGATAAAGGCAATGGAAGTTAAATGCGCTGATCACAAGGGAGAGTTTGATAATGTGGTAATCCGGCTTGGTGGGTTTCATACACATTTCCTTTCTTGGGGCTATTGGAGGACTGATGGCGGTATCGGGCATAGAAGAAGCTTTGCAGACAGTTTATGCTGAAAATTCAGTACCACATATGTTAAAAGGTGAAGCATATTCACGTGCTCTTCGAGGGCATTTTCTAATTTCTTCAGTTCTTACTGCTTTAATTGTAGCTGATGTATTAAAGTGCACTCTACTAGTTAATGTTACTGCAGATTCAGATTTAAGCAAGATTGTATCAGAAAGTGAACGCACTACCGGTGATACAATGGAAGTGGATACAAATGATGATTTTAATCTTGAACAATTTATTCACCTTTTCAAAAATGTGCTGAAAGGTGATATCAAAGCAGGGGAAGTTATTTCGAATCTTGATATTCATAAATTTTCCACACTGATAGATGAAAGGGAAAACCTTCTCAAATCAAAACGCCGTACTGCTAAACTCTGGCTGTTGTATCTGAACAGGGTGGATATTGTAAAACATTTATTTCGGCTGAGCGATCAAGAAAATTTGACATGCAGTTACGGGCATCTACTTCGAGTGCATTTGCAGTGTTTTATATGGAAAAATCTTAATACCACAACTCCTGATCTTACACTATGAGGTTGGAAGTTGGTTGATGGAGAATTTCTGCCATTATTAACAGACTTGAACCCAGCACTAGACAAACTCTTAAATATGATTAAATGTGTCTGCCAAGCTACAGTTGAAGAACCATGTAACACCACTAAATGTACATGTAGCCGATATGGACTCCCATGTTCTGTAGTTTGTAAAAACTGTCGAGGAAAGGACTGTGCAAACACAGGAGACAGTTGTAATTTAGATGAAGATGAAGGGGACATTTTATTTCGATCCCTTTTATTGTGTACCGATTTCAAATTTTTGAATTTGTTTAATAAAAAGATGTTTTTTAACACTGCAAAGGCTTTCAGTTTTTCGGAACCCATTTTGTTGTTTACTTTTACTTTTAAAAACCAATATCATATTTTTCAACTCGAAATTTCCTATCATTTGATACCCCATATGATTGTTTACGATTTTTCTTAATTTTTTGTGTTTTTTCAAGATGGCCGCCAAAAAACGTATTGGTCATCTTTATAAACATTTTACTTTTATAAACCAATATCATACTTTTTTTCATCATGCAATTTCCTGTAATTTGATACCCTACATCATTTTTTAAGATTTTTTTTTAATTTTTCATATTTTTTTCAAGATGGCCGCCAAAAATCATATTTTGCGCAACAGTACGAATGTATATTTTTAGTATGTTCATTAGAAGCATGTTAACTACCATTTAAAACAAGAATTACTTTTGTTGCAATTAGTTCCACCTCAAGGTGTTTTTTCACTTATTTCTACTCCACTAAAATATAGTTTTTAATTGAAAGGAAATATCATTAACTACGCTGTTTTAAAATTTGTAATAATAGGTAAAATATTTAGTTGAAATAAATTAATTTCTCGTGACAACATATTTTTAAATTGAAACTGTTTGGAAATATTGTTATTTGAACATTTTGAACAGTTTTCCGATTTAATGCTTTGACTGCGTAATAATTTAATTATTTATTCACGCGCAAGTATATGTTTTATTATGTAATTTTCTACATTTACTGCTTTTAACACGTGATCATTTAATTATTATTTGAAAGTTTTATTTCTGTTTTTAATAGTCACGTGTTTTTAATAGTCACATTTCTTAATTAAAAAAGAATGTTTTTATGTGCGCTATTTTACAAGTTGGCAACAATTCAAATAATGGATTTTATGAAATATGAAATAAATCTTCATGAAAATTTTTAATAAAGAATTGAAATGTAACCTCAAAAAATTACTCAAATAAAAAAAATAATTGCAGTCTGCACACCGCTAGCTTGTGAACTATATCTTTATAAATTATGGTAATTATGTTTTTTATTACGTAATTTTTTTCCCATTACTGCTTTTAACACGTGATCATTTAATTATTATTTGAAATTTTTATTTCTGTTTTTGATAGTCACGTGTTAATACATTTTTTAATTGAAAGATAATATTATTATGTGCGCTATTTTACAAATTGGCAACAATTCAAATAATGGACTTTTTGAAATATGTATTAAATCTCTATCAAAATAATGAAATATAGAATAGAAAATGGGAAAAAAAAACCCTCAAAAAGTTAGTCAAATAAAAAAAATAATTGCACTCTCCACACCGCAAGCTTGTCAACTATATCCTTTTAAATTATGGTTAAATTCCTATGCATAGTTTTCGTTCCTATAAAACTTTTTTAAGAGAACGATTTTGTACGACTTTAATATTAAATATCTCTTAAAATAATTCTTCGATTTAAAAACTGTCTGCTTCAGCGTATTTATCGAACATTTCTCTATAAAGCCACCAATTTTGATATTTTTATATGCAATAGTTTTCTGAATATTAACTCAGAAAGAACTCAAGGCACAAAAACTTCATTGACAGCGGCGGCTACGGTGGCGGTGGTTCCTTTTTTAGCTCACAGGCTATCAAAGCTGAGAGCAATGTGCCCGCCCGTTCTGTATGTATGTATGTACGTAACGCGATAACTCTTGATAAAAATAACCGTTTTGCTTCAAACTTTGTTTATAGGTTCATTGTGATAAGGCGCTTCCCTGATTAATTTTGGGAGTTCATTGGTTAAGTATAAAATGGGGGAACGGGAGGGCTAACCCCCCTTAATTTAGATAAATGGGTTTTTCATGCAGAATTATCCCATTTTCTTCAAATTTTGTATATAGGTTCATTTTGATAATGCGCTTCTGTGAATAGTTTTAGGGTTTTCATAGGTTAAGTATAAAGGGGGAAAGGGGGGGTAATCCCCCCTTAATTTAGATAAATAAGTTTTTCATGAACTATCCGATTTTCTTCAAATCTTCTATATATATTCATTGTAATTAGAGGCTTCCCTGATTAGTTTAAGGGGTTCATTAGTTAACTATGAGGGGGTATCGGGAGTTGACCCCCCCCTTCCTTAATATACTGTCGATTTCTTTATTTTTCGAGGGGCTTATTTCAAATTCTTTGAAATAATAGTATAATATACAATTAGTGTGAATAGCCTGTGAGCTCAATGCCCTCAGTTTAACTGGGCAGTTTTCTTTTTATTTTAATATATAGAGATACTTTCACTTTCGGAACCGGATCGAAAGTGAAAATATCCTCAATGAAAAAAAAAAGCTGCTACCAAAATCGAAAGAATTAAAAAGGGACTGTACAGAGATTGACCTCAGCTATACAAATCCAAAATAAATCAATTAAAAATATTAAAATGCGAACAAGATATGTTAAAATATTTACTCCATAGGATTAACATTAGTAAGCGTGTATGCTCGCGTGAGTGAAGCCTCTTAAGCGGTAATCACCATTATTTACATGAATTTGGAATCATCCTCTGTATTGTCAGTTAACGAAACAGTTCCTTCGAATATTTTATATTCAAAATGCTTATTTGAGTAATTTATTTCCCCCTGTAGTAATTTGTGCGATAGTTTTTTATTTTATGCTACTTTCAAAGCAAAAAATAATATCTTAAAGTGTTACTGAAACACGGTTTACAATGTTCGTTATATATGAATTTTTCTATTAATTGATTTTTAACGGAAATGGTTAAAATGCTTAATTTTTATAGATTATTTTATTTTCAATTTCTTCTAACCCTTTTGAAGGCATTGGGAAGTATCTATACCTCTTAAATTTAATCTCTAAATATCGAATTTGCACCAGAATAAAATTTTCCTTTTATAAAGTGGGTGATTAAAAGAATTTAATTACTTTCAAATCAGTTGTTAAAGTCTGATGACAGTCAATTATATCACCATGTTATGAACGTTATTAATTTGCCTTTGAAATAGTTAATAGTATTGTAATAGAGAAGCAAACGATGTTAAATATTGCTTATAAAATATTGTTTTACGGCTTACGTTAAAAATTAATTAAATATTTTATCATGGTAGAAAGAATAATAATATATCAACTTTTGGTTATAACATGCAATTTAATTAGTTTAAATTAAAATAAAACTGTAAAATTAATTATCTGCGAAAATTTTATTTAATATAAAACTGCACTGTGTTATTTTTATTATCATTATTTTAATAACTTAAAAGATAAAAAATAAAAAGAACTCACAAAATATTTGAACGAAAACGAATGTGTTGCAACAATATTATTTATTTCATAGAATATGTTTATATGGATCTTGTATCATTTTATATCGTTTTCTTTTTATTAATGCAAATTCAATTTACTTTTTTACCCAGCAAACTTTATCAAACAAATTTTAATTGTCATTTCTGCAATTCATTAATGAGGAAAATATTGTTACATATAATATTTTAAAAGTGTCTGAAACCTGAGTTTTGAAAAAGCACTAAAAATTATTTTCTCATTAATTCTTCTTTGAAACAATTTTGATTTCATCATTATGCCTTCCTTGTCATTAAAATAAGCAACATTCGAATTTATTATATCTTAGAACTTGTTAAGGTTATTTTTGTTTGAGCGCAATGAATTTTTTAAAACAGTCTTTGGATTACTAATAGGAAATAATTTGAATGCAAAGTCGACCAAAAGAAGAGAACACCATATACATTTTAATCACCAAAACATCGAAAAAAAATTTTAGTTTATCTAAAAACTAAATTACATTTTTTTTTTAAAGAAGAAAATGATTAAATTTGTATGATTCTTTTAAAAATTGTATTTGCATTTTATAGCGGTTTCATATATCCATATGAATTTATAGCATCAATAACTGTAATTGACTGACATATGACATGCGTAATAAGATGTCAAATTATTAAAATAGGTACAACAGAATGTAAAGGTGTGAAGATGTTTTAAACCTCATAATGAATAGAGGAAAGTATATTCAACTAGATAAATTATATTCAATGGTTGGAGTAGCATAGTTGAATTTTTTCCAAAAGAGTGAAAATATGCCGGAACCAGGACTCGAACCTGGGTACTTTGGTTTGCCGTACCAACGCTCTTCCTACTGAGCTATCTCGACGATATCCTGGACTGGCATATCTCATTCTTATTTGTTGGACAAGACTGCGAACTGCAGAGCTAATTTCATTCATCCGAGCTATAACTATAGCATTTACATGATGAATCTTGAAATAGCACGGAAAATCTTGTATACCATTTCTGTATTTTCACTCTGTTGGAAACAATTCAACTATGCTACTTCAACCATTGAATGTAATTTATCTAGTTGAATATAATTTCCTCTATTCATTATGACCTAATTACATGGTATACAGGAGTTTCCGTTCTATTTCAAGATTCATCATGTAAATGCTATAGTTATAGCTCGGATGAATGAAATTAGCTCTGCAGTTCGCAGTCTTGTCCAACAAATAAGAGTGAGATATGCCAGTCCAGGGTATCGTCGGGATAGCTCAGTATGGAGAGCGTTGGTACGGCAAACCAAAGTACCCAGGTTCGAGTCCTGGTTCCGGCATATTTTCACTCAGTTGGAAAAAATTCAACTATGCTACTCCAACTATTGAATATAATTTATGTAGTTGAATGTACTTTCCTCTATTCATTATGACCTAATTACATGGTATACAGGAGTTTCCGTGCTATTTCAAGATTCATCATGTAAATGCTATAGTTATAGCTCGGATGAAGGAAATTAGCGCTGCAGTTCGCAGTCTTGTCCAACAAATAAGAGTGAGATATGCCAGTCCAGGATATCGTCGGGAGAGCGTTGGTACGGTAAACCAAAGTACCCAGGTTCGAGTCCTGGGCCCGGCATATTTTCACTCTGTTGGAAAAAATTCAACTATGCTACTCCAACCATTGAATATGTTTTAAACCTTTGCATAACATGTTTTGCTTTATGTTATGCTTATTTCAATAGTTACTGTTATGTTATTTGATATGATGTAGAAATTTTTTTTTCATGTTTATGTCACCTAAATAAAATGATGCACTTTTATTTTTGTCGGCTGTTTTCATGGCCACAAACGAAACACTATTTTCGTTTAACAAAAACGAAAGTAGTCATTCGATTGAGAATTATATCTTCCTTTAATTTATAGCGATGTGTATTTCCGAATATTGATTTCATAATTTATATAATATGAAATAATTAAGTTAAAAAACATATACTCTTTAACTTATATATAGTTAAATAGTAATAATGTAATTGTAATCGACTTCTAAGAGCTCGAAATGTGATAGTCCAAAAATTTTCTCTCTTTTCGCCAAGTAATGATTAAGTTATGCTTAAAAACTACCACACTGTGAGTTTGTTTTGCAACTACACTACTAAAAAACATGTATAACAGTACGTGGTTTTAAAGAAATTACGAAAATAATTCTAAATAAATAGCGTAAAACGAAACAGCCACTGTAAAAATCTACTAGAAGGCAGAAGAAGAAAACTTCATATGCAAATCAATGTGCATGACGCCAAATACCAGAAAAGGATAAACAGGTGCTGAAATCACAATTTCACAAAAGCTTCGTGTCGTTCATAAAACTCAATTAGCCAAAGTTTTTTTTTTTAAGGGTGATTTGAAAATGTCGTCACAACAACGTGATTTACTGGGATCGTGGCCTGGCGAATTATTGGCAAACTGGTATATGGACAAACACAAAGGAGTGTAGGAGTGTCATCGAGGGTGTGGAATCGTTTCCGAAAAACAGGGTATGTTAGACTTCGACCAAGTCAAGGTCGCCCACGAACTACCACATCCATTTATGAACGGTATTTATTGCATTTTAACAGATTGTCGAAACAAAATACACAATTATATACTACTAGCAAGCTGCGCCCGCTGCGCTGGTCGGTTTCTACAAATGAACCTTGAATCAAACGAAATATATCGTTTAATTTGACCTTGTATTTGAAAGCAATCTGTATATTTACCTGGAATAACCTTCCACATTACTGCAAAATGACGTCATTCTGCTATTATATTTTCTAATGTGCAGTCAAAATTTTAGCTATTAAGGACCAACTCTTTTATTTGGTCATTTACAGTTAGGGTTTGCTAAAGAATGATAACACTATATGCAATATACTAAAACCATCACTAAAAATTGTCGAACTAACAATGCAAAAAAATTAACTAACAAAATCCATTCAATAGAAGTTTTTATAAAGGCTAATCTTTGATAATCGGGTTCATCTGATTATAGAACTTTTCCACATAATTCTAAAACTAACAGAACGGTATAAAATATACTAAAACCATCCTTACAAATTATCTACTTAACAATGCAAGTCGCAAAAAATACGCCCAGTAAAAACTTTCAAAAAGGCTAATCTTTCGGAATCGGGTTCACCTGACTTGACAATCTTCACACATAACTGTTTGACTAAGCAACGTAGAACAATATGCAGTACATTAAAACCGTTCCTGAAATAGCAACTAACTAACAATAAAATTCTCATCAAAATTCGCCCAGTAGAACTTTTTCAGAAGGATAATCTTTCACAATCGGAATCAAATAGTGAAGAGGCTAATATTTGATAAAAAAAAATGGTCACCCAATTTTCGAATTTCCCCCTATAATTCTAGAACTAAGCAACGTAGAATGATATGTTATATAATAAAACATTCCCTAGAAAATTATCAAACAGAGTAGGTTCCATCGAAATCCATTCGGCAAAATCTTTTAAAAAGGCTAATATTTCATAATCGGATTGATCTGATTATAGAACTTCCCAGAATAATTCTATAACTAAGCTACGTAGAACAAAATGTTATACAATAAAACTTTCCCTGAAAAATTATCTTACAGGTTAATTTCTACGAAAATCCATTCAACCGGAACGAAATTTCATATATGTAGAAGTAAATAGAAGTATATTGCCATTATTATAGTTTGCATTTGAATTTAAGAAAAAGGTACTTTTCGGTTAGCCGGGCGCCAGTGATATATGTATATATATATATATATATATATATATTCATACATATAAGTGTATATATATGTATGTATATAAATTCATTTGTGTAGATATATGTGCATATACATACATGTATATATATATATCACTGGCGCCCGGCTAACCGAAAAGTACCAAAAAAAAAACTACAAAAATGCAGTCGTACTCTTAAAAAAAACACATTTTGGCTTAAAATCTCTCATCAAAACTGTTTTTCTTTTCTTTCTTTTTTTAAAAAATAAAATTAGTAACAGTTTTTGCTTTTATTTTTCCAGATGTATAGCCATTTCAATTCTTTCTGCAACAAAAAAAGACACCTTTTGGCTTAAAATCAAATTGTTGGGGGTGAAACTTAAAATCAAAATCACCAAAAACAAAAGGTACATCGCCAAATATTGTTTCAATATAGAAATCTTGCTCCTTGAATAATTTTGTAAGCATTACGAACATTCCCAATCATGTTTAAATTAAATATTTTCGTTTTATAATATTCTCTCATCAAAACTCTTTTTTTTTTCTTTCTCTTTATTTTTTTTTAAATAAAATTAGTAACAGTTTTTCTTTTATTTTTCGACATGCATAGCCTTTTCATTTCTTTCTGCAACAGTAATGGTCGCCAAAAAAGTAGCAATGGTAACCTTTTCGGCTAAAATAACAGAACTTTCTATAATAATTCTATAACTAATATACATAGAACGTTGTGTTGTATACTAAAACCTTCCCTGAAAAATTATCTCTCGAACAGTGTAAGTTCCATCAAAATCCATTCAGTGGAACTCGAGTTATAAAGGAACGGAACGAAATTTCCGTTTGTGTTTTATATATATAGTAGATATGTAATTTCAATGGACTTCTCAAGCTCACTTTCCCGCTCCTATGACTCCTATGGTCAGTAACTATGGTAATGTCGCATTTGGCTGATTGACCGCTCTACTTTTTCCCATGACATCTAAGGGATGAAGTGGGGAGCACGCTTGGCCTTGAGAAGCCAATAGAAATTACATGAGTGCATTCAGTTGCAAAGAAAAATTTGTTTGGCAATTGAACAGAGGATGTCAGTTCAAACAGTCTAAAATAGGCTTCATCTGGGTGGCTTCTATGCATGTAAACTAATGCCAATGGTGTGTATTTGTTTGACTTCAAAACACAGAGCGGTTCGAAAAAGTTGGGATGCTAAATATCGAGATTGGACACAATATGATAGGAGTCAAGTGATTTTCACTGACTGATTCTGTCTGGAGTGTGACACCCTACGTGTTCTGGTTTGAAGGGAAACGGAGACTCGCGATAACTCCAAGTCAGACTCGAAAGACAATAGTACAGACCAGGCTAATTGATAGTATGGGACGGAATAGTACAGGTGGACGTACAGAGTTGCATATTATTTGGAATGACAATTTGACCATCGAAAGGTATGCAGACGAGACACTCAGATTTCATGTCGTACCTTATGTTGTAGCCTTTACTGATTCTATTAATTTAATATATGACAAATCAAGACCCCCATACAGCTTGACTTGTGGAGAACATGCTTTTAACGGAAACAATACAACGTATGATGTGGTCAATATGATCTCCTGACTTAAATTTGATCCAGCATGTCTCGGATATACTCAGAGGACTGATTGCAGCGAGATCAATTTCCGTTAAATATTGGGGACTTCAAGATAGGACATTTTGAAGAGTGTGACAGATTTTTCAAAGTCAACCTCATCATATTCATACTAAACAGGTGTGCAACAGACTTAGCTAGTCGAAGGGACCACGCACCATATTAAAATTTCTTTATCTTCTTCAAACCACACTTCTTTGTCATTTACAGGTGCCAAACTGGTACCTTTGAGCGTCTCTTCATGTTCTTGACACCATTTCAAATAACTTAAATCCCGTACATGCTATTTTGTTGTCTTTTTTACTGTATCATGTTTTAGTAAATCTGTATTTCCCATTTTATGCCGATGCATGGCTGTCTCGAATGATTTTCTTCACTTTTTTTGCTTTCTCCCCTAATTGTTTAAGCAGTGTATTAAAAAGAAATTTGAAATTAGGAGTTCAAAAGTTTACATCTGCGTAAGTTCCTAAACTTTTTCACCAAATAAATTCCCATTTTTTTTATCAGAAGTCAAAAGTTACCTACGAATCCAAATATGGTGTCAAAATCAGATATCCGTATTCAAAATTTCGGAGTTTGTTACAATTTCAATATGAAAACGCCCACTTAAGCTTACTTCTATAACATAAATTGAAAGAATCCGCAATTTTCAATTTAATGACTGTTTTCGTCTTTATGACAATTTTGCGATTAAAATGCATTTTTGTTTTTCTGCTGACTGTACTTCGCGTGTTTCCGAAAAAATGCTAAATATTTTGAAGTTGAAGAAAGCATTTTAAGAACTTATTTTTAATTCTTTCCGTTTTACATGAAGTTTATTTATTGAAACGTTACACAAAAACTATATTCTAGTAATTTAATTGCAAGTATAGAATAATTTCTCTTACTAAGTGGGCGCTCATTCAGCGCAAATGCATATTTGGATCAAAGTATAATATATATATATATATATATATTGTAGTTTTATAACTCTAAATTGGCTATTATTTTTTCTGCAAAATTGTAATCATAACTATACCATACACTGTAAAAAATGATCAATGTTTCTTATTTTATGAAAATATATTATAACCACGAATGAAAATAGAATATTATCTTCTGAGTTATCCGACATTCCGAAAAGCGTGTTCCATTGTCTTTTGAATCCCCAGAAAGCAATACATTTCCAAAATTTAAAGAATTATTTATAAAAACAAAATTTCTGTAGCTGCCCGTATTTTTCAGAAACGTTTCCGAATAGTTTTTTATAGTGTATTAATCCGTTTCTTCAGCCTGGAATAGCTATTTATCGAATGTCATCCATTCTCAAGTAAACGTTTTCAGCTGCATAAGTTAATTTATACATGAAAGAGTAAAGAAATAATCTTAATTTTAATGTTAATGTTAATGCTGTTAATTTTGCATGTTTGTCTGTTAAACATATTTGTTGAACACGAAAATGTTTACTTGAGAATGGATAGCATCGGGATAAACTATATTCTGGGCTTAGAAAACTGATTAATACACTTTAAAAGCTACTCGTAAACGTTTCCGAAAATTTCGGGCAGCTAGAAAAATTTTGTTTTTCTAAATGATTCTTTAAATCTCGAAATGCCATTGATGTCTGAGGTTTCTAAAGACAAAGAAACACTGTTCAGAATCATGGTTAACAAAGATAAGATTATATTATAAATTTATTCGTCATTATATTATATTTTCGTACATTCAGAAACATTCGTCATTTTTTACAGTGTATGAGAGTAGTTCTTACAGCAAATTAGCGATTTTTGTTTTGTAGATTTCTCTTGTAAATTTTAGAAGAAACATTTTTCTAATGTTCATATTTAAAATTAAAAATATCTCATGAGAAATAATTTTATTGAAAATTTACAACATTAAAAAGTTTTACAGTGAAAAAAAAAGAATAAAAAGACATTAAATAAGTTTCCTGACTAAAAAAAATAAACTAATTTTGTTATTGACACTTTCCAAGATAGTTGAAAAGCGTTTATGACTTTGGTTTGCCTGTCTGCCTGTCTATCCGTGTATCATTCTTCCTGTCTCGCTCTAAAACTTTCGTAAACTTTTCGTATCCAAGTGTATTTGTACTTGGATTGCCACTAAATTTATACACTGTTAAAAAAATTGCAGTAAAATTACTGCAGCAAAGATTCCAGTCATACCCCGTAAAAAAAAAAAAAAGTCCATGCCCATCATTTTGTGCTGCACGTAATTTTACGGGGCAAAGTAATACAGCATGATAATGCACAGGATATAATGCACTTTAAAACACAATAACACTTTACTTACTGTTCCGTAGCACGTAGCACGTTAGATAATCATCACAGAATCGCTGTTTTGGCGGGTTAAAATTTTCGAAACACGAGTAAAATGAAGGGTTACACCCTAGCGGAGGACAATGTATGGGGTCGAACCGTATTTTTGCTAACATATGGGCTAGAACTGTAAAAATATGTGGATTGCTCTTAATTTTCTAAGTATCTAAGGGATAAGGCCGCTTATTTAGTGGATCAGACCGTTTTTCATTAAATAAGGCTGTTGCCCGTGGAAATTGAAGGGCAAATGCTCATAAATTTACAGTTTTTTCTGAGAGTGTACATAATATTGAGTTTTATTACAGAATATTACCTATTGAAAAGTATGTATAGTCCGGTTAAAAGGGCATTTAAAAGAATTCGAACATAATATTGTCTATTAGCGATAATTGAAGTAATTTTAATGACGCTACATTTCTCCAAACAGTATGAAATTGATAGAAGTTATTACTAAGTACTACAGTGTGTTTCGTATACACAATTGTGTACAAATCTCTTACCGTTAATTTACAGTGTCATACAACGATATTCAACAGCTGTATTGTCTGTAGGCAGTAATTATCTAAAGTACGTTTAATGAAACTAATAAGCATTATTATATTAATATCTTAAAGATAGAAAATATTGCGTGCAACATTTTATATTCTTATACAGGGACATAGTAAACAATTCAGATACATTATCATCTATAAGCGATAGTTGCAGAAATAAGTATTCAGTTATGACAAGCGTTTTCAAGTTTAATTAAATTTTTGTGTGCTGTATGATGCATATATATTACGTAGCTAATACACAGGATTTGCCAAAATACAAATTATTTAACTTCAATCTGTTAAAAATATGTTTTAAACTCTGTTTTTTAGCTGAGCTAAATTTTACTATAATACATGGCATAAGTATAACATAATTAAATTCAAATGCATGGTTGCACAAATGCATACGTATGTATACATTTCCGTCCATGAATGCTAATTGCCAGAAAAGCGTTTATAAATACTTTGTGCATTTCTTAGATCGTTAAATTTCAGTATACTATGTAGTATGTATAAAATTCTATAGATCATGTGAAGGACTGCACAAAATAATTCGAATTAACCATCTGACTGATTATCTCGCGATTTCCACGGGCAAGACATTTGTAGAAAAAATTATGTAATTTACAATTTTTGAAGCAATTTCGTACTAAAAATTCTAGAGTTAAAGGTTGAAGATGAAAATGATAAATTTATTAACTTTTACATATACAGGATGATTTGAAATATGTAATAGTATAGGAGATAAAGATCGATTACATATTGGTCGAAAGGATTTTGAAAAAAAATTGAGCAGTCTGAGGGTTAAGCGTTCGATAAATTATTTATTTAGATTTCCTATATCCCTTTTCATCATATGAAAAAAAAAAGAAGTTTCTTATCAATATTCGGTACTTTAAGTTTGCCGGGTGCCAGTGATCGCCAATTTTTTTAAATCTTGCCAACCCTTTTTTTCGCCAACTTTTCAAAATTAGCTAATAACTACTAGTCAGTATTTTAACAGGGCAATATAATACTTTAAAAAACTTATTTAAAAATAGCTAAAATAGAATCATAATAAAATATGTAAACACAAACATATCAATACAAACAAAAAAAATCTCACGTAAAAGGTTGCAATTCAAATTATGCCAATTGAAACAAGATTTGGCGAGTTATCACTGGCGCCCAGCTAACATAAAAGTACCCAATATTCTAATATTCTCAGAGAATACTATTCATAATCTACACGTAATGCATAATTTTTCTTTCTGGTACGATGTCTTATTACTGCATACACACTAAAATATATAATTATTAAGAATATTCCTCACTACTGTCAAACATATATTTACGTATATTACCTAGTCATCCCTTTGAATTACTTTATGAATATATTTGTGTAATGTTATTTCCGACAAGACATTTTGTCTGAATATTTCGGTTAATATGCTTACCATGATATGAAATTCTATCTCGAATTCATGAAATATTTTATAGAGAATGTGGTCTAGAATGGAGTAGATTTATTTAATGCGCTACATATGCCTTTCTCAGATCATAGAACTAAAACGAGCAATATTATATTCAGATGTGGAGTTCATCTTTAGAAGTTAAATTCTTTTGCTTCTGTAAAATGGTAGAAATTTCATATTAGAATTTATTTTTAACTTTTTTTAAATATTAAATTATTTAATTTCTCCTATATTAAACGTATTTTATGTATTTTCTAGTTATTAAATTATTTGTTTACTTTTTGTTGCTCGACACATTTGTTTACTTTCAGTTATTCATATATTTACTTTTTGCATACATATTTTCCTATATTTTCCAAATTTATTTGTATATGTAATATTTTTTAATATATCTTATATTTAATTACTTATATAATTATTTTTCTTCAATGTACATGTATTGATTAATATATATAATTTGTTTATAGTGTAGAACAACGACCGAGATATATCGCCAAATTGTATAGGATATATGACGCATTATTTATGACGCATATGACTAAGTTATAGTCACATATGACGCATATATCTAAGGTCGGCAGAATAAAGCACAAAAGTCAAAAAATTTATAAGGACTTATCTACTGCAAACGATTTACGAAAAACAGATCACGATATTATAGATAGTGAATGTCACAATACTATGTATAAGGTAGTAATTGTGCAAATATTTAGATATGCATGAGAAATTAAACTAGATTCTCTAAAATCCCTTTTGTTATTATTGTGTTAAATTACATCTAAGCACGTGCTAGTATTAATTAAGTACATCCCAATATACCAATGATAATAAGTTAAACTTTATAAGTTTTTTTTAATGCAGTTTTTTGTTGTTCCTGAAAATTTTGTTTTTGCTTGATTTATGTGATTTAATCTGCCAACCCTAGATATAACGTATATATATTTATAAGACGTATATGACATATTATGTGAGATATAACGCCTAAATATGACGTATGTATGTACTATACTACATATATATGGCATATATGTGATGTATATATAAACTTGGCGACGACTTTGGCGCCATCGTAACTGCAACTTTGGCATAATCGTAACTGCAAAGGACGCTATAACAAGGAGTTACCATTTCTTTTACAATAATGTTATCTATACGGGGCTTCGGTATATATATTTTTAGTAAATTTTAAAGTATTTATTTCTATTAAAAAATTATTTTATTTTAAAATTAAAAAAAATTAGATGGGATTGTTGCTGTTTTAGAATGTATTTTTCGCGAATATTAAATAAGTGCAAAACATAATTATTAAAGTTAAACATTTTAATTTTTTTTTTCAAAAATACAATATTCTGTTACAAACTCAATCACTTATCATATTTTTCAGATTTACATTTTTCATATCTTATCAATAACAATATATTGAATAAATTCATTTATCCCTATTTGCATAAATCAATCTCATGGCAATAAAACAATTTAAACTAGAATCGTATTATGAGAAGAAAAATAATAAAAACAGTAATCCAAATTTGGAATATTTTTAAACAATGGTTTTCAATGCATTTTAAATACCATCCTTATTTTTTCACATGGGGTGTAAATTTCAACAAGAAAAAAATATATATAAGTTCTTAAACATCTAAGAAACCATTTTGAAGGTTATAAAAATTATAAAACTAAAAATTTAAATAAATACATTTTAATATTGCATTCACTATTCTAGATACTCGACAAGTGTCAATAAAAACAGCTGTGGCCTACGTTCTTACGTGAATAGAATTTTTACATTTTACGGAGATGAGCTTACTTGGATTGTTTTATCATAAGATTCTATACAAAGTGGCATTTTCATCAAATTTCCGATCATCTTTTTTCAACAAATCGAATAAAAGGTAATTATATATTATATTAGTACACTAGATTATCCGGCATTAGTATTAATTGTGAATAGCAATACAGTAGAGATTTATATTTTCATATTATTTTTATCTTTAAGAAACACATTATTTCCTTTTAAAAAACTCTTTTATATTGTCAGTAAAAACATACATTATCAGTAATCCTTAAACATGTATATTTACTTATTTCTTTTAAAACACATAGAGACACAGTCTGGTGTTTTAGAAAGGTATATTACATACCCAATATCCTGTACAAATCCTTTTGAAATTCTTATGCTCACCTCCTGTAATTTACATTTTATATTTCTTCTGTCTTTATTCTTCTGAAAAACCACAAACTTCATTCCAGGTATATAGATACTTCTGCACTACGCTGCTGCTTCTCTGTTTCTTTTTTCAGAAGAATAAAGACACAGGAAATATATATGGGTTGCCCAAATGAAAATGGCACTACACTGTAAAAATGACCAATGTTTCTTATTTTATGAGAATATACTATAACCACGAACGAAAATATAATGTAATCTTCTGAGTTATCCAAAATTCAAATAGCGTGTTCCATTGTCTTTTGAATCCCCAGAAACCAATACATTTCCAAAATGTAAACAATTATTTATAAAAAACAAAGTGTTTTTCGCTGCCCGTATTTTTCAGAAACGTTTCCGAAGGGTTTTTATAGTGTATTAATTAGTGTTCTCAGCCTTGTTTTTCGAATGTCATCCATTCTCAAGTAAATGTTTTCAGCCGCATAAGTTAATTTATACATGAAAGAGTAAAGAAATAATCTTAATTTTAGCGTTATTGTAAACGCTGTTAATTTTGCATGTTTGTCTGTTAAACATATTTTTTGAGCATGAAAATTTTTACTTGAGAATTGATAGCATTCGAAAAATAGGCATTCCAGGCTGAGGACACTAATTAATACATTATAAAAACCCTTCGGAAACGTTTCTGAAAAACACGGGCAGCGAAAAATACTTTGTTTTTATAAATGATTTCTTTAAATTTTGGAAATGTATTGGTTTCTGGGGATTCAAAAGACAATGGAACACGCTATTCGGAATTTCAGATAACTCAGAAGATTATATTATATTTTCGTTCGTGGTTATAGTATATTTTCATAAAATAAGAAACATTGGTCATTTTTCACAGTGTACAGTCAGTTTGAGAAATGGTTTAATGGTATTAATATAAATTAGTATACAGAAGAAAGAAGTAATACAGACGTAATGCAGATAGGCTAGACAAAGTCACCTTGTAGGTTGAAACAAATGTCCCAGCGGTCAACGAGACGATGGATACCCTGGATGAAGAAGCTCCGGGGTTGGTTGTGGAACCAATTTTCAACGGCAGCTCGGACCTCATTATCGTCGGCAAGTCGCCGTCCCTTCAGAGCTTTCTTGAGTGAACCGAAGATATTGTAGTCATACGGCGATAGGTCTGAACTATAAGAGGGATGTAAAAGGGGATGTACTGCTTCTTCCACTACAAAAATCCCTACAGCATCGGAATACCGATCTGCGTGATATATACTCCGTGCCATATACATTTTGCATTCACTGGCACTCACATTTTCCGCTGTTAAAAATTGCACGACCATGTGTCGACACACCGTTTGGAGGCATCCATGATGCGAACGATGCCTTTTAACGTGCTCCCACGCTATCACACACGCATCTGGCGGGAGCTGATGATATCGCATGCCTTCTCAGCACTCTGCGACCTCTATAGGAGCATAAGCAGTCCTCTTTCTCTTCAAATGGTGGAGTTATTACATCAATGCCACTTTCATTTGGGCGACCATTATAAAATGTAAATTACAGGAGGTGTGGATAAAAATTGTAAAAGGATTTGTACAGGATATTTGGCATGTAATACATCTTTTTAAGACGTCAGACTGTGTCTATATGTGTTTTAAAAGAAATAAACTAAATATATTTTTAATGATTACTGATAATGTATGTTTTTACTAACAATATAAAAGAATTTTTTAAAAGGAATGAATGTGTTTTTTAAAGTTTGAAAAATATATGAAAAGATAAATCTATACTAGTATTGCTCGCCACAATTAATACTAATGCCTGATGATCTGGTATACTAATATAATATATAATTGTAATACGGGCATTACAAAAACAGGCTGTTCTGTTTTACACTATTTAAAGAAAGGACTATTATCAGCGGTATTAAACAAAATAATTTTTAAATAAAATTTTCGGTAATGTAATCCTTTAGGATTAATTTATTGAATATGGTGGATAGACAATCCGATGAAAATAAATGAAGTTATCTTATGTTTTTATTGCAGCAATATATCTAGCACTTTAATATCGCTTAATATAAACGAATTTTATTCAAAACTATTTTTTAAAAATTGATGAAAATGACACCGCTAATAATATTGCACCGTTTTATTAATTATTATTTATTTACATCTTTTGTATGCTCCTATAGTGTAAATATATGTAAATTTAATAGAACAGAATGCTGATATAAAAACTTCATTAAAAAAATCAACAAAAACAGTTACGTGTTACTATAAAAACTGTTTGACATTTTAAAATAGATATTCCATAAAAAGAACCAATTTTTGATCGTAAATGAAACTGAAGAAAACAAGTTTTCAAAAATATTTTTTCTTTAAAATTTCGAATGTTCATTTTGAATATTTTCTCAAATCTCGTGGATATCATATTGCATCTTTAAAAAAAATCGAACAATGTTCTATGCACTGTGAAATGATTGGACCCAGAAAAATTGCAAAGCAATATCTATAGGAGATTCCAAGACGATATGGGCTAATAGTTTACGATGTCCCAGTGATATTCTGTATATAGTGAAATGTCCAAACCCAGCAACATAGTAGGAGCAGATAATATCATAAGTGTGATATTAGGGTAGACGTGCCAGTAATAGATACCTTTCCAGTAATGGGCCACCTTCAAAGTTTTTGTTTCATAAAAAAAAAAAAAAAAAGAAGATAAAAATACTTCTTTATTTTATTTATTTTTTCATAACTACCCTTGCATGTTTTATAATCTGGGTTGTTAACACTCTTAATCAATTCAATCAGAAAGCAGAAAACAATGTTTCACCATTCCACAGTTTTTCTGTGAAAAATTAATGAAATGCTTAATTAATTTATATATTTTTTTTATTTTCTTGAAAAAATTGCATGTTTTTGTTTTGATAGTAATCGAAAACTTTCAATTTTATATACTGATGGTAAATTACAAAATTTTATATATTTCTCAGGTTTTAGGACCACGGCTCATTACTGAAATGTTTAATTAGTCAATTTCCAGCAATGGACTCCCCATGTGGACGTTACTAAAAAAACAATTCCAGTAATTTTCATAATGTATAAACTATTTTGATTTAACTGAAAAACTAAGTAATCAAATTTAATTTTTAAATTGCATTTATCAGAATGTAATAATAAAATTTAAAAAAATAAATAAATAGCTGTTTTTATTAATATTACGCAATTAATTAAATTGTAAGATTGTAATCAAATTAATTTTTTTAACCGTGCCTTGCATGTTTTATAATGTGGTAATCAACACACAACAAAGAAGTAGATGTTTAAGGGCATAGGAAAATGAGGGGGTCAAGTTCTCTCCTTTTAAACAAAGAAAAATTTTTAAGTCACACAAGTTGTTAAAAATCTATTAGTTTTTGTCTTAAATGTTTGATTATTCATCTCTGACAAAACAAGTCTTTACATGAAAAAGAAAAAACTATAATATTAATTAAATTTATAGTACTAATAAAACTACTAAATCTGCAGATCAAGGGGCTCAAATGTCAGTTCTGCAATTTTATTTTGAAATAATTTTATTTGGTATTTAAAACATTCAACCCACACATTCATTTATTTGATATTTTTTGTATACAATTTACTAAAAGTAATATATATTAAGAATTTTTACGAAGTTGAACTGTTAAGATTAATAGAAATACAATCCCATGCAATAGCACCCTAAGGCAATTTTTTTAGATCCTTTTTTATTATTATTTTAACTAATACTTCTCCCCCCCCCCACAATGTCTCAATAATTTGATAAATGTAATTCTTTGAAAATTTTCGCTTTTTAAACTTTCTATCTAAATTAATTAAAATGATGGAAACTTGGCTCTTAAAAAATGGCTCTTAACAATGATGGAAATAATTAATTTAAACAGTGATTTATTCTCATAAATATTTTGATAATTATTGATATTCTAATTGTTAAATTTATTTAAAAAGACTATTTTATCTCATTAGTATGCTTTCATTAAATTCTGGTTTTAAATACAATCACAGCAACAATTATCTATTACTTTTTGTGGGGTGTCCATTACTGGTACAGAGAGCGTCCCATTATTGGAACAGACGGTGTCCATTATACTGGAATTTAGGGTGTTTTGAATTATTTCTGTTATTTACAATTAAATTTTGATTCACATTGGGAAATGTGACTATGAACATGATAAAATATTGTTCATAGATTAATATAATATTTTAAAAATGGAATATAATGATTATAACTATCTCACTATATTAAAAAAAAGTAACCACCGCTGCGGCCGCCGCTGTCAATTAAGATTTTGTGCCTTGAAGTCTTTCTGGACTAATATCCAGAAAACTATTGCAAATAAAAATTAAAAAATTGGTGGTTTTATAAAGAAATGTTCGATAAAGACGCTGAAGTAGACAGTTTTTAAATCGAAGAATTATTTTAAGAGATATTTAAAATCAAAGTTGGTCAAAGCAGTTTTCTTATAAAAGTTTTATAGAAACGAAAACTATGCACAGGAATTTAAACATAATTTGCAAGGATATAGTTGACAAGGTTGGGGTGTGCAGACTGCAATTAGTTTCTCAATTTGACTCATTTTTTGAGGTTATATTTCAATTTTTTATTCAAAATTTTCATTATTTTGACGAAGATTTATTTCATATTTCATAAATTCCATTATTTGAATCGTTGCCAATTTGTAAAATAGCGCACGTAATAATATTCCCTTTCAATTAAGAAAGTAACACGTGACTATTAAAAACAGAAATAAAACTTTAAAATAATAATTAAATGGTCACGTGTTAAAATCATTAAATGTAGAAAATAACGGAATAAAAAATATACTTGCGCGTGAATATTAAAAAAGATAAATAATTAAATTCCGCGTTTTCAAAGCATTAAGTAGAGTAAGATTAATTTATTTCGACAAAATATTTTATCTATTATTGCAAATTTTAAAACAGCGTAGTTAATAATATTTCCCTTCAATTAAAAGCTATATTTTTACGTTTAATAATTACGTTTAAATCAACGAAATAACTAATAAATTGGTAAAATATAATTAAAAATACTGATAAACGTTGAATTAAAGATCACTCGATGACATAACTACCACGCGTAACGCATCTGGTATCAATTGAATGCGACGCCACAGATATGCACTTTTGGCTTCAAATCCTACATTTTGGCGACAGTTAATTTCTTTTATAGAAAGTAGTATAGTAGTCGGGATAATGGAGTAATACCCAATTTTCTATAGCATCGATATAAAATTTCCCGATGCCATGACATTGCTTACTTAACCATTTTGCACGAGTTGATTTTCAAATGTTTAATTAACCTTATTTTATCAACAGTTGTTAGCTGTCTCGACAGCAGTTGATTCGGCTTTAAAATCCCTTGGTCAAAGGAAAATGAATGGAAACCCGATTATAGCAGATATCACAGCGAGCAGCCGATTACACAAGGCCGATTATAGCAGCCGATTACAGCAGGTCGTTTAATTATAATTCAATCTTCCGCAATCGTTTTAAGGTCGATCAAATTTGTGTTTTTACAGTTTGTGGTGTCAGAACGGGGGTTGGCGAGCGTAGCTCGTAGGGGGCAGAGGCCCCAAAAATCAGTATACAAACAGTCAGTATACAAAATCAGTATACAAACAAACAAAAAAAATTACGCTCCGTTTAACTTCATTAAGGGACTTCCACTTTATTCGTATCAAGTAGGGTTAGCTTCCCAACCTGTAACTCCTGGGCCATCAATCTACCAATATTAAGAACAGAAAAATTTGCATCATTTAATAGCAGAAACTTTAAGACTAAATAGGGTGAAAATTACTATTAGGAAATTGTAATGATAAACGACTTTCTTGCAAAAAGGTTAGGAATCCCTAGTATGACGTATCGTATATAGTTTAAAAACCTTATTTTATGTTATGGGGCATTATAAAACACCGATATTTTAATTGAAATATTTTTTGTTTATGCATATATTTTTAAAACACAAAGTGCCTAAAATGTAAAAAAAAAAAAAAAAAAAAAAAAAAACATGCGCTTTTAGGTTTAGTTGCAATTTCATAAAATTTAAAGTGTTATAACATTCAAAGTGTAATTGGAAGACCAGGAAACATTCTAATATTAATATTTAATATATTCATGGAAAAAGTTTTTCTAAATATAACTTTTCAAATTCAGGGAACGCTTTAAATTTAAATTTTGTAATTTTAATAAATATTTATTTTGAAGGAAATGGCTTTTGATATGATAAAGAACAACATTTAAAATATTTTTACGATTCAAACTAATTAATAGACCATAAAAGCTACTCGGAAAATTTCAAAAATCAGTGGCAGCAGAAAAAAAAAAAAAAAAAAAAATTGTCTTTATAAATTCTGCTTTAAATCTTCTCGAAAATATATTGGTTTATGAGCTTTCTAGATATAAAGAGCGCTTTTCGGAAACACAAGTAAGTCAGAAGAGGTTATTGTACATTTCCGTTCGTCGTTTTAGTATTATATTTTTCTACATTAAAACACTTGTATTTGTTTACAGTGTGTATAAGCAGTAATTTTCTGTATTATACTGAATTTAGTTCAAAGCTTCAATTAGTATTCTGCTACTGATATAGTTATCTGACTTAATTTAACAACCTATTTGTATGAGTAGGCGTTGTTTCAAAGCAGTTGTTACGGTAATCAAATGAACTAATCAGCACAAAGCACTCACTGAATTAGCCGAGCTTGCAACGTATCATAACGTCCTTATATAAAAGCAATCACATATATTTGTATAATTTTACAGTCCTTTACAAAGCAATATTTCATTTCGTCTTTTTTGAGAAATAACCATTCGTCAGAATACATTATATTTAAAAATTAATTTTTATAAATTACTTGATAAATTCATTCTCATAATGCGTATACTACACTGTAAAAAACTATCAATGTTTCTTATTTTATGAAAATATACTATAACCACGAACGAAAATACAATATAAACTTCTGAGTTATCCGAAATTCCGAATAGCGTGTTCCATTGTCTTTTGAATCCCCAGAAACCAATACATTTCCAAAATTTAAAGAATTATTTATGAAAACAAAGTATTTTTCGCTGCCCGTATTTTTCAGAAACGTTTCCGAAGGGTTTTTATAGTGTATTAATTAGTGTCCTCAGACTTTAATACCTGTTTTTCGAATGATATCAATTCTCAAGTAAATATTTTCACGCTCAAAAAATATGTTTAACAGACAAACATGCAAAATTAACAGCGTTAACAATAACATTAAAATTAAGATTATTTCTTTACTCTTTCATGTATAATTGAATTTATGCGGCTGAAAACATTTACTTGAGAATCGATGACATTCGAAAAACAGGTATTCCAGGCTGAGGACACTAATTAATACACTATAAAACCCTTCGCAAACGTTTCTGAAATATACGGGCAGCGAAAAGTACTTTGTTTTCATAAATAATTCTTTAATTTTTGGAAATGTATTGGTTTCTGGGGATTCAAAAGACAATGGAACACGCTGTTCGGAATTTCGGATAACTCAGAAGATTATATTATATATTCGTTCGTGGTTATAATATATTTTCATAAAATAAGAAACATTGGTCAATTTTTACAGTGTATATATGCGTATTCCATAATACGTATGCCACCAGAATACTACAATGTAAAAAAAATAAATAATAAAAAATAAATCCCTGAAATAATGACAAATATACTGGCATAACAAAATTTGCCGTCTATTCTCCATTTTTTCACAGAATTTCCATTTTGGCATTCCCCTGTATAGAAGGTGAAATTTTTCCACTATTCAAGATATGAAATTTCTGTCTATAAGAAATAAATGTGAGCAATAGCCACAATATGACAAAAATTTAAACAAAAATTATATATACGGATAAATATTTACACGGAACAGGTATTTTTATTGCACATTGTGATCAAATGGCTACAATTGTATAATTGTTTTTTTGTATACACTGGTGTCCACACATTAAGGGGCAGTGACTGAACGCTTTTGCTTTCTAAACGGTTTGTCAAATATCTACAGAAATTCTTGACAAATTGTTCTTGAAATTCGAAGATGTTAAGCACATGTTTGACTTCAAGAACAGTAGAAACAGTATACTACAATTAAAAAATTAATATATTGAATATTTGATTGAGATATGGACATTTGTATAAAATAATTTATAACTTCGCATGCGCGAAATATGCCAAAGATTTTTTTTATGATTTGGTAGTCAATTCTATTGAGTAACTCATATAAAAAGACCAGTCAAACATCGTAAAAACTCAGAAAGTTACGGGCAATACAGTGAGCTAATTGAGAAATTCGGGGAGAAATACCTTTATGGGATTTCCTACCTTGAAGGAAAATTTCCGTTTTAATACTAAACGAGTCAGGATAGAAAGGAAAATTTCCGTTAATTATGGAAAACATTATGATTTCACTCGAAATAGAAAGTTGTTGTTACTAGGCAGAAATTTCACATAAACCCAATGTAGAAACCGGATTACGTTTACGAATGGGAAAAAATCACCACGAAACGCGAAAAAAATTGCTAAGAATCGCATAAAAACTCGCAGAGGACAAAATTTACTATATTAGTCTCGAAGAAGGAATTTTTAAGAAAGAATGAACGTTTGCGAATGTCAAATACTTGTCGTAAAACGTAATAAAACGCTAAAAATCGCATCATAAATTTCGCTAAAAATAAAACAATTGCAGTGCGAATTCTGAATAGACTTTATTGAAAAGAGGACAAAATTTAATATATTGGGCTAAAAGATTGAAAGCAAACTCCGGAAAAATGCTAAAAATTGCATACAAATTAAGTAAAAAGGTCTCCTAAAAAAACAAAAAAAAAAACATGCTTTGAAGTAAATAACTTCATACATACAGGTGCTTTCTTGTCAAATGTTGTAGCTCTTTTTAAAACAGAACTTAGACACACAGCCATTACTTATTATTGTTAATAATAAAAAATGATCAATAGTTCAATTAGAATTTTACTAACGTTATCAAAATTGCAAAAAAATAAATAAATAAATAAATAAAAACACTTAATAACTAATGCTCTTGGCATTTTAAAATAAAAGCACAAACTTTATTTTCCTTCATAAGAATTCTTCATACATACAGGTGCTTTCTTGTCAAATGTTGTAGTTCTGCACACATCGTTCTCTTTTTAAAACAGAACTTAGACATACAGACATTACTTATTATTATTGATAATAAAAAATTATCAATAGTTTAATTAGACTTTTACTAACGTTATCAAAATTGCCAAAGAAAAAAACGCTTAATAACTAATGTTTTTGGCATTTAAAAATAAAAGCACAAACTTTATTTTCCTTCATAAGAATTCTTCCTTAAAACAATGTGATTGTAAGTTTAAAATGCCTCTGGTGATGTACTTAAAATAAACACTGAAGCCAATATTGTAAATATTTTCCTTAACATTTATTTATTTAGAGAAGGTAAATAATACCTCGTCTTTTGCAATAAACTTCCGTCATGTTTTAGAAAAATATTTTGATTGTATTCGCATAATACTTTTTCCAAAAGATTACTTTAAAATCACTTACAGGAATGGAAGATACAGCATGTTTTTTACTCGTGTTTAACGGGTTTTGAGACACAAAAGAGATATGTGAAAAATATGTGATATGTGTGAGCTTAGGTTACACTAATTTATTAAAATACCAATATAGCCAATGATTATGGCTATTGTTGGTTTTGTGATTCTATAATACACACTTTTAAATTTACTTCAAATTATAAACAAGCATTTAAATTTTAAATCTTAGTTTATGTTTCAATTCATGTAGTTCAACCTTCATGTTGCCAATACGCATTATATAATATAGTAAATAATGTACAAGGTGATTATAATTAAAGTTGCACTTTCAAAAGAATGTATAAAAAGAACTACTGGTCAGAATAATCTGATATTTCATTTGAGTACATGTGAAGCAATGGAATTTGTTTTTGCGAAAGAAAGAAAAAGGTCAAAAGTTGACAGACAGATGGCGCTGTACTCGTCATAGGATGCTAATTAAAAGACGTGACATGTTGTTGTAGCTCTCTTTGTCCAAACAGTATGTCACGTCTTTTAATTAGCATCTTATGACGAGTACAGCGCCGTCTATCGATCAACGTTTGAACTTTTTTTCTTTCACGAAACAAATTCCTATTACTTCGTGTATACTCAGATGAAATATCAGGTCATTCTGACCAGTGGTTCTTTTTTACAGCCTTTTGAAGGTACAACTTTAATTATATATAATCACCTTGTATATAATTTAAAAGCTTTGTAAAACACCTTTATCTAGTTATTTAATTATATGCAATTTCAAACAGGCCAGCCACTTCTTTAAACAAACAGAGGCGTTTCTCATTTCATTAAAAACATTTACAGACATTTATGAACTTGAAATTTATCAAAAGCCTGTCTTATGACATTTTTAATTAACATAAATCAAAATGTATATGTTACAAACTAGTCATGTATTATCTAGCATGCATAATTAGGTAAAAACGAAATGCTACTGTGCACAGTTCTAAATTTTATCCATGCCTAGTAAAATGTTTTCATCCGTTCTTTCTCAACTGAACCTTAGAAATCATGGGAAAATAATAGGGTAATAGTAAGTAAATAACAGGCGCTGTTCTTAAACAAATGTTTCTTAATATAATTCATGTTTTATTAAAGTTATTTATGAAGTCCAAACGAGTGAATTCTGATCAGGAGACAAACTTAGGATCTCATGATTAACAATTCAAAGCTCTAATAAATAAACTATTTTGGAATTCACGCAAACAGCATGTTCACTGCAAAGAAAATTGTTGATTTTACGGTTTAATACTGGCACCCTAACTGCCAATATTATAACGTAAAATTACAAATAATGAACAGTAAAAAAAGGCAGTAATACGTTACCGTACATGCACGGCAGTGTATTACTGCTTACTATTATGCTGTTTATTACTGTTAATTTTACGGTATAATACTGGCAGCTGGGATGTCAATATTATACCGTAAAAACTTTTTTTTTTTTTTTTTTTTTTTTTTTTTTTTTTTTTTTTTTTTTCAGTGTTTGTAAAAACATCCCATCTGCAATATCACGCAGCTGTACAGATACAAGCCAGTGAATTAATTATCTCCAAATATGTAATTGCAAAATAATTTTTATACAAATCAAGTATATTTATTATAGAAATCTTACGAGAAACATTTTTAATTCCAATTGAGTTAATCAAAGTTATTTATGTTTTACAAGTACATTGTAAAAAAAAAAAAAAAAAAAAAAAAAGTTAACCACGATTCCGGAAAGCGTTCGTCATCTTTAGAAGAAACTAATATAATTTTGAGATTTATAGAAGCATTTATAAAAACAATTTCTTTTTTTGCCACTGATTTCCAGAAAATTTCCGAGTAGTTTTTATAGTGTATTAATCAGTTTTTAGCACTTTCCAACCTAGTTGAAAAGTGCTTATGACTTCGGTTTGTCTGGCCGTCTGCCGTCTGGCCGTCTGGCCGTCTGGCCGTCTGGCCGTCTGCCGTCTGCCGTCTGTCCGTGCTCTAACTCCCGTAAATATGCTCGGATTGCTCTGCAATTTTTATATGTTATTATCGTTATCTATAGCATGTTCCCTATTTCAACGGAAGTGTGTAGCACTTATAGTTTTTTTACAGGGACACTCAAAAGAATTCCGTTACATTGCGGTCTATGGGGAAAATCATTTGCTGTTTATTTAAATAATGTTTCACTATTTTAAACGCATTGAAATTTATATATATCACTAAGGTGCATTAGAAGAAGCTTAATATGGAACAGGGTGTGCATAGCACTTATAGTTACTTTACAGGGACAGTAAAAATAATTCCGTTACATTACGTCTATGGAGAAAAATCGTCTGCGGTTTATTTAAATAATGTTTCACTATTTTAAACGCATTGAAATTTATATAGATCACTAAGGTGCATTACAAGAGACTTACTACGGAATATTGTGTGTATAGCAGTCATCGTTCATTTACAGGGACACGCAAAAGAATTATCTACTGTCTGTTAACAATAATTCCTGGAAGTGCGTTTTAAGTTACTGAACGCGATTTTAATGTTAACTTGCTTTTTGTCTATTACGTGGTGTGTATAAATTCTGTAGATCCTATACAGGGCAGCACAAAAGTTCGCGAACACATTTCTGTTTATTGACAAACTCCAGACGGAGAATTTTAAAATGTGCTACACGTTTCCTAACTGAACTAAAATTTAGCATCCTATGTAGTATATATACAATTCTATATATCCTATACAGGGCTGAATAAAAGTATTCGGATATTTTTCCGAATATTGTATATATTGGAAATTCCTGAAATTATGTTTTTAAATATGTTATGCGTTTTCCAAATTGTTTACTTAGAAGTTATCTTTTAGCTTATTAAACGGTATGATTTGTAAAATTATTTTGGAAGCGTTGGAAAGTGCTACATAATCTATGCTTGACGCATGATTTTTCGTTCTTGTTTGAAACCAGAATATCGGTTTTTAGGACGCTATCAATTCTTAATGAAACTTTTCAGCAGCGTAATTGAATTTATTACGTGCAATTATAGCATAATATTATTAATTTGAATTTAATGTTAATATTGTTAATTTATAACAATTGTCTCTAAAATATGTTTGTTGAGCATGAAAATGTTTACTTGCGAAGCTACTAGCATTCAAAAACCGATGTTCCGGTTCGAGAAAACTGAATAATACTTTATAAAAACTTTCCGAAAATCAATGACAGGAAAAAAAAGTTTTGTTTTCATAGATGCTTATTACTTACTCATCATACGTAGTATAGGACGTAGTCTTGCAATCGTTTTGAAAATTGAAAAAAAAAAATGACGGATTTACATGTATCAGACACTGGAGATTCCGAAATACATATTTATAGAAAACAAATTTCACCGTCCGTCTGTCTGTGTGTGTGTCTGTAAACGATCTATATCCCGAACAAATTGAGATAGAGGCTTGAAATTTGGTATGTACTTAGTATGTAATAATGGGAAGAAGCTTATTGAATTTCAGTAACCTCGATTATCCGGAACTATTTTTTTCGGACTCTCAAAATATTCGTTCGGGTAAAAGGTACATAAAAATTTTCGAAATTGTTTATTTTAAGGAGTGAATATAAAAGACAATAGAAAAACATAAAGAATTAAGTCGGTCGAATAATGAGTTGCCGAGATATTTTTAATCATATGTTCAACAATCTTCGATTTTTCATGACTCTATATTTGATCCAAATTTCAATTCAAAGATATATTTTAATTGGAAATGAGACGCTTAATTCGGCGCAGTAAACCATTAGTTAATAGGATTATCATTTTTGGAGTTCTAAGGAATTTTTGTTTTACGCAATTCAGTAATAGAACATTTAAAGTTTAGGCCGTCATCAAGCCACAATTTTATTCGATTTGCAATGCATTTTATAAGTAGTTTCCACATGTTTTATTTTCATATTTTATATCATGCATATTCATGATTGGTAAGTATTACGATGGTCTCAAACGACTAGTTTAAATCTTGAAAATATATTTATGTCTAGGGGTTTTTAAAGAAAAAGAACGCTTTTCGAATTCGTGGGTAATTCAGAAAAGGTTATTGTACATTTTCGTTCGTGGCTATACTATATTTTCCTAGATTAACCTATCAACCGGGGAATAAACTTTTGTTCAACTCGTTTCACAATGGAGACTTTTTTCTTCATAGTGATAAGTACTATCATCAGAACTTGATTACCAACGGGGCACAATTCTACTAGTAAAAAAGAATAGAATTTTTTTTCCTTATTCATAGCAGTAATTTTGCCGAACAATTGATGTCGGTTAAGGGTGCTCGTCAGTTAAATTTCTCTTTTCCGTTCTCCATGTTAATCCAATGGGGATAAGTTTCCTCACTTTTCTAAGGATATCTCATGAAAAAATGGAGTTTTTTAAATTTTGTTTTTTGCATACAATTCTTAAAACTTGTCATTCTTTACCCCAGTTTTCATTTTTTATTAAAAATAATTTTAAATACTTGATTTCATGTGAAATAATCTGCGTATGATCAAAATAATTACTGTGCCTCAGTAAATTGGAATTTCTGGCAGTTCTTATGAGGTTGTTTGAAAATTTTAAAAAACGCGGAAAAAACTAGTGTTTCTGATTTATACATTGATATAAAAATATTTTATTTTAATTTATTAGGAAAGTAGCTATAATTAAAATAAAATATATATTTCTATTTTGATCAGTTCGATGCTTTCTCCCAGCTAGGCAATCTATCACTCGATATGAAAGGATTCCCCGCTCTCTTTGTTCGATTTGAGTAATGAGTTAGATAGGGGAGATGTTTCAGGGGTAGTATTAGGGGTAAAGGAAAGAAATTTTCAAGCTAGTATAGTGTATTTCTTATCCCGAATTCTGTTTTTCATAAGCACAGTTTATTTCCATGTTTTTAATTTGATTATTTTAAATCTTTTATGTAGTTTATTTCAATAATTTTTAAATATATTTTTAACACTTTGTTTGCATTATAGTTAGTTTTACATAATTTGTAATATTTGTTACATAATTTGTTACTGTTTTAAGTAATTACATTCACTTTTAGAATTTATATAAGGTAGACGAGTTATTATACTTGAAATAATACATCAAATGATATTTAACATCAACATAAAAAATAATTATTTTTATTATTATGTTAATTCTTTTAAGCACAAATTTTAATTCTAGCCTCTGTATGTTCTTTCGCAAATTTTTTTATTAAAAGATGAATTAAAATTTTTCACCTGTGTCAAAGTAATTATATATAGTCTCTTCGTTACTAATAATGCAATCATGAAATAACATTTTTTAGTTTTTTGAAACACTGCCGTCAAGCGTTATTACTATGCTATATACTATTTGGAAATTGTATGTATATTTGTATTTGGCAAATGACTATTACTTGAGCATAATGCGAAATATTATGGAATTTATATATTATGGAAATAATATTATGGAAAATATATATTATATTTTAATATAATTATATAATTATAAATATATATTAATATTATGGAAATTATATTATATGCGAATATGGGGGGTACCGCTATTTTCGACAGCGTACCCTATCTAATTTGTAGGATTTTATATATTTTTAAATGAAAATCTATCGAAACGAACTTTGATTTAGGGGCAAAATCCCCCGCCACGCGCGGCAACTTAGGAACTGCATGGCTTGACAGTTTCAGAAAATTTAATTAAATAAATATTTACGCATCTACAATTTTTCATATATAGACGTCTTTGCTTGTTCTTGAACGCTAAAATACAAAATATCGAAATGCTTCCATCAATAAGATATAACATAAACGTACTCTTTCATTCACAAATTTGAAAAAAAAAAAAATTATACAATTGCGTCAAAATCACGTATTTTTTTCAAAGGCATTTGGCTTTACCGTTTAGTGTTTGCGCCCGCTTATCATGATTTATCCAGGGTCTATCGTTTTATCTTATGGTATGCTTATTTCCATTTAAAATACCTTTTCGAAACTCGTAAATTTACAACCTTTTTTTTAATATGAAATTTCGGAGCTTTCTGGCACTAAAACTAGAAAATATTATTACCGGAAATACTTATGGCGTTTTTATTGATGAAAAGATTCAAAATGTCAGAAAATTCATAGCATCAAAACTCAGTTAATTTTGCATGCGGGATATTGAAATTTTTGCTATAGTACTTGACATAGCATAAATACATTGGTAGGCGGAAAAAAGTGCACCGGAGAAAAGCACACCCAGAAAAAAGCTCACCAATAAAACGTCCACCTAAAATTGCAAAGTTATTACAATAAAAACTGTTTTAATTAAGATATTTAAAATTTAAAAAAATTTCACCGTAAGGTATATCATGGCTTTTACCCTCAACAATAAAATAACCATATATTTACGTTTGCTTTTAATCTGAATATATTTTCATTTTTCTTACTGTTTGAGTAGCAATTCAAGCTGATTACTGAATTATTTACGAAACTCTTTCATTATGATTTTTGTTCTATTTTGAGTAAATAAGTCTACTTATCAGGTCAAATTACAAGTGTATCAATCAATCTTCCAGAATTTTTCTTAATATATTAATAGAGGGGACATTAAGAGGATGGACATTGGTATTTCTGAATAGATATTAATTTCATTCATAATCCGGTCTCTCTGTGTAATAGATTCGTTTCGTGGAGTACAGTTTTGTAAGATAAGAAATAAAAAGAAACTTTATTGTTTCTACCTTTGGAACATTTCCGGATGCGCTTTTTCCGGTGCGCCTTTTACCGGTGCGCTTTTTTCCCGTTATTCGAATACAACCTATAAGAATGTATAAAACTTTAAAAAGTGTAACCTTTTAAAAATTCTTGGCAAGACTATTTATTATCATAATTTTAATTCCTAGCTGAACAGCTCTGCAATTTACATTGTCTAATGCATCTCCAACAACTAAAAAATTAAAGCAAATTTTAAGTTTTTTTTTTTTTTTTTTTGTGCACATTGTATTTGAGTTGCACAAGGAAATACCTTGATGGAAGTCTTCCTAATAATTGACTCAGTAAGTTGTATCTTTTATTATTATAATACCTGTGCACGCCTACCGAGCTTTCGTACGCAATCTTCGAGATTAATGGTTGTGTTTTTCATTAATTTTTATTTAATTGCAATTATTAATAAAACAACATGTTTTAACGAAATGTGAGTGTACTTTGTAAAAAGCCTCCTTTTCAAAAACATTTCGTATGATACTTCATTCATCGTTGTGCGTTTTGTATATGTGCATAGAAAAAGGGATGCTGATATTGACATCAGAAATATAGGATTAGTGAAGTAGGATTAAGAAAGTAGGTTATAAATGAACATTTTACTAATTTATTTTTTAGAAATTATTTTTACCTAAAGGCGATCTTTAAAAGTATCCAGTATATTTTGTGATATATCTAGATGAATTTTGTTTCAAAAAATGTTTTAATAACAGATGAAAAACTTTAAAAAATAAAAGAATAAATACATAAAAATGGATTTCGTTAGCAATGTATTGTTGTATAACGGGGGAGAATTTAAAAAAAAAATCTCATAACTTTTTTTTTTTATTTTTTTTTATTTAACCCCATATCTGATTAATGAATCGGTTTGATTTTTATGTAATCTTTCAGGAAAATCTTCTACGAGAAAATTATGAGAATTTTCCTTATACGTAAATAAGGCCATGAAATTCTGAGATAGATACCCTGCTTTAATTACTCATGCATTTTTGCTAAGGTATGCATTTTTTACTAATTTTTTAAATATATATTATGCTGCATATATATTTTATCTATATTGAATTTGTATATTTTAACTGAATAGATGACAATGGGAGGATTCGGAATTTTGAATATATTTTAATAGTGTCAGTTTTATTGAAATATGATCAAAACTAATAATAATAATAATAATTTACTAAAATATGTGGGAGATAACTATGAGTCTTCCTAATGAATGAGAAAACTCTACTATGGTATATTTGGAACAATTAATGGTTTTTAAAATCTTGTTTAGTTGCTAAGTTTCAATCTACATAAATACTGCTCTTTATATGTCCTGTATAAACAAAGGAAAATTCAGATATTATTTACATTCAGAATGTGACTAGTATATACATACAGGAATGATATAGAAATTGCAGCAGTTTCTTTGTTTAAAATAACAAAATTTTCATAAACTCAAGGAAAAGTGTAACAAAGCTTCGAAAAAAATAATTAAAGTTTTTGGGGGAAGCGGTCAGTTTTTTTTATTGTTTAAAATGACAGTTGTGTTGTCTTGTTTAAAATAACAAAATTTCCATAAACTCAAGGAAAAGTGTAACAAAGTTTCGAAAAATATATATATAAAGTTTTTAGGGGAAGCAGTCAGTTGTATTGTTTAAAATAATTGTTGTTTTGTATTGTTTAAAATAACAGTTGTGTTGTATTGTTTAAAATAACAAAATTTTCATAAACTCAAGGAAAAGTGTAAGAAAGCTTCGATAAAAAAAATTAAAGTTTTTAGGGCAAGCAGTCAATAGATATATGTTGTTTTTGTAACTATATTTACAAATGTATAATTCTGAAAATGAAAATTTAAATATGCAACGCCAAATATATTATTTTTTTCTTTCAGTTAATATTGTTATGGATATTTTTGGTGGGAAGAATGGGGGGAGGGGGGGGTTCTTAGCATGCGCAATACTAATTTTTATTTAATGATTTTCATTTTCTCATATGTACATATATTAACAGTATTATACTCTAGTATTTTATTTTTGGTGAATCATATATATATTGCTGCATATATAGTGTATATATATATTGAATATTGTATCATTTAATTGCATAGATGACAATGGCAGAATTAAATGAAAATTAGTATTATGTATTGAGCTTCGGAAATTTTAATATTTTTAATTAGTGTCAATTTTATTAACAGATGATCAAAACTAAAAAAAAAAGAATAATAGTTTTCAAATATTGTAGTAATGGCCTCATTTTTGCAGTATTGTAAATCTCATACTATGTTTTTGCTAAATAAAGCTCTATTAGAAAACACCACTTGGAGTATTTTTGGTATAATTTATATTCATTTTGCACTCTACCTTAATTTCATTCTGAAAATGCTAAAATAAATGCCAATACATGAAATAATTTCAATAATCAAATATATTTTGTTAAAATTCTCTGACGTCTTTTTGCTTTTTTGTTTTTTAGTGCTTTTTTTAAGAGCGGAGGTTACTACATTCACAATTTCACAAAAGATTGTCATTATTTTATCCAAAGCGAAATACTGGTGGCTATATATTATCGTTTATAAAATAGGCACAAAATCCTAAGAAAATATCGAATTTCAATGTGTTTAATAAATTTATGGAACATGTTTAAATATCTTATATTGAAAAAGGATTATGCAACTTATAGACTTAGTAAAATCTTCACTCTCCGTCCATTTCATTTACATGATGATGTCTAATATTTTTTATCTATAAAAATACTTTGTGCTTGTTTGTTTTAAATACATATTGAAGTAATTAATTACAATCGAACGTGTATTGGTTTTTCAGTACTAAATTAATGTTGCTTTACGCAATCTAAAGAAATTTTTTTTTAATATTGCAAATTATCTAATTAAATTTGGAAAATGTTCAGAAACAATTTGATTTAATGTATCTTAAAATTTGAAGATAAAGGTGAACATACAATAAAGATAATATAAAGTAAGCTAAAACATCTAAATTATGAAATATGTCAACAGTCTAATAAAACTTATTTTACTGTTTATAATATTTTTATTTTACGCTTTTTAGCAAGAAGTACATCTAAATCATTTTGGCCAGAAAAATTACACTGAATCATTTTTTATTGCCAAATTTTATTTCCATCTAGCATTTGCTAAGAGCTGGTATTTAATAAATTTATGCCGGTATAAAAGTCGAAATTATTCTGAATGTTTTAAACTCCCTGGTTGCGCACATAAAAATACTCAAAGAGAACCTCGTATTCTCTGCAAAAGCATTCTGTAACGAAAATAGACCAGCTCCCTCTAAAGAGGGAGAGAGCTGTGGGTCACTTTTCACTGACCACAGAGACAAAAATTCTGTCAACAGACTGCCAATACAGGACGGTATTTAACGGTAAACGCCTCTTTGACAGCAGAGAGGGGGAAAGCACTGATAGACTCTCTGAGCGAAACAGGATATTTTCTCTGAGTGACGATGCCCCTTAAGGGGCTTCCGAGTTGCTGACAACTTTACACCCAGTCTATTTGTGAGTAGAGTGTCTTGTATTAAATGGAGCCGTTAGGAGAAGTTAAGATGTAGTATTAACTACAAGATAAAAGAGCAATTACAATGAAAAGGATAGATGTAAAGTTAAGAAAAGATATGATAACAAATTTGGAATAACAAAGTATAGCGAAGGAGATTAAGGACAGAGTCTGAATAATTGGAAAAAAGTGGAATGGTATAGCTGTAGTTATAACTAACTACTAGTAAGGAAGTTGAAAAAGTAGAAGATAGGGTGCGGAACATGTTCATGAAAAGCACATAAATGCCAGGTGGTGAAAAAACGGGAAAAACAAAAACAAAAAGTACACTCAAAAGAGCCATACATTTTTCTTTTCTTTTTTTTTTTTTTTTTTTTTTTTTTTTGTTTTTGTTTTTGTTTTTGTATAGCTTAGATGTTAAGTTTTAATTAAGAAATTAGGTATTTATAACGTGGGAAAAATTGTAAAGCATAAATAAAAGAGAGAAATTTACAATTATGGTGAGCACTAATTCTCACAGTCTATAAAGCATGAATATTTTGGACGTTTACGGTGATGTGGTTCGAAGGCGTCATAATTAGGAATAGGTCGTTTTAATAAAACGAAAATTTCTACTAAATTTTATTGGTAGAAGTGTTCAAAATATTACGGCAAATTTCTGTGAGGAAAACAGTCGTCATACCCATTGCGGTAGTAGTTCGTGTACTACGAAATATTTCGTCATACCCAGTTAACAGGTTAAAAAACTTCTGTCTTTTTGTTTTACTGTTTAATCAGGTCGAGATTTCAAATCTGACTCCAGAATGTTTAAAAGAAGACTGAATTTTAAAAAAAAATTTAAACTAGAGTGGTAAAATAATTGTACTTACGTGTCACGATATTACTTGCCAGAGTAGCGGGAATACAGAAGAGTATAACCAAAATATCCGCAATGGCTAAATTTGTGATGAAAAAGTTCGTAATTGTCCGCATTTGACGAAATCTTATCACAACAGAAATTACGAAAATATTTCCAAGCAGTCCAAGGATAAATACAAATACGTATCCAGCTACAAAAATCCCACTCATTAAATTTGAATGCCGAAAGAATGCTTGGGTATTGTTCAAGGTAAGTATGAAATAAGATGGTGTTAGATCCTTGTGGAGTGTGGATAGTTCACTGGAATTCAGGGAGTCTTTGATATTTGTTAAATTAAAATCATGTATGTTTTCCATTTTTATCAATATTTACTTTATTTCATACGATTCTTTAGAATTACCTGAAATATTTGTACATAATTGTCTTCAACTTTTTTTTGAAAAAATGTAATTGTTTTTTTTTAAATAATAATTATTTATTAATAATTATTTCGATTGCATTTTTAAAATGATTCCATTTCTTTTCACATATTTTTATTATTTCTTCATAAACTACCTTTCAACTAATATTTATTAAAGAGTAAAAAAATTCGACACAATAATCTAAAATAAATATATATATCGGCTATTTTCTGGAGAATTTCAGATTAATTTGAAGCAAATGTTTGTTATTATTATTTCTATCGTTGTGGCTTAAGTATTTATTGAGGAACCAGCTTTAAATAACAAATGTCGTTGATTTTTATTCATATGGTTCAATTACTCTTTTAAAGAAATTATATAAATCATGTAAGGACAGGTGAGTAATTTTTTGCGATTTTGTTTCGTTTTAAAACCATGTGAATTGGAAAAACTTTTTTTCTTACTAGTATTTTCACTTTCTACAATATTCCATATGTCCTACAATAAAACAAATTAAAGGATTATTTTTAAATTCCATGAATATCCTGTAAAACTTTTAAATTTCAATGCGAAATTACTTCCTAAAATACTTCCTTTACTTCTTAAACTTGCAACAGTAGCACAGAGTTTGTCATAAATTATATTTATTATTCATTTATGGAAAATGAAAACTTAATTACTTAACAATATGTGAATCTCCGCTTTTAATCACTAAAATGTTTCCTTTAGTTAATACACGCTTTCTAATAAGTTCATAATTTCAGAAATTACAATAATGATGATCTAGTAATACAAAAATAGTTTATTTTCAATTTTTTCGATAAAATAGCGCAGATATCATTGGAGCTTACTGAAAGTTTTCGCTAATACGTAATCATGAAAAACCATTCATAAAAAAATTAAATTTAAACTGTGTGTGGATTACGATATATCGCTTCAAAATGAGTAGAAAAATCAGATATCCTTCAGTATCTCAAAAAGCTCATTAAAGGATGGAAAAACTGTGAATTAAGAAAATTACATTCAAGAGTGAACCATTAATAAAACAAAATTTACTTATCAGATTCTCCAGAAAAATATTGACAGTATGTTTGAGGCTTACTTAAAAATTTCCTTAGTAGAAATCACTCAAAATCCGAAATACAGATTACAAATTCAAACAGAAATAATTCGTCATTTAGAATGTAACACTTAAAATTGAATTGAAAAATTAGATAGTCAATCGCTATCGTAAATAATACACTGTAAGTGGAAAGCCGAAAATAAGGAAATTGCATTTGAACAATTAACAGCTGCTATTACAGAAGACTACAAATGTTTAAATGATGCGTAAAAAGAACACGTCAAGTGTTTTCTAAAATCATCTGTTACAGTCAAGGTTAATAAATTTTTTTTTTGTCTCTTATTAGATTACTTGCCCGGCATTGGCTGTGCTCCGGATAATAATCTTAAATATACCTCAAATTTGTATGACTTACAAACGAAAATCGTATCGGAGGCCCAGCAATATTTATATTTTCTAAACAGTATGCGTAGTTTTAAAGTAAAATGAACGGTTATATGCTTTTCTGCATTTCGACAAAGAATAGCGGATTCAAAATTTTAAAGTGTGTGGATTTTTTCATTTTTTACGTCCGGTCATTTCATTAAAAAAAAATATATATATATAGTTCTTATTGTCCAAACTCTTTGAAATTTTTATAAGTCATAAATATAATGGTTTCAGAGCTTGTATAAGAAATTTGCGAAAATATATTGGTATTTAGTGGTAAAGGGGCTTGTAAGAGGATTGTTTTTTCACATCGGGTCATTTAAAAGTTAAAAAAAATGTTCTTATTGTCCAAACTTTTTGATTTTTTTTATTTATAATTATAATGATTTTCAAGACTAGGTAAAAAAAATCTTGAAAAGATACTGATATTTAGATGTAAAAGGGCTGTGTGTTCTACTCACTTTTTTTTCGCGTCGGATCGCTTAACCCATTAAAGACTGGCGTTGCGTTTTCGCAACATTGTGTTTCTTTCACCAGATTTTAAGGTAACACCACTTTGTTTTTAGGAAACATATTCGCTTCATTTGATGCAAGAAACATCATGATAAAGTAACTCTTAGGTTGCTATAATATAAAAGTGGTATGAATCGCAATATTTGTATTATATTGAGAAAAATAATTCGGTCCTTAATGGGTTAATATTAAAAACAAAATAGCTCTTGTTGACCGAACTCTTTCAAATTTTTATGAATTATAAATATACTGATTCAGAAGCCAGCATGTCATTTTCGTGCAAAAATAGGGATATTTAGTTGTAAAAACATAAGAAAAATCCTCGAAAATTTTGTAAATTTTATTTTATTTTTTTAATATTTCCAATCGTCCTAATCAGTGGCGTAGTTTCCGTGGAGCAGTTGGAGCACTTTGCTCCAGGCGCGAGAATCATATGGGCGCAAATTTGCAAAATAAATAAATAAATATTTGTAAAAATACTTAGTGAAATATGTGGCAGTGAAATCCTGTCTTTAACAGAAAAATTTCATGGCCCCTATGTGTTTATACCTGCTATTATAAAAACCTGTCTAAAACGGAATTTTTCTCTAATGTTTTGCGATTTTGTTTTAGCAGATTACAATTAGATAAATGCAACTACAGTATTCCTTGAACTTGACTTGTCTAAATTTTTATTTCAGACAGTATGCAATATAAATCTAATATTTTATTCCTCTGAATTTGTAAAAATTGTAAAGAATGTTTAAAAGCACAATTAAGGGCTCTCACATGTGCATTGCAGGTTGTGTTTTACAGCAAAGGTGTTATATGTTAATATTGAGCCAACTAAGACGGAATCGCAAAGGAACTGTTAAAAATTCCGTGTTTATAGCAGGGTGCCTATATTGGCAGATTCCGTTTTTACAGTTTTATTTTGTATGTGTATCAAACTTAAAAACAAATTTTGAAAAACCATTGTCGATAGAGAAGGAGATGCACCAATTGTACTTGCTCCAGAGCGTTGAATATGTAGCTACGAATCATTCGAGATTTTTGTATGTAATGTAATTCAAATGTAGAAAGAAGGAGTAAAAAAAATGTTAATATACCTACTTTTAGTAACTTTTAGCGTAGAAAAAAAAAAGCGTCTCCGGGAGGCGCGAAGTAATTTCCAGTCGTGAATTTTATTGAAAAGGTTAATGTTCATGTTGTTGAAAACAAATTGCACCGTCGTAGAGAATAGTATATCCGAATTAAGTGTGAGTTTTACGTTTTACCGTATATTTAAAGTTGAGCTTCGAAATAAGTAAAAAATCTGTGAAATCTAACTTTTTCCCAAAAACTCTTTGAAGGCATAAAATTCGTATTTTTTATGGGATTTGCGGCTTTCGAAAATAAAAGGACGAAATTTAAGAATATGTTTTCAGACTTTCCATTTTTTTAACCGTTTGGCCGATGCGCGTTAAGAAATACGGGGCCAAAAAAAAATCCCCTTGGCCTTTTCTTTCTGCTCTACTGGCAGATTTCCAGAAGCGTCTTAACTGCGCAGAATACTTTTTAATGAACTTTCGTTTTGGTTTTTAATTAATATATCGGTTAATTATCAAAAAATGAAAAGGCTGAGACTCAGGTGCGTCAGGACGTGTCTTGGACTATCCTCATCCAAATTTTCAGACCTCTATGCGCCGTCGATTTTCCTAGCCATTGCAGATAGACCGACTGACACACACACTTCTTTCTTTTATTAGTATATATGCCTTGTTATTATTTTTTTTTTCCGAGGCGACCAGAACCAAATGGATCAAGTCCATTTTTTCGTTTAACTGAATTTGATATGAATTCTTGCTCTGTAGACAATAATTTGTACGATGCCGTAACAAACTAAGTCCTTGGTTGCAAATGGCGATATTCTTTTATGAGAGCCCATTTATTTTAATTCCAAATAGTTCTAGATAATGTTTTATGGGGTTCATTAATTTTATTCTTAACGGGTCCAATTTGCGGGAAAAAAGTTTCGATTTGATTGAATTTTTTTACAAATAAATTTTAATCCCTTTAAACATGATTTTTAAAACATTGATAAAAGTATTAGCATGCATTTATTTCAAAATGTGGGAGTACGGAAAAACCGGATACCGCTATGTGAATCAGTTTGATCAGCCGCAAATCGGGTAATGGATTCAAAAATAGGAAAACGGTATGCAATAAAAAGTAGCCGCCACTACGGTATTTCCATGCTGATATTTTAGCTGTAGTTTCAGTGTTTGAAATTTTATTTTATCATTTTTTAATTTAATGGTTTCTAGATATCAAAATTCTTAAATATGAACGTTTTTTAAAGATATTGAATTTTTTTATATTATTGTGTGTAGCATATTTTAAAAAGATTCATTTCCAACAATGAAACTGTTGCTAGGGTTTTGATAGGTGCACTTTTATGACTTTCTTTGTAATCCTAATTTTCTTGAGGTAAAACCGGATATCCTGCGCGTGACAGAAAAATGTTATTGTACAATATTGACTGAAGAGCCCGTAAACAATATTTGAAGAAAAGGGAGTCCGTACAGTCGGGACACAGAGAAGAGCTATTATGATTTTCATAAAGCTCATAAAAAGATAAAATTATTTTCTGAGATTTCTCAAACTGTGATGAAGATAATTATAATTTTGACTTTAAATATTAAATCATTAGTCTTATAATTGAAATATTATTAGTTTAATTGATTAGTTGAAGTTCTAAAATGAAATGTTTTTTTTTCTTTTTTAAAGAAAACCTTAACTTTTTGCTTTTTTGTATGATTAACAAATAACATTTCCCCCGCCGCGGTAGTCAGACCAGATTATTTGATTTTCTGTAAATAATCATTTATGAATAAAAATATGATGAACTAATCATATATTTAAAAGAATATTATTATTTCCCAGGGTTGTCACAGAATATCTTACAGGATCTTTTTTCCATTTTTAAAAAGTTCGTTCCACATTTTCCAAACTGTATCAATCCAAACAAATATGCCAACAAAACTGTAATCGTTGGCATATACTTCTACAAGAACTGCAAGAAAAATCTACCCACAAAGTATATAATTTTCAAATCGTGGTATGCCTAAGTAGTTCATTAGTAACCATCAGTTCTCAAGTACACATTTTCAGGTACGTAACATATTTTTTACATTGAAGAATAACAAAAAAATTTTTAATGTTAGTGTTGATGTTGATGCTACTAATTTAGCATGCTTGTCTGTTGAAAATTTTTGTTGAACATGCAAATATTTACTTCACAATTGATAGCATACAAAACTAGTCGTTGGGGGCCACCGTAATACTTACCCATCATGGATATGCATAATGTAAAATATTAAAATAAAAAATGTGTAAACTACTTATAAAATGCATTGCAATTCGAATAAAATCGTGGCTTGATGACGTCATAAACTTTAAAGGCTCGATTACTGAATTGCTTAAAAGAAACATCCTTTATAACTCCAAAAACAATAATCCTATTAACTAGCGGTTTATTGCATCTGATTAAGCGTCTCATTTCCAATTAAAATATATCTTTGAATTGAAATTTGGATGAAATACAGGGTCATGAAAAATCGAAGAGTGTGAAGAACAGGATTACAAATATCTCGGCAACTCATTATCCGATCGACTTCATGCTTTATGCAAAATTTATGTTTTTTTGTTGTCTTTTATATTCATTCCTTAAAATAACCAATTTCGAAAAATTTTATATACCTTTTATCAGAACAAATATTTCGAGAGTCCGAAAAAAATAGTTCCGGTTAATCGAGGTTACTGAAATTCAAAAGGCTTCTTCCCATTATTACATACTAAGTACATACCAAATTTCAAGTCTCTATCTCAATTTTTTCGGGAGATAGAGCGTTTACAGACACACAGACACCCAGTCATACAGACACACAGACGGACGGCAAAATTATTTTTCTAAAAATATGTCTTTCGGAATCTCCAGTGTGAAACGTGTAAATCCGTCAATTTTTTTTTCCGATTTTCCAACGATTACAAGACTTACCCTATACTACGTATGATGGGTAAGTAAAAACGATATTTTGTGTTGACAAAATTAATTTATACACTATAAAACTACTCAAAAATGTTTCCGAAAATTATGGATAGCAAAATAATCATTTGTTTCAAAAATGCGTCTTTAAATCTTAGAAATCTATTTGTTTCTGGGACTTCGGAAGATAAAGGAACACGTTTTGAAATCATGAGCAACTCGGAATAAGTTATATTATATTTTCGTAAATGTTATTAAATTTCGTTACGCTTTCGGAAACATGTGTCCTTTTTACTTACCCATCATACGTAGTATAGGGCGAGAATTTGGTGTTAACGGATATGAATATATAGTTTTATGCGTATGATTGGGAAAATGATTACAATAATGAAAGAAAATAATTTGCGACAAATCGCGCTTACTAAAACTCATCAATTAATCGTTGTTTTTACTTACCCATCATACATAGTATAGGGTAAGTCTTGTAATCGTTTTATGACTTACCCACCATACATAGTATACGGTAAGTCTTGTATACGTTTTGAAAATCGAAAAAAAAATTGACGGATTTACACGTTTCAGACATTGGATATTCCGAAAAACATATTTTTAGAAAAAAAAAATGGCCGTCTATGACTGTCTGTCTGTGTTGTTTGTGTCTGTGTGTGTGTCTGTAAACGCTCTATCTCGCGAACAAATTGAGATAGAGACTTGAAATTTGGTATGTACTTAGTATGTAATAATGGGAAGGAGCTTATTCAAATTCAGTAACCTCGGTTATCCGGAACTAATTTTTTCAGACTCTCGAAATACTCGTTCTGATAAAAGGTATATAAAAATTTTCGAAATTGTTTCTTTTAAAGAGAAAATATAAAAGACAATCAAAAAAACATAAATTTTGCATAAAGAATGAAGTTGATCGGATAATGCGTTGCCGAGATATTTGTAATTATATTTTCCACACTCTTCGATTTTTCATGACTCTGTATTTGATTCAAATTTCAATTCAAAGATATATTTCAATTGGAAATGAGACGCTTAATCCGACGCAGTAAACTGTTAGTTAATATGATTATCAATTTTACAGCTATCAGGATGTTTCTTTTACGCAATTCAGTAATAGAGCATTTGAAGTTTATGACATCATCAAGCCACGATTTTATTTGAATTGCAATGTATTTTATAAATAGTTTACACATATTTTATTTTCACATTTTTTGATATTATGCATATCCATGATGGGTAAGTATTATGGTGGTTCCCAACGACTAGTTTCTAGTGTGCCGTGGAAGATTTAACCATGAGCAAATATGCCGTGAGGTAAAACAATTTAAGAGTTACTGGTCTAGACTAAACGAAATATCTTTTCGTTAACACTTTACTGAGTTCAAAGTTACACGTAAGTCTATATACTGATCAAAATCGTAAAAAAAAAAATATTTTGTAGTTTAAAAACTATTTGTTCATTGCTTCTAAAACGGATCAATATATTCAACACCTAGCATTGTATTATATTTTGAATTACTATTTGCTTTCAAACGAAGTGAAGTACGAGTAGAAACTTCTGATCATTAATCAAAGGAATCATTAAAAATACTGCCGAAGAGGGATTTATATAAAGCTACGAATCTTTCATAATAAAATAACAATTTGTAACACATCTTGTTTCTTTGTACATGTATATGGTATTGTATTTTCTCCTAAAACTATCTTTTTCGATATTATTCATTACTCTTGTAACAGTTTTAAATTTATAATGCTCCTGTATTCGTTTATCGATACTTCACAATGAAAAACTTATTCTATACTGAAGCACCAAATTTCATAAACATAGCACTCGGAAATTTATGTGTTAATGTTTACCAGTCTAGTGTAAAAAAATAAATATATTTTCTAAAATCTCTAGTAAATGAAAAGAAAAAATATCTAACGGCTCGGCCTACAGGCACAGGTAGATTTCAAAGATGCAGACTGCGGGGCGCCTGTTAATTGGGAATTGCAAAAGAAAAATGCGGCTGTTGGGACCGACCACTTTGAAATGTACTTGTGTTTGTAGGTGAAGCCGGCAAGGATTTTTTTAATTAATTAACTAATTAATTAATTAATTAATTTTTTGCTGTAAGAGTTGGTCCTATAAAAAACTTGTCAGTATCAAGGTTGTAGAGAATATTAAGATGATCATCATATATATTATTTCTCCTGTCAACATCCCTTTTTCGCAGAAAATACGAAACGCAGAACGACGAATGAGATGGCATATGAAAGGATTTTGAATAGGCTTCTGGCATAGCACACTTAACGTTTCGTTAAAACATGTTTTTCATTAAAATTTGCTGAAAATTGAAAATTAACTCGGCATTGTTTTCTTAAAAGAAATGAAAGGTTTTCCGCAAATTATTGTTGCCAAAAAAATAAAATACCACATTATATGATGCTCAGCAATTATTATAAAAAACACCGCACGGGTTTATTTTATATTTATGACTAAAAAACGAAATTGAAATTGAAATGTTTAGATTTATATTTCTATGTCCCATGTTTTTCCCGAAGCGGATGACGTCATCCTCTAATGCAGTCAAAATACGATTGTTATTTTTTTTTTTTTTTTATTTATTTTTTTTTTTTTTTGCAATCTTGGATCAGTTTTTACTCTAACTTTGATGGAATAAATTAGACGATATTCTGGCTTGACTAAAAACTAAATGTTGTTTACAGATATTTTTATCCTTACTTTTTCTTTAGAAGTTTAAACCTGCATCTAATAAATATTACATATTGATAAAAAGTGGTACTTCTCTATTATCCCGTTGACCACTTTTCATAACAAAAAACTATCGCCAAATAAACGGGAGAACGTTGCCATTGGAATATCAAAATAAATAAATAAATAAAATATAAGAATTTAAGGACACAATTCTTATTTTAATGAATGAAATAACTAATAAATCAGTAAAATATAATGAAACATTCAGGCAAATGTCGAATTAAAACCCACTTGATGACATAACAAACACGTACAATGCTTCTGACATCAAGTAAATGGGACTGCATTTTTGGCGTTTAATCTTGCAGTTTGGCGATAGTTTTTTGTTATGAAAAGTGGTCGACGGGATAATAGAGAAGTATACCTTAAAAATTTTAGAATTCAGTGCGAAATCCTCGCACGGGCCATCTGGTTTATAATAAATTTAATCGGATTTGATATCTTGTGAACTGACGAAGTTATGAATTTTTTTCGTCTTAAACCCATATCCCCCTCCCTCCCCCTTGAAGTTTTTTTTAATTATATCAAAAATCTGTCATGCATAAATTTTCGGCCCTTTTCCTAGAAATAATAATAATTTTAAACGGATTCGATATGTATCATAATTAAGAAGTTATGGTTTTATTTCTGTTTTCACAAAAAGTCCCTTGATCCCCCCCACCCCCCACCCCTTTAGCCTGATTTTGCCCATTAACGAACTTGACCGAGATTTTATGTATCAGTTTCGAAGAGATACGTGCAGAATTATGTAAGTTATCGTGTCCATAAAAAAGTGATATAGATAGATAGATAAATAGATAAAGTTTTGAACTGGGGGTGGTTTAGGGTTTTAAGAGTCATGATCGGCGCAGATCTGCAAAAACTTTTCAGAAATTCTAAAATAGGAGAGAATCTAATAGATAGCATTTCTTACGAAATCTACCTAAAAACGTATAAATCTATTCCGAAAAAATATATATACATTGAATGTTTTTTGTATTTTAAAAAGTAACTTATTTTTGTAAGTACAGTGTATCGATATAATGACCTTATATCCCTTATACATATACAGTCGAGCTTTCGTGCATTACGTGATGTGACTAATTTCAATATATCATATACAGGGATGCACGACAGAATTCGCATACCTTACCGCATATGAACCACAATTTCTGAAAATACATTTTTACTAAGTTATGTGTTTTTATAATTTGCAATTAGATATCTCATATCATTGTATGAAATAAAATGAAATTTCTTAGTAATATTCTGTTACCGTTGGAAAAGGGTTCACAATCTATGCCCGATGCATCATTTTTCGTTCTTGTAAACACGCTCCAACATTGTTGAAAAGTCTTTATGAAATCGGTTTGTCTGACCGTCTGTACGTCTGTCGGTGCTCTAACTGGCATAAATGTAATCGAATACTGGTATACAGGACGGTCATAAAGTCTTTTCCTGATTACAAAAAAATATTACGAAAAAATATTCAATGTAATATTGTAAAATTTTTATTATGGAAAAGTCATGTTCTTAAGTTTTTTTTAGTCTTAGTCTCTACCGTCGTTCGTGAGTTCCTTGATGACAAATTTCCTGGAAGATGGATCGGACGGAATGGACCAACTCCTCTAGATTTTTTTTTTCTTTTGGGAGTACATCAAGGACAGAGTGTTGTCAATACTCAAGGTCATGATCACAGATGCTGTGTCTAGTGTGACAGCCCAAGTATTGGGCAATGCGTGGCGAGAAATGGAATACCGCCTTGACATTCTTCGAGCTACCAAGGGTGCTCACATCGAAATTTACTGACGTTAGCACTTGTATTAAAAACTTCATAAATGTCTTTATAATATATTGAAACAAGCATATGCCTAATTATATTACATTTTCTGCAATAAATTATTGTAATCATGGAAAGACTTTAAGAGCACCCTATATGTGATTGAAGTTTACAATGGCATGTTCGGCATTGAAAATTAAGTGTGTAGTTAGGAAAGTTCGTTTACAGGGGCACTCAAAAGAACTCCGTTACATTCAATGAATAAAAATCGTCTCCGTCAATGAATAAAAATAGTTTACAGTGCATTTTAATGATGTTACACTATTTCAAACATATTGAAATTGATATACATCACTGAGGGGCATTAAAAGATGCTTACTATAAAATATGCTGTGTATAGCGTTTATAGTTTTTTTACAGGGACACACAAAAGAGTTCGGTTACACTACTGGCTATGAGCAATAATTGCTGGAAGTGCGTTTTCAATCGGGGAATGCATTTTAAAATATAACTAATTATTTGCATATTAGTTGGTGTGTATAAATTCTACAGATAATATACAGAGCTGTATAAAAGAATCAGAGTACATTTCCACTCATTAACGGAAACTGCATAAGAGGAATTTTCCATTGTGTTAAGCGTTTCCTAACTGAACTAAATTTTGCATATTATTTCGTATATAAGAACATCTATCGGTAATTTACAGGGCTGCATAAAAAAATTTGGACATTTTTCTGACTATAGATCGTAATGAAAATGAATTGAGGAAATTTGGTTTTCAAATGTGTTATGCGTTTCTCAAATTGTGACTTACAAGGGAGGTCTCCATAAGCAAATACTCAGAATATTTTCAAAACATTACAGATTATTCTTCTCATGAGGATATATATGTCTGTAAAGAAAATGGTACTTCTCCATTATCCCGTCGACCACTTTTCATAACGAAAAACTATCGCCAAACTATAAGATTTAAGGCCAAAAATGCATGATTGTAGACCTGACGTCAGAAGCATTAAGCGTGTTTGTTATGTCATCAAATGGTGTTTAATTCGACATTTACTTGTATTTTTCATTATGTTTTACTGATTTATTAGTTCTTTCGTTAATTAAAATAACAATTGCGTCCTTAAACGGTTGTGCCATGATATTAAAAGAGAAAAAGCAATGAAAAAATGTTGCGATGCATAGTTACATACAATAGATCAGTTTCAACTGACGTCACAAACATTTATTTACCATCCCCAAGATTTTTTGTTCTGTTTTCATTAATGTATCATAAATTTTATTGTTTAAGCTTCTAAGTTGACACATTGGTGAGTGGGGCTATTTCTGAATTCCTTGTATTTATTTGTTTATTTTATTTTATTTTTTTGAGATTCCAATGGCAACATTCTTCCGTTTGTTTATTTGGCGTTACAGTTTGGCGATAGTTTTTAGTTATGAAAAGTGGTCGACAGGATAATGGAGAAGTACCAAGAAAATTTCTGTGCAACCTCGATATAGCGTCCGCAAAAGGAATAATGAACATTTCAATTTTTGGCGATTTATTGTCGGTTGGCGACGCAATGAAATTAAAAAAAAAATACGCTTTTATGTTAAGTACTCTTTAAGAAAATATTTTTCTTCTCTTCATACTTAGCTAGTTTAATTACTACTATAAATTACTTCTAATTAATTACTTTAATGTCGATAGTTTTGTCATATACATTTATATGCATATATAATGAAAATTAACCATCGTATTATAAGGTTTAGAACAGAATTTAAATTGATTAAAATTGTTTCAAGCTTAAACTTACGTTTCTGTTCTCAGCAGTGTCAATTCGGCTTTGATATTGTTAGTGTAGGATACAAGATAACAGTATTGTTGCCATAGAAACAACGAGTTAATTTATAACGACAGCACTCTTAATCAGGCAATTACTTTTAAAACACACTTAAAACTTATCCAGCTGGTGAAACAATGTAAAATTTAATAACAGCAGCAACACGCAACTTATATATATTATAAACTTATAGAAATAATAATAAACTATTTAATCGTTTTAGTTTGAATTCATTAACTATTGCGCATTTAAACACTCATTTAACAAACAATTTCCAAATGCATTAAAATCGTTGCCATTTGGTGTGGAAAAGATGTTACTCACCAAATCGGGTATTTTTGCGCCAAATACTCGAAAGTATTTTTTTTTTCTTTCAGATTTTCTATTGGAATTCCGCAGCTAAATTTGACTGATTCGTTATAAGGTACATTAGTATTTTTATTAGCATTTTTTTCAAAATATTCTGAGTATGTGCTTTAAGGAGACCTTCCTTGTTAGACATCATCTTTCGACTTATTAAATGGTGAAGTTTTGTTACAATATTTTGAATGTGTTGGAAAATATTTCATAATGATGCATGCTTTTTCTTTCTTGTTTATATTTGAAACAAGTTTTGTAAAATACCATTTGACAAGTATCTATATTTTTATTAATGTATTGCAGCCACCACCCAAACAAAATAAAATGTTGTAAAAAAATAGATAGCAAAATGTTGTTTTAATAGCCAAAAGTAGACATAAGTCAATACTGAACAAAAACATAAATAGAAATTCATATTTTGAAAACTAATTGTTCATTGTAAATGCAATCAATCATTATATACAATTTCTATTGCTTACATTTTGAATTATTTTCTTTTAAGGGAAATAAACTACAAGCAGAAACTTCTGATCATTAATCAAAGGAAATAAATGAAGACTGGCATAGATAGTTTATTTTCAAAGTTACGAGCTTTTCGCAATAAAATAACAATTTGCAACACATATTTCTTTACTTTTTTATGTATATACCAGAAGAAAATATTGGATTTGTACGAAATATCGACTTCCGGTTTTTAGCGAATTTATACGTTTTAGAGAAGGTATTGGACATGACTTATTTTTAGAAAATGTTTGTCCGTGAATCTGTCTGTCTGTATGTATGTACGTATGTGACACAAATTTTGTGAGCGCTCTAACTTACGAACTACTGCGTAGAATTGGATGAAATTGATATGAAGCTCTAACTTTATGTGAACTGGCGCTGAATAGTTTTTGAGAAAATTTAGCTGATTAGTTTTTGCCACAAATCGATGATTTGTTCGATTTATATCATGCTTATATCACCAGTTTATGCCGGTAGAATTCAACGAAGCATCAAATTTAGAATCCTTATGATAGAAATAGATTGTCATAAAATTTTGTTTGCGATCATCTAAGAGGGAGTCCCGAATTTTACTCATTTGTTCAAAATATGAGATTTTATATCACCAGTTTAACCCATTCGCTGCCAACCACGAGTATACTCGTGGTTGTCAACATTCAAAATAAAAGTATATGATAAAAAAAAAACTAACTAGCCACCATTATTTTAATATGATAAAAAATACTTTATTTAATGGCAAAAACTTTGCTATTAAAGTTACCAAATATTATCTTTCAGAATTTTTGATGAGAAACGAATTTCAGTAAAAATATCGAAAACTCCGCCCACATAGTTAAGGCAGTTAATGGGTTAAATGCACAGAAATAATTGAAAGTTCACGCTTATCACCCTGAATATAATGTGAAATCTTCGTTATCCGAGCAGGATCGGAGTTGTTAAGTAGCGTGTAAATATAAACAACGATGTGGCAACAACCACGACGTAGTCTCCGTTAGACAGTTTCTCGCTGTCTCAAGAATCACTCAAGATGAAGGCTGTTCGATTCTCGATGCTACAAGTGTCACTTAAAATATAGTCCGTTTAGGTCAGTAGTTAGCTCTGAAGGTTCGGGGCTTCTGTGAGTAGCTGCGGCGCTAATTGGGTTTTCTCTTTCATAAAGAAAAGTCTTTCGCTAACAGGATGGCACGCTCCAGCATCGGGCGATATAGGGAGTAGACATGCTCTGCAAAGCTCAGGGCGAAGTACAAGAACGAGAATCCATCCGAGACTGAAGTTCTTTTATGCGTTGGATTTCTCCAATCGTACAACCTGCAGTGATTTTATTGGCTCTACCTTTGCTTTACCATGGCGCCTAGTGTTGCCACAAAATGTCTATAAAGTAGCGCAAAGGTGTCACCGAGGCGGGTGCTGAGACTAAACCAGGACGAATTTTAGCCAGAGTCTCTTGAATTTCCTAGTGAAAAAAACTGTCAGTAGTTAAAAGTGCTGTTTTAAGTTAGTGGCTCATTGTGATGTGTCTGATCTGGTATATTTATTATTTTCATAAGAGCTAGGAATATTTATTATTTTCATTATTTGTTTCATTCATTAATCTGTTTTTAATTATCCTAGGAATCCGTAAAAAAAACTTCTTTAAATATCGATTTACCGCAGATGAAATTGCAAATAAAAATAAATGTAAGAAATTCGAATAATAAATAAAATGAATGACTTTTTCGAGGAAAAAGTTGAATCTCGAAATAAAGTAAAATATTTATCATTAAAAAAATAAGTTAAAGGTAAAAAAAAAGTGTCAAAACTTTTCCTATTATGTATGAAAAAAATGTGTTACTTGTATTGTCAAGCTAGTTAATGTTACTTGGATATTTTGGAAACTTTTTAGAACTAACTAACGAATTACTTAGGTATGTGACAAGTTGCATAACTTTTATGTAGTTTAATAAGAATTAAATGGACCACGGTTCTGAGATGAAGTTTTATAAGATATTTCAGTAATTAGTTGCTTAAAAAGTTATGAAACTTTTAAATAAGAAGATTGTTTGTGTAAAATATTTATTTTCATGTAACGAGATTGATTTTTTTTTTCTTTTAGTACGAATTGAATGTAGTTCCCATCATCTAAAATTCTTAAAGAGTGAAGCTTTTTTTGTACCTATGATCTGAAACTATTGGAAAAAAAAATGGTTTGTTTCTCATTTTAAAAATATTTGTTTCTATAATTTTCCTATTATTTAGGTTCCTATTATTTATATTGTTTTTTCATATATTGTACTGTTATGTTATTTTTCCTATATTTTTATATTACTATTGTTGTTATTGTTTCTATATTATTCCTAGATTGTTCTATTATGATATATGTTGTTCCTATATAGTTCTATTATGGAGTACTTTTCTAAATTTCACACACATCCCTCATGTGATATATCGTTGGAAAGGTCTGAGACCGCTTAATCATATTATGCATCTCCGGTGTCTACCCCCCACTTTGCCCCTCCAGGGGGGGGGGTACTTTTCTAAATTTTGCACATACCCCTCAAGTTATATATCGTTGGAAAGGTCTATGACAGCTTAATCATATTATGTATCTCCGGTGTCCATCTCCCCACTTTGCTCCCCCAAGGAGTACTTTTCTAAATTTTGCATAAACCTCTCATGTGATATATCGTTGGAAAGGTCTGTGACCGCTTAATCAAATTATGCAGCGCGTGTGCATGACGACTGCTATAAGGTGCCTCAGGCACCGGGGACCCGAGTCGGAGGTTCGTTCAGTTAGAAGTTTATACTATTCGATGTGAAAATTAAGGGATCATCCGGTGCAAGCGTAGCACGACCGGTATACGGTGCCGTAGGCAGCGGGGACCCGGGTTGGAGGTTCTTTCGGTTAGAGGTTTATACTATTCAATGTGCAAATTAAGGGATTATCCGGTGCGTATGCTTAGCACGACCGGTATACTGTGCCGAAGGCAGCGAAGACCAGGGTCGGAGGTTCGTTCGGTTCCAGGTTTATCTTATTCGAGGTTTTACAAGATTCGAGGCACCGATGTAAATTAGGGGCCCGCTAGTTTTCTTATTATTTGTATTATATAACAAAAACTCTTGACTCATTCACTGTTTACAATTATATTCAAGAACATTATGCTCATATATATACTCGTTGTTATTTTTATACTTCTTATTATGTGATAAAGCAACATAAGATTTTATCGATAGCCGCTTACTTAGTGTCTCTTTCCAAAGTGGTTGAAAACGTATTTTGCACAATGGAATAAAATTATTTGCAAAAATTAACATGATTCGTTTATTATTATTATTATGAAGATGAGAAACAATCCGTTGAAGTCCGTTATATATATATATATATATATATATATATATATATATTTGTTAAAAAGTACTTGTATTATTTTAATTGTTTACAGAATAATCAATGTTTGAACTGTATATTTCATATTACCAATGCTGATTTTGATCTATGCAGAATTTTACGTACTTTCAAGGCCGTAGCCAGTGGGGGATCACGAGGGTGTGGTCCCCCTCCGAAATTTAAGTCAGGAGAGCTGTAAATATGCCACTGAGCGACAATTAAGATAGCCAAGATTCAAAACACCTTAATTCTACTGAGAAAGGATGTGAATTAATTTTCACTTTGCTAAACAACGCATAACCAACGTAGTGAAAAATATGTTCAGACTGGGGATCAAACCCAGATACCCTGGAATAGCGCACCAAGTGCTTTACCATTTAAGACATCTGGACGACATCCAGTGTGGTATTTTTCACTTATATGATGATAAAATGACTAAAAAGACATTTCAATTCTGCTGAAAATTTAATTGGAAATCTTAATTCTATTATAGGCTTCTCTTTATTGTTTGTTTCCATCAGCATATTGCAAAATTGAATTCAATTACTATCAAATATTTAAACTTTATACACATTTTTCCTAATGGAACTCTATAAAAGCAAAATTTCAATACTATCAGATAAAATGGCTACAACAGTCTGATGCAGATTGTCCAACTTGCTTAAATTAAACTCTTAAAGAATATAGCTAGAGTTTTACTTCCAAATATTCACAAACTTAAAAAAAAATTGACGAACTTATCTATCCCGATATATGTTCCTGGGAAGATCTCTTTGGCATTAAAACATTTGAAAGCATATGTGTACAAAACTCCAAAAACTATTTATTAATTTGAATGACACTAATGTCAATACAGTGGGTGATCGGTTAACGAACTGTTCGGTTTACGAACAGATCGGTTAACGAACACTTTTGCGAGAGATTTTTATGTTCGGATAACGAATACATGTTCGGTTAACGAACACCTGACAAAATGAAACCAAGAAGAAGCAATGCTGTGTTTCAGATTTGCAGAGCTGTATTTAACTGAATCTACTATTATCGACTTAGAGAACATATTAACAGTTGTATACTTATGGCCTAATTCATTCAAGGGCTACCGGGGGTTCGGGCCCTACATTTTAGGGCCCCCAGATTAGAATGAACAGTACAAAAACATTAATTTTTATATTTTGTGTCCCATTTTAAAAGAAACATGTATTAACAGGCTCTAGACTCCACTTGAGCTTTATCGAGTCGGGCTCTGCAGTAAACACGATCTTTTAGAGAACTAATGGAGTTTTTGATAGGTCAAAGTAATAAACTTATATGATTTAATGCTGTAGTCAATGAATGTGATCCTAAATTTTTTTTTACAAAGGATATGTCATTTATTTTTTTAAGTACGGCACGACACGGACAAAGCCATAAAACTGCGATCTGACCATATTAAATACGGACGTACATTAACCCTATTAAAATGGTAAGATTTAAAACTCCAGAAAGAAAAAATAACTTTTGTCAAACATTTAATGCCCCACAATCTCAAAAAAAAGCATAACTGAAGGAAGGTCAAGACTGTATGTATGTAATGTATGTTTCATTATTATTACATTTAAATAAATTTAGGGAGAATTTATATTAATTTTTATATATTATTTAGCTTATAAGAACGAATTAATTGAATTCCCATACAAACCTATACTAAATCTATGATCGGTTAACGAACAATTCGGTTAGCGAACATTGTTTTGGAACGGATTAAGTTCGTTAACCGATCACCCACTGTACATCGGAGAATCAGCAATATAAATGAGATTATAAATATAATTGGAATGAAAATGAATCATAGATTAAATTTTCTTTCGTGATTATATTATTGAATTATATCATTTCACAATAAAACTTAATAAGCCTTTGGGCACTCACCCCTATCCAATTATTCAAAAATTAATCTAAAGAAAAGTTAATAAGAATAAAATTTTGAGTCCACAAATCCTCCTCAAAAATAATTTTCTGGCTACGGCCTTGCATACTTGCCTCGTGCCAATCTTATCTGCTTCATATTAATTTGTTATTAAAAAACCTGAGATATTAAAAAAAAGTAACTTGCAAAGCAAATTAAAAAAAATTAATTTATTTCTATATTGTTAAGCCCGAGAAGAGACAGATATTCAAATTATTTTATTTAGTCAATGCTACGATAATGTTGCATTTTTATATTAAATCTTGTTCAGTCTATTTAATCTTAAAAAATTAAATTTAAATTTGAAACATGATATTAAAGCAACTTTAAAACATTTCATTTAGTTGAAATGAAATCTAAATAAATCTTCAACTTTTTTTTCAGTTTTACATGCATTATGCAAAATTTGTATTGTAGAAAATTCTAACAGGCAAAAAACATGAGAAGTTCAAATAATTTAAAAAGTTGAAGATTTATTTAGATTTCATTTCAACTAAATGAAATGTTTTAAAGTTGCTTTAATATCATGTTTCAAATTTAAATTTATTTTTTTTAAATTAAATAGACTGAACAAGATTTAATATAAAAATGCAACATTATTGTAGCATTGACTAAAGAAGATAATTTTAATATCTGTCCCTTCTCGGGCTTAACAATATGGAAATAAATTTATTTTTTTAATTTGCTTTGCAAGTTACTTTTTTTTAATGTATTATTTATCTCAATCAAAATTCATTTGTAAAGAAGGAGCGCCGCAATTCTTTTATCATAGTTTATTAAAGTACGAAACAAACATGAAACATTTAAGATAAGTTTTTATTACTATATCTTGGTCGAATAAATATGTATTAGGTTGTTAAGAATGATAAAAGTGAAATTAAAGTAATACATAAACTTTTACCATACATAACCCCCATTTATTTTCTTAATGTTTGAAAAGTTATAGAAAGAATATTTATTAATATACTTTCTAGACAAATTGAGAAAATTATTTAAAAATAATGAGATACTCTTTTTGAAAAGAATTAGTTTCAGTTAATAAATTTAAACTAAGAGGGAAATAATCCATAAACCTCACATTTTCTCTTTAATTTTTAAGATTTTTTGCCTTCAGACATTCCTTCTCTAAAACGTTATGAAACCTGTTTTCAAAAGAAATTTTCTTTTTCTAAAGAATATTCATTATTTTTAAGCGCTTTTTCAAATGTTTCTTAAACCAATAAATTTAAACGTCCATTTTTTTTTAACCATATTCTTTTTTAAAACAAAAGCACCAGACTGTAAGATACTTGTTTAAATTTTGTATTCAAAAGAGTTATGTTCTCTATGGAACCTGATACAATACACACTGATTTAAGTCGTACGAGAAAAAAATTTGGAGTATCTCCATCTTTTGAGTTTCCCAACACAGGCGTACGTGTCAAAAATGTAAAAAAAAAAAAAAAAAAAAAAAAAAAAAAAAAAAAAAAAAGCGTCAAGCACAGATTATGAAATAATTTCCAACACATTCAGGACCCAGGTTCGAGTTCTGGTCCCAGCATATTTTCACTCCGTTGGAAAAAATCTCATCGGTGATACTCAAACCATTGGATATAATTAACCTAGTTCAATATACTTTCCTCTGTTCATTATGACCTAATTACATGGTATACAGGAGTTTCTGTGCTATTTCAGATTCATCATGTAAAATGCTGTAGTTATAGATCGGATGAATGAAATTAGCGCTGCAGTTCGCAGCCTTGTCCAACAAATAAGAGTGAAATATGCCAGCCAGGATATCGTTGGGATAGCTCAGTAGGAAGAGCGTTGGCATGGCAAGCCAAAGTGCCCAGGTTCGAGTCCTGGTCCCGGCATATTTTCACTCTGTTAGAAAAAATCTCAACTATGATACTCCAACCATTGGATACATCTATACTAATATTATAAAGGAGTAAAGATTGTTTGTTTGTAGGGGGCAATTTCTGGAACTACCGAACCGATTTCAAAAGTGATGGTGGCAAATTGATGGTGACAACCCCTGCTCCAACATAGGCTATATTTTATGTCGGTGCCACTAACCCAGGGGGGTGCAGGAGCGAAAAACGTTCTAAAATTGCGATCTTTTCTATACTGAAGCAGCTAGAAATGATACTTATAAGATGTAAATGCTCTCTAAGAACAAAATAAAAAAAAAATCGAAATTTAAAAGTGTGAAATGAGCGAAAAGCGTTCTAAAAACATTCTAAATTACAATTTCTATGGAATCTCTAGAACTACCGAACCGATTTGAAATTTGGCGTTGTAGTTACTTATAAGATGTAAATGCTCTCTAAGAACAAAATAAAAAAATTCGAAATTTAAAAGGGTGAAATGAGCGAAAAGCGTTCTAAAAACATTCTAAATTACAATTTCTATGGAATCTCTAGAACTACCAAACCGATTTGAAATTTGGCGTTGTAGTTACTTATAAGATGCAAATGCTCTTTAAGAACAAAATAAAAAAAAATTCGAAATTTAAAAGTGTGAAATGAGCGAAAAGCGTTCTAAAAACATTCTAAATTACAATTTCTATGGAATCTCTAGAACTACCCAACCGATTTGAAATTTGGCGTTGTAGTTACTTAAGATGTAAATGCTCTCTAAGAACAAAAAAAAAAAAAAAAAAAAATCGAAATTTAAAAGGGTGAAATGAGCGAAAAGCGTCCGAAAAACATTCTAAATTACAATTTCTATGGAATCTCTAGAACTAGCGAACCGATTTAAAATTTGGCGTTGTAGTTACTTATAAGATGTAAATGATCTCTAAAAACAAAATAAAAAAAAATCGAAATTTAAAAAGGGTGAAATGAGCGAAAAGCGTTCTAAAAACATTCTAAATTACAATTTCTATGGAAGCTCTAGAACTACCGAACCGATTTGAAATTTGGCGTTGTAGTTACTTATAAGATGTAAATGCTCTCTAAGAATAAAATAAAAAAAATTCGAAATTTAAAAGGGTGAAATGAGCGAAAAGCGTTCTAAAAACATTCTAAATTACAATTTCTACGGAATCTCTAGAATTACCGAACCGATTTGAAATTTGGCGTTGTAGTTACTTATAAGATGCAAATGCTCTTTAAGAACAAAAAAAAATTCGAAATTTAAAAAGGGTGAAATGAGCGAAAAGCGTTCTAAAAACATTCTAAATTACAATTTCTATGGAAGCTCTAGAACTACCGAACCGATTTGAAATTTGGCGTTGTAGTTACTTATAAGATGTAAATGCTCTCTAAGAATAAAATAAAAAAAATTCGAAATTTAAAAGGGTGAAATGAGCGAAAAGCGTTCTAAAAACATTCTAAATTACAATTTCTACGGAATCTCTAGAACTACCGAACCGATTTGAAATTTGGCGTTGTAGTTACTTATAAGATGCAAATGCTCTTTAAGAACAAAATAAAAAAAAATTCGAAATTTAAAAGGGTGAAATGAGCGAAAAGCGTTCTAAAAACATTCTAAATTACAATTTCTATGGAATCTCTAGAACTACCGAACCGATTTGAAATTTGGCGTTGTAGTTACTTATAAGATGCAAATGCTCTTTAAGAACAAAATAAAAAAAATTCGAAATTTAAAAGGGTGAAATGAGCGAAAAGCGTTCTAAAAACATTCTAAATTACAATTTCTACGGAATCTCTAGAACTACCGAACCGATTTGAAATTTGGCGTTGTAGTTACTTATAAGATGCAAATGCTCTTTAAGAACAAAATAAAAAAAAATTCGAAAATTAAAAGGGTGAAATGAGCGAAAAGCGTTCTAAAAACATTCTAAATTACAATTTCTACGGAATCTCTAGAACTACCGAACCGATTTGAAATTTGGCGTTGTAGTTACTTATAAGATGCAAATGCTCTTTAAGAACAAAATAAAAAAAAATTCGAAATTTAAAAGGGTGAAATGAGCGAAAAGCGTTCTAAAAACATTCTAAATTACAATTTCTACGGAATCTCTAGAACTACCGAACCGATTTGAAATTTGGCGTTGTAGTTACTTATAAGATGCAAATGCTCTTTAAGAAAAAAATAAAAAAAAATTCGAAATTTAAAAGGGTGAAATGAGCGAAAAGCGTTCTAAAAACATTCTAAATTACAATTTCTATGGAATCTCTAGAACTACCGAACCGATTTGAAATTTGGCGTTGTAGTTACTTATAAGATGCAAATGCTCTTTAAGAACAAAATAAAAAAAAATTCGAAATTTAAAAGGGTGAAATGAGCGAAAAGCGTTCTAAAAACATTCTAAATTACAATTTCTACGGAATCTCTAGAACTACCGAACCGATTTGAAATTTGGCGTTGTAGTTACTTATAAGATGCAAATGCTCTTTAAGAACAAAATAAAAAAAAATTCGAAATTTAAAAGGGTGAAATGAGCGAAAAGCGTTCTAAAAACATTCTAAATTACAATTTCTACGGAATCTCTAGAACTACCGAACCGATTTGAAATTTGGCGTTGTAGTTACTTATAAGATGCAAATGCTCTTTAAGAACAAAATAAAAAAAAATTCGAAATTTAAAAGGGTGAAATGAGCGAAACGCGTTCTAAAAACATTCTAAATTACAATTTCTATGGAATCTCTAGAACTACCAAACCGATTTGAAATTTGGCGTTGTAGTTACTTATAAGATGCAAATGCTCTTTAAGAACAAAATAAAAAAAAATTCGAAATTTAAAAGTGTGAAATGAGCGAAAAGCGTTCTAAAAACATTCTAAATTACAATTTCTATGGAATCTCTAGAACTACCCAACCGATTTGAAATTTGGCGTTGTAGTTACTTAAGATGTAAATGCTCTCTAAGAACAAAAAAAAAAAAAAAAAAAATCGAAATTTAAAAGGGTGAAATGAGCGAAAAGCGTCCGAAAAACATTCTAAATTACAATTTCTATGGAATCTCTAGAACTAGCGAACCGATTTAAAATTTGGCGTTGTAGTTACTTATAAGATGTAAATGATCTCTAAAAACAAAATAAAAAAAAATCGAAATTTAAAAAGGGTGAAATGAGCGAAAAGCGTTCTAAAAACATTCTAAATTACAATTTCTATGGAAGCTCTAGAACTACCGAACCGATTTGAAATTTGGCGTTGTAGTTACTTATAAGATGTAAATGCTCTCTAAGAATAAAATAAAAAAAATTCGAAATTTAAAAGGGTGAAATGAGCGAAAAGCGTTCTAAAAACATTCTAAATTACAATTTCTACGGAATCTCTAGAATTACCGAACCGATTTGAAATTTGGCGTTGTAGTTACTTATAAGATGCAAATGCTCTTTAAGAACAAAAAAAAATTCGAAATTTAAAAAGGGTGAAATGAGCGAAAAGCGTTCTAAAAACATTCTAAATTACAATTTCTATGGAAGCTCTAGAACTACCGAACCGATTTGAAATTTGGCGTTGTAGTTACTTATAAGATGTAAATGCTCTCTAAGAATAAAATAAAAAAAATTCGAAATTTAAAAGGGTGAAATGAGCGAAAAGCGTTCTAAAAACATTCTAAATTACAATTTCTACGGAATCTCTAGAACTACCGAACCGATTTGAAATTTGGCGTTGTAGTTACTTATAAGATGCAAATGCTCTTTAAGAACAAAATAAAAAAAAATTCGAAATTTAAAAGGGTGAAATGAGCGAAAAGCGTTCTAAAAACATTCTAAATTACAATTTCTATGGAATCTCTAGAACTACCGAACCGATTTGAAATTTGGCGTTGTAGTTACTTATAAGATGCAAATGCTCTTTAAGAACAAAATAAAAAAAATTCGAAATTTAAAAGGGTGAAATGAGCGAAAAGCGTTCTAAAAACATTCTAAATTACAATTTCTACGGAATCTCTAGAACTACCGAACCGATTTGAAATTTGGCGTTGTAGTTACTTATAAGATGCAAATGCTCTTTAAGAACAAAATAAAAAAAAATTCGAAAATTAAAAGGGTGAAATGAGCGAAAAGCGTTCTAAAAACATTCTAAATTACAATTTCTACGGAATCTCTAGAACTACCGAACCGATTTGAAATTTGGCGTTGTAGTTACTTATAAGATGCAAATGCTCTTTAAGAACAAAATAAAAAAAAATTCGAAATTTAAAAGGGTGAAATGAGCGAAAAGCGTTCTAAAAACATTCTAAATTACAATTTCTACGGAATCTCTAGAACTACCGAACCGATTTGAAATTTGGCGTTGTAGTTACTTATAAGATGCAAATGCTCTTTAAGAAAAAAATAAAAAAAAATTCGAAATTTAAAAGGGTGAAATGAGCGAAAAGCGTTCTAAAAACATTCTAAATTACAATTTCTATGGAATCTCTAGAACTACCGAACCGATTTGAAATTTGGCGTTGTAGTTACTTATAACATGCAAATGCTCTTTAAGAACAAAATAAAAAAAAATTCGAAATTTAAAAGGGTGAAATGAGCGAAAAGCGTTCTAAAAACATTCTAAATTACAATTTCTACGGAATCTCTAGAACTACCGAACCGATTTGAAATTTGGCGTTGTAGTTACTTATAAGATGCAAATGCTCTTTAAGAACAAAATAAAAAAAAATTCGAAATTTAAAAGGGTGAAATGAGCGAAAAGCGTTCTAAAAACATTCTAAATTACAATTTCTACGGAATCTCTAGAACTACCGAACCGATTTGAAATTTGGCGTTGTAGTTACTTATAAGATGCAAATGCTCTTTAAGAACAAAATAAAAAAAAATTCGAAATTTAAAAGGGTGAAATGAGCGAAACGCGTTCTAAAAACATTCTAAATTACAATTTCTATGGAATCTCTAGAACTACCCAACCGATTTGAAATTTGGCGTTGTAGTTACTTAAGATGTAAATGCTCTCTAAGAACAAAAAAAAAAAAAAAAAAAAAAGTCGAAATTTAAAAGGGTGAAATGAGCGAAAAGCGTCCGAAAAACATTCTAAATTACAATTTCTATGGAATCTCTAGAACTAGCGAACCGATTTAAATTTTGGCGTTGTAGTTACTTATAAGATGTAAATGCTCTCTAAAAACAAAATAAAAAAAAATCGAAATTTAAAAAGGGTGAAATGAGCGAAAAGCGTTCTAAAAACATTCTAAATTACAATTTCTATGGAAGCTCTAGAACTACCGAACCGATTTGAAATTTGGCGTTGTAGTTACTTATAAGATGCAAATGCTCTTTAAGAACAAAATAAAAAAAAATTCGAAATTTAAAAGGGTGAAATGAGCGAAAAGCGTTCTAAAAACATTCTAAATTACAATTTCTACGGAATCTCTAGAACTACCGAACCGATTTGAAATTTGGCGTTGTAGTGACTTATAAGATGCAAATGCTCTTTAAGAACAAAATAAAAAAAAAATTCGAAATTTAAAAGGGTGAAATGAGCGAAAAGCGTTCTAAAAACATTCTAAATTACAATTTCTATGGAATCTCTAGAACTACCCAACCGATTTGAAATTTGGCGTTGTAGTTACTTAAGATGTAAATGCTCTCTAAGAACAAAAAAAAAAAAAAAAAATCGAAATTTAAAAGGGTGAAATGAGCGAAAAGCGTCCGAAAAACATTCTAAATTACAATTTCTATGGAATTTCTAGAACTAGCGAACCGATTTAAAATTTGGCGTTGTAGTTACTTATAAGATGTAAATGCTCTCTAAAAACAAAATAAAAAAAAATCGAAATTTAAAAAGGGTGAAATGAGCGAAAAGCGTTCTAAAAACATTCTAAATTACAATTTCTATGGAAGCTCTAGAACTACCGAACCGATTTGAAATTTGGCGTTGTAGTTACTTATAAGATGTAAATGCTCTCTAAGAATAAAAAAAAATTCGAAATTTAAAAATGGTGAAATGAGCGAAAAGCGTTCTAAAAACATTCTAAATTACAATTTCTATGGAATCTCTAGAACTACCGAACCGATTTGAAATTTGGCGTTGTAGTTACTTATAAGATGTAAATGCTCTCTAAAAACAAAATAAAAAAAATCGAAATTTAAAAAGGGTGAAATGAGCGAAAAGCGTTCTAAAAACATTCTAAATTACAATTTCTATGGAATCTCTAGAACTACCGAACCGATTTGAAATTTGGCGTTGTAGTTACTTATAAGATGTAAATGCTCTCTAAGAACAAAATAAAAAAAAATCGAAATTTAAAAGGGTGAAATGAGCGAAAAGCGTTCTAAAAACATTCTAAATTACAATTTCTATGGAATCTCTAGAACTACCCAACCGATTTGAAATTTGGCGTTGTAGTTACTTAAGATGTAAATGCTCTCTAAGAACAAAAAAAAAAAAAATCGAAATTTAAAAGGGTGAAATGAGCGAAAAGCGTCCGAAAAACATTCTAAATTACAATTTCTATGGAATGTCTAGAACTACCGAACCGATTTGAAATTTGGCGTTGTAGTTACTTATAAGATGCAAATGCTCTTTAAGAACAAAATAAAAAAAAATTCGAAATTTAAAAGGGTGAAATGAGCGAAAAGCGTTCTAAAAACATTCTAAATTACAATTTCTATGGAATCTCTAGAACTACCGAACCGATTTCAAAAGTGATGGTGGCAAATTGATGGTGACAACCCCTGCTCCAACATAGGCTATATTTTATGTCGGTGTCACTAACCCCAGGAGGGTGCAGGAGCGAAAAACGTTCTAAAATTGAGATCTTTTTTATACTGAAGGAGCTAGAAATTTGAAATTTGGCATTGTAGTTATTTATAAGATGTAAATGCTCTCTAAAAACAAAAAACAAAAAAATTCGAAATTTAAAAGGGTGAGATGAGCGAAAAGCGTTCTAAAAACATTCTAAATTACCATTTCTATGGAATTTCTGGAACTACCAAACCGATTTCAAAAGTGATGGTGGCAAATTCTTGGTGACAGTAACTGCTGCAACAGCCACTTTAATAAAAAACTATGCGTTTCTGACGACTGGGTTTTTCGCTAATTGTTGCCACAGATTAATCTCGGAAAATGAAATATTTGAAGTTACTGAAAAAAAAATAGTAGCTCGAAAAGTATTTGGCAGAAAAATGTTAGGCAAACTGCGTTTGAAAGGTAAAAAATTGTATTTTTCTTGATATAAATTTCAAATCTAATGATTACGCCATTTTTTAAATATTGAATTTGAAAAATTACCAAATTTCACAATGGAGTACCATAGCGAAACCTTCATGCGTAAAAAGATAATGATAAGGGCGACGTGTCCTGGCGTGTACATTGGCTATAGCACGGGTCACAAATTATAGTAGCCTTATTATTCTGTTAAAATATAAAAGTGAATTTTGAAATGTCAATATTTTGTTGGATTAAAAGTTCGTTATAAGAAATTGACCAGCGTAGCGGGCGTAGCTTGCTAGTTCAGAATATTTTAACAAATTTTACCATTTAATAAGGTGAAAGATTATGTCTAAATAAACAATATGGAAAACGCATAACACATATGAAAATTTAATTTCATCAATTATATATAGTCAGAAAAGTATCCTAATTCTCTTGTGCAATCCTGTATATCATCTATAGTTTTGTATGTATACTATACAGTATGCTAAAATTTAGCTCAGTTTGGAAACGCATAACACAGTCGAAAATTCCGCCTTAGCAATTTCCGTCAATAAGCGGAAATGAACCCAAATTCTGTTGTTCAGCCCTGTATATGATCTATAAAAGTTATACACACCAAATAATAGGCAAAAAAATAGCTAAATTTAAAAACAAATACCACAATTGAAAATGTTCCAGCAATTTTTGTTCATAGATATTATTGTACCTGAATAATTTTGTGTGTCCTGTAAAATGAACGATAAATATTATACACCCTATTCTATAGAAAACATCGTGTAGTGCACCTCAGGGATGTATATCAATTCCAATATGTTTGAAATAGTGTTATGTCATTAAAATGCACTGCAAAAGATTTTTCCCCATGAACACAATGTAGCAACATCATTTGAGTGCTCGTGTAGACGAACTATAAGTGCTACACACTTCATTTTCAATACCGAAGACGCCATGATAAACTTTAATAACAAATATCAGATACATGGCAATCCAATAATATTTATATGTAAGTTGGGCACATATAGGCTGACAGATAAACCAAATTCAAAAACACATTTCAATTATGTTGGGAAGTGTTAAAAAATGGATGTTTGATATACATTTCTGGCACAATGCAATCGGCTGGATTCGAACGCTAGACTTCCCGTTTTGAAACTGAAGACGTTACCTCTTCGTTACCACTGCTTGATTACATCGCCGTAATATTTATCCCATACTCTGTTATATCCTCTTGGTGAATTTCTTTATAGAATCGGTCAAATAAGGTTTGAATTTTTAAAATAAATTGATTACACGCTTAATCCGTCAGCAGATTTTTACGAAAATCTATAGTTCTCGTGACGGTGGTCTAAAATACAGTCGCCAATTGAAAGATCAATCGGAAGCATCGTTTGGGAGTTACCGTGTTCATACACATACACACAACTCACGAATCATGATTACAATACATTCCTTACACCATGTTTTCTGAAAGAAAAAATACAACAATGTTTTGCTTATATAAATAAACAAATGAATAAATTTAATCTCCCCATAATAGAACTTTAATATTTGATGAGATAAACAATTCGTTAATAAATATACATTAATTCAAACATAATCAAAAACAGAAAAAAACTTTAAGAAATAGTCTTCTCTTTTGCAATTAAATAGCCTAAACTGTAAAAAAAGACAAAAGTTTCTTAATCTAACAAAAATATTATGTAGCCACGAACGAAAATATACAATAACCTTTTCCGAGTTATTAAACAATTCCGAAAATTGTTCTTTAACATTAGAAAACTCGGAAACCAATATATTTTCTTCATTTAAAGAAATATTTATTAAATCAAAGTTTGCTTTGCTGCCACTGATTGACGAAACCGTTTCCGAGTAATATTTATAATGTATTAATTAGTTGTCTCAAACCGAAATATCGTATTTAAGATGCTTTTAATTTTCAATTATACATTTTCAGTTGCGTAATTGATTTTATACATGCAAAAGTAAACAAAATAATATAAATTTTAATGTTAATATTAATGTTAAAGCTGTTAATTTATGATGTTTGTCTGTAAAATATGTTTGTTGAATGTAAAAATATTTATTTGGGAACTGGTATTATCCTAAAAAGTCACATTCCGGTTTCAGAAAACTGATTAATACACTATAAAAGCTACTCGGAAACTTTACCGAAAATCAGTGGCAAAAGAAATTTTGTTTTTATAAATTCGTCTTTAAATTTCAAGCAGAATATTGGTTTCTGAGGTTTCTAAAGATAAAGAAATTGTTTTTGGAATCATGAATAACTCATGTTATTTTATAATTTCCTTCGTGGTTATATTTTTGTACTGTCCTCTAAAAGAAACCCACAGTGAAATGTTGCTTTTAAAAAAAACCCCGTTCTAGTACTACACCAAATATTTTACTAAAGTCAATTTTTTTTGTTTTGTTCTGTTTTTATGCACCATTTAGAATAATAAAAATATTTAAAAATACCTAAGGAGTGCTTATTAAATTTTTAAAAAATTTAATTAACAACTGCAGAAGTCTGGCAAAACACGACTTTCATTTTTACAGTTTTTCCTTTTATAATAGAATATTAGAATTATCTACATAAATTTATATATTTTTTTATGTTAAACCCTTAATATGTAATAAAATGCTTCATGTTTTGCTGATTATGTCAGGTGTGGGTTGTTTTCAGGTAACATGAGTCATTTTTTTTGGAAAAGTGGGTTTTTTTTCAAAATCTCGTATAATTGGCGGCCATTTTGTAATAAAGTGATAAATTGAAAAATGCTCAACATTAAAATCTTTGTCAGAACAAGCTGTAAAAATTTAGCCATTTTTAATTTTTATAAATTCTTTATTAGACTTTATATGGAGAAAATTTAAAAAATGGGTTATTTTTAGAGGACAGCACAATATATTTTTAATTGCAATTAAGAAATATAATTAAGAAACATTTCTCTTTATGTTACAATGCAAGAAATGTCCATCATGATTGTTCTGAACAGTCAACTTATTTATTAAAAGTTTATTAAGTTATGAAACAAATCTGGAACATTTAAGAGAAATTTATTGAATAACTGCATGGTCGAATAATTGTATTACGTTTTCATGAGAAAAAAAACGATAAGACTGAGATTAAATTAAATTATAAGTTTTTCTCAAAATACAAACTCCTTATCTACATTTAGAAATATGTATTTATTGAAAGAAAATAAACAGATAATATAAAACTGATAATGATAAAAAAAAATATATTACCAAAACAAGGTTCTAGTAATTTGCAATATGTTCAAAATAGATGACTTCGAATTTAAAATCAGAAAAGTTTTGATTAAATTTATAAAGCCTATCCAAGATAATGTGCACAACTAAATCCAAAATGGGGTTCTAAAGTACATGCATAATATACTAATACAATTTAATGCCATTAAGTAGAAATACAGAACATAACTTTTTTTATTTATTTTCGAAATTTTAAAATACTAAACGCACAAATGAATATATATGTAGATAGTATGTATATACATAATATGATTTAAATCAACCAGTTTTTTCGTATGCATATTTTTACAGCGTATAAATTTATTTTTCACGTTTGACGTACAATTTCCAACTTGTTATTTTTGCAAAACATAGAAATACTCTTATAGTTTAATAACATGACTAGAAATCACAGGAGCCGAAGCAATAGGAAAAAATAATTTTTCCACACATCAGTATTTCTACTTTACTTATCACAAGATTACAATTAGTGACCCAATCATGTTCAGCTTCACTACTCATAAAATCCCCTTGGATTCAAATTAAAGCTCTATTCTGCCGAAGATTCCCTCATTAAAAAATATTTAAACAAGATCGAAAATCACGTGTAAAGCATAGATTATGAAAAACTTTCCAACACTGTAACGAAACTTCACCGTTAAATAAGGTAAAAGAAGATATATAACAGTTTAGAAAACATATAACACATTGAAAAATAGTTTTCGAAATTACCTTCCAGTGTCAAAAAAGTAGTCGAATTATTTTGTGCAGCCCTGTATATGATCAATAGATGTGGATATATAGTATAATAAAATTTAGTTCAGTTAGAATATTCACATTTAGCACTTTTTGCCAATCGATGGAAATGCACTCGAAATATTTTGTACAGCCCTGTATATTATTTGAAGACTTTTGCACACGCCACCTATTAAGCTAAAAGGCAACTTAAAACTCACTCGCAGCAATTACCAAACGTAAACGACAATGTATCTTTTTTGCGTAGCCCTGTATATGAATTTATTTATATTCCAGAAACTTCTATTAGTCTACTAAAACTAAATATAGTTCAGCACGAAAATGCGTAAACACAATTAAAAACTACCTTAAGCAATTCACTCCCATAGTCTGTAATACTTTAGAATTCCCTTGTGTAGCCCTGTATATTATCAACCGAGTTTATAAACACACACGTTCTATGAAAAAAATTAGTTAAATTTAAAAGCGAAAACCAAAGTGGAAAACGCATTTATCACATACAGACTGTAAATATCGCACATGTACTGTAACAAATATATTTGTGTGTCCCTGTAAATAAACTCAATACACACAAGAGAGCAATTTATAGTGCACCTCAGTAATGCATATAATTTTCATTATGTTTGAAATAGTGAACTATCTCTAAATTACACTGCAAACGATTTTTCCCCATAGAACGATGTGTAACAGAATCATTTTGTTTGACCCTGTAAATGAATAATAAAGGCTTTGCACCCCATATTCTACAAAAAGCATGTTTTAATGCGCTTCATGATTATATTTCAATTTCATTATGTTTTAAATGACGTAGCGTCCGCAAAATACACGATTATTCCCCATTGACTGTAAAGTAACAGAATACTTTTGACTGTCCCTGTAAAAAACTATAAGTGCTACACACTTCAGTTGAAATAGGGGACATGCTACAGATAACGACAATAACATATAAAAATTTCAGGGCAATCCGAGAATATTTACGGGAGTTAGATCACGGTCAGACGGCAGACAAACTGAAGTCATCAACACTTTTCAACTAAGTTGGAAAGTGTTAAAAATATATCACTTTTATTTTACAAAAGTTCCCAACAGGTCATTCATATGTTATTAAATATCAGAACATTTTAATCTTATTATCAACCTTATGTTTGCAAGACATCACTGTAAAAATTATATACGAATATTTCTTAATCTATGCGAAAATATGATGTAACTACGTACGAAAATATACAATAACCTCTTCCAAGTTACCAGTGATTCTAAAAAGCAGTCTTTATCTCTAGAAACGTCAGAAACCAATATATTTTCAAGATTTAAATAAACATATGTAAAAACAAAGTTCTTTCTGCTGCCGCTACTTTTTGGAAACGTTTCCGGGTAGTTTTTATAGTGTATTTATCAGCTTTCTCAAGAATATGCATTTTTAAGTTGCTATCCATTCGTAATTAAACACTTTCAGCTGCGCAATTGAATTTATACACGCAAGTGTAACAAAATAATGTTAATGTTATTTCATCATGTTAATGTTAACTGTTTATTCATCATGTTTGTTTGTAAAACATGTTTGTTGAACATGAAAATTGTACTTGAGAATTGATAGCATCTGCAAAATCTTTATTCCGTTTGAGAAAACTGATTAATCATCATGTTAGTGTTAACTGTTTAGTCATCATGTTTGTTTGTAAAACATGTTTGTTGAACATGAAAATTGTACTTGAGAATTGATAGCATCTGCAAAATCTTTATTCCGTTTGAGAAAACTGATTAATCATCATGTTAATGTTAACTGTTTATTCATCATGTTTGTTTGTAAAACATGTTTGTTGAACATGAAAATTGTACTTGAGAATTGATAGCATCTGCAAAATCTTTATTCAATTTAAGAAAATTGATTAATACTCTTCAAAAACTAATCGGAAACGTTTTTGAAAATCAGTTGGCAGCAAAAGAAACTTTCTTTTTATAAATATTTCTTGAAACCTGGAAAATATATTGGTTTTCGAAGTTTCTCAGGATAAATAACGCTTTTCGGAACCATGGGTAACTCGGAAGAAGTTCGTGGTTATATTATATTTTCGTAGATTAAGAAATATTTGTCTTCTTTTACAATGTACGCCTAACACTGTGTTTAAATAATTTGAAATTACTTGAAAGTGATTTTCGAGACGATCTTAGAAGTTAGAGATGGATAAAAAAGTAAACATTCATATTCAATGCTAATGTTTGTTTTAGACACAAAATTTTCACATTCATGTCTGATTTTTGCAGTATGCTTACCTTTATGATTACAAAGTATCCGATTTTAGAAATCGCAATTTCATTTAATGTCATAATTTTGTTTTTAAAAGATTTAATTTTATTTCTTTAACATGTAAAATTTCTCGATTGAAAATGTTCCAAATGTCTGTAAAAGAAAATGCTGTTTCTATTTAATTTCTTGGCCTTAAACTGTATATGAGCTTTATATAGCTGAATGTTTCTGTACCTAAAAGTGTTAGTTTAAAGACAAACAAGAACAAAAAAGCATGCATCTGGCATTGATTATGAAATACTTTCCAAAGCTGACAGAATATTGCTATGAAAATACATTTTATATTTCACACAGTGAAGTGAGATATCTAAGTAAACAATTTAAACAAGTTGGAAACTGTACGTCAAACGTGACAAATGAAGTGCGTTCTTACTATAACTAGTTTTATAAATATTCAGATATTGGTGCAATAGCTGTTGCACTCTTATGCAAAAATGCATGAATACAAAATTTATTTTATATGCAGATTTTCATATTATAGATATTAATTTTATTTTGTAAAATTAACTTTTAGTACACTGTTACAAACAATAAATTACAATTCTGCTGCATTAAAATTATACTATGCGCAAATATCCAGTAGAAGACAATGTAAAAAAAAAAAAACATGGTTATTATTTCACTGAAAAAAATGAACTATATCGTCTGCTGATATGATATGATTCATTTCCGTAATAAAATAAGTACATTTGAAGCTGGCAACATTTTATCTATTGTTGACACTTACTGAAAATTCCAATGGGAAACTTAAGCCTAGCTTTGAAATTTTCAGAACTTGAAATCCATAGTTAGACTCTTTTTCCATTTAATATGTATTTTTTCGGAAACATCTATCCAAAAAATTATAGGATTGCAATAATTAAACAATTTTAGTATAGAAATTCGGTTTTTAAATTCCGTAATGCGAAAATAATATGACTTCATCTTAAATATGACATAATTGCCATGGCAAATCATTATCTATCATGAGATATCATTAAATTAATTACATATGATAGGATTTAATGGAATGAAGAAAACTTTTATTAATATATTTTTAAGTTTTCATTCGATTTTCATAAAATTTGAAATGACTCGACAAAATTCTTCAACAATTATATACCGGGTGATCCAAAAGTCAGGACGAACTTTAAAAATGAATAATTCTAAAACGAATCAAGATACAAAGATACGGTTTGCACCAAACGGATGGAAAAGAAACCGGGTTTTGTGTAGCAACGAAATAAAAAATAGTTCTGTTGGCGACCAACAGATGGCGCTGTTGGATTTCTGATGTAGGATTATGCAAAGCAACAAACGATATAAAAAGGAGCAACTGCAGCAGGTAATAGTAGTTGAAGCTTGTATGCATCGAAATACTGTCCATAGTTGAGAAAGCCCTCTCAGTTAAACTGTATTATAAGAATTCGGAAAATGGCGTTGCGGCATTGCGAGCATATCGCTATATGAAGGGTATGCGAGATACCAAAGGTCCAATTACGTCTTCTGAATTGAACAAAGTGATGAAGAAATTTGAAGCTACAGGTCACTTCAAAGAAGTGGACGTCCCTAAACAGCCGCTGCTGTTGCCACGACAGTGGAGCAGACGGTGCAATCCATGTCGGCGGTTGCTGCACATAGGGAGTGCAGTGCTTGAGAAGTTTCGAGGTAGACAGGAGTGTCGTACGGAAGTGTCTGGAGAGCACTGCGAATAACTTTGCAACGGTATCCCTACAAGTTGCAACATAACCAAGAACTGAAACCTCCTGACTTCGACTCTCGCCGAGATTTTGCGAATTTAGTATTCAATAAGATGGAAGAGCAGCACGACTGGCTTCACACTGTGCTTTGGACAGATGAAGCGCATTTCACCCTCTCTGGCGCTGTTAACACCCACAATTGTCGAGTGTGGACCCCAGAAAATCCACATGCATTTGTTGAGGTACCTTTGCAACAGCCTAAAGTGACAATCTGATGTGGCTTCACTGCTGTTTTCACATTTGGTCCATTTTTTTTTCGAGGAAGTCAGGCAGACGGGTTTCAAAACAGTTTCTGTCACTGGTCAGCGATATGTAGTACTGTTACAAAACAACATTATTCCTGAACTGCAAGCGCGACAGGCACTCCAAACAGTCACCTTTATGCAAGACAGAGAATCACCTCATATTGCTCTGCCTGTGCAACGCCTGCTACGCTCAACATTTGGGGAGGATCGCACTATTAGTCGCTACTTTAGTAACGCATGGCCTCCTAGATCTCCCGATCTGACACCCTGTGACTTTTGGCTGTGGGGATTCTTGAAGTCAAAAGTGTACCGCGACCAACCGCCATCACTAGCAGCGCCAAAAGATGCCATCCGCGAAAATGTGTCTGTCATAACGCAAGAAATGCTACTAAATGCTGTGAGCGGTGTGGTGCCTCGGCTCACAGCTGTACTTCTGAATGATGGACAGCACATTGAACATTTACTGTAGTACTAATTAACTGTAACTAAGCTGACTTGTAAGTTGTCAATATTTTTTCATTTGTAAATCATCTTTTGGTGCAATAAAACACTATAGCGCCATCTGTTGGTCGCCAACAGAACTATTTTTTTCGTTGCCACACAAAACCCGGTTTCTTTTCCATCCGTTTGGTGCAAACCGTATCTTTGTATCTTGATTCGTTTTCTAATTATTCATTTTTAAAGTTCGTCCTGACTTTTGGATCACCCAGTACATTTATTTTGAAACCATTCGGTTGCGTAGTTTTGGCCCTGTTATATGCGGACAGACGGACGGACTAGACGACGACTATAGGTAATACGTATTTATATAATTACGAATGAACCTAAAATCATATAATGCAATAGCAATTCATTTTTTGTACTTGCTGTCCATATCTGATGGTATTGTGTGCGAATTCCTTCGTGCAGCCTTGTATGTGTATATAGAATTTATACACACCACGTAAACAAGTAGAAAACTTTAAAAATATATACCAAAGATGAAAACGCACTTCCAGCAATTATCCAACATAGTCCGTCCTGTCATCAAACTCTTTGAGTGTCTCTGTAAATGAACGATAAATTGCACTCTATAATCTATAGAAAACATGTTGTAGAACACCTCACTGATCCGTGTAACTTTATTCTTTTTTTTAAGTATCGTAACATCACTAAAATTCGCCGCAAAAGCAGTTTCCTCATACATCAAACAGTAATGGAATTTTCTTGTGCATCCTTGTAAACGAATTATAAATGTTACTCATTCTATATTCCACAGAAAAGATGCAGTAGTTGACCTCAGTGATACATATCAATGTCATTTGATGTATCGGGCCCAGGAACACCGCGCGGGGTATGGCATAAACAGGGTGCGTACGGTTTTTACAATTGTCACCACTATTTTTCTAAAAGTAGACATCCACTTACTTTATCGCAGAATTTGTAAAAATTGTCTCCGACTAAATAAAGTGACAAATATTATTTGTATTTATTGGTGGGAAAGTAAAAACCATTCATACCCGTTTATGCGCGCCTTCTCCCGGGTTACTGCAAACAATTTTCCCCCATACATCATAATGTAACGGAATTTTTTTTTTGTGTGTCCCTGTAACTATAAATGTCACACACTTCCTTCTCAATTGCAAGCATTCTACAATAAACCTCATTAGCATATAAAAATTACTTTGCAATTCCAGTACATTTCCGTGAGTTAAGGCACGGCCACACAATCCGAAGTCATAAACACTTTTCGACTAAGTTTGAAAATGTTAAAAAGATTATTTACTTAGTTTTTTTGTGTGTCCCTGTAACTATAAATGTCACACACTTCCTTCCCAATTGCAAGCATTCTACAATAAACCTCATTAGCATATAAAAATTACTTTGCAATTCCAGTACATTTCCGTGAGTTAAGGCACGGCCACACAATCCGAAGTCATAAACACTTTTCGACTAAGTTTGAAAATGTTAAAAAGATTATTTACTTAGTTTTTTAAAATATCGTCAAATAAGAGTATATTTACATTTACTTGACCCATTTTTTATTGCTTAATGCGTAAAAGTTGTGCAAACAGTATCTTAAAACCTACTTTTAAGCAAAATTGATAAATTTACTTAAATTTCTTGAGGAGGTCTTTTTTAAAAGGATTAGTTTTATCAAATGATTTTAAATTGAAAAGAAAGTAATCTGAAAACTAACATTCAGTATCTCATTTTTCATACTTTTTTGCCTCTACATATTTTTTTTAAAGTGACCAAATGTATTTGATCGAAAGAGGCATATTTATGTTTTCAGAAAAAAAACGTGTCATTTTTACGACTATTTCAGATATTTGTTTAAGGCTGTTTGTTCTCAAATCCAAACTGGCTACTTTATCACATAATTTTTAATTCAACTTTATTCCGAATCGCAGGGAATTGGCAGGTGTTTTTATTTAGAAACTATGTAATCGAAACACTTTTTCTATTTTTTGGTAAAGGCAGGATATCTTTCAGAAAATACTGTCAAAGTCAACGTTTTAAACCGAATTCTCGCCACGCCGAAGTGAACAAGGAGAGAAACACGTTGTTATGTGACACGAATCGCTTATTACTCAATAAGTAATTTGTTTATCACAAAATGGAAAATTTATTTCGATTCCAAATCGGTTCAATAGTCAGGCCTGTAAATTTTATGCCTTTGTGTTTAAGAATGAGTATGAAATTGTGTCAGAAAGTTTTTCGCGTTGTTGAGCAGGTTGAGTCGCGTTGTTGAGCATTTGAGAAACACTTTACGGGGACTCGGTGCTAAAAAAAATTTATTCTGTAAATAACACCTATTTTAAAGTTTTTGAATCATACAGGGTGTCCCAAAAGTCTCCGTACAACTTCAAAAATTTATTACAAAAAAGGTAATAGACCTACAGCAAAAATAATTACAACAGTACATAGAGTGACTTAAAATTTTTTTTTGTCTGATCATAGATGGCGCTGTACATGTAAAAGAATTTTCAAAAATTTTATTCATTCAAAATGGCTGATCCCGTGAAGAAAGCGCAATGCGTCGCGTGTTTCATCGAAACGAAATCTAACACTCAAACGCGAACGAAAGTGAACAGTCTCGTGGAATTGAAACAAATGATCCAAACAGTTGTAACTACTGTTGATGTTAGCATGGTGAAACCCACTTGGATGGAATTGGAATATCGACTTGATATTCTTCGTGCAACGAAAGGATCTCATGTAGGAGTATACTAAGGTAGTAAAAAAAAACTTTTTAAGTTACTCTATGTATTGTTGTAATTATTTTTTATGTACGCCTATTATTATTTTTTTTGTAATAAATTTTTGAAGTTGTAATGAGACTTTTGGGACACCCTGTATAACAATAAAGAAAAATCATTACTGGTAATGAAAGCCCGTAAATTGTTTATAAATTAATAATAGTTGTTTTTATTTTTAAAGTTGTATATTTAAAAAAGAATTACATTTATATATATATATATCTTTTCTCAATTTCGGTAGTTTTTTTTTTCCTATCTTAGTGTGCTTTGCTCTACAAGCCTAAGTATAAAATATTTGATGCAAAGATTAGATCTGAAGAGAAAACTAATAATTAGATGTACGTGGAATAAACCAGTGAAAATCGCATAAAGTTCAGTTTTTTTTTAAACAAAAATTTCAAAGATATTTAAAAAAATAAATACTTAGTTATCTAAAGATATATATAAAAATGTCAGAAAAATTTGTTCAATTACTGTGGAAGCCGGAATGAAATCCGAATTTATGAATATAAACTGCTGAATTTTAAACTATGAATATGAACTGCAATTTATATTCATAAATTTAGAAATTCCCTTGTCAACGATTTTTCGAGTGTACCTTACATCTCACCTTTCTGGGTTGATTTACTATGTCACAGTGCACCAGTACCGGCTTAATATCGTTGGTTGCTTTTACAGGGTGGTCTTTCGATGTGTTGTTTGCTGTCATTTGGGTTTTCGGCATTCAGTTTCCCTTCTTTGGGGGATATCATTTTTATATCACGAAAACCCTATTACTCCCGCTCCGTTGTCTGTCCGTCACAGAGCCATTCTCAAAAACTATATAACTTACAGAGTTGAAACTTTGTGTATATAGCCGAATACCAGCTTTAAAGAGCTCAAAATATTAAAATTTGAAAAATTCGTATTATTTTAATAAATAGAGATAAAAAACCAAAATTCTAACAACCTTTTCCTATTAAATTTAAACATTTTTCGTTATATCAGATGCCCAAAATTAAAAATCCACGATGAAATTCTTTCCACAATAATTAATTTTCTATCAGATGATTTCCACATGAAAAATGAAAATGAAATAAAAAGTTTCACCAATTGAAAAAAAGATAAATATGAAATAAAATTGATTGACCTAATAAAACGGAAAATGTCTAAGATTTCACAATAATACAAGAAGTATGAGTATGTGTATGTGCACAAAGCATATTAATATCACGTCATTAGAGAATTAAAAAGAAAATCTGACGTCCTATTGGAAGTTTAACGAATTTTTCAGATGTTTGAGAATAATATAAAGCGAGTATCAATATGAGTAATAGAGAATAGTAAATATATGAGTCTTAGAAATATATTGAATCGTGATAAAAATCCGATTATGGAAATATTCGCATATTTTAACATTTTGAAGGTGTACAATTTGTTTAATTTTGAAATTATTTTTTTAAATATCGCATTTAGTCCTCATGACGGATTTTATTATGACAGAATATAATAGCGGGCTGGTTTAGATATTCGAAAAAATGAAAAAATAGACCGGTAAATTTTTACATTATAAAAAACATGACTTTTTGTTGGTAAATGAAATTTTTTTGCATTTATTAAAGAAAGGATAAAGTGTTTTGAAAGGAATATTAAACGAAACCCTTTGAGCGATCTTCGATCACACTTACCCACTTGTTTTCATTGACACTGATGATGTGGCTCCAAGTTACTTACGAAACGTACGTATGTTCGTTTTCATGGTGCTTTATTTGGCTATTATGTTTAAACGCTGATTTCTTTGTATGTATAATGATTCTTGAACGTTTTTCAAGACTTCCCGAAACAAACATAAAATAACAATGATTGCAAAATAAATGTGAAAAACTGTGGCTCTGCGGGTTTCCTTTTGAATAACAGATGCTTTTGTCGAATAATATATTTGTTGTCGATAGAACAGTTAGTTCTTTTTCTTAAATCTTTGACTTTTTGGCTGAAATATCATTAAAATACAAAAAAGATCAAGCATTTGAAAACTTACCTAATCAAAATAAAGCAGTCACGTCTCCACAACTGTAAAAGTAAAAAGAATGTATCTATACAAATTGTTCTGTGGCAGAAAACGAAATAGTCTCCAGATTTATTATTTATGACTGAAAAATTTCGTCATTTCTTTTATTTCCTCTCTATTCTTTCTTTCGTCCTTTAAAAATCCACGTTCATATATATATTGATTCTTAAACTTTTTTCAAGACTTTGTGTAAAAAACCCCTAAAATAACAATCACTGAAAAATAATTGTATAAAATGTGGCACCGCAGTTTTCCTTTTAAATAAAAGTCGCTTTCGTAGAATAATATATTTTTCGTAGATTGATATATGTCTCAAATTTTACTATATTTCATTTTTTTTCTTTAATAAAGCATTTTCCTTCATGAAACTAACAATAAAGGTATAAAAAATTTCAACGAGAAACATAGCTCAAATGGTACTGAATCCTATTAACAAAAACAGAAACAGAGGGAGTTTAATGATATCCACGATATAAATGAGTTCATTGACATTTTTAAAGTGACATGTCTGCTTAATAAAAGAAAAAGTAACATATCGATTTTTTGTAAATAATTAATACATTGTATCTGACAGAGACAACTGAAGAGTTAAAAAAAATAATGTGGTATTTGGGTAATGAAGCGTACAAATATTTTCACTACGTTAATTCACTTTGGAAACATTGTTTGTTGTTTTCATTTTTTTTTCATACAGTTTCTTTTCTTAATCATCGAAGCATTAAATTCTTCTGCAAGCTTGTTCGGTATATATAAAACATTTATTTTTTATATTAATTTCTATTAAACCCACAGATATGTCCCTGTAGGGTTAAAACAAGTAACATTTTTTTTAAACAAATTTAATTAAAGAGGTTGATACAAACAAAAAAATAATAATAACTTTTCCGTAACTCCTTGAAAGGCGTTGGTACATTTTTATGCCACTTAATTTTAATCCTCAAATCCACAATGGCACTAGTATTTTGTAATATATATATATGCTTTTTTTTATTTATAATGAACGTGAAGAATTTTTTTTTCAAATAAATTTGTTTGTAAATTATGGTGTCAAACAATCATTTCAGCATGTTAGCAACAGAAGTACTTTATCTCTGTAAGAGTTATACAGCTAAAATAGGTTCAAACGTCAGATAAAATCGTGGCTTTTTCATTTGGATATGGAAAATATTACTTATTTAGTATAAAAAATTCAATAAATATATTTAACCAAAAAAAATTAAATAATATTCATAGTTCATCTTTCATTTATTTTAAGATTTATGTAGATGGTCTTGGTCATATGATCTTATTATTTGGTGCTTAATTTATTTTACAAAGGGCATTCCATAAAAAATGAGAGTTATTTTTTTTTACGTAGTGGTAACACCATGAAACTAAAAAATAAAGCTGCAGACGAGTTTTTCAAATTGTTAACTATACGTTCATAAATATTCTATACGAAGCAGACTAATTTTTTTCTCAGTTTTGTGCTTGTTTAAAGAACTGTTTTTATTTGCCTTACAGAAATGGAGGTGATTAATTCAGAGTTAAAAAAACGAAATGCGTTGTGCCATAAAATTTTGCTATCGTTTGGGCAAACCAGCTGCAGAAATAATTAAGTTAATGAAAGAAGCTTACAAAGACAGATGTTTTGGTGAGGCTACGATTTTTAGATTTCATGGGGATTTAAAAAAAATACGTTTGTCTTCAGAACTGGCTCCTAAGCCTGGACATCCAGAAAGTGTTGTGAATGATCGAAATGTTAACACTGTGGGGGCAATCTTGCAAGAAAATCGTCAAATGACATGTGAGGCGATATTAGCATCAACTAACATTTCGAAAACGTCGATATTTCGCATTCAACTTAACAATTTACAGCTTCGCCATGTTTATTCCGCATGTCGTTACTTCTGTTCAGCCATATCTTAGTAAATGCAATATTAAAATCATGCCCAATCCCCTTACAGTCCTGATCTCGCACCATGCGATTTCTGGCTGTTTCCGACATTGAAGAAGAAGCTCCGTGGCAGAAAATTTAACACAGATTCTGAAGTTATTTCAGCAGTTCAGGGTTCTTTGAAGCAGCTTACAGAAAAAGGCTTCTCTACTTGTTTTGAAAAGTGGATTGAGCGATGGGACCGTGGCATATTTTACCCTACGAAGAGGTATTTTGAAAAGAATGATGTATTTTTTGCTGCAAATAAATTTCTTAATTTTTTTATGATTTTGCTCTCAGTTTTTATGGAACGTCCTTTGTATAATGATCCCACACAACACAATGACGTCCTCGAGAAATCCTAAAGTTGTCATTTGTAGGATGTTCTGATTTCCTAAGGATATCTTATTTTTTCCTTCCGACATCCTAAAGACTCCTTTAGGTAATCACAATGTCCCACTTGGTGACATCTTCTGGAAGTCAGAAATAAGACACTTTTAGGTTCTTTCAGGATTTTTTAGGACATCCATAGAACAATTATAGGATACCTTTAGGATTTATGCGACATACTAAGGACAAAATTAGGATGTCTTCGGGAATTAATAGGATAAATTTAGGAACTTTCAGTATCTCCACAGGACAGTTTGAAGACTGTTAGGATCTTTCAGGATTTTTAAGGACATCCATAGAACAATCATAGGATACCTTTAGGATTTATGCGACATACTAAGGACAAAATTAGGATGTCTTCAGGAATTAATAGGATAAATTTAGGAACTTTCAGTATCTCCACAGGACAGTTTGAAGACTCTGTTTAGACTTAATAATGATAAAAAATATGTTTCCTGGTATTTATAGGATTGTTTCAAGAACTTGCAGGATGTCTACAGGCAAGCAGGAATTTTTGGTTAGGTTCTTGTAGTCACATAATTTTTCTTAATATCTTTAAACTAAGTGTTTGTTTCCATGTTAAAAAGTACTCTTTTTTTAGATTATTTAAATTCACTTCTAATCTATCAGAAAGATGAAATATAAAGGAACTTGCACCTTTTTTTTCAGAATAGAAAATACTTGTTTAAGCAACAAAATAAAACAGATTATGAAAAACTAATTGTTTTTAATACTTTTATTTTAACCATTTTTTGTCGCATAAACTTTTATATGTCCAAATTTTACTTACAAATTCTTAAAAAACCTACATACATGAAATTTTTTTCCCCATTAATTAAAAATTCTTTATTAACCCCTTTGTGGCAAAAATCACATGACAAATGATCAGAATCCGTGACTTGTACAAGTAATTTTTTATTGAAAAGTTTGCCTTGTAAAATCAAAGCATTTCTGGAATTCAATTGGCCAAAAATTTCTATTTTTATAACACTGGTAATAAAAGATTAAAAATTCTGTAAAGGATGCTCATCACAATACTATGTAGACACTGCAAATATTTTGACCTTTGCATATACTCCATTCCAAATACTGTTGAATTGAAATTAAACAGCAGCCCCTCACCCTTTTACTTAGGTAGTGTCTGCAACTGAAAAAAAAGACTGAATATTTTAACAGACTACAATACCATTAATACTTTTTTTTATCCTTCATGGCTTTAAAGGCTGTTGTTCCCTCCTACTCAGCTTGAGAGTATAATTTTGAAATATTTTTATATGTAATTCTTTAATCATATAATTTATAAAATGACTGAATAACATGAATGCAAAAAACTTCGAAATGTCTTGCAGGATTATGGTTGAAAGCCAGAAATATCCCCAAAACATAAGAAAGATGGACTTTCATCACAGAATAGAAAACATTCCCTCATGTGCAGAATTTATCTTTTTTTGTGGATATTCATCTAGACCCACATACCAAACAAACTTCTTATGATTGTATATGCATAAAAACTATCAAACTTTACGATTTAAAAATTGCTTTGTTTTAGTTTATAAGCATTTTATGAATTTAATGTTTACTGAAGTAAAAAAAAAAAAATTATACTTTGTGTATAAGTAATTGATTATGCAAAAGTGGCATTTCTAAATAACTAAGGAGATTGGTCAGTCAGATTTCAAATTCCTCTCTCTAATGTCAAACCTATGGGAGTGGAATGCATTCTTATATTTAAAATATCTCCTTAGGAAATTAATATTTGACTTATTTCTGAATACTCTTCTTAAAGAATGTTTTTTTTTAGCTGTCAAAATATTTCTAAAATATATGCTTAATTTAATATTTTATGTGTTAAAACCATATGAGCTCTGAGTAAGATTTTATCCCTTCAGATAAAATTAAGCATACACTTTGGAAATATTTTAACTAAAAGAAAAAATTAAGAAGAGTATACACACACAACAAAGAAAAGTCAATAGTAATTCTTTTTACGAGGTATTTAAAAAATGACTCACCCTACTCCTATGGGTTCAACATTAGCAAGGGAAATTTGAGATCCAACCGATCCCCTATATATAAATTTTACTTTCAAAGCTGCATGAATATATTTTTATTTGTTACTAATCATTTCAGTTTAAAAGGAAAATTAAACCAGTTTTGATTCATTCTTATTTTACTTGCATTTTTATCACAGAACACTTTATAATTTACTTTAAAATTCTACTAGCCAATTACATTTTCTATATCCTAAATGTATAAATGAATAGTTTAGAAAAACTACAAATATGATTTTAAAAAGTAGCTTATTGCTACGTTTAGTTAGAATCTATTATCTTTTTACATTTCTCAGGGGTGATTGTGTTCAGGTATTTTGTACACCACTAAATTTATATAGCAATCTTATTCTTCTTTTAATTGATAAATTCTGTGATGACATATAAAAATATTGCTATTTAAATTTAGTGGTGTAAAAAATACCAGAACACAATAACTCCTGATTTCTTGAAGTTTTGAAATCACAATAATTTATTTTGCAAACAAAATTTCATGAATATACATCATTTCTCTTTTAAAGATATTTTAAATGAATTTTTAACTATTGAAAAGTCTTTTAGAACATTCACAATTCTTTTGATGCAAGAACATATTTTTAACAGCAGTAATTTATTACTAAGATTTATTTTTATTGTTTCTTTAAACATTTATTTTTAACGCTTATTTTAAACATTATTTAATAATTGGCATAATTTATCAAAATAAATTAATAAATGGATTTTAGTGTAACAAAGTATACCTGTCACCTGAAAGAAAAATATAATTGTAGTAAGATTCATGTCATAAATAAACATTTTTAAACATGTAAAATGTACAAAATGAATAAAACAATCAAAAATAAAACAAATATCTTTATTAACATGATTAATATAAACTATATTAAGCAATAGAGGTTCAATTTTAAATAAACTTCACAATATTCGATACAGGGTGATTTCTTCAGTGACATTGGCTGCAATAATCTTTTTTGATATCGCAACAGACAGCTTCTCTAACTGTGCTTGGGCTTTTTGTCAATGTCTGTGCTTTAACTGGGGACATCTTTCTATCGCCTCAATGGGACATCATGATTTCGCACAATGTATAGACTGCAGCTCGAGAAATATCTGAAACACAGAAAATACAAATTTCATTATTACTAATCATGATTCATTTTTTTAATATGAATATCAATTTGAATATGAAATCTTTACCCAAAGTTACAACTGTGTAGAGGAAAAATATCAGATGTTTAATTTTTATAATTCTACTTTTACTACTTTGACAATTTCATCTAAATTGGACTCCATTCAGGAATTGCCGTATACTGGACAAATCAGTTGCAATACCCTAATGCACACTCGCATTATCATTATTTTATTATACAAAGGGTCGATCCAGAAATAAGGTTCCCATCAAATTTGCAAATAGAACACATTGTTTATTCTCATAGAAATTTACATTGTTGGAAAAAAGAAAGTTTGCTCTACTTCTCTACATAATCACCATCTTTTTCTACACATTTTTTGTAGACGGTACTCCAATTTCTGTATCCCAATGTCGTAGAACTCTGGCACCAACCCGTTGAAGAAGTGTTTCACTTCTTCTTTGACACCATCGTCGCTCTGGAAGTGCTGGTCACCCGAAGTGTTCCTTTAACTTGGGGAACAAGTGATAATCACTAGGTGCAAAGTCTGGACTGTAAGGTGGGTGGGGCATGACAGTACACCCAAATTGTGTCAAAAGTTCCAAGGTTTGACACGAGATGTGAGGAGAGACATTGTCATGAAGCAGCGTTACACTGACTGTCAGTCGCCCTCGCCAGCAGTTCTGGATGTGTTGGGTTGGGTTGATTATTGACGGCCAATTATCTACACATGGGATATAGGCCCGGGGGGAGTGCCCTTCGTGAGGGTCTTTCTAAGGGAACCTAACCCGTATTTACGCATGGATAAATCCACGGCTCGAAGAAAACCACGAAAACTCCGAACGATTAGGCCGACGGGCGCGATTGGGATCGAACCCAGCACCTCCCGTCTACCAGCTTCGAGAGCACAACCTCTCAGCCACTGGTGGGGCTGCAGTTCTGGATAGGTCGCCTGAGTTTTCTTAGTGTTGCGCAGTAACTGTCTGAGTTGATTGTTGTCCCATGAAATCAATCAGCAGTATCACTTTTCGATCCTAAAAAACAGTGGCCATGACTTTGCCAGCAGGAGTTTGTTTGAACTTCTTTGTGACTGGTGACCCTGAGTGACACCACTGTTTGGATTTTTGTTTCGTTTCAGGAGTGAAATGAAACACCCACGTTTCGAGTCCAACAATTCTTCCTTATTGGCTTGACACTTTTGAAGAAACTGGCAAGCACAGTCAAGGCGTTTCTCCTTGTGTTCTGATGTCAATAGCTGCAGTACCCATCGAGCAAAACACTTGTGATATCCCAATTTTTCAGTCAAAAATCTTTCCATTGTTCTGTAAGAACTCCCAAGAATCTGAGCAACAAGTTCATGGATTTTGATCCTCCTTTTTTGAAGCACTTCGCATTGGACCATCTCGATAACCGCCTCCGAAACTGACGGTCTTCCACACCTTTCTTCATCATGGACTTCCTTCTGAACAGTACTAAGCTCCCTGTACCACTTTCGGACGCGTTGAACACACATACACTTCTCGCCAAAAACCTCTGCCAACAGACGATGAATATCCATGGGTGGAGTCCCTTTGGCATGCAAAAAGCGAATTACGGAATGAATCTCAAACTGGGTGGGATCAACAATGGGAAACTCAATCTCAGGCGGTTGCTGAGCCAAGAATAAGCGGCACAGCGAAGTGCAGCCGGGGGAAATCGCATGTGTGGGAACAGCCACGCGCAGCGCTGTTGTTATATTTCGCCTTGTACCTTCCCATGTGGCTGGAGCTCTTTGGGAACTTTATTTCTGGATCGATCCTCGTAAATTAGATTTAAAAAAAAAGATGAGTTATTATTATAACAATCTACAAAACAACTTCAAAAATTTTGTACTATTTTTTTCTCACTCTTAACCCCTTTATGGACAAGCAAGATTTTTAGGTGCATAACATCATTAAGTTTGAACAGAAGTACTTTTGTAAAGAAAATTTTCAGACTTAAATAATCGCAGATTTTCAGCAATTCAATAGGTGTGAAATTACAATTTGAGAAAACTGGTGCTGAAGATTTATTGCCCATTGTGAAAGGATTATAATGTCAAGAATATGCTCTAAAAACAGTTTTCTGTTCTACCTAATATTTAAGTAGTGACAATCAGTTTAACGGACTGGTGTCATACTGACAGAAGGCCTCATTAAAATTTTAAATGAATTTTTTTAAAACAAGAAAACAAGGACAAACCTTAAAAAGTTTTAAAAAAAGAATTTTTTTTGCCAAAATTGAGCTTAAACAGTCACCAATTTATAAAATTCTGATTTATCTTATCAACTTGAGGTTTGGCAACCAACTAATTTAATTTATCAGCATTATTATTATTTTTTTTTTCAAATGATAATTTTTAAAAGCACAATCACTATATATTCATGATCACCATTAATTTTGAAGGAGTTCAGATGGATTAAAAAAAATCCACATTTTTATATCACAATTTCACAGACTTAGATGAAAATACAATAAATTCATTGCCATCCCCCCTGGCGCATTATTGAAAAAGAAAAGGAAATTCTGAAATTGGCCTAAAAATCAAGCTGTGTAGGGAAAAACAAATTTGCATTAAAGGCAGGATTCTGTTGTCAACAGGTCCCATTTTTACATTTTTGTGAATTCGAGTATTAAGCAAGATTTTTTAAACTCAAGGGACTGAAACTTTATCGAGTTTTATGTGGAATCGCAGAATAAATGAGATATTTTTGCATTAGTCGTATGGGCAATGTTCAAGGGAGGGAAAAAATCTGCGTATTAAGTGGGATCGTGTATTAACCCGTGAACGTCTTAACCAGGTTTGACTGTATATAAAGCCAAAATATAGAATTAAAAAAAGTCTAGATGATGAAAAAATAACTACATGTAAATTAATTTTTGTAACTGGTCAGAATAGGTCTTGAAAAGATCAGAATTTAGATTTTAAAAAATTGAAAATTCTGTACTTTTCCCTCATTTGTATGCAAATGTTGCTAATCCTCCCACCCCTGTTTTTGTGGCAACACACCATAATATCCTTGGATATTAAATACTTCTAAAACATTTTGCTCCTAGTTAGGTGTGTACTTTTTTTAATTCCCAGGTTTGTAATCTTCAAATGTCTTTAATCACAATACATATACAAAATAAAACAATGAAATTTATATTTAAAATGTCGAAAAAATACAGTAACTTTTTTTTTTACAGAACTTTTTTTTTTCATTAATTTAATCAGATTTTTGGTTTACTGTACTTTTTTCTGAACAATAAATTAACCAATAATTTAAAAACATTAACTCTTTTTTTTACATTTTTTATCAAAAGTCTCATTTTTCAACAGATCCATTATCATGATGTAATTTCCAATTCCCTACCGGTTCATGATGCTTTCTCGATATGGGTTGTCGTAAAATTTTCAAAACTGAAACATAATATTCACCATTCACAGTAGTTTTTGGAGAAACAGCATGCTGATAGATTACAGCTTCATGATCAAAGAAGATAATCATCATGACCTTTCCAGAAGATTTGGTTTGTCGGATTTTTTTCGGATGCAGAGAATCAGTGTGTTTACATACACTTGTTGCAGACTTGGGTAAGGGGGATCAAAATGATGCACCTAAGTTTCACCCCCTGTTATTACAGTCTTTAGGAAATTGCCATTTTTTGCAATATTATATTATTTACAAGATAAAATTTCCAGAAATATAATAACAAAGAAATACCCACTTACCCATTAGCAGAATTTTCTGTGTCAGTCTGCAAACCAAAAGTTATCTGTGACCAAATAATGCAGAACCAAGATTACTAGATAAAAAGAAAAAACAACTAATTATACAACCACAAAAAATTATACTAACCTATAAAATAAGCAAAATTTGCATTTACAAAAAGAATGTAAGACACAAAATAAATACATCTATGAATTTTAGCAATTTTCTGAAATCCAGAATTTTACTTTACGCTATTTTATTTTGGGTGTATGATGCTGAAGACACCTGGCTTCCAACTCTAGGCTCTTTAGGATTTTTTTTTTTTTAATCTGAAAATACAAAATCGCAGAAATTTGAGGATGTACAGGTACACTCCCAAAGTCAGTTGGGGAAGGGGGGCTCTCATTTCTAGATTCATTTGAATGGATTTTATTAAAAAATATAAAGCCACACAAATTCACGGTTTGTTTACAAATACAGACCGTAGCTTCTTAGCACACCCGATCTTAAATTGATGCAAAAAATATAGATTTAAAGGTAATGTCAGTGATCAGATTTATCTATTTTATTTTCTGCAAAATTCTGATCTACAAAGGGCATTTCATAAAAACTGAGAGTAAAATCATAAAAAATCAAGAAATATATTTACAGCAAAAATACATCATCCTTTTTCAAAATACTTTCCTCCAGATTATATGAAACATTCTCATCGTTCAACCTACTTTTCAAAACAAGTAGAGAAGCATTTTTCTGGAAGCTGCTTCAAAAGAACACAGCACTGCTGAAATAACTTCAGAATCTGCATTAAATTTTCTGCCACAGAGCTTTTCCTTCAACATCGGGAATAGGCAGAAATTGCATGGTGAGAGATCTGGACTGTAAGTAAGGAGATTGTGGCGTGATTTTAATATTGCATTTACTAAGGTATTGCTGAACAGAAGTAGCAACATGTGGGCGACCATTATCGTGATGTAATTTCCAATTCCATACCAGTTCATGACGCTTTCTCGATATGTGTTGTGGCAAAATTTTCAAAACTGAAACATAATATTCACCATTCACAATAGTTTTTGGAGAAACAGCATGCTGATAGATTACAGCTTTATGATCAAAGAAGATAATTATCATAACCTTTCCAGCAGATTTGGCTTGTCGGATTTTTTTTGGATGCAGAGAATCAGTGTGTTTCCATACACTTGTTGCAGACTTGGGTAAGTGGATCAAAATGATGCACTCAAGTTTCACCCCCTGTTATTACAGTCTTTAGGAAATTTTGGATGATTTTAAAGCATCTGTTTCCACTCACAACACTAATGAATCCTTGTTTTCATTTGTTTTTTAGTAAAATGATGAGGGACCCATCTGGAACAAACATGGCGAAACTGTAAATTGTTGTGTAGAATGCCAAATATCGACATTTTTGAATTGTTAGTTGATGTCGCTATCTCCTCAAATGTCATTCGCTGCTTTTCTTGCAATATTGCCACACAGTGTTAACATTTCGATCATTCACAACACTTTCTGGTCGGCCAGGCTTAGGAGCCAGTTCTGCAGACAAACGTCTTTTTTAAAGATCACCATGTCATCTAAAAATTGTAGACTCACCAAAACATTTGTCTTTGTAAACTTCTTTCATTAACTTAACTGTTTCTGGAGCTGTTTTGCCCAATTGATAGTAAAACTTTATGACACAATGCATTTTTTTTTCTTTAAACTCTGAATCACTCACCTTCCATTTCTGTGCGGAAAATAAAAACAGTTCTTTAAACAAGCACAAAACTAAGACAATAAAATTGTCTGCTTTGTTTAGAATATTTATAAACGTACAGTTAACAGTTTGAAAAAAAAATTGCCTAGTTTTATTTTTTAATTTCGTGGTGTTGCCACTATGTAAAAAAAACTCTCAGTCTTTATGGAATGCCCTTTGTATATCAATGTATTTACCGCAGATAACCAATAGTTGAATCAATCTACTGAACATGATTCAACAGGATCAGATTTAAAGCAAATGTTGTGATTTAATTTTAGTGTGCTGCAATCGATTCATTCACAGGCAAAATCTAGTTTAAATATTGAGCACTCTTCGAATGCTTTTCAGCCAATCCCTGATTCAAGAGTGGACTGGCAAATTTGATTTGTCCTGCTACCTGAAACCAAACAGTCCAATGTAATGAATCATTTTTACTTTGCTTATGAGTAAAAGTAGGTGTTTCATTGACCAGATTTCAGTCTCAGATAGAAGACCTTTGAAGATATATTAATTTCAATTTTGATGCGCCTGTTATCATCCTGTTATGAGTGATCAGTATTAAAATATTAGCAGTTTCAGATATTTCTGAAGTATAAGAATCGAAATAATTTAGAATGCAAATATTTGATTTTTTTCTCTTTTTCTTCTTCTTTTTGGAAATAGGCACTTATGGTCAAAAGTTGAAAGGAAAAAGTAAAGTTTAATATTTAAAATCCAAATGTATGGCATTTCTATTCATATGCTAAATGTATTCTTTTGATGAAATATTAATTTTTGGTATGTTTGGGTAATATTAGTTTTATTTTACATTATTCTGTACAGGGTTTGTAGTTATCATATTTTAAAAAAACAGATATTTTAATATGTATCCAATATTTTATGTATATATATCTGATATTCTTAAAATAGTCAAATTATCGATATAAAAATGAAATATGTACATCAAGTGTTAGTATTGTATTTAAAATGAAACATGACATCAAGCTTCTGTATTTTTAGGGTTAAATACCACAGTTCTTAATTAGATTTTCTTAATTATCGCTTTCGGCTAGTAGATAAATGTGTGCGATGTCAGTTGAAACTTGTCTATTATACATAACTATGATTCACAACATTTTTTAAATGCTTTTCTCTTTTAATATCATGACGTCATCGTTTAATGATGCAATTGTTATTTTAATTGACAAAAGAGCTACTAAATTAGTGAAACATCAGTAAAAATACAAGTAAAAGTCAAATTAAAAATCACTTGATGACTTAACAAACATGTGTAACAAATTTGACGTCTAGTGAATGCGACATTTACGATCATGCATGGTTGGCATTAAATCCCATTGTTTTATGATTTTTTGTTTTTAATGGAAAGGGGTTGACGGGATAATGGAGAAGTACCAAAAATATAAAATCATACTAACTGAAGGGCATGTGTTGAAAAAGGCAGTGCATCGCCTTCCCCCCCCCCCCCTCAACATTTTTGTTTAAAATATATAATTATTCAACACATATTAAAGATTATTAATACCACAGCCCCAAGAAATGTCAGTGGATCAGAAAGTACATAAATATTTTCTCATTTAATTTACACATGGAATTTCATTATTATTGCATATTGTTTAATTTTTTTACCTAGTTACAGAAATTATATATACATATATATATTTGGCATTTTTTGTTTCTTTCTTTTTTTTTTTTTTTTTTAAGTAAAGAAAACAAACAATTATTTACAAAATTAAAAGTGACTACCTTTTCAGCTAACATATTCAAAATTATATCTATAAAAGCAAACTTTTTCAAACACATTTTTTTTTTAAATACACAGATCATTCAATAATATATGTGCTGTCATTAATTTACTGTGAAGGACAGTTAATTACACACAGAAAATGATTTATATTTGGAAAATATTGCTAGCAATAAATTAATACTATAAACAACGGAGAAAAATTAAACAATAAAGTTTTTTTTTTTTAAACTTCAATAACTAATCAAAATAGGTTGAAATTACTCATATTTAAGTTTAAACAAGATAATATTTAATTTAAAAGAAAAAAAAATGGTACTTCTCTATTATACCGTCGACAACGTTTCATAACAAAAAACTATCGCCAAACTGTAAGATTAAACGCCAAAAATACAGTCCCATTTACTTGATGCCAGAAGCATTATACATGTTTGTTATGCCATCAAGTGGTTTTTAATTCGACATTTGCGTGTATTTTTCATTATGTTTTACTGATTTATTAGTTATTTCATTCATTAAAATAACAATTGTGTCCTTAAATTCTTATATTTTATTTATTTATTTATTTTGATATTCCAATGGCAACGTTCTCCCGTTTATTTGGCGATAGTTTTTTGTTATGAAAAGCAGGGTTGGGTTTTTGACATGACAGTGGTAAAAACCGTCTTTTTACCGGTTTATTCTGTCAAAAACCTATCATTTTCGATTGTCCTCTAATTTATGGTGTAAGTGTAGCATACAAAACATTTCTAGATTGATTTCACCTTGTTGTTCTTGTTATTATTATTATTTACAATTACATTTGTTAAATTTATTTAAAAGAAGATCATTTCCTAATATGGAAAAGATTTAAAAATACAAGAGCAAAAGAAAAGAACAATATTTGTCATAATCTTCACTAATATAGATTCTACTAACTGCAATTAACATTAATATAAAATGATAATAAAAGGTTATTATAATTATTAAATAACATTCAATATACATTTTTAATAAAGTACATTAAAATTATTTTAGAGATGCAAAAATGCTGTTACATTGTATGACAATAGATGTTAAGCATAGACTGGTACTGAATAAATTTGAATATTCTTCGATATAATATTTTAAAATTCATATCTTATGTATTTCATAAATGCAATTATGGTGATTTTCATTTGCACTTCAATAAGTAGAATCTTAAAGTTTTGTTTTCAACAATGTAATAAATTGTACCGAAATTATACACATTGTTTAATCTAATACTTATAGGTTACAGGATTTCTTCAAAAAATCAAATTTTTTTAGACTTTGCCAAATAGCTTAAGATTATTGAAGAGATCTTCAAACAGAGATGTAAACGTATTATTCTAATGCTAATCTTTTTTGTTTTTCTTGCATAAATATACTTTAGAGTCTTTTTGATACTGAATATTTCATGTAAAACAACTTAATATTAAAGATAGAATGAAAACAAAAATGTAAAAACAAACTACTAAAAAATGGGTTTTGGCAGTTTTTGACAAGGAGGTTTTTGACATGACGGTAAAAACCATGGTTAAAACCGTCATGCGTCAAAAACTTGCCAACCCTGATGAAAAGTGGTCGACAGGATAATAGAAAAGTACAAAAAAAAAAAAAAAAAAAAAAAAAAACACATATTTTTAAAAAACAATATACCAATCTCCCAACAATGACAGTGGGGTGGGGGGGGGGGTTTAATGCAAGGTCAAATTTCAACCCTTACTTGCATTAAATCTCCTTTCTAAATATGAAGAGAACAAATATAAAATTAATTCAACAGATTTCTTAGGTTTAGATTTTGCCTGTATAGAACTATTTATTTACATTTTTACAGTATACAGGGGTACAGAATTTTCAGAAAATCTTACCGTCAAAGGATTGCCAGCCACAAAATGTCCAACCTAGTGTCTTCTAAAATCACAATGACAAAATTTACATGACTGAAAAAATAATTCATTACTACTATGGAATTTCTTTTGCTCAGTAATATTTTCATACTTTTTTTTTTTATAAAATTAAGAAAGATATGCAAGAAAGGAAAGTTCAATATAGAATAGAACTTAGTGCAATGTTCAAATTACAGCAATTGGAAAAAACACGAAACATAGCCAATCAATAAAAAATAAAGTTTAATAAATTTTCTATAGCCTGCTGTGTTTAAAACAGTGTCTAAAAATTCACTCGCCAGCAACATCGACAAATTGGTGTAATTCCCAAACTCTTGCCCCTTCAAAATACATATATAAAATATAAAAAATCAAAAGGCTTTTTTACATAGATTGTAAAAAAACTGTATGTTTGGTTTGCTTTTAGTGTCAAAAAGCAGACTACTTTTACAAAAGAAAAAAACCCATAAGTAATCTGGGGTCGATGAAGGCAAAACTTGGGGCCTATTTAGATTCCCCTTCACAAAAATCAGTTAAATAAAATATTCCTTTCACAAAATTTCTTTTAATAAAACAGTTCTTTTCAAAAAAAAAAAAAAAAAAAAAAAAAAAAAATCCTCTTAATAAAATGAGCACTTTCATAAAATTTCATTCCATATAAACATACACTGTTTTTGTTTTATTAGGTTTTAAAACGAAGAATATTCAAACAAAACAAATTCAGCAGAAAGGAAAACTTTTGCAGGACTTTAGTTATTAATAAATAATTGGTTTGAATTTGCATAGCTGAATATCATCTTTTTCGTTACACAATGTTATTTTTCACAAAATGGGCCACAAGAAAAAAATAATCATGCATCAACACCTGGTAATACATTTAAAGGCTTACTAAGTTTACTATTTAATTTAACAGCATGTCAACAGGAAAAAAAAAATACATTTTTTTCAGTTTGTCCCCTGTACTACACTAGTCAATAAATTGTAAAATTAAATTGCAAAAAGTAAATTATAAACACCAAGAAATCAACATAAAAATTTATAAATAAATTTTTTAAATAAGCATTACAATGCTTTTCTAAATATCATACCTAATTGTATGAACCCAATTATGCTGTTTCTAAATATTTTCAATAGAATACATTAATTTGGCATGGCCCATTTTTGAAAAATTCACTGCTTTGACTTATGCTTGGTAGAAAAGTTAATTTATATAAATATAGAGAAACTTTTTTTTAAATTAAAAAACTGTAAATTTTTATTATTTCTTTAAGATATTGCAACAGGAGTAAAAAAAAAAAAAAAAAGAAATGGTACTTTTCCATAATACAGACACCATTGTCGCCAAGCATACATTTACATACATACATACATACATTATGCATTAGCATACATTTTGGCATGGTGTTCGTATAACAGAAAAGTACCAAAAAAACTTTTAAACTATCTATTCATGATTTCTGAATTGTTTTCTTAATGTAGAATCACAATTTAACTAATATTAAATTTACAGCGTTCGAAATCATTGGTGGTCCGTTGGTCCGAGACTACCAAAAATTCAATCGAACCACTAATTTGAAACATTTAGTGGTCCACAGGACCAGTAACTTTTTTCTCCTCTCTGACAGGTAAACGTAAACTTTCCCGTCCCTGTTTATATTTATACTCAGGGTTCATAAATACATTTATATATATATATATCTCCAATGTTTTTAAAATAGTCAACTAATTGATAATTATAAATAGTTTCAGAGTTAATAAATTAGACAGTAAAACATATGTCATTTAGCATGAAAACTTAATAGAACAATATTCTAAATGCCTTTTTCTATTTTTTTTTCACTTACTTACAGATCAACTAATTGAAAACAGACACGATTTGCTTACTACGCTCACAAAAAACAGACTATTAAGATTTAATAATCAAGTTAAGAAAATTTTATGTTTTATAGAGCAAAATAATTTGCTTTAATTGAAAAATTTGAACATAAATATAGTAAGCTTTGTCTGATCAACTGAATAAAACCAAAACGATTAAAAATTATTTCCAATGAAGCTACAAGAGGTGGGGGGGGGGGGAGAAAAATTCTTTATCTACAGTTTATTATCAGTTAAAAAATTCCTTTATATTTGTTTTGACTGAAAATATCAAAAAACATTATATGTAATATTTTGAAAATAAATTATCAAATATATGTGAAAAATCCAACTTCATGATATTTTGAAAATACATATCAGATATATATATTGATATGTATCGCCGAACCCTGTATACTAATTTTTAATATTTAAAATATTTCATCGTTGCAATTTCACAGCTAGTAGACATATTTCAGAGTGAGGTATGGAACATTATAATTAACTATTGTTTTGTATATTTATACAGTTGTAACCATAAAGAATATTTTGCAATTTATCACATGTGCCTAGCTAACAGAAAACTGCTTTCGTATTAAATTATAATTAAGATCTAAAAGTATTAATAATTTGTATTTGGCATTGGGAACACACCTGAGTACATAATTTTTATGATTCTAGCAGAATTCCCCCCAGACAGTTTCAGAAGGGTGCTGCACCCTGCCTGCCCTTTGGTTTACAAAATAGCACCCTTCTTGCCCCTCATAAAAAGAATTAGCACCCTTCTTGCCCCCTCCAGTAATATAATTAGCACTCTTCTTGCCCTTAGTAAAAAAAGTGCCCTTTCTCCTTTTTGCCTTAAAAATTTGCTTTCATAGTAAAAACTGACTCAATGTTGTCTTAAAAAGAGTGTTTTGACTTTGAAATCAGAGATCTGTTTAGGAAAAAATTGGGTCCTTTAAAGGACCCTTCACAATTTTTTTTTATTTCAAAACAGGACCCTTCACAAAACTATTTTCCCTAAGACAGGACCCTTCACAAACTATTTTTCCTAAAACAGGACCCTTCACAAAATTCTTTATCTTAAAAATAGGTTTTTCACAAAATTTTTTCATCTTTAAACTGAACATTTCACAAATTAATCATTTAAAAGTAAAATCTGACCTGTCACTTATACACATATAAAGAAAATATATGTATTCTACATCCATATATCTTCTTAAAAATGTATAAACAAGAACCTAAATGTAACAATCATTTCAAATTCACAAAGTTATGACTAGATTTTTCACAAATATAAAAAGCTGTTCACAATTTCACAAAAACAGGACCCTGAGAAAAAAGTCTGGACAGACCCCTGGAAATATCAAAAGTGGTATTAAAAAACAAAAGAATACATCTAACAATTAAAATAAAATGTCTTTAAGAATCTGAAAAGTGCCCTCAAAAATCCAAAAAGTGCCCTTTTCTCACCAGCAGCACCCTGCCCCTTTTTAAACCTGGGGGAAACTCTGATTCTAGTATATATCAGGAAGTGAATTAAAACTATAGATTACAAAATTCCATCTTTACATACATGGCCAAATTTCAGTCAAATCAGAGTGTAAATATCAAATATAAAGCTTAAAAAGCAAAGTGAAAAAGCATTTTTCTTAAACTATAATTAAGATATCTTTACGAGCATAAAGTGGTAAAAATATTTCAAAATAAAACAAGAAAACTGAGCATAGCATTAACTGATAGTATTAATATTTGTATATGCTAAGTTTAAATTTATTAAACTTTTTTTTTTTTTTTTTTTTTGGGGGGGGGGGCAGTATTTTGCTAAAATATGTCAGCAAGTGTTTTACAAAAAAAAATGTAGAAAAGTGAATTTTTAATTTTGATGGTGGGGCAAGAACTATGTAACATTAATTGTAATATTAGATTTTAGTTTTCTCAAAATACTTTAATAAGATTTGTCATAATTCCACTCCCCCCCCCTCTCCTTATTTCAAAGGAAAAGCTAAAAGATTGGTAAAAACAAAATTATTTGCCATGTTAAACCCCGTTAAGATGGCTTTAAAGAAAAATAACTATGCATATTTATAAACAACAATGCACACACAGTGAACTCTGGGAATTATCACAGTTTGGGATAAAAGTTTTACAGATAGTATACTACGCATAAGAATAGATCAAATTACTTAATTAGAACTTATTGAATCGTTTATTTCCGAAATCATCTTAATACAGAATTTCTAGCTTTTTTTTTTTTTTTTTATCTACCTGCTTATAGCTTTTTTTTTTTTTTTTTTTTTTTTTTTTTTAAACTACAAACAACGAATATTTCAAAAACACAAAACAAAAGCAGGTTTCTGGACAAAACAAAGCAGAAACAATATTTACTCTTTTTAAAATGTTATGTAAGTTACGAGATTTCTGAAATAAACAAATCAATTAAATTACTTTTACAGTATGTTTCCATTGAAGGAAATGTAATTCTAGAGATTTAAAAATACTAATAGAAATAAGATTCGGAAGTTTACTAACCTCAAAAAATCCAAATTGACTTGTATCGTAAACACATGTTGACAAACAGGAAGCCAACGCCGAAAATCAATGGCGACCAGACGATTGCTAAGCAAAGTTGAAGTATTCTCGATAGTCGAGACGTAGGAGTAGGTTGTGTTTTAGGTTAGCTCCGTTAGTATGACCGGCTAAACGCGACCAAGGACCGTGGGACGGGCGACCCAGGATGATTCAGACGTGGGAAGGTGTCAGCTCCAGATTAAGGTATGTCGCATGCTTTTAAGTTAATTATTCATCAAGTTATGCACGCTTAATTGATTATATTTCAATATTATTACCACGTGGCCTCTGCAGTATCACAGCTTTTCTTAATTTTGTTCGTTAAATACCTGTTTCAATGTATTTGCTCAAGCTATTATATATTTCTGTGATTACCCACTAATTCAAATGTATTTTGGTAAATATGAAGTGTTAAAATCTTAATTAATTACTGCATTTTAATAAATTATCTGCAATTATAAGTGTTTCTCAGGTCAGTTTTCTCTAATTTTTAATATGTTGTGTCGGTTAAATTTCCAATTAGACCAAAGATTGGGGTAGCCTTTTTTTTTTTTTTTTTTTTTTTTTTTTTTTGTTAAAGTTTCATACTAATGTGATGGCTGTTCACCAATTAGTTAAGTTGTAATAATGTTTTTAGTGCTGTAATTAACGATCCCATGCCCACGTGGTGAGGACTATCATGACAGCTTTCAGCAGCAACGGGATATATATTAGGATAAGTATATCCTTTCACCACGTGTATTTCGGCAGCATAGCGTCCTAGGAGCACGTGATCCCGTTGCCTAATTAATAGTTTTGCTAATTAATGATTTGCTAGATTGTTTAGAGGGGTTTATTGGCCTGTGTTTGGTATCAAACTTCTTGGCTCACTCTGCAGTTCTCGATTCTCAACAATTTTCCAAGCTACATCTTAACTCAGTCATTGTTTATATACTAATTATTGCATTTATCCATCTATATAACTAATTGCAGCTGATATATTTTACTAAAACTCAATATATCTCCTAATCGGAGGGCTCTACGGCCTGCCAGTAAAATTTGATAAATGTTCTAGGGGTTTTTGGTTGCGGGGATTCGATTGGCACCATCTGTTTTTGTCTAACTATAACTATTCTGTCTAATTATTATAATTGCTAATTAATGTAATTGTTAATTTAAATAGGGGGGCTTTTAGGCCAGTGTTCGGTGTCAAACTTCTCTCACTCTGCAGTTCTCGATTCTCCACAAAATCCCAAGCTATATCTTAACTCAGACATTGTTTATATACTATTAATGCAATTATCCATCTATATAACTAATTACAGCTGATAAATTTTACTAAAACTCAATATATCTCCTATACGGAAGGGCTCCACGGCCTTCCAGTAAAATTTGATGAAATGCACTTGGGGTTTTTAGATGCGGGGATTCGATTGGCACCATCTATTTTGTCTAACTATGACTGTTCTAATTAATATCATTGCTAATTAACGAAATTGCTAAAATAATTAGGTTTTTTTAGGCCAGTGTTCGGTGTCAAACTTCTTGGCTAACTCTGCAGCTCTCGATTCCCCACAGTTTTCCAAGCTATATCTTAACTCAGTCATTGTTTATATACTAATTAATGCAATTATCCATCTGTGTAAATAATAACAGCCGTTATATCTTGCTAAAACTCAATATATCTCCTAACGGAGGGCCCAACGGCATTCCAGTAAAATTTGATGAAATGCTCCAGTGGTTTTTAGATGCGGAGATTTCATTGGCGCCACCTATTTTTGTCTAACTATAACTATTCTGTCTAATTAATAACATTGCTAATTAATGAAATTGCTAAATTATTTAGTTTTTTTTTTTTTTTTTTTTTTTTAGGCCAGTGTTCGGGGTCAAACTCTATGGCCCACACTGCAGTTCTAGATTAACCACAATTTTCCAAGCTGTATCTTAACTCAGTCATTGTTTATACACTAATTGATGCAATTATCCATCTATATAACTACTCACAGCTGTTATACTTAGCTAAAACTCAATATATCTCCTAAACGGAGGGCCCTTCAGCCTTCCAGAAAAATTTTATTTAAAAAATCTCAAATTCCAACTGTACTACTAAATATATATTTAATAAATATTTTGATAATTATGCTAAATGTGTTTCTGTTAAATAAAAGTTAAGTCAATGATTCACCCAATTGTACTGCAGAGGCCGGTGCCCCCACTATTTCTAACAGTGTAAGCGTTTACTTAATTATGTATCATATTTTTATTTGCTCATCTTAAATATATAGGGTTCAACTTGACACACTCTGACACGCCCACAAAGAACATCCGGGGTCCCCGGACCCAAAGTCTACTGCGACTGTTAGATTGAAACTTATCAATTTGTAAAGCAATTATCTCACACACCTATACGCGGAACTAAAGAATGTCCAAATTCAGTAGTTCCCCACCTGTGCTCCCTGTCAAGCCCAAGGTGACGAAACAGGGTTTACAAAATAACAAACAAGGGAATACAATCAGACCAATTCGGGCGGGCTCGGTAAGCTCGATGACGACCAGCGCATCAGAAAAAGAAGAAACACAGAAGAAAAAACAACAGAAGAAGACAGCAACAAGGGAAGAAGTAGAAGGGAAAATAGACGCACATCTCACAATCACATTGAATAGCAGCGACAGCGACCCAGACGAAGCGGAGGATGGCGAAATAACAGAAGAAAACAAAGCAGGAAAAGCAACGGAATACGAGAAAAGGCTCAAGCAAGAAATCATAGAATATTGTGCAGAAACAGACACAGGTATAAGAAGAAGCGTGGAGGCGGAAAAAGTAATGAAAGCCCTCAATTACTTACAGGTACTACAACACAGGTGCACTAGGATACCAGTCGGGACAGGCAACGAAATAGACAAGATAGTAGAAATCATCACGAAGAACATAATGGACTTAGAGGTGAAAATGCAAGCAGCAAGTGCAAAAGTCGAAATCCTAGAACAACATTGGAGACCAACGGAAAACAAAGGCACAGAAAAAAGCACAGGTAACGTACACAGGGAGGAGGTGGTCGCCGAGACTCAAACCAAGCCTCCAAGAGGATATGCGGAAGCAGTCAAAGTGGCCACATCCACCCTCATCATCCAAGGGACAACAGAAAGAGACGCGGAAGACCTAGAAAAACAGATAGCAAGAACAACGACGGGACACCATGGAGGAGTTAAGAAGATAAGACGAATAAGGAATGGGGTGAAGCTAATCTGCGAGGACGAGAAAGAAGCCATAAAGATCAAACACAGCATCACGAACAGCGAAGAAGCCAAAGAGACAATAAAGGTAAGATCAGGAAATATCAGAAAGAAGAAAATAATGATATTCCATGTCCCAGACTTCGTGGAAGAAGACCAAATAACTGAGAAGATAAAGAAGACATTGGGACTGGGGCCGCATACGAGGGAGGGCGTCATCAGTTTGCACAGGCAGGTGGCCGCCCGGGAGGGAAGCAAGCATCAACCTGTCCTACTCCCTGAGCCTCTGGCAGATCACTTGCTAAGGGCGAGGACGATCTGCCTGGGGCTGAGGGATTGCCCAATAAAGCCTTTCATCAGCGTGACGCGCTGTCACAAATGTCTTGAATATGATCATGTGGCAGCGCATTGCAGGGGGACACAGCGATGCTCTAACTGCGCGGGTGAACACCTGTACACTGACTGTAATCGGCAAACCCCCCGCTGTTATGCGTGCACAAAGTACAACGAAGTAAATAGACTATGGCTAAGAACACAGAAGAAGACGGATCATCAAGCCAACTCGGGTGCATGCTGGGTGCGTCGTCAGCTACTAACGGTCCGCCAACTACAGTCGGACAGGGGCACAGCACTAGCCTCAGCAGAAGAAGTCATTGAGGGGAGGGTGTCACTAAATTTCACAGGCGGCAAACCACAGTTGATCAAAATGACAAGGCATGACATTGAAGCTAGAATACAACATGACGCTCAGCGCCGCAATTATGGTAATAGACACAAATAATACTAGAACCTCACGCTCAAGTTTCGCAGCGCAAAACCAACAAATACCACACGACCAAAACCAAACAAATATGCAACAAACACACGACACCCTAAACGTGATACAAATTAACCTACACGGTAGCAATAAAGCAACAGACACACTCGCAGGCTATGTCGCAGCCAAAGGAATACAAGTAGCACTCTTACAGGATTTCCACCAAAATAAAAAAACGGGTAACATAACAGGGTTCAAACCAGAAAATTGGAATGTCACAAAAACACCACAAAACAGATCTGCGATTATAACCCGATTAGGCACCAAACCAATAACAATACTAACAAGAGAGTTCACAACAGCTATAAAACTAGAAAACAAAGACAAAACTTTCACAATAATAAATACATACGCCCCCCCTCTGGCGGACTTCTCAGAAGTACTAGACGAGATAGGTGAGGCCCTGAGTAAAGCGGTCGGAGAAGTACTGCTAGTGGGGGACTTTAATGCACACTCAACAGCATGGGGCTACGATGACATAGACCACAGAGGGCGCGAGCTAACAGATTTCCTCCTGCTACACGCGTTGTTTGTCCACAACCCTCCGGACGCACCACCCTCATTCAAAACTGTACGAGGGAAAAACAGGGATGGTACAATAAAGGAAATACAGGGATGGCCGGACTTGACAATAACAACGGCAACACTAGGTAACGACATAAGTGATTGGCATGTCAGTGACGATGTCTCACTCAGTGACCACAGATACATAAAATTTAAAATTAAAAACTACGAGAACATAGACTACCAAAGACATGGTCTACAAACAAAGATAGGCAAACATGCAAAATTTGATAAAAACATTAGAAAAATCAGAAACAAATACATTAAAGAACTCCAAAAAGCAAGCACAACAGACCAGCTGGACAACATAACACTCAGATTGCAAAATGAAATCACATCGATAGCGTTTGCAAGCTATAAGAAAAAATCTACACCTGCGGTCACTGCCCCACCATGGTGGACGGATGAAATTAAAACAGCGAGGAACAAGGTTAGGGCACTCAGGAGGAAATTTCAAAAACAACAGAACGAAGAATTAAAAGTAAAACAACACATAATCTTCAAAAAAGAACAAGCCAAATTAAAAAAACTAATAAACAGAACAAAATCCAAAACATGGAAAGATTACTGCAACAAGGTCACAGACACATATGGCTCCCAATATAAAAACGCTAGCAACAAAAGAACAGGTCGGGTAAAACTAGCCAACATTCTACCCCCAAATACAAAAGTAACCATTAAAGACACACTAACACATTTCCTGGACAACTTATACATAACAGACCAAAATATACCCCACACACTAACAAAGGCAAATAAAGAAAACAATGAACCAGCACCACCGGTAGTAACAAAGGCGGAATTAAACAGAATAATCAGAAACATTAAACAAAATAAAGCACCCGGATTCGACTTCATAGATTACAACCTAATTAAAAGAATTAATAATGCAACACCGCAACTACTACTGACACTCTTCAATACATGCCTAAGGTTAGAATACTTCCCAAAATCGTTTAAAATAGGCATAGTGGTACTGTTCCAAAAACCAGGTAAAGACCCAACAAATCCAAAAAATTACAGGCCAATTTGCCTCTTACCAGCGCTTGGCAAAATGTTAGAACGCATAATACACGGTCGGATAAACTTCCACCTAAACAATAATAACTATTGGAGCAACAAACAGTATGGTTTCAAACAGGGGATCTCAACAGAACACGCATTAGATAACTTAATCAACACAATAAAAGAAGATAAAACAAACAAATACCAAACACTCCTAATAGCCATGGATATCAAAGGGGCCTTCGACAACATACGCTGGCCAATATTAATTAATAATATTAAGCAATCTCCCTGTCCAGGGTACCTGGTAAACTGGATAGTGAGCTTCCTCCAACACAGGTACGTTTCACTAGAGGAAAACGGCATTAAAGTCACAAAGCAGACATTTGGCGGATGCCCCCAAGGAAGTTGTCTCGGCCCGCTCCTCTGGCTATTAATCGCAGACACAGCACTTAAAAGAAATTGGGGAAAACATGTTAGATTACAAGCCTTCGCAGACGATTTTATTATAATTCTAAGAGGCAGAACAATGGATAAACTTAAGAGATTAGCAAACAAAATACTAAAGGAATTTAATGACTGGATAGAGGGGAATAACCTAACGCTGAACAGGGAAAAAACAGAACTATTATATCTTAACAGAGGACACACGGGAAACCTTCCAACAGAAAACACCAATGACATAGAGGGAATAGAACTCAACGGCCAGAGACTAAAAGTAAAAGAACAGATAAGATATTTGGGAGTCACACTGCACAAAAATCTAAACTGGATACCACACTGTCAAACACAAACAAATAAGGTACGAGCAAACTTCACAAACTTAGCACATATGGTAGCAAAGGGTTGGGGACTAAAAGCAAATATACTAAAAATCTGGTACACAACAGTAGTGGAAAAGACGCTAACCTACGCAGCACCGGTTTGGGGACACTGCCTCAGCAAAAGGTGCATACAGATATTGTCAAGCTGCCAGCGACATTTTGCACTGGCCATAGTCAGGGCCTATAGAACGGCCCCAACCTCGGCACTTCTGGTACTCTCAGGCCTGATTCCAATCCATCTTAAAGTCTACTACGAAGCAGCGTACGGCACAGTCTCAAGATTAAGGAAAAATGCAACAATACACAATGAAACTTTACACCACATCGAATACGACAAAAAAATAAACATATGGGAGAATCATCCAGCAGACACGATAGAACCTAGGATAGGGTACAAGACACAAGACACAACGATATACACGGACGGCTCTAAATTGGAATCAGGTGCTACAGGTTCGGCCTTTGTAGCATATAAAAATAATCAAAAGATAAAAACATGGTCAGTGCCGTTAAGGAACAGCAACAGCGTCTTCCAGGCCGAACTACTGGCAATACAAGAAGCAGCAAAATGGGGCAACACCACGGGTGAGTCATATAGCATCCGCTCGGACTGCAAATCGGCCATCGAATCACTTAGTAAACCATTCAACGTAAACAAAACAGTAGACACAATCCAAAAACTAATAAAAGAAGCTAACAACAAATTTAAAATCAGCTGGGTTAAGGCGCATGTAGGCATCCAAGGAAACGAAGAGGCAGACATGTTAGCCAAAACCGCAGCTCTAAATGTAAACAACAAAAGCAAATACAACCTGACTAAACCAATCTCAAAACTTAAAAGAACACTAAAAGATATAACACTAAAACAATGGCAGTTCGAGTGGGACTATGGGGACACAGGTAGGGAAACACACAGGTACTTCCCAAAAGTAGATAAAAATAGACTAATAAGCGATTACCTGCTAGCACAGCTATACACAGCTCACGGAGCTTTTCCAGCATACCTACACAGATTTAAGAAAGCGGACACACCGGACTGCGAATGCGGAACGGTGGGTTCACCAAAACATTACCTAATTCAATGTCCACTCACCCAAGCACACCACCTGGCACAAATAACAACAGACAACGAGAAATTATGGTATGAACAATTAGCGAAAAACAAACACGTACAAAACAAGGCAAAGACAGTAATCAGGTGGCTCCAAGAAAACTGCGACAGCATCACGACACTAATACAAAACAACACACAATAATATTTAGCACCCCAGCAGCAGTCGAAGGTGGAAGGTAACACAACGATAAAATGAATATGTATATGTGTTTATGTGTTACATGTTAAAAAAAAAAAAGGCCTAGGAGCAATCCAAAGCCACCAAAAAAATTATAAAATTGTCCATGGGTATTGTCCAATGGCAGTGTGCGGTAGTCGCACAACATCAGCTGCTTCCAAGGCCCGAAAAAGGAGCCCCGTAATCACAGAATTACCAGCACGACGTTCGTCACCAACGGATCAGCAAGTTGTGCATTATGACACAGTAAGAAGCTTATAATAGCCCCCGGCACTGTCTGTCCGTCCTAGTGTAAAAGAAAAAAAAAGTGTTTATTTATGTGCTTATGTGTTATATGTTTAAAAAAAAAAAAGGCCCAGGAGCAATCCAAAGCCACCAAAAAAAATATAAAATGTCTATGTGTTTTGTCCTAGTAGCAGTGTGCGGTAGTCGCACAATATCAGCTGGCACCACGGCCCGAAACAAGAGCCCCGTAATCACAGTATTACCAGCACGACGCATGTCATCAACGGTCCAGCAAGTTGTGCACCATGACACAGTAAGAAGCTTATAATAGCCCCCGGCACTGTTTGTCCGTCCTTGTGTTAAAAAATATTATAAAAAGAAGGGGAAGAAGACAGATGAGAAAGAAGAAGAAGAACTGGAAGGAAAGAGGTGATAAGTATAAAGGATAAGTATGGAAAGTAGACCGTGTACGTTAATGGGAGCTGGTGCACGTTAAATCTGTTCGTGGCTCTAATGTCCTCCAAGTTCTATATAAGCGCTACCTCTGGGGGTGCCAATCCAGATGCAGGTCTCTCATCTGGAATTGGTTCAAAATTAGGAGACTAGTTTCACAGTTATATGGATCATGTCGGCTATATAGAAATAAAAAGCTGCAAAACCGGGCTCTTGGGCCAAACCAACAACAACAACAACAACCCATTATGGTTTAGTCAGTTAACGGCAATAGTACATATTTTAAATTACAAATTGTTAATTATTTAACAACCTTTCATGGGCCCAATGGACGGGTAGCCAAGTCAATTAGCACAATAAAAGTAAATTAATTTCAATAATGTAGTTAAAGTGTAATTCAGAATAAGTTCAGTTTAAAATGTAACATTCTTCTCTTCCAGGTTCCCCTTGCAGTTCCTCGTGCTGCCGGTTGGGACGAGCCAATGGCCGGCCCCAACTGGTAGCACAAGGGTTTTTTTTTTAGCAGCAGTTTTTTTATTCATTTTATTTTTGACTGTTCGCCTCTTTATTAGGTGCAATTGGACATTGTCCGCAAAAGCTACCGGACCCGCTCTAATGGGACAGCCCATGGAGCCAGTTTTTACCAGGTGGGGTACGGTACATAGGCGCAGTCCCGTCAGCCCCCGCAGCGTTTTCGTCTGCCTTGCAACTCGGCCCAAAAATTTTCCCCGTTGGTACGACTTAGCTATTGGCTGATTATATTTTCATTTCAGTGGTTTCATTATCTAGTTAATTTCTTTATTTAGTTTCCCTCAAAATTCTCTCCCCTTTTTCAAGCTAAGTTCAGTACCAACGTTTCGGCACTAAATTGTCCAGCCCCATTTCAACTGTCATGACGAGTACGTGGTGTGCGGCGTCAGATCTCAGAACATTTAAATTTAGGAGTGAACAACACAGAAAAATCCGGACTCAGTTGATTGGCCGAACTGGGTACTTGTCTTTGTGGACCGCCCCAATAGGGCGATCAGGCGAATTTCGCCCCAATGACCAGGCACTCAAACCCGTCAAACTGGGTCGAATCCCGGTAGGTAGGGGCCTGGTCAGTGGTCTCCAAGCAAAGTTGAAGTATTTTCTTTCCCAGGGGGAAACTTTTGCGCATGCGTGGAGTACACCACGGAGTCTCCACGTCCGGAACACGCCTATTTATGTCTCGCATAGGTTTTGACAGTTATAGGATGTCCAGAAGACGTCTGTTTATGTCTCGCATAGGATTTGACAGCTATAGGATGTCTAGGATCTTTATAGGACGTCCGGAGGAAGTCTGTGGTTGTGTGGGGATAGTCCAAGATCTGTGCGGCCTTATGTTGTGAATGTTGCGATTGTTATAGAATTTATTCATTAGCATCTAAGCTCCAGCATCCATGCATTATCACTAGAGCTTGATCCTTCTCGAGGAATCGTCAATCAACATCACCACAAACTCATTTTGATTTTCAAACAATTGCTGTCGAGAAGTTTGCTATGTACTAATACCATCTCAACAGCAACGGCGAATGGACATTTCCAAAACAATTGTTTACCAACCCACAAAAAATATTTCACTTTATCTCAAAAGTTTCAAAAAGTGATATAAAAGAGATTTTGAATTTCTGATATGAGTAATTAGTGCCCACAGTCCTCAAAATCCGTTTTCTAGCACCGGTGGCTTGAGAACACGTTCGTGTCGTGAGTTTGGTGTAATGTCGAAGAAAAGTTACGTTTTTACTTTGTTTCACATTGTCATGAACGCTGTCCTCTATTGTAAGGTAAACAAACGTTATCGATATTCGAGGATGTCTCAAATTTAGAATTTACGCAGTTTCCGCAGTATTTGATTGAAAGCACATATTATATTTTAAAGAACTGATAAAACCGTGGGACTAAAAGAAAAGATATATATATATATATATATAGATTAGCCCGATAGATTAGCTTATATTACTAAACAAAATGAAATTGTTGAACCAACAGAGTGGAAAGATATAGCGAAAATCGAAAACCCATATGATAGGAACAAATGGTATGAAGCAACTAATGAAGAAATTAATTCATTAAGAAAAAACAAAACATGGGAACTAATTGATCCACCACCTGGAATAAAAGTAATCGGGAATAAATGGGTATTCACCAAAAAATATAATGAAAATAATGAAATATAAAAATATAAGGCACGTCTTGTAGCCAAAGGTTTTTCTCAAAAATACGGAAGCGATTATTTTGAAACCTTCGCTCCAGTAGTAACGTATACAACAATAAGAGCTTTTCTAGCATGTGCAGCGTATAAAAATCTTGATGTAAATCATATAGACATCAAAACTGCATTCTTCCATGGAAATTTAGATGAGGAAGTTTATATGTCACAACCAGAAGGGCATGTAAAACCGGGAGAGGAAAATAAAATTTGCAAACTAAAAAAATCAATTTATGGATTGAAGCAATCCGCACGAGCATGGAACATTAAATTAGAAGAAAGTTTAACTAAACTTGGTTTTGTGCAAAGCACCTCCGATCCATGTCTCTTCACACGAAAATTAAAGAATAATACAACATATATCATTATATATGTTGATGATTTGTTAATTTCAGAGGAAACTAAAGAAGTAAATGAAATAATAGAACAACTAAAAAAGGAATATGAAGTCAAAAATTTAGGACTTGTAAATTATTATTTGGGGATAAACATAAAACGAAGTAAAGAAGGAAATTTCGCACTTGATCAAAGAAACAAAATAAAAGAACTGATAGAAAAATTCGATTTAAAGGAAGCGAAACCCTGTGATACTCCGATGGAACCCGGGTACTTAAACATAATTGATGAGGAAAATTTACTTCCTAATAACAGTAAATATAGGCAAGCTATCGGAACATTGTTATATATAGCTACAATAAACAGACCAGACATAGCCGCCGCTGTGAACATTTTGAGTCGTAGAAACGAAAAACCCAGAGAAAAGGATTGGAACGCAGTAAAGCGGGTTATTAGATATTTAAAAACAACACAAGAACTAAAACTAATTATTAGTAAAGAAAATGAGCCAATACTAACAACATATGCTGACTCCGATTGGGCAGGGGATAAAAATAACCGTAAATCAACAACGGGAAATTTATGTAAATTAGGAAACAGCAATTTCCTGGTCAACTAAGAAACAAAATTCAGTTGCATTATCATCCGCTGAGGCTGGATACATCTCAGCAGCAACTTCAGCACAAGAGACAGTTTGGATAATCAATCTTCTGAAGGACCTTGATCTACAACAACATTTGCCCATAACTTTATTCGAAGATAATCAAGCTTGTATAAACATGGTTAAAAATTATAAACATCATTCGAAAACTAAACATATCGATATAAAATACAACATTATAAAAGATCTTAAGGAAAAGGGAATAATTGAACTACAATATTTCCCAACCAAAACTATGACAGCTGACATTCTAACGAAGCCCCTTCCCAAACTTGACTTTACAAAACACAGAACAGGTTTAAATCTCAAGAACATTTATACTTCAGAAATCAAGCAGGGGTGTTAGGAAAGTGATTTCTGAAATAAACATTTCATCTATTATCATGAGCCTGACTATTCATCCATCCGATTTCAAGCTGGTGAAACGAAACACGTGTGCTGACAAAGTACTTTTTCTGTTTTCTGTGAGATTCTCATTAAAGAACTAACACGTGTAACCTCAAGAATCAAGGCTATATGACGCAAACTTGACTGTGTGTTTTCTCATCCAAGAACTAAAAAACATTTAGTCTCTAAGTGTCAGTCTTCGAATTAACAACTTCAGAAAATTATCTGGAAATAAACTTTAACCTTTTTTTTATATTTTAATGTAAAATTTAATCATGTAAATTAATTCCTTTTTTTAATAGTAATTAAATATTTAAATTAGAAAGTATATCCTAAAGCCATATTTATTCAGACAAGATATTGTGTTTTTAATCTCATCAGTGAAACGGAAAAATGATTCATTCAAATAGTGATACCATTGGATTTATTCTCAAGTTGGATAATACTTACCACACCTTCGCGGACTTAACAGGTATGATAAACTTGCATTACCTTATTTTCAATTGTGAAGTTTAAGTGAATTTTAAGAATAAAATAGAAGAAACATTTATTTGCCTTAGTTCTCAAAATTTATCAGATTATACCATTACAGGTACCGAAACAATATACGTATTTTTTATCTTCAAATATTTTATAAAAGAGTGGAAAAATCAATAAACAATTAAAGGAGAGCGAAAGGAGAATTCTGCCTCATCGGAAAAATTTTTATGTACCACAGAGTAGTTAACATTAACTTTTACTTGATATTTTAAAGGACATATCTTGCGGCCTATACGTCGAAAAGATATAATATACAGATGACACAGAAATTAAAAATTTTAAAATCAATTTTCAATTTATATTTATAGAAAACCTCAATTCAAAACCTCCATAAGTAATCGCAACTTTAAATGAAGATGCAACAATGAATAGTCTGTACTTATTTAACAACACTTTTACCGTTTTTTTAAGGTCAGAAGTTTAGTTGCTAAAAAGTAAGGTATGAAAAATAAAGTATAGTTATTTTATTTAATATTTAAACATACAATATTCTTTACAGAATTATTTTAATTATTTTTTAAATAAAACTTTTAAATTTCGTTTGTATGATACGTTTTATGTAATTATTTTAAAAAAAAATAAGTTGGAGAATTAACAAGAACGAAAAATCATGCGTCAAGCATAGATTATGTAGCACTTTCCAACGCTTACAAAATAATTTTACAAAACATACCGTTTAATTAGCTAAAAGATAACATCTAAGTAAACAATTTGGAAAACGCATAACATATTTAAAAACATAATTTCAGGAATTTCCAACAGATACAATATTCGGAAAAATATCCGAATACTTTTATTCAGCCCTGTATAGGATCTATAGATTTGTATATATACTATATAGGATGCTAAATTTTAGTTTAGTTAGGAAACGCGTAGCACAGTTTAAAATTATCCTTCTGGAGTTTCTGTCAATAAACGGAAATGTGTTCGCGAACTTTTGTGCTGCCCTGTATAGGATCTACAGAATTTATACACACCACGTAATAGACAAAAAGTGAGTTAAAATTAAAATCGCGTTCACTAACTTAAAACGCACTTCCAGGAATTATTGTTAACAGACAGTAGAGAATTCTTTTGTGTGTCCCTGTAAATGAACGATGTAAATGAACTATACACACACTATTCTGTAGTAAGCCTCTTGTAATGCACCTTAGTAATATATATAAATTTCAATGCGTTTAAAATAGTGAAACATTATTTAAATAAACCGCAGACGATTTTTCTCCATAGACGTAATGTAACGGAATTCTTTTGACTGTCTCTGTAAAGTAACTTTAAGTGCTATGCACACCCTATTCCATATTAAGCTTCTTCTAATGCACCTTAGTGATATATATAAATTTCAATGAGTTTAAAATAGTGAAACATTATTTAAATAAACCGCAAATGATTTTTCCCCATAGACCGCAATGTAACGGAATTCTTTTGAGTGTCCCTGTAAAAAAACTATAAGTGCTACACACTTCCGTTGAAATAGGGAACATGCTATAGATAACGACAATAACATATAAAAATTGCAGAGCAATCCGAGCATATTTGCGGGAGTTAGAGCACGGACAGACGGCCAGACGGCAGACAAACCGAAGTCATAAGCACTTTTCAACTAGGTTGGAAAGTGCTAAAAATTGGTATTAAAAAAGAAAGATAAATTTATGGATTATAGTCATTTATTTTTTCTATCTCTGAATAGCAAACTAGAATTCTTTAAGTAAAATAATTTTATCAATGAGAAAAAAAAAAAACTTCATTATTTCCACAAGGTAATTTATATAGATATCAATACATTTTAGCAGAAAATAACTTATAATAATAATGAAAATGGAAAAGTAACACTAAAAATTACCTAAAAGAAAATTCCATCAAAAGAGGAATATGAAATTATGCTAATTTCAGTAAATTTAATTTGAAGAGTATATTAAAAAACTTCTTGATAACTAGTTATCAAAATTTCTTTAATATTTTTTGTAAATATTTAAATGCAGTATATTTAAATATAATTCGTACTGTGTACGTCGTTAATAGAAGTAGAAAATAATATTTAAAAAATAAAACGATTTTTATAATATATAAAAAAGAAATTTATTAAAAATTAATTTTAGGAGGAATCGAAAACAACATTGTTAATTAATTTTTCTTTTCAAGTTAAACATTTCCTGTTGATATAATTAAAGAAACATAAATTAATATAATAAAATTATTTTCATGACCGCAAGGTACAAGTAAAGAACTTCAATAAATATTTCGCAAAATGACAAAAAAAAAAATATTAAAATAAAATAATTTGAATTAATTTTAGGGAAAAAAAAGCAAATTTAGTGCCGCAAAACCAGTATTATGTAATGTCTAATTAAAATAAATTAAATGAATGTAATGACGTTCCTAGCATTAAGTTAATTACATTTTCCATTTAAATTACATTTATCAAATTAATAAGATAACGCTCTACTGATATTTAATATATATTTTTATATTATTTTCTTTTGGTCTTATATTAACTGCAGTTGTATAATTTATTAATCACATTATGTAAATGTTGTGTTGTTTACTAAATGCTAAGGATTTTATATAAGTACTTGGGAGCTGTTAAATTTCCGATGTCAAGTCACGTACGACATTAATATAACTTTTAATTTATCTCACTTATTTAACATTTATATATTAAATTGATAAAATTAATTTTATATAAAGACATTCAAAATCACGAAGTTTCGTTTTAATTCATTTTATTACTAATTGTATCTTTACATTGATTTCTGTGAGGGAGGGGTGGGGAAACATCGCCCCACCTTCCCCTGTGGATAATTTAAATGGCCTCCTTGGACAGTTCTGTATTTCCTGTTTATTTATCAGTCCAAAAGTATGTATACAACCTCCCTCGGAGAATTCTACACTGTTACCCAGAAGATCCAGAAATTTATCTAGGTGGATAATGTCTGAATTCAAACGCTGCTTGCAATCCACATGCATTTATCATAACCTTTATCACTAGAACGTCCTTTGGTGGTATTTCGACACCCAAACTGAATTTAGCTTTATCACTCTATCACATTTTTTTCACCTATATTCTTTAAATTTTATGACTTTTATTCATTTTACGTAATAGGCACGCTGTCGAAATTTGTATTATGTGGTTCGATTTTCAAAAAAATTTCAGTCAAATTTATTTAGAACGTCCGTTTGTGTTATTACGACACCAAGCAGAATTTAAAATAAATCACCGCTCTTATATGAAAATGTAACAATATAAGGTTACTTAAAGTATACTGGTGTAATATAGTGTTAAATTGGAATTTATAGCGTTCATTTTGCATAATTACATTAGCGGTGTTAAAGTGACACCAGCGGCTGTTTTAGGATGTCGAAATTGTCTGCCGTTTTGATTTAATGTATTTTTCTATTAAATAAATCATTGCCCTTTTGTGAAAATGTAAAAATATAAACGTAATTAAAGTACAATGGCGCAATAGAGTGTTAAAATAGAACTTATAGCGTTCATTTTGCTAATTAAATTAGCGATGTCTGAATGACATCAGCGACTCTTTTAGGATGTCGAAATTGTCGGCCATTCTAGTGTTAAAGCTATCGATTTCTTATCTTACAAGAAAATTCCTTTTTTATCAAATTTTGAAATGTTTTTTGAAAAACGGCACAGTTGGACAACTTCAGCTCAAATCGACTGAAGAAACCACTATTGTTTAAATTCATAGGCAGTCATTTTAATTGCATGTTATTTATATTATCATGAAAGATAAGCTACATTTTAAAATGGAATACAACTACTAACAGTTCAATAACAACGCTGAATTGATTGTTGTAGTTTACATTTTTAATTTGATCTCACTAAAAGACGTGCAAAAGTTTAAAATTTTATCAAATTTGTATGATTAGTTAACGAGATAGTCATTTAAAAATGTATCAATCAATATTTAAATTTTTTAAAATTATTTAGACATAAATGGAAGAATAATTTATACATTGCAGTACTTTTTATTTAATGAGATACTTTCTAAAATTCCAATTATAATGCCGTAAATGTTATTCCCCTCCGAATCCCTGACTCCACCTTAGCAAAAAAAAAAAAAGGCATCCAAATACGTTTTCGATAAATTTGATGCTTAAATTATTAAAAACTATCATGTAATACTAAAAATAGAAAAGGTAAAGACCTTTCATGGTTTGCATTTTTATGACAAAATAATAAAAACTTTCCTTTGGTTTTGTTGTCATTCCCCTGTCATAAAATGAAAATAATGTTTCTAACATCTAGCCACAGTCCTATTAACCCAAAATTCCACCTGTGAACAGTGGCATCATCATAGAAGTTAGCTTGAATTGTTGTTTTTGAAAAAAAAACAAGTATAAGTAAAGCTTAGAGATTTTCAGTTAAATATTGGTAAGTATTTTTATTGACTTTCATTATCCTGTCTGTTTTATTTACCTTAATTTTGTAATAATGGACAATTAGTGACTGAGTCTTAATTGTATTGAGTTTTTAAAGTTATCTATACGTGGAATTCCTTTTTAACACTTTCCAACCTAGTTGAAAAGTGTTTATGACTTCGGTTTGTTTGGCCGTATGGCCGTATGGCCGTCTGCCGTCTGTCCGTGCTCTGACTCCCGTAAATATGCTCGGATTGCCTTGCAATTTTTGTATGTTATTGTCGTTATCTATAGCACGTTCCCTATTTCAACTGAAGTGTGTAGCACTTATAGTTTTTTTACAGGAACACTCAAAAGAATTCCGTTACATTACGGTCTATGGGAAAAAATCATTTGCGGTTTATTTTAATGATGTTATACAATTGCAAACACATTATAATTGATATATATCACTAAGGTGTATTACAAAAAGCTTAACATGGAATAGGGTGTGCATAGCACTTATAGTTAATTTACAGGGACAGTCAAAAGAATTTCGTTACATTACGTCTATGGAGAAAAATCGTCTGCGGTTTATTTAAATAATGTTCCACTATCTTAAACGCATTGAAATTTATATATATCACTAAGATGCATTACAAGAGGCTTACTACAGAATATTGTGTGTATAGCAGTCATCGTTTATTTACAGGGACACACAAAAGAATTCTTTACTGTCTGTTAACAATAATTCCTGGAAGTGCGTTTTAAGTTACTGAACGCGATTTTAAATTTAACTCACTTTTTGTCTATTACGTGGTGTGTATAAATTCTGTAGATCCTATACAGGGAAGCACAAAAGTTCGCGAACACATTTCCGTTTATTGACAGAAACTCCAGAAGGAGAATTTTAAATTGTGCTACGCGTTTCTTAACTGAACTAAAATTTAGCATCCTATATATAGTATATATACAAATCTATAGATCATATACAGGGCTGAATAAAAGTATTTGGATATTTTTCCGAATATTGTATACGTTGGAAATTCCTGAAATTATGTTTTCAAATATGCTTTGCGTTTTCCAAACTGTTTACTTAGATGTTATCTTTCAGCTTATTAAACGGTATGATTTGTAAAATTATTTTAAAAGCGTTGAAAAGTGTTACATAATCTATGCTTGACGCATGATTTTTCGTTCTTGTTATGTATATAGTTATGATAATAGACAACCTACTTTCTGTTATTCCCCTGACATTCCTTTTGTTATTTCTCTGTCTAAGTGTCATTCCCCTGTCTCTCTTTTGCCATTTCTCTGCCTACGTGAAATTTAAAATTTAATTTTTATGTGTTTAATTTTTTTAAAAGAGGTTTGTCCAACCTGGCGTCCGCTATTCACTAGAAAATTCTTACAGAAATATTTGTCTTATTTAATCTCCGAATATCACCGATTAAATAATGAAAATATTTCTGTAAGACTTTTCAGGTAAATAGCGGGCGTCAGGTTGGACATACCTGTTGTAAAAGATTTTTGCTGAGAGTTTTTCATTTCACAGAGACAGTTCCTAAATACAATAGAACTCAATTTTAAATTGGTAAAATATATAATGATCAAATAGTTCTGTTAAGAGAAAAAGACCAATTTCAAATTGGATTTAAATCCGGTTTTCTCGATAGTCTTTTTAGAAAGCAACCTTTAGTGGAATTCTCCTCAGACCAGGTCAGCGGACACTTGACTAAAGTAACTATTCTGTTTGTAACTTTATTTTTAGATGCGTGTCAGAAAACCAAAAAAGGTAAATATTATCGCCCATATTAGAATCTGCGCATTTGGAGGCAGAAAGTGTGCTATGCACGAGAACCAAAGGTCCCAAACATTGCAAGAATATACACTTTCAGCCATCTTTAAACCAATATAACCATTGATCTTTGTACACTTCCCACTTTGCATTCTAGACCTAGATCTCGAATTTATGGTACAAACTTTAAGGGTTGGTAAGGACACTGTAGCAATCATTTATAGTATAGGAAACCAAGATCAGAAATCCACTTATTTTGTCAAAATCACAGGGCGTCTTACTCCAATCCGAAGTCGTTTTCTAGTTCATAACTGTAATAGTAGTGAAGATACTTTAACGAAATCATTACAATATCCTTACAATTCATACAAAGATGATTCTGTTGTGAATTTGTTAAAGTATCTTCACCGCTGTTAAAGTTATGTACAAAAACGCGACTTCGGATTTCAGTGAGACGCCCTGTATTTTTGACTAAATAAATGAATTTTTGACACTGGTTTCCTATACAAAAATTGTTTGTTACGGTGTCCTGTACCAACCCTTAAAGTTTGTACCATGAATTTGGGATCACTCTGTATTACTTAAGGCGACTGACACAGTTTACTACCATCATGACACAGTAGGACTTCTCCAAGCAACTTGGTTTTAACCACCAGTGGTCCAGTTTGTTTATTCTGTAACCAACTTTGCGAGTCACTTGTCGAACAGATTTTCTTCAAAATTCGTCAAAGGATTCTACCACGGTTTCTGCTAAGATTTTTGCAGGAAATGTTTATGACTTAAATCTTCCCGAACGTTGTGTGTAAGCATTTTGAACAGTTCAATCTACCTCAAACGTATCTCTAATTCTAGCGATCGTAAGTCGCGTACAAAGATCTTTTCCAAACTCTCTCCTAATCTGTCTCTGCACTTCAGCTACGTTTTGGATATTCCATAGTAACACATAAAGATAAACTTATTTTGATCAAGCCATAGTCTATTTCCAGCCATTTTTTCAAGTTTCATAAACCTAAAAGAAAAAGAAGAACATGCTAAAAAATTATGCATATACATTTTTTTAAACACCCACTATTCACATTTTTGAGGGTTTTTTATATGTTATAAGGAGTTTAATATTGTCATTTTTAGGCTTAATGCTGACAATATTCAACAAAATAACATATATTTACTATGAAGTATTCTTATGAAGCTCCTCTGACGAATCCATAAGACATTCAGAGTTTTTCATATTTGCATTTATATTTTATATTATGTTTAATTTTTACAGTATATTTACTTTTGATTTTCACGCATCTGATTTCCTAATATATATATATATATATATATATATATATATATATATATATATATATATATATATATATATATATATATATATATATACAGGGTTCGTACGGCTCCTGGAATTTTGCGACCAAGAAATTCTTCGGTACCAGTATTTTCTTACAGAAAATCTTTGCTTAAAAAAAGGCGAAGTGCTACGAATTTAAAGTAGATTTCTTTTTCTATACAGAAAATACTGGTGAAACTCATGGAAAAATCCCTGATCCGTACTAACCCTGTATATAGCAATAGGAATAGCTGATTTATATATCATTAGTTTTAGAGATATACTTTCAACTAAAAAACATGTCAAATCTTGTTCTTTCTTGATCATAACAAAGCCATTTACGTCAGTATAGTTAATTTTTGTAAATGTTACAAAATTTAACTCTACACTGTATTAATTTTTCGTTTGTAAGCGTATTTTTTTTAATTCATATTTAAAATTAGATACCAGACATTTTAAAAAGAAATACTTCACTTTATTTTACAGCAGCCGTCTGAGATTATCTAAGTCGAATTTTTTTATTTAAATATAGTGATTCTCTGGAGCTGAATTTCTTTATTAAATGTTAAATTTTAGTTGATTCATATACACAGGGTGCACCATAAATTCGGTAAAATTTCATTAGAAAAGAAAATATGATGCTAAAAAATTGTGGTTTGTGCGAATGGGATTAAAACGACATCGGATTTTTTTTTTTTTTAAGTAAGAAAGTTGTGGTTGAAAAAATGACAGACACATGGCGCTGACATGCATAATGTAACGCAGATGTATGTAAATTAGATTTATAGTAAAAGTCAATAAACACGAAGATAATAACATTAATTCCCAACACATGAAACGGGCTCTTTTCCTTTTTTTCTTCTTGAGTCCTTTTGCAGTACAGAATTTTCGCAATGCGCCAGTTGCTGATTCCCCGTTCTTGAAAAAAGAGCTTAACTAACAACGCTTAATCGGGTAACCATAGCATACTGCTGGCATCGAATGAAGAATCTGTGTGCACTGAGGTGTTTTATTATGAGCCTGATTTGCATAAATCTGCTTCTATTATGCACGTCAGTGCCATCTATTTGTCATTTTTTTAACTACAATTTTTTTGTTATTAAAACAAAATCCGATTTCCCTCTAATGCCATTCGAACGGACTGCAATTTTTTAGCATCATTTGTTCTGTTTTAATGATTTTTTAAAGTTTTAATGAATTTATGACGCAACCGGTACATCAGTGTACAGTGTTAATTTTCATATGATAGGGTTATCCTTTATATGATACCTAGATCGCTTAAATTACATTTAGGAAAACGAGCATGGAAGACCGAGCTATTCTAGGTCAATATTAGCTTTGAGTTCAAATATCATGGCCCATGACCAAAATGATCCACTAATAAAATTTTCTCGAACATGTGACCAAGCCCAATTGTCTTCTCGTGCCCGAAGCCCGTAGGATATAAAATTTAGTCAAAAAAGATAAAATTAGTTTGACCAACAGTGACCCAAAAATGACCCACTATTCGAATTTTCTCGAGCATGTGACCTAGCACAATAATTTCCTCGTGCCCAAAAACCGTGGGACACAAAATTTAATTCAAAGCGTCTGAACCGTTTTTAAGGTAAAAATAACTTGACCATAATGACCCACGACCAAAATGACCCACTAATCGAAATTGCATGAGCATTTGACTTAGCCTAATAGTCTTCTCGTTCCCCAAAACTGTAGGATACTAAATTTAATTCAAAACCTTTGAGCCGTTTTTAAGATAAAAATAGCTTGATCCATAATAACCCTTGAACAAAATGACCCACTAATCGAAATTTATCGAACATGCGACGTAGCCCAATAGTCTTCTCGTTTCGTAATACTAAATTTAGTTCAAATCCTCTGAGCCGTTTTCAAGATAAAAATAGCTTGACCTATAATGACCCATGATCAAAATGACCCACTAATCGAATTTTCTCAAACATGTGACTTAGCCCTACAGTCTTCTCGTGCCCGAAAACCATAGGATGCAAAATTTAGCCTAAATAGTCTAAGCCGTTTTTTAGACAAAATTAGCTTGACCCTGACCCATGGTGACCCAAAATGACCCACTAATCGAAGTTTCTCGAAGATGTGACTTAGCCCAATGGTTTTCTGATGCACCAAAACGGTAGGATACAAAATTTCGTCAAAATCTTTAGAGCCGTTTTTAAGATAAAATTTGCATATATAACTACTCACAATTTTTCCTCGTATTAGAATATATGATCTAAGAAGTAAAATAAAACGAATACTGACGTATGATATTGGTAAATGACGATAAAAAAAATTATTTTATATCTCTATTTGTTTTCTAAATAAAGATTTCAGTAACGTAATCTGTAGTTGACAATGGTCATAAAGAACAATAGAAATATTTAGCGTAGCTGAAAAATATGGTGACACTTTAGACAATAATATAACGTCTTTTCGAGGTCTTTAAATATAAATATATACGAAAAGAAATGAAAAAATATATTTATTTACTCTAAACGTAATGTATTTATATGAGGATGGATTTCGTTTTTATAGATTTAAATGAAAGATCTTTTAAGCCAATATATATATTGTTTTGTTTTCGAAAATTGCATTGTTTTAAGATTCGTATATTTCAATTTAAGATATAAAAACGTCCGCATTTCGTTTATAAATAGCGAAAACTACTTTTGTATTCTTACTTTAACAAATTTATTTCTTTTCAAGATATAAATAGGAAACAAGAACACTGTCCATAAAATATTTGTCGTATAGCATTTCATCATCGTAAAAGTTGTTTTCCGTTCAAATGAAGGATTTTGAATTTTTTGTTGAAGAAACTTTATTTTATCTAAAAATTTACATTCACGAAAGTATTACTCTACGTAAGTACTCACGAATGAATTATTATATTTCCTCGCAATGAATTATTATAATTCTTCAATTTTTAGGTGCGTTCGTAATTATATAAATACATGACACCTATAGTCATCGTCTGGTCCGTCCGTCTGTCCGCATGTAATAGAGCAAAAAGTACCTAAATCAATGGTTTGAAACTTAATATATATATAATTGTTTCAGAATTTTGCCGAGTCGTTTCAAATTTTATGTAAATCGAATCAAAACTTAAAAAGATATTAATATAAGTTTTCTTCATTCTATTAAATCCCATAATACGTAATTATATCATAGGTAATGATTCTAGGTTGCCATGGTGATTACGTCCTATTTAATATGGAGTCTTATTATTTCCGTATTTCTGAATTTAGAAACCGAATTTGTATACTAAAAGGGTTTATTATAACAATCCTATAATCCACCGACAGTTTTTTGGATAGCAGTTTCCAGAGAAATAGGTATTAAATGGAAAAAGATCTAAATATGGATTTCAAGTTCTAAAATTTTCAAAGCTAACCTTAAGTTTCCCATTTGGAATTTTCAGTAAATGTTAACAAAAGATAAAATGTTGCCAACTTAAAATGTACTTATTTTATTACGGAAATTAATCATATTATAATAACAGACGATATAATTCATTTTTTCACTGAAATAATAACGATGATTTTTTTTTTTTTTTTTTTTTTTTTTTTTTTTTTTTTTTTTTTTTTACATTGTCTTGTATTGGATATTTGCGCATAGTATAATTTTATTGTAACAAAATTGTAATTAATTGTTTGTAAAAATGTATTGAATTTCATAAAATAAAATAAATATCTATAATATGAAAATCTGTATTCATGCCTTTTCCGTGAGAGTGCAAAAACTATTTCACCAAGATCTGAATATTTATAAAACTAGTTATACAGGGTTATTCTAAATGATGGACCCATTTTCAAAAAATTGTATTTAGTACCAATCCAAAATGAACAATCTTTATACCAATGAAAAGAAGATGTTTCAAAGTTTTTTTAAGACATTATAAATGTTCAATGTGTCCAGCGTTTGCTGCACGGCAAACATCTACGCGATAGCCAAACTCGTCCCACAAACGAGAAAGCGTATCTGCTGTTACTGAGTGCACGGCTTTCAAAGCGGTGATGGTTCCAGAGGCGGCCGGTAGAGGTCACGCGGTAATAGGCCACTGCGAGCTGAGTGCACTGCTGCCGTGCACTCAGAAACACCAGATACGCTTTCTCGTGTGGGACGAGTTTGGCTATCGCGTAGATGTTTGCCGTGCAGCAAACGGTAGACACATTGAACATTTATAATGTCTTAAAAAAACTTTGAAACTTCCTCTTTTCATTGGTATAAAGATTGTTCATTTTGGATTTGTACTTTAATAAATACATTTTTTTGAAAATAGGTCCTTCATTTAGTATAACCTTGTAGTACAAACGCACTTCATTTATCACGTTTGACGTACAATTTCCAACTTGTTTTGCTTAAATATCATCGTGTAATGATATAACATGATAGAATGAGCGTTACTGACGGAAGGAATGAGATGTTTGGGCTTTATGTGATCGATTACATTGAAGTAATTTCAATATTAATGCTTAGAATAAGTAGCAATGCAGAGAATGTGAATACTGCTATCACGTAATGCTTTCTAGCATTTTTTTTTAATAGAAGAACTATTTCTTTATCAGAAACTTTTTGTGAATTCAAATATATAAAATCATGAATTGCAGTCATAAAATTAGGTTTGAATTTCAAGAAAAATATTGAATACATAAAAAAGTATTTTTTAAAGCTATTTTTATTTTCTTATTTACTCTAATGATCTCTAAACCGCCGTGGTCGTCCGACGTATTACACGCCCCGGCCCTAAAGCCCCTGCTGGTCGATGTCTTAAACTTATTATAGAATTTAGCTTTTAAATTTTACCGGTGGCACCTTCCGTTATAGGGTTTGAGGGAAGGGTAAGTGAAGGAAGGGGCGTCTGATTTCGCCACGCCGCCTTTTACATGAAGCATCGGTGCGACGCGCGGTCGGAAACGCCGACCGTTCCTACTCACGTGACAGGCGGCGGTAGAGTGCCCCTTCCTTCAACACTGACCGGAGTGATGCCAAATTCTATAAGTTTAAGACATCAACCAGGAGCTACTTCTCTAAGTAAGTATCCACAGCAATGGATTATTATATTTCCCTATTTTTTGTTTTAATGTTTTGTTGTAACATCATTGCATCAGCATGATGGCAGAAGGATTGAGGTGTTGTACTTTATGTGATAGATTACATCAAATTAATTTCAATATTAATTCTTAGAAAAGGTAGAAATGCAGGATATGTGCATAATGTTATAATGTAATTATTTCAAGTATTTTCTTTTAAGAAGATCTTTATTTTATTAGGAAATATACATACACGTAAGTATTATTCTACGTAAGTACTCACTGTAATGTATTATTATATTTCCCTGATTTTTCTGTTTTAATATCATCAGCGTTGAATTCAGGGGGTCACTGTGGTTGGACATGAACCCCCCTCAGAGTATTGAAATGTCCTCCCCCCCCCCCGAAATGTTTGATATTTTATGCTTTTAATGGCGAAAGAGTGCAATTTTCCTCCCAGAACTCTATAATGTCCCCCCGGAGCCTCAGAATTCCCTCTCAGAGAAAAATGTCTGAATTCAACACTGAATATTTTCGTGTAACGATGTAAGATCATCAGCGTTACTAACAGCAGGAATGATATATTTGGGATCAGTGTTGAATTCAGACACTCTGGGAGGGATTTCTGTGACTCTGGAGGGGGGGGGGGGCATCGAAGAGTTCCGGGGCTGGAAATTGCACTTTTTAACCATTAAAACCATAAAATTTCAATCTTTCGGGGGACATTTAAATGCTCCGGGGGATGTCCCCCCCCCCCTCCCAGGCCATCCCCAGAATTCAAAACTGTTTGGGATTTACTTGATAAACTACATTTAACTAATTTCAATATTAATGCTTAGAAAAAGTAGCAATGCAGAGTGTATGCACACTGTTTTCGTGTAATCTGTTCTAGTGTTGTGTTATCAGTTTTGCTACCGATAAGTGAGGATGACACGTAAATCATTTCATTGTCGTTTCAGCATTTCTTGAATAAAATACTTAAAAAAATTTACACTTTATTTTATTATTTCAATGAAAATATAGAATAATGAGCAAAGTTATTAAAAATATAATCCGTTCAAACTTGGTGTCAATTCTGATGAACATAATATTGTGGTATCGTGGTCGCATATATATAATTAAACATATCCTATCGTATTAAACGAAAAAGTTTTATTTCAAAACAACAATTGTAAAAAGATGACATGATGGTGAAATTTTAGATAATAGTTACAAGACATTTTTTTATAATCTCAGGAACCACATAAGATAAGGTCCAACTCACTAGAACTCAAAATCCAGACTGTCTTTTCGAAGGCGAAAGACACTCTCCTCTCCACTGCATAATTTCTTGATCCTCTTTGATTGACGCTCCCTTCGTTCTCCTAATTCCACTTTCAGAGTACATCGAAATTCGTTTCTTAGGCCTTACTATTCATACAAATAACTTTCTGACACATTTTAAACTCTTTTGGATGATCTTGTTATAGATAAAATTCACACACATTTAGCAAGACTTAAACTTTCACACACATTTAGCAAGACTTAAACTTTCACACACATTTAGCAAAAACTTTTCATTTTTATTTGAAATGAAATGAGAATTTCCTTTCTTCAGGATAATCCTCTTTCAATGGGTGTCAACCAAGGACTATTCACATTATTCTGGAATTATTTTAATCCCATCAGAAAGAATCAAGTTGATGGTCACTAAGCCATCACAATATATACAGGGTGGTATATCAATAAAGGGTACATGGGAATTATATTTGTGTGTCGCTACATAGAATTGTAATCATTGCCCTATTTGTTAACAGAAAAGTACAACCAATTTTGCGATTAAATTCAGCGCAGTATATTATTCGAAAATAGTGGTATACAAAAGTAAGAACTGCATGCACCCTATATTTACTCTTTAAATTTAAAATAGTTACATGTTATATAGCTATGTGAACTGTTGAGCATCAAGATTGGGTCAGAATGATCCAGAATGGGCATCAGGTGTTTTTGCGAGTCCTGCCATTTTACTTACCCATCATACGTAGTATAGGGTAAGTCGTGTAATCATTTTGAAAATCGAAAAAACATTTTTGACAGATTTACACGTTTCAGACACTGGAGATCCGAAAAGCATATTTTTAGAAAAAAAAATTGCCGTCCGTCTGTATGGGTGTCTGTAAATGCTCTATCTCTCGAGCAAATTGAAATAGAGACTTTAAATTTGGTATGTACTTTGTATGTAATAATGGGAAGAAGCTTATTGAATGCAGTAACCTCGATTATCCGAAACTATTTTTTTTTTGGACTTTCGAAATATTCGTTCTGATAAAAGGGATATATAAATTTTTGAAATTGTTTATTTTAAAGGGTGAATATAAAAGGCAATAAAAAAACATAAATTTTGCATAAAGAATGAAGTCGATCGGATACTGAGTTGCCGAGATATTTGTAATCCTATTTACCACACTCTTCGATTTTTCATGACCCTGTATTTCATTCAAATTTCAATTCAAAGATATATTTTAATTAGAAATGAGACGCTTAATCCGACGCAGTAAACCGTTAGTTAATAGGATTATCAATTTTGGAGTTATAAGGATGTTTCTCTTACGCAATTCAGTAAGAGAGCATTTAAAGTTTATGACGTCATCAAGCCACGATTTTATTCGAATTGCAATGCATTTTATAAATAGCTTACACATGTTTTATTTTCATATTTTATATTATGCATATCCATGATGGGTAAGTATTACGGTGGCCTAAAACGAATAGTTTAGTGTTGAAGTGTAGAATCATTTGAAAGAAACGAGAAGTTGCTATGGCTACCTTTGAGTACAATAGTTCAGATAGATGTAGTTTTCCATCATTCTAGCGTATTTTCCATGCAATAAATAAAATGCAATTTAATGAAAAATAAATGTATATTTCCGGTTCCAATCAAATCTTTTATCAACAAATATTTCTACATAAGATTACATTAAAAAATTACATAAGTTTTGAAGAAAAATGCGTTATTTATGATTTTTTACATGAGTTTTTTTTTTCCCCTTAAATCAAACGGTTAATAACGCAGAATAAAATTTGAGAAAAACTTTCTGCGAAAAAGATCAGAGATAAATAAAAAAAAAAGTAGCTCTACATGTTTTTTATTAGCTGAACAATTTGTCATCTTCACAAGTCTTCATTTAGGCGCTGTGCCAAAAACACTTCTTTCAGCGAGTTTACTTTGAAATAAGAAAAGTTTTTTTATTACTCTATTGACAAATTGTCTTCTGTATGTCATAATACAACTAGAATTTTTTTTTTTTTCAACACAGTTACAATTCATCAAAAAAGAATTCTCAAATTTTATAGTGTTCTGAATTTAAAAAATGTAAAGATGTATGTCAGAAGCAATGAAGAAATTAATCATTTAAGAAGAAATCATTTTCGTCTGTTACTTATTTGTTAGAACATTAATAAAAAAAATTCTGAAAACAAAAAAGTATAGTTCTTACGACATAGCACGTAGAACAGAATACACAAAAATAAAAAAATTATCAAGATGAGCTTTTAATTTAATTTAATTTTTTGTCTAATTCCCTAACGGTTACAATTCGTTAGATAACTGAATTTTTATATAAAACTTCGAGAGAAAATATACGAACAAATTCAAGAAAGAAAATTATTTCGTAAACAAAAAATGTGCTGCGCACACCATTTTCTATAGGAAACGTGTTAAAATGTATATCAAAAACCTATATCAATTTCGTAACGTTGAAATTTCGACAAATCATCAAAATGTACTTCAGACAATTATCGCTGATAGACAATAATATATCTGATTTATTTTTGTAAAGAACTATACATGCTACACTCCTCATTATAAATATGGAACGTGCTATAATAAACCTCAATAACATATATAAATATCGTGTAATTCCAAATATATTTATAAAAGTTACAGAGCAGATAGATAGACTGGCGAACCGATATCATAAAACCATTTTCAACTACGTTGGAAAGAGTTAAAAATGAAACTTATTAATCAAAACCTGAAACTTTTTCAAACCCCTTCAAACTCTTGAACTCTTTAAATTATTTCAAACTTTTGAAGCTCACAAACACTTTTCGATAAAATAATATCAATCATTACCAGGAAGTGTCAAACCAGATTGAAAATGGAATGATTTCAGTATATAAACCCTTCAAGCGCCATTCGTTGTTTGCCTTCGTAAAAATTTCTCAGGTGCTTTTAACATAATAAGGGAAGGTGGCCTAAAATTATCCTAATGGGCAAAACGATCCACATATGTTTTTTTGCAGACAGGTCGTGCTATCTACAGGGTAGCACATAAACTAGTTGTGATAAGTAAAGAAGAAGCAATGGAGGTATTCAAGTGATCTCAGTATTACGCGTCTGAATAGAATTCTTTGAAAAATTGGTTTTTATAACACCTTTCATAAGGTAGGCACGAACTTTCATATTTAGTTAGATTACAGTCTTTCATGTACAGAAATATGACTTGGTGTACTTAGTGGAGTATGTTTTTAGATGTGAATTAGACTTATGTATTGTCATAATTACTTTTATATCCTTTATTTTGCCGATAAGAAGACAATTAACAATTATTTTTAAATGGGGGATCATTTTGCCCATCGGTAAGATAAAATGATCCTTTGGACACTTTTTAAAAAATCAATTTTTTTTCATTACTCAGTTTGGGTTTAAACTATTATTAAAATATGTTTATAATGCAAAATATAGTGTAAAACATACTAGCAAAGGGCCAAAGTTTTATTTAAACAGTTATGTTATTTTACACAAGGGGATCATTTTAGGCCCACCTTCCCCTATATATATTTGCAATATGATTAGATTAAAATAAGTTAGATGAAATTAAATTCTTTCACACAACAATTAACATATGTCAAAGTTGTAAAAATGTCTTATTTTACTTGTATAAGCTAGTTAAGTCCAAGCATATTTCGTGTGGATTCATACAAGCTGTGTTTTATAAAGGGCATTGACAATTAAAGCCAAAGGTTCTGGATTCGAGTCCCCGCCTAGATACATTTTCACTCAGTTGAAAAAAATTACAACTCCTATGGTTTATTTACCAATCAGTTTGAATATGTTAAAATAATTAGAATGTAATTTTTATTTAGCAAACATTTATTGTTATCGTTTTTTGCTAAATTAATATAAGATACTTCAATTTAAGCAACTATTTAGCTTTTTAAACGTGAAATAATATCTGTATTTATTGGCTCAATATTATATTACATCAAATTAAATCTAATAATTGTTAACTAACAAATGGGTTGAAAAGTCTAATCTTATTATATTCACCTACCATAAGTAATCTTCCAATACAGAACAAAAACAGGTTTTTCTCAAAATATTAAATTACCTTCATCTCCTGCACATTGCATTAAAACAAATAAAAGATCTGATGTCTTTTATGATTCTTAATTCTATTTCCGAAAGTTAAAAACAATGGAAAAATAAATCTTATTTTATTCGTTTTTTATAACAAAATCATTTATATTAATTTTCGCAAAATAATGCAGTTTATCATTTTTAAAGTAATCTAACGATATCATCTATTATCAGCAGATAAAATAGGCCTTATATTCGGAAGAGATTATAACATATTTTCTTCGGGGTTATTGTATATTTTTCCTGGGTTATTTTATATTTTCGTATTGTAGGAACGTTTACGTGTATTTACTTATAAATTGGATAAAATATGCCTTTTATTTGGAGCAAGCATATGTCATCAAATAAGATTGCATTTGTATTAAATGTATGTTAACAGTATCGTCTATAATAAGTCAAGGATTTCGAAATCTATTCTTTTTTGATAATCTTTATATCTTATAACAATTTATTTCCATTTTATTTCGCTGTTATTTAATTAAGCCCTCAAACATTTTATAAAAATATTACGAAAAAAACAAGTAAACGTTGCTACAATGTAAAAAAGACAAATGTTTCTAAATCTACGAAAATATAAAATAACCCAGAAAAAGTATATACAATAACCCCGAAGAAAATATATAATATATAATTTAAACAACTATTTGGCTTTTTAAACGTAAAATAATATGTTTATTTATTTTATAAATATTATATTACATGAAATTAAACCTAAGAATTGTTAACTAACAAATGGGTTGAAGAATCTAATCTTATTATGTTCGCCTACCATAAGTAATCTTACAATACAGATCACATTTTATTTAACCTAAAGAAAGAAAAAAAAACCATTGTTTTCTCAAAATATTAAATTACGTTCATCTTCTGCACTACAAGCATTTTCATTAAAACAAATTAAAGATTTGTCTTTTACGATTCTTAATTCTATTTCAGATAGTAAAAAAAAGAAACATAAATCGTATTTTGCTCGTTTTTACAACAAAATCATTCATATTAATTTTCGCAAAAGTATGCAGTTTACCATTTTTAAGGTAATCTAAATATATCATCTATTTTCAGCGACTATAAAAATTTTCCATAATATTTTTATAAAATGTTTGAGGCTTGATTAAATAACGGTGAAATAAAATGAAAATAAATTGTTATGAGATATAAAGATTGTCAAAAAAGAATAGATTTCGAAATCCTTGACTTATTATAGACGATACTGTTAACATACATTTAAAACAAGTACAATCTTGTTTGATGAAATATGCTTGCTTCAAATATAAGGCCTATTTTATCTAACTTATAAATAAATACTCGCAAACGTTCCTACAATGTAAAAAAGACAAACGTTTCTTAATCGACGAAAATATAAAATAACCCAGAAAAAAATACACAATATCCCCGAAGAAAATATATAATAATCTCTTCCGAATATAAGGCCTATTTTATCTAATTTATACGTAAATACACGTAAACGTTCCTACAATGCACAGTGTGGTATTTCACTGGAGAAGCTGGCCAAAAGTCAAAATTTCAAATCTCATATTTAGTTGTTCATTTTCTGGTTGGTATAAGTGCACTATCCTGTACATATGATAACAAGTTCATTTCGTTTAATAGCCTCTCTAATCGTCTGGTATTTCACTTGGAATTCATGTCTTGTGCATGTCTCTTTTTATGCTTTTGGTCTATGTATATTTTTATCGAAATTCTAAAATACTATTCTCAGTCGAATTTCAGAAACATTTTACGGTTTTTAAAGACAAAGATGTATACTTGCTTTTACATAAATAATTTTGAAAGTATAATGCATTTTCATTATGATATTCACATTTGAAACCATAGTTTTTTTTTAGGTTAAATATTATAGATAAAAAGATAATTCTAACAGGGAATTAAACTGAGTTCAATAAGAACTCTTGTATTTTCATAACGTATATGCCGGCTAATTAAAATATATGAAATAAAATCGATCCCCTTTTGCCCCCCTTTTATTTTATAACTATTTTTTAAAAAAATTTTTTTAGTTTATTAAACTTTTTAATTTATTAAACTGTAAGACACTTTAGTGCGCAGACCTCAAATCTGTAAATTGAAGCGAAAAAAACTTTTCTTTATTTTTTAAGTTGTTCGATGTGTTCTTTTTAAGTAAGAAGTTTTTTGATCGTATAATGATAACGTTCACTAAATGATTCTCTGCAAATAATGTTACATTTTCGTTTTGTACCAAGTGTTCGTATTATGTAAATTTTGTTGTCTTTTGTCTAAAATGCTGTTGTCATTTTGAAAAATATACTTTGGATCAGCCATAAGGGAAGGTGTTTTTTATCCACTAACGAGATAAGAGAGTTTTATATTATTAAGAAGAAATGTACTAGATATAGATATATTATTTTTTATTCAATATGGAAACAATAATAAAAAATATCAAGAACATATATGTGTGATGTAATAAAACAGTGTGACAACAGAAAAACAACTAAGAAATTTTAGTTTCTAGAAAAGAAACTTGTCGAAATTACGAAATGTCCAGAAAATTAAATATACTTGCCCCGTAACAAATTAAAAACTTTCAAACATCATTATAAACAGAAATGGGCATCTTCGCGATTCACTGAACTACGTTTTCAAGAAAACAATGAGGAATGGCTGAAAGGAATGCTTTATTTACCTACCTGGACAATAGAGAAACCCGGCAGTCCAGCAAAATAATTTAAAGATTGTAGTGGCAGATGTAAAAGGCGTGAAACCCAACAATTAAGATCTGAAATAAGCAACGAAAAATTGATATATGCAGCTCAAATGAGCGAAAGAACTACTGGACATGCAGATGTCGCAAAAATTATTAAAGACTTTATAGCCATCCCAACTAGCGATCAATCAGCAAGTGAAGTAGAATTTAAAAATTTAGATTCACTGAACTACGTTTTCGAGAAAACAATGAGGAATTGCTGAAAGGAATGCTTTATTTACCTACCTGGACAATAGAGAAACCCGGTAGTCCAGCAAAATAATTTAAAGATTGTAGTGGCAGATGTAAAAGGCGTGAAACCCAGCAATTAAGATCTGAAATAAGCAACGAAAAATTGATATATGCAGCTCAAATGAGCGAAAGAACTACTGGACATGCAGATGTCGCAAAAATTATTAAAGACTTTATAGCCATCCCAACTAGCGATCAATCAGCAAGTGAAGTAGAATTTAAAAATTTAGATTCACTGAACTACGTTTTCGAGAAAACAATGAGGAATGGCTGAAAGGAATGCTTTATTTACCTACCTGGACAATAGAGAAACCCGGTAGTCCAGCAAAATAATTTAAAGATTGTAGTGGCAGATGTAAAAGGCGTGAAACCCAACAATTAAGATCTGAAATAAGCAACGAAAAATTGATATATGCAGCTGAAATGAGCGAAAGAACTACTGGACATGCATATGTCGCAAAAATTATTAAAGACTTTATAGCCATCCCAACTAGCGATCAATCAGCAAGTGAAGTAGAATTTAAAAATTTAGAACTCTTCTGCAAATGGGGTTGTGACGGCTCCCAACAACATATGTTCAAACAAAAGTTTGAAAGCTCCTTTGATAATGACTCAAACATTTTCCAAAGTTCTTTGTTTCCTTTGAGATTAATAAGTAACATAAATAAATTTCAAAAAGTATAGTGGCAGAACCCTGTACCTTCGTCTCCACGTTTTTGTCGTCCTATACGAATAAGATTCATTTATGAAGATAAAGACATACTCCAAGAGGAAATAAAATACATTGAAGAGCAGGCACGAAATTTAATAAACACAGAGATACTCATAGCTTATGGCTTACTGCAAGTTGAATACAGATTAATGCTGACTAAGGTCGATGTTAAACATTGCAATGCTATTACCAGCACCAATTCCACAATGCGATACTAAATTTGTAAACAATCATCCAAATATTTTATTAAATTAAAAATATTTAAAAATATTGACCCTGATTCTTTGAAATTCAGTCTCTCAATACTCCATGGAAGGATAAATTTTGTCGAGTCAATTCTACATCTTTCTTATAAGCTTCTAATTAAAAAATGGCAAGTAAGAAGTGATAAGTAGAAATATATTGTCAGTCAAAGAAAAAAAAATGCACGAGAAGTTTAAAATGGAGATGGAATTACTGGTAGGCATTGAGAAAGCCAATTTCGAAATCACCAATGACAGAAACACCTCAAGAAGGTTTTTCTCAGATACAGAAACATCAGCTAAAATTACAGTAATTGACATAAAAATAATACGAAACTTAAAAACTATTCTAGAAGTGTTATCTAGTAATTATAAAATAGATACAAAAAAAATTTGAAGAATTTGCGAATGATACCTCTAACCATTATCTAACCATCTGTACGGTTGGCACCAAATGTCACCCACATTACACAAAATTTTGGACTACTATTACGGGTCATGCATTGCTTCCAATCGGGCAGTTATTAGGGATTTGCGGCTAAAGCCCGCAAAAAACAATTCCGTTCATATAGGCGTCTTTATCATATAGTCATCTGGTCATTCATATAGTCATCTTTCAAGAAAAGTCATGCGCATAGAATGCAATTAAGATGTGCTCAATCGCCTACTTTTGAGTTCCGATCCTTATTTAAGATGTAGTATGCAAAAATACTCCACAAAAAGTAAAATATTTTCTGCAGAGGCATTACAGTTTTAATTGCCAGAATCTAGTGTTTCAAGTGATTCTGAACAGGATGATGTGGAAGACTATGATAAAAAGAATGCTGGTCAGTAGGACATTGTTACACATATTTGCGTAAATTATACGAAAAGGGATTTATTTTCAATGTAATATAATATTTTACGTTTTCTTAAAACATTTTATCTGCAATAGAATGCATAGAAGATTTGAAATAATTTTTGCCAGGTTTTACAGCAAAATACCACACTGTTCAATGTAAGAAAGATTGTTTCTTAATCTACGAAAATATAAAATAACCCAGAAAAAATATATACAATAACCTCGAAGAAAATATATAATATAAATTTAAACAACTATTTGGCTTTTTAAACGTAAAATAATATCTGTATTTATTGGATAAATATTATATTACATGAAATTAAACCTAAGAATTGTTAACTAACAAATGGGTTGAAGAGTCTAATCTTATTATGTTCACCTACCATAAGTAATTTTACAATACAGATCAAATTTTATTTAATCTAAAGAAAAAATAACATTTTTTTTCTCAAAATATTAAATTACGTTTATCTCTTATATTACAAGCGTAATTTAAGCGACAAATAAAGTATTTGTCTTTTACGATTTTTAATTCTATTTCAGAAAGTAAAAAAAAATAGAGAAATAAAACGAAGTAAAAATTATATAGTATAATTTTATTTAGACACCATTTCTTGTTATTGTTTTTTGCTAAATTAGTATAAGATACTTTCAATTTAAGCAACACTTTGGCTTTTTAAACGTAAAATAATATCTGTATTTGTTGGATCAATATTATATTACATAAAATTAAATCTAACAATTGCTAACTAACAAATGGGTTGAAGAGTCTTATCTTATTTTGTTCACTTGCCATAAGTAATTTTACAATACGGATCAAATTTTATTTAACCAAAAGAAAAAAAAATCTCAAAATATAAAATTACGTTCATTTGCTGCACTACAAGCGTTTTCCACTAAAGCAAATAAAAGATTTGTCTTTTACAATTCTTAATTCTATTTCAGAAAGTAAAAAAATAAAGAAAGAAAATAAAAAAAGAAAGAAAACAAAGTGTAACTTTTAGTTAAACACCATTTCTTGTTATCGTTTATTGCTAAATTAGTATAAGATACTTTCAATTTAAACAAATATTGGCTTTTTGAACGTAAAATAATATCTGTATTTATTGGATAAATATTATATTACATGAAATTAAACCTAAGAATTGTTAACTAACAAATGGGTTGAAGGGTCTAATCTTATTACGTTCACCTACAGATCAAATTTTATTTAATCTAATGGAAAAAATTAAAAAACTTTTCTCAAGATATTAAATTACGTTCGTCTGCTGCTCTACAAGCGTATTGCATTAAAACAAATAAAAAGTTTGTCTTTCAAGATCCTTAATTCTATTTCAAAAAGTAAAAAAAAAAAAAAAAAAAAAGAAGAAAAAAAAATATATCTTATTCTACTCGTTTTTATAACAAACCCATTTATATTTATTTTCGCAAAAGTATGCAGTTTACGATTTTTTAAATAATCTAACGATATCATTTATTTTCATCCACTATTCAAATTTTCCGTAATATTTTTATAAAATGTTTGAGGGTATGATTAAGTAACAGCGAAATAAAATGAAAATAAATTGTTATGCGAGATAAAGATTATCAAAAGAGAAAAATTTCCAAGACTTGACTTATTACACTGTAAAAAATGACCAATGTTTCTTATTCTATGAAAATGTACTATAACCACGAACGAAAATATAATATAATCTTCTGAGTTATCCTAAATTCCAAATAGCGTATTCCATTGTCTTTTGAATACCCAGAAAACAATACATTTCCAAAATTTAAAGAATTATTTATAAAAACAAAGTATTTTTTGCTGCCCATATTTTTCAGAAACGTTTCCGAAAGGTTTTTATAGTGTATTAATTAGTGTCCCCAGCCTGGAATACCTGTTTATCGAATGCTATCAATTCTCAAGTAAACATTTTCATGCTCAAAAAATATGTTTAACAGACAAACATGCAAAATTAACCAGCGTTAACAATAATATTAAAATTAAGATTATTTTTTTACTCTTTCATGTATAAATTAACTTATGCGGCTGAAAACGTTTACTTGAGAATGGATGACAGTCAAAAAACAGGTATTCCAGGCTGAGGACACTAATTAATTCACTGTAAAAACCCTTCGGAAACGTTTGTGAAAAATACGGGCTGCGAAATATATCTTGTTTTTATAAATAATTCTTCAAATTTTGGAAATGTGTTGGTTTCTGTGAATTTAAACGACAATGAAACACGCTATTTGGAATTTCGGATAACTCAAAAGATTATATTATATTTTCGTTCGTAGTTATAGCATATTTTCATAAAATAAGAAACATTGGTCATTTTTTACAGTGATACTGTCAACATACATTTAATAAAAACACAACCATATTTAATGATATACATCTGCTAACTCTAAAAATAATGTCCTTTTTATATAAAGTTATAAGCAAGTATATAGCACGTAAATAGTTCCTACATTGTAAAAAAAAAGAAGACAAATATTTTTTAATCTACGAAAATATAAAATAACCCCGAACAAATATATACAATAAACCCGAACGAAAAAATATATAATAATCGCTTCCGAATTATCCACGATTTCGTAAAGCGTTCTTTATCTTTAAGAAAAATGGAAACCAAAATATTTTCGACATTTAAAGAAGTAGTTAATACACAAGTTTCTTTAGCTGCCACTGATTTTCGGAAATATTTCCGATTTTTTTTTTAATAATGTATTAATCAGTTTTCTCAAAGAATAGTAACGGTTTTTAAGATACTATCAATTCTCAACTAAGCATTTTCAGCTCCGTAATTGAACTTATGCATACAAGAGTGACAAAATAAATATAATTTTAATATTAATGTTGTTAATATATCATGTTTGTCTGTAAAACATGTTTGTGGAACATGAAAATGTTTACCTGAGAAGTGATATAATCAAATATATATACAGGGTGTCCCAAAAGTCTCCGTACAACTTCAAAAATTTATTACAAAAAAATAATAGGCCTACAGCAAAAAGAATTACAACAGTGCATAGAGTAACTTAAAAAGTTTTTTTCTACTGCCTTAGTAAACTTCAGCATGAGATCCTTTCGTAGAACGAAGAATATCAAGACGATATTCCAATTCAATCCACGAATGTTTTTCATGCTAACATCAATAGTAGCTACTTCTGTTTGGATCTTTTGTTTCAATACCATGAAACTATTAACTTTTGTTCAGATTGCATCAAGCAGTTGTAACTACTGTTGATGTTAGCATGCTGAAACGCACGTGGTTGAATTGGAATATCGACTTGATATTCTTCGTGCAACGAAAGGATCTCATGTACAAGTATACACTGTAAAAAATGACCAATGTTTCTTATTTTATAAAAATATACTATAACCACGAACGAAAATATAATATAATCTTCTGAGTTATCTGAAATTCCGAATAGCGTGTTCCATTGTCTTTTGAATCCCCAGAAACCAATACATTTTCAAAATTTAAAGAATTATTTATAAAAACAAAGTATTTTTAGCTGCCCGTATTTTTCAGAAACGTTTCCGAAGGGTTTTTATAGTGTATTAATGAGTGTCCTCCGCCTGGAATACCTGTTTTTCGAATGCTATCCATTCTCAAGTAAACATTTTCATGCTCAAAAGATATGTTTAACAGACAAACATGCAAAATTAACAGCGTTAACAATAACATTAAAATTAAGATTATTTCTTTACTCTTTCATGTATAAATTAACTTATGCGGCTGAAAACGTGTACTTGAGAATGGATGACATTTGAAAAACAGGTATTTCAGGCTGAGGACACTAATTAATACACTATACAAACCATTCGGAAACGTTTCTGAAAAATACGCACAGCTAAAAATAATTTGTTTTTATAAATTATTATTTCAATTTTGGAAATGTATTGGTTTCTGGGGATTCAAAATACAATGTAACATGTTATTCGGAATTTCAGATAACTCAGAAGATTATATTATATTTTCGTTCGTGGTTATGGTATATTTTCGTAAAATAAAAAACATAGGGCATTTTTTACAGTGTACTAAGGTAGTAGAAAAAGACTTTTTAGGTTGCTCTATGTACTGTTGTAATTATTTTTGCCGTAGGCCTATTATTTTTTTTTTTGTAATAAATTTTTGAAGATGTACGGAGACTTTTGGGACACCCTGTATATTTCGGGTTGAGAAAACTGATTAATACGATATAAAAAGTACTTTGAAACGTTTCTGAAAATCCGAGGCAACAGAAAAAACTTTGCTTTTATAAATATTTTCTTTTAAATCTTGTAAATACTACCCAACCCCAATTTTTCCAAAACTTTCCAACCCAGTTGAAAAGTGTTTATGACTTCGGTTTGTCTGACCGTCTGTCCGTGCTCTAACTTCCGTAAATATACTTGGATTGTCCTGAAATTTTGTATGTTGTTGTCGTTTACTATAGCATGTTCCCTATTTCAACTGAAGTGTGTAGCACTTATAGTTTTTTTACAGGGACAGTCAAACGTCTTCCGTTACATTACAGTCAATGGGAAATAATCGTTTCAAGTGTATTTCGATGATGTTACGTCATTTAAAACATGATGAAATTGATATATAATTGTGAAGCGCATTAAAACATGCCTTTTGTAGAATATGGGGTGCAAAGCATTTATTATTCATTTACATGGTCGAACAAAAGAATTCTCTTACACATTGTTCTATGGGGAAAAATCGTTTGCAGTGTAATTTAGTGATTATTCACTATTTCAATGAAAATTATATGCATTACTGAGGTGCACTATAAATTGCTCTCCAAAAAGTGTGGTGTGCATTGCGTTTATTTACAGGGACACACATAAGATATCGGTTACAGTACATGTGCGATATTTACAGTCTATGTGTGATAAGTGCGTTTTATTTTACGCATTTTCCTGCTGATCTATATTTAGTAGACTATGATAGAAGTTTGTGGAATATAAAAAAATTCATATAAAGGGCTACGCAAAGAGAAAGATACACTGTTGTTTACGGTTGGTAATTGCTGCTAGTGAATTTTAAATCGCCTTTAACTTAATATGTGGTGTGTACAAAAGTCTTCAGATGATATACAGGGCTGTACAAAAGATTTCGAGTGCATTTCCATCGATTGGCGAAAATTGCTAAATGTGAATATTCTAACTGAACTAAATTTTATCATGCTATGTATCCGCATCTATCGATCATATACTGGACTTCACAAAATAATTCAACTACTTTTTTGACACTGGAAGGTGATTTCCAAAACTATATTTTTTAATGTGTTATATGTTTCTAAACTGTTTACTTACATATCTTCTTTCACCTTATTTAACGGTGAAGTTTCGTCGCAGATTTCTTGCTGTGTTGGAAAGGGTTTCATAATCAATGCTTGACGCATGATTTTTCCATGCACTTACACTAGGATATGTCCTACACATATCTACCACAAAGAGAAATGTTTTTAAATTGTGGTATAAATATAAAATTAGTCGCCAATCGTAACCCGTAATCAAAAGGTTTATTCGTATGCTTAAAATTTTACATCATGCCACAACATATTTATTTGAAACCGAAAAAACTTCCATCAAATGTACATGTATAGATATTAACCTGTAAATAAAGATAAAAATGGAAGAAAGATCACTAAACAATAAATTAAAAAATTGCGACAATTGGCCTGGGGGGGGGGATTCTCCTGTAAGCCCTGTAATGTTAAATTAACTCGGTCCTCTAAACTCGGTTAAATTAACTCGGTCCAACATATGAATTATATTTTACTTATTTAATCAAGTGAATATATATATATATATATATATATATATGTAATAATAAAAAAAAAATTCGCCATTTTTTCTTAATTAATTTATTCCAAATTCTTACAATTATAAATTTTTTCCCCTGTCTTTTAAAATATCTCTTAAATCTAATTTATATCTTTATTCCATAGCTTAATCAAAATATTCTTTTATTTATCATTCTAAAAATCTTAATCTGTTAAAAGATACACGTATTTGTAAAAACCTTAATTCATTTCTTCTTTTGAAACATTCAAATTTTATTTCTTTAGAACGTCTCTTAATATCATTTTTATTTTTATTAAAGTTATCATTCGATATCCCATAATCCTTTCGGCTCCCGCGTATTCCGGCTCACCTCAAAATTATTCCGTAGACAGTAATAAGTTCCCGGGCTTTGCAAGCTTCTTATTGGCTCGTCGCCCCTCTGCATTGCCAAAATATTCATTCGCTCTTTACCTTTAAAACGTGTTGCGCCGGCTTGGAGGGCAGATTTTGTACGCTTTTCTTACTGCTAACAAAAAGCACGTCACCTGGAGGAGGGATTTTGTCAAAATGGTGTAATCTTTCTAATTCTTTAACACCTAAATGCTGTCAGATATGAACTCTGAATTTTTATTAAGTGGAATTGATTATTATTTTAGTATCGTGTCAATAAAGAACTGTTCTCTACTACTCATCTTTTACTTTCTACGGGAAAACTCCTTGTTTCAATAACCATCGTATCGTCTGTGGAATCACGACTGCTACGACGGCCATTGCTCTATTTATGGAATACTCGACTGCTCATTCAATCTCTTAATTGTGAAATGCCGCATTTTACACACACACACACATATATATATATATATATATATATATATATATTTCAAATATTGAGTTTTTCAAGATAGAAATTTGATGAATGCAACTAATAATGTACAAGAATTATTAGATTGTGGAAAAAAGAAAGATCTGATTTTTGTGTCGCTTTACATCTAAATTCATGTAATAAAATCCAAAACCCCATTTCCCCATTTTATCTAGAAAATGAGAAATAAATTTCTCGCAATCTTGAAAGAAGCTTCTTTACAAGTGCTTATTCTGTTTATAGCATAAATTTTACTTAGTTGAAAAGAAACAAATTTCAATTTTTATAAAAAAAAATAGCTTCTTCTTAAAAAAGAAAAAGTCATTAGATGATTCGAATCTCTTTATTTCCAGAAGAATGAGTGGGATTTTCATTTTTTATAAGAGTAAAGTTTCGTATAAGTAATAAGAAAGACCGAGATTGTATTTGACTATTTTACAAAATGGAGTCTCATATATTTAGTGTTTACCGAAATAAATACATACAGTATATTCCGGCATATTACATGCACCTATAGTTTGAAACTTCATTTCTAGGGTTTTGTCCATGTGACGAAAGCCAATCGTCTCACGCCTCTGTCTGTCTGTCTGTCACAGTGTTCGTTCATGGAAACTGTATAAGTTAGAGAATGGGATTTTTGCATACTTATTGCTTAATACTTCCTGTCACGGGACAAATCATAAAATTTTGGAAAAAGTCTTATATTATCTTTAAATTAAACTAGATGGAACCCATCAAAATTTGACGGCAAACAACTTGATAGTACCATAAAAATAAAAATCATAGCTGCTTTAAAATGTTTGAAACTTTTGCAGAATAATTTAAATAAATAAATCTGACACATTTAGCTCTGTTGTGCCAGTACATAGAAAACCATGGCACAACAGTGATAAAGCATACACAATTGTCATTATACGATGTCAGTTAATGCAAAATGCATTTATATACACTACACACTTTTCCATCTACTGATCCAATAACGATTTTGTCATTATAGTGCATCTATAAACAGTTTGTGATATAGCAAAAAATTAGCATTCACCACTCAGCGAGTAATACTGAAATTTGGCGATTGACTTTATTGCCAAACTTAATAGTCACACTCGCCAATTGCAACGATTAAATGGAAAATGAGATTTTTTTTCTGCTGTCGCTTGATGAACTTCATAGAGGAGGGATGGACACGGGAGATGCATAATATGATTAAGCGGTCACAGACCTTTCCATCGATATATCACATGAGGGGTGTGTTCAAAATTTAGAAAAGTACCCCCTTTGGAGGCAAAGGGGGTGGGGGTACATCGGAGATACATAATATGATTAAGCGGTCACAGACCTTTCCAACGATATATGACATGAGGGGTGTCAACAAAATTTAGAAAAGTGCAACTCTTGGGGGGGGGGAGTGGCGGGATGGACCCCGAAGATGCATAACATGAATAAGCAGTCAAAGACCCTTCCAACGATATGTAACATGAAGGGTGTGTGCAAAATTTAGAAAAGTACCTCCTTGGGGGGGCAAAGTGGGGGGGGATGGACACGGGAGATACATATTATGATTCAGCGGTCACAGACCTTTCCAACGATATATCATATGAGTGATATTGGCAAAATTTAGAAAAGTGCCCCGCTCGGGGGCCAAAGTGGGGGAATGGACACCGGAGATGCATAATATGATTCAGCGGTCTCAGACCTTTCCAACGATATATTATATGAAGGATATGAGCACAGTTTAGAAAAGTACCCCAATTGGGGTGGCAAAGTGTGAGTAGGGACACCGGAGATGCATAATGTGATTAAGCAGTCACAGACCTTTCCAGCGATATATGACCTGTGGGGTGTCAACAAAATTTAGAAATGTGACCCGTTTGGGGGGCAAGGGGGGGGATGGACATTGGCGATGCATAATATGGTTAAGCAGTCACAGACCTTACCAATGGTGTATCACATGAGGGGTGTGTGGAAAATTTAGAAAAGTGCCCCCCTTAGGGCGGGGAGTGGCGGGATGAACCCCTGAGATGCATAACATGAATAAGCAGTCAAAGACCCTTCCAACGATATGTAACATGAAGGGTGTGTGCAAAATTTAGAAAAGTACCCCCTTGTGGGGGCAAAGTGCGGGGGGGGATGGACACGGGAGATGCATATTATGATTCAGCGGTCACAGACCTTTCCAACGATATATCATATGAGTGATATTGGCAAAATTTAGAAAAGTGCCCCCCTCGGGGGCCAAAGTGGGGGAATGGACACCAGAGATGCATAATATGATTCAGCGGTCTCAGACCTTTCCAACGATATATTATATGGAGGATATGAGCACAATTTAGAAAAGTACCCCAATTGGGGTGGCAAAGTGTGGGTAGAGACACCGGAGATGCATAATGTGATTAAGCAGTCACAGACCTTTCCAACGATATATGACATGAGGGGTGTAAACAAAATTTAGAAATGTGCCCCCTTTGGGGGGCAAAGGGGGTGGAGGGACATTGGCGATGCATAATATGATTATGCAGTCACAGACCTTTCCAACGATGTATCACATGAGGGGTGTGTGCAAAATTTAGAAAAGTACCCCCCCTTGGAGGCATAGGGGGAGTGGACATCGGAGATACAGAATATGATTAAGTGGTCACAGACCTTTCCAATGGTATATGACATGAGGGGTGTCAACAAAATTTAGAAAAGTGCAACCCTTGGGGGGGGGGAGTGGCGGGATGGACCCCGAAGATGCATAACATGAATAAGCTGTCAAAGACACTTCCAACGATATGTAACATGAAGGGTGTGTGCAAAATTTAGAAAAGTACCCCCTTGGGCGGCAAAGTGGGGGGATGGACACGGGAGATGCATAAAATGAGAAAGCGGTCACATGCCATTAAAATGATATATCATATGAGTGGTGTCAGCAAAATCTAGAAAAGTTTCAGCGCAGTGTGGGCAAAACGCGCCCCCCCCACCCCCCCACCCCCCCATAATTTTTGACATGGCCGCATTTTTAAATTTTATTCGCGCCCCTTCCCTCCCGCAAAAGTATTACAACTGTTTCTGAATTACATCAATGGTTTTGAACCGATAAGTTACATGTTTAAAAGAATGCACGATACACCGTAGAACTCAATGCCTACACATTTCGTCCTTTACAACTCAGCCAATGAGTTGACGGTTGTTCTTTTCCAGAAACAAAACAATGCTTCTTTAGGTTGAAATTCGTTCGTTTGATGCCCCATGGCAGAATGTGTGCGATGCAGCGACGTGTGTCACAGACTTTTTAGGGCACCTGCAGACTAAAAAAATATAATCAATCAAAAAAAATCGCCGATTTCATGAAATGATCGTGGGAAAAACACAAATTTCATAAAAGGATTATGGAAAAACGTGAATTTCGTTAAAAGGCCACAGGAAAAACATGAATTATGCAAAAGGATGATGAAAGATAAGTAAAAAAGGAAATTTCACCAAAAGATCACTCTCTTTTACCAAATTTCGTCTAAAAATTGCAGAATAAAACTTATTTTATAAAAGAATCGCTGGGAAACGCGAATTTCATAAACGATCGTGAAAAAAATCTCTCTCTGCACATAATCTCCTCTATCGGCACATAAAAATCATGAATTTTGTCTATCAGGTGCATAAAAATACTTAATTTCGTAATCTTTTACCAAATTTCATCTAAAAATTGCAGAATAAAATATATTTTATAAAAGAATCGCTGGGAAACGCGAATTTCATAAACGATCGTGAGAAAAATGTGAATTTCTTCAAAGGATCGCTGAAAAATGCGAATTTCTTCAAAGGATCACTGAAAAAACGCAAATTTCGTCAAAGGATTGCTGAAAAAATATGAATCTCGTCAAAAGGCAGCAGAGAAAGTGCGAATATCGTCAAAGGATCACAAAAAAGCAAATTTCATTAAAGGATCACAGAAAAACGCAAATTTCGTCAAAGGATTGCAGTTAAAACGTGAATTTCGTCAAAGGATTGCAGTTAAAACGGGAATTTCGTCAAATGATTGCTGAAAAAACACAAATTACGTCGTAGGATCGCTGAAAAAATCATTAATTTCATCCATCGGCTCATAAATATCATAAATTTTGTCTATTGGGGCATAAAAATCCTTAATTTCGTCGGTCGGGTGCAGAAATTTTTTTTCATCAATCGGGCGTGTAAAAATCATGAATTTCATGTATCGGTTTTAAAATTCATAAAATTCTTCAAACGGGCACATAAGAATCAAGAAATTAGTTGATCGGGCACGTAAAAATCATTAATTTCCTCTATCAGCACATAAAAATCATGAATTTTATCTATCAGGTGCATAAAAATACTTAATTTCGTCGGTCAAGTGCAGAAAAAAAAATCGTCAATCGAGCGTGTAAAAATCATGAGTTTCGTTTATCAGGCATGTAAAAATCATGAATTTCGTCAATTGTGTGCATAAAAATCATGAATTTTGAAGAACAGGCACGTAAAAATCACAAATTCATCAAGTGGGTGAGTGAAATCACGAATTAGTCAAGTGGGCACATAAAAATCACGAATTTCTTCAATTGAGTGCATAAAAATCGTAAATTTCGTCCATCAGGCGCGGAAAAATCATTAATTTCATCGATCGGGTGAGGAAAAATCATGAATTTTGTCAAACAGATGCAGAAAAAACGCAAAGGGAAAAATCAGAAAATCCTGCATTTGGCCAGTTTTTTCCATATTTTTAATCGCTAGTTTTTCAAGTTTTATCGCCGAGTGCTTATTTTTACCTTTAGGTGGCAATAAAGTCAATCGCCAATTTTCAGTATTGCTCGCTGATAGGCAAGTGCTAATTTTGTCCTGACAAAATGGTTATCGTATCAATAAAGTGTGTAGTGTATATAAATGAATTCTGCATCGACTGTCACCTGGTATAATGACATTTGTGTACAATTTATCACGTTTGATGGAGCTGTTAAGTTTCAAGTTTAGATTATTATATTTTTAAGTAGTTTTTCATTCTATCTTTATTTTATTTTATTGAATCATTGAAGATAGAAACATATCTATTTCTGTGTTCATGATCGAGTTCTTCGGATATGTTTTGATTCTTCGTATATTGTTTGCGAAATTATTTAGTGCACATAATATAATTGTAAAGCATGCTTTATATACATTCTGGTGTATTTTTTCTTCTTTTTATGCTGTATGTATTTTGCTACATTAAAATTTTTAAACCTAAAAGTAATGGTCGAATTTTTAGTAGGATTTTTTTTTTTTTTAAGTAGTATATTTTCTACTTGGTAAAGCTGAAATTTAATTTTTTTTAATATAATATTTCAGATGTTTTAATAGTTACATTCGGCTGTAAAATATTGAAAAATTTTGATTATATATAAAAGTTTGAAAATTAGTTGCCACTTTTTTGTTGTTGTTTATTGATAGTCTACTGCATATATATACACATATACTAAAATTATCTACCTAAATCCATTTGAATCATTGCAAGTTTTGTTAAGATTTGATCGTATTTCAATCTTTAGAAAGCTTTTCTATTAACCGACATAATATCAATAAATTGTCATACTAAAGTTCCAAAACCTTTAAAAACATTGTCAACAAAACAAAAAATTCCAGGCAAAGCACATTCATACACACTATCATAACAAAATCATCAAAATGCACAGGTGGTAAAGCTATTTAGAAGCTCCTGTTATTAGTAGAATTTTGTTATATTTTCCCGAATGGTTGTTGAATTTTGTGATTTTTTCCCGCAACCATTCAATAAATTTCACGATGTTTTATTGTGATTAAACTATGAATTTTGTTACTTTTTTACATATAAACACAACTGCCGACGAAGCAATTTTCTGGATTTGTTCATGCTAGTGAAAGTTCTTTTTTTTTTTTTTCATGCAACTGCTGGTCGAATTTTTAATCAATTTTGACAGCCGAATGCATCATTGCAAGTTTTGTTAAGATTTGATCGTATTTCAATCTTTAGAAAGCTTTTCTATTAACCGACATAATACCAATAAATTGTCATACTAAAGTTCCAAAACCTTTAAAAAATTGTCAACAAAACAAAAAATTCCATGCAAAACACATTCATACACACTATCATAACAAAATCATCAAAATGCACAGGTGGTAAAGCTATTTAGAAGCTCCTGTTATTAGTAGAATTTTGTTATATTTTCCCGAATGGTTGTTGAATTTTGTGATTTTTTTCCCGCAACTATTCAATAAATTTCACGATGTTTTATTGTGATTAAACTATGAATTTTGTTATTTTTTTACATATAAACACAACTCCGACGCAGCAATTTTCTGGATTTGTCCATGCTAGTGAAAGTTCTTTTTTCTTTTTTTTTCATGCAACTGCTGGTCGAATTTTTAATCAATTTTTACAGCCGAATGCAACTATTAAAACATCTGTAATATTATATTCAAAAAGGTAAATTTCAGCTTTATAAATCCTAATAAAAACTCGACAATTACTTTTTGGTTTAAGAAATTTAAAGTAGCAAAATATACATACGACATAAAAAGAAAAAGAAATACACGAAACCAAAACATATCCAAAGAATTCAATCATGAACACAGAAATACATATGTGTTTCTATGTTCATGTGCTCAATATAACAAAATAAATAAAGATAAAATGAATAAATACCTAATATTTATAGTAATCCAAACTTCGAAACATTGGAAATTGCTAACGCCATAATCATCTTTCCTAAAGATCTCCAGACAGGAAATAGCCTTTCACCTCATTGGCTCCAAATCTGTCTAGGGACCTCGGGACAGTAACAACCTCTCACTTGATTGGCTGAATGCTGACGCATGCGTGTAGAACCCAATTCGACAGGAGTTTACGAAAAATGCGTTTAGCTGATTGGCTGAATGCTCACGCATGCGTATAGAACTCATTTTCGCACGAATTGACAAAAAAAAACGGTTTAGCTTTAAAAATATGGATGAATTATTTTAATGAAATCCAACTATTTCTGCTATTTAGATTTTAAAACAGAACCTTAATTTCAGCCTCATTCGCGTAGGTTAGGTGGTTCAGTGGTAGCGCGTTTCCCTTCTAAACCAAAGGTTCCGGGTTCTATTCTCGACGATGCAAGTTTAAATTTTCAATTTTTTACCGCGGACTACATTTCCTTGTCCGATGGATTTAATTAAAAGACCTTTCCTATTTTTTGCCGTTTTAAAGATTTGTTATTTGTTGGTTTTTTTTTAACTAAAATTAAAATTAAATATACTTTTCAGATGCTGTTATAATTATAACAAAAGCAGATCTTGAATATTTTTAATTTAGTAAAAAAAAATATATTCATCTTGTTATCATTTTATTAATAAATTTAATGTTGCTGTCATCTATGTTCTTATTGATAAATTAAATTGATAAATGATAAGGATTTAATAATTATAAATTAATGATTTCGGTTTATTAATTAAAGTATAAAGTGTTTTGAAAGGAATATTAAACGAAACCCTTTGTGCGATCTTGGATCACACTTATCCACTTGTACTACTTTTAGGTGTATTCGCCGTATTATGGACACTCTTGGTATACGTTTTATGAAAATTTTATAAAGACTATTATAAAGTAAAATAATTAATACGAACATAAATAAGAAAATTGAGGAAATGTGGAGCGAGAACGTACCATGCGTATAAACTTCCCAAGCCCTCTGAATATCTGAGGGCTTGCCTGTATTTTCATAACAATGTTCGTAAAACTAATGTTATTTTACATTTTCCTTCCCTGTTTGTTTCCGTTAGGCAAAGGTCTTGTCACCTGATCAAGGTTCTAAATTACGAGACCAATTCCTTTCTATTCCTTAAGTGTTGCTTTTTTCAAATCTGCCAATACAACAAAGTTAAATAGAAATCTTGAACAGGCAAACAAAGAGAACTGTAGCAAACCACTAGGGAGTATTGCAGCGATACCAACAGCGCTATTGTCACGTGGATCACGACCATGCAGTGATCAGGCGAATGTCGCCCTACTCACGGGTACTAATTCGCAAAGCTTAGGCACTCATGCCGGACAGGTAGTGCTCTGGTTAGCGATATTAAAAAAAAATTAAAAATTACACTTCATATCACAAGCGGTTTGTGCAAGAGTCAGGTCTCTCCCCCCATTTTCTCTTTTTTATTTATTTATTTATTTATTTATTTATTTATTTTTATCTGCCAAGTTAAATAGAAACCATGAACCAGAAAAAAAAAGAAAGAAAACTGAAGGAAGCCACTAAAGAGCACCCCAGCGATGCCGACGAGGCTCTTGTCAGATGGATCTCAGCCACGTGGGGGTCAGAGGAATATCACCCCACGTCCAGGTACTAACCAGTCAATGTGGCCCCTATCCATGTGGTTTCTCTGCAGTTCTTTCGCATGTGATGCCAGATAACGTGGAAAATCCGATTGGTTTTTTGTCCAGAATTCTAACCAATGCAGAAAATAGGTATAGCCAGGTGGATAAGGAAGCACGCTATTATCTGTGATGTAATTTTTTTTTTCAATATTTGTATGCCAACATATTTATTTTATTTATGGACAGTAAACCACTTGTGTCTATTTTTCTCCTACTAAGAGTATCCTTGTAGTTTCAGCTGCTAGAATGCAAAGATATGCATTATATTTACAAGCATTTAAATATGATATCCGCTATAAGAAAAAATCAGAACATGGAATCGATTCTCTTTCAGGACTTCCTGAAGATTTAACTCCACAACTAAATTCAAGTAATGTAATTGATGAATCTGATTTTTTTTTCAAATTAACCAAATTTCTACTTTACCTTTATATTCCAAACGGGCCGAACCGGGCCGTCAAAATGAAAGCAAACTTTCAAACGGGCCGGGCCGGGTTGGAAGAATTAGGAGAAATTTTAACGGGCCGGCAGGTTGCGGCCTGTTCAGCGGTATAAAAAAATTAAAAAATGCATCTCTTTATTTTACATACATCTTAAAATTTAATTCTGTTAAAAATATTTTTGTCTACAGCCGATTTAGGTTGTTTTGGGAAACGGAAAGACACGGGCAAACAAACCACTTAGAGCAGGGGTTCTCAAACTTTCAGACCGACGTACCGCAAAATCGAAGTTCATACTTCCGCGTACCACCAGGTAACAAACGTAAAGCTAATATAGAAAAACCTGTCTAAAACACAATATCTCTCCGGGTTTTGTGTTTCCGTAATAGCAGGTTTTACTGTATTTAAAATAAATTATTACATTACTAAATTGACTGCTTTATAATAACATTCAAGTAAAAAGTAGTATCACCATTAAATTTTAATAATGCATTTATCAAAATAATTTAATTTTTAACAATGCACAGTTATCAAAATATAGTATTTTGGTATAGTAAAAAAACTTTAATACTTAAGTACATATTGGTGCACACTGATTCATATACTGTTATAGAAGACTAATGAAAAGAGTGGGCGTGTTTTATCAAACACAACTTCCTCATGTCTGGCTCAATATTAGGAAGTTTTAGTCATAAGTCAGATTCGATGTTTAGTTTATTCCTGTATTTGTTTTTCATATAACAAAGGGGGGAAATCACATTCACAGAGGTATGTTGTGCTAAACACAAACAGACTTTGACGATATTAGACGATATTCTGATATTCTTGTCAGCGAAAATTATGTTACATTCATTCTTTTGAATGTGGACTCCAGTAATCCATCACAAGAGAGGAGAGCTGAATAAGTTCACTTCTTTCCTCTCTCGTGAGATACAGTGGCAGGGTGTCTCAAATGAGAAATTAATTTATTATCCAAAGCTTAGTTAGCGCATTTAACATAGGCTCAATACAACCGTGTTAATAATCTGGATACCTTTAAATGTGACAATAATGTCGCTCAGTATGCAAGCACTTGCAAGTTTCTTCACACATTTATGAATATACCACCTCAAAACATATGTTGATTCTATCTCAAATCCGAGTATAGTTTTACTCTTTCTGCTTTAAATAAACTTAATTTTGATTAATTCAGCACCTTTAATTAGGTTGCCCTACTTCCGTCACAACCACGT